>CM053569.1:64753804-64862954 GCA_028646485.1 Cryptoprocta ferox
GGATAAAATTATTCACTTTCATCAAGTTATAATAATTGTAAGTCTTCTATCGATTTAAATTCAGATTATAAAATAAATTTGCTTCATCTCTGAAGTTCTATGATAATCTATGGCATATTAACTTCCAAGGAGGAGAATAGGACCTAATGTTTAGTTTTAAGTCAATTTTCCGTTATTCATGGACCCCAATAAACTAGAACGATTTCTAAAAAAAATAAATAAATAAAACCCATAGCCTATAAAGTGACCAAGGTGTAGGTAAAGATTTTATAAAATTAAATTAGTGTGAAGGTGGCCCAAAGCCTCCCTTGCCCTACTGAGGGATGGCTGCCCATGTGTTTGTTACTATCATTCCCAAAGCTAGGGCTTTACAGCAGCTAAACAAGTATTGGCTGTAGTTTTCTGTGTGACCATATTTTGCCTTTGCAAACTACGTTATTTCAAGGAAACCAAGCAATAGTACAAATCCTTACTTCAGTTCTGAGTGCTGTTATTTGCAAAACTATTTAACATTTAAAAAACTAACTTTCCATTTTCATTAATATTTTTCTTACTTTAAGTCAGCAAAGATAGAGTTCCCAGTTTGTCACAATGAAATCTTTAAATTAATTCTTAGTCCCTAAGTATATTTGATCAGAGGCAAAGTAGAGCAGGAAAATTCACACCTAATTCACGGTCATTTGAGGTGACTGCTTTATTCTAAAACTATTTGCTGAGCACCTACTATGTGCCATGCACTCTGCTGAGTGCAAAGGATACAGTGGGAGTGAGACAGCTGTCATCCATATATTCAGGGAGTTTCCAGCTTATGGTATTCCTTATTTTGAGTGACCCAAACCTGCTGACTATTGAACAAAAATTCTAGGAAGTAACCATGTAGATAGAAAACTTGTCTCTGCTAGCTGTGGCTGAAAATTATCCAAAGTACATATTCTACCAGTTAGCCCATAAAATACGTATTACTTAGGCTAAATAGTGCTAGCTGTTATAATAAATAAATAACCCCTGAAATCTCACTTCCTGGTTTACTCACAGTGGGAGGGGTGTGGGTGCTCTGTTTCATAATGTTCCTTGGGATCTAGGTTACTTCCATTTTGTGGCTCCAAACTCCTCTCTGCCCTTGGAGTTATTATCTGTTCAGTGAGTAAAGAAAGTGGGAGGATTTGACATGCCAGACGTGGAATTTGGGCATGTGACTTCTGGTGCATTTTATTGGCCAGAACTCAATCTCACAGTCATACCTAACTGCACTGAACTCTTGGAAACATAGTCCAGCTTTGTGCCCAAGAAGAAGAAAAGAATTCTCTTACCTGTCCCCACCCACACCGGTCCACAAAGTTCTCTCCATGCCACCGCACACAGGGAAAAAGAGAAAAGAAAGTATAAGAATTTGTATCAGCGAGGCCTGGCAGTGACACACATGCTTCACTTATATTCCACTGGCCAGAACTGTTTTGTGGCCACATTTAACCAAAAGTGAGCCTGGAAGTTTTAATGTAGGTATGTGCCCAGTAGTAGGATACAAGTATTAGGAATTACTGATCCCTCACACAAAATTCCTTTCAATCATTACCAAGACAAAGAAGAATCATGTGCCCTTATTTGTTCACGTTCCTCGGACTGTCCCTTGCTAATTCTTCTTTTCAGAGAGAACTTGACATTCATACTTTCCCCAATTTTAAATCAGAGGACTCAAAAGGAAAAATTTTGACTAGAGCGAGATCAGATTGCTAACCTAGAACAAATTTGTAAGTGAACTTGAGGTTTCCTAATACATAGCCTAGACATTTACTGTGCATGTAGCACTATGTTAAACATTTGGGGAATAAAAACTAAAGGCCTAATACTCCCCTTGAATAAGCTTTTATTTATTCTTAAGAAACACTATTTGCACAAAAGAAAAACATAGATGTCATTATTATTTAGGACAATAAATATGTAATTGCACATAATGTGATGCTAGGGTCAGAACCCGCACTCCAGGAAGATTTGTAGGCAGGAAAGAATTGAGCAAAGTGTAGCATGAGCAAAATTCTGCTCTGAATACAGCAAGGAGACAGGTGTGCCTGAGATGGAGTTCTGGTATGTGACCCCACTGAGATGATTCTGAAAACGTCACCAGAGAACAACTACAGTGGGCACTTGACACGGCTACAGCATGCCTATCTAAGTTCTTAATATTGTTCTGGTGACAATGTGTAGAGCAGAAGGTGCAGTGAGTGACAGCGGCAAACTCAGTGGACCTTTCCAGAAACCAAGGAACAGGACAATAAGAGACTAGACTAGAGTAGCGTTAGAGAAACCTTATGAAGTGTGGAGACAACATCCCTTGACAGGAGTCTCACATTTATGAAACAACATACAAAAAAATTTAAGGGGGGCCTGCGTAGCTCAGTTGGTTAAGCCTCCGACTTTGGCTCAGGTCATGATATCACTGTTTGTGGGTTTGAGCCCTGCATCGGGCTCTGTGCTGACAGCTCAGAGCCTGGAGCCTGCTTTGGATTCTGTGTCTCCCTCTCTCTCTCTGTCCCTCCCTTGCTCATGCTCTATCTCTCTCTGTCTCTCTCAAAAACAAATAAACATTAAAAAGTAAACACTTGAAGATGTTACAGAAAAAAATGCCCAAACCAATAACTTAGGCTGACATCCCCTCTAGGGTGGCCCACTTCTGGCAAATTCGCACATTCATGGCTATTTACATGTTTGTTGTGAGAAGAAATTATATAATTACCTAAATAAGACCCCGTGCTCTTCTCTCAAAACAATAATTTTTTTTTGGCTAAAAGAGTAAGTAAAGCTACAACTCTGCTATGAAATGCAAGATTGTGCACATTATCTCTTACAGGCAGGCGGTGATGTTTGGTATACACTAAGGACATATCTTCTCAAAAGAAGCAGATGTCCCCAGCTGACAATAGAAATGTAAACAGAACCTTAAAGAATTTTCTCCTCATTGGGCCTATTTATTTATTTATATACTTCCTTTGTTAAAAAATAAATTAGACAGGCTTACAGAGATAAAATAAAACAAGATAAAATAAAGTAAAAAATGGGTGATGGAATCAGGGCAAAAGAATAATGAAAGTAGAAAAAATAAGATAGAGACATGAGTAGTGATGGTACACTAAAAAAAAAAAAAAGTGCGATAAAACTATCCACTGACTGGAAGTGAGTCCAAAATATGGTTCTGAGCTTTTTCCAAAAGCAGAAATGTTTATATGACAAAGTGTTCATAAAACAAAGCATTTATTCAGAAGAGAAAAAGCCATTCCCAGGTCTGAGACCCCCAAAAGTTTCTCTTGAAGACTCTCAAAAAAGAGGTAACCATTACTAGCATTTTATTGGTCAGAATTCTCTCCACTGCAAATGATAGAAAGCCCAACTCAAACTGCCTGAAGCAGAAAAAAGGATTTACTGACTAGTGCAACTAAAAATCCAAGGTGTTAATCTACGATTTGAGGCATTGACAGATTCAGGTACTCAAGTAATGTTGTGAAGACTCTTTCTTTCTCTCAGTCCCGCCAGCAGTGCACAAGGATTCCTTCCCTTTTCTCTGCATCCATGCCAGCATTTGTTACCTCTTCCATTTTTTTATGTGTATTTATTTATTTTTGAGAGGGAGGGAATGGGTAGGGGCAGAGAGAGAATCCTAAACAGGCTTCACATTCACAGCGTGGGGCTTGAACTCACAAACCATAAGATCATAATCTGAGCAAGAATCAAGAGTCCAACACTTAACTGACTGAGCCATCCATGCATCCCTATTTCTTCTCTTCTTGATGATGGCCATTCTCACAGGCATAAGGTGATATCTCATTGTGGTTTTAATTTGTATTTCTCTAACTACTAGTGATGTTTAGTATCAGTTGGTCTTTCATATATTTTCTTTGGAGAAATATCTATTTAGGTCCTCTGTCCAGTTTTGGACAAATTGGTTTATTTGGGGATTTTTTTTGTTACTGAGTTGTAGAAGTTCTTTATATATTTGGTAATTAACCTCTTACCAGATATATGGGTTGCAAATATTTTTTCCTATTCCATAGATTGTCTCTTTACTATATTCTTTTGCCATGCAGAAGCATTTTAGTTTGATGTAGTCCCCCTTGCTTATTTTTTATTTTGTTGCTTGTGCTTTAAGTGTCATATCCAAAGTACCATTACCAAAACCCATGTCAAGGATTTTCATTCCTATATTTTTTTCTAAGAGTTTCATGGTTTCCATTTTGAGTTCATTTTTGTGAGTGGTATAAGACTAGTTTCATTCTTTTACATGTGAAATCCAATTATCTAAGCACCATTTATTGAAAAGACTGTATTTTCTTCATTGAATATTCATGGTTCCCTTGTCAAATAATAGGTGACTATACTTGCTTCAATTTATTTCTGGGCTCTCAATTCTGTTCCACTGGTCTATTTGTCTGTTTTTGTGTCAGTGCCATACTGTTTGGATGATTATAACTCTCTTTGGTTAGTCTAAGGGTTTTTCATCTCTGTACCTTTTAAAGAATCAACTCTTGGTTTAATTTATCTTTTCTATTGTTTCTCTTTTCTCTATTTCATTTATTTCTTCCCTAATATTTACTATTTCTTTTCTTTCTCCTGCTAACTTTGGGCTCAGTTTGTTCTTCTTCTAGTTCCTTATTGCATAGAGTTAGTTTGTTTCTTTGGAAATCATTCTTGCTTCTTAATATAGGTGTTTATTGCTATGAAATTCCCTTCCCTCTTAGCACTGCTTTTGTTGCACCCCATAGTTCTGGTATTTGTGTTTCTATTTCTTGAGTTTGTCTCAAGAAACTTTGTTTTTGTTTTAATTCTTCTTTGATCTACTGATTGTTCATGAGAGTGCTTAATTGCCATGTGTTTGTAAATTTTCTAGTTTTCCTCTTGTTATTGACTTTTAGTTTCATGTCCTTGTTCTCAGAAAAGATACTTGGTATGATTTCAATCTCCTTGAATTTGTTAGACTTGTTTCATAGTCTAACATATGGTCTATCCTAGAAAATGTTCCATATGCACTTGAGAAGAATATGTATTCTGCTATTGTTGGATAGAATGTTCTATATATGTCTCTTAGGTCCATTTGGTCTGCAGTGTTGTTCAAATCTGCTGTTTCCTTATTAATTCTCTGTTTAGATTATCTATCCATAGTTGGGAGGGGTTATTAAGGTCCTCAGCTATTACTGTATTACTATTTACTTCTCCTTTTAGCTCTGTTTGTTTTTGCTTTATATATTTAGGTGCTTCAATGTTGGGTGCATGAATATTTACAATTGTTGTATCTACCTAATGTATTGACCCATTTATCATTATGTAATAACTGCTTTTATCTGTTTTTACCATTTTTAGTTTAAAGTCTATTTTGTCTGATACAAATATAGCTAACCCTGCTTTTTGTTTTGGTTATCATTTGTTTGACATGTCTCTTTTTTTATCCCTTCCTTCTCAGTCTATGTGTGTCTGTAAGGCTACAATGAGTATCTTTTACACAACATATCATTGGATCTCATGATTTTTTAATCTATTCAGTCATTCTATGTCTTTTAATTAAAGAATTTAATCCATTTACATTTAAAGTAATTATCAACAGATAAGGACTTACTATTGCCTTTTTCAATTGCTTTCTTATTGCTTTGTAGATCTGTTGTGCTTTGTTTCCTATCCTGCCACCTCTTTTGTGTTTTGATATCTTTTGGTATCAGTATGCTTTGACTTCTTTAACATGTCCTTTTATGTAATTACTAAAGTATTTTTCCCTATGGTAATCATGAGCCTTATATAAAATATCTTAAACTTATAATGCCCTATTTAAATTGATAACAACTTAACTTCAACAGAATTTATAAAGTTTACGATTTTCCTTCTCCTGCCCCCCAGATTTTAGTTTGTTGTTGATACAATTTATATGTTTTTTATATTGTGAACTAAATGACACTGGGAAAACTAGGACAAAAAGCAGGCCCTGGCTTCAGGGAGATTATAATCTAACATTTATTAAAGCTAGGTCATGGGGGAGTGTTATCTTATGGCCTATTAGAACACAAGAAGAGTGAGACAGATAAATGTGAATTGGGGAGAGTAGAAGTCTTCCAAGGATAATTTGAGATCAATTTTGATCCTCATATTGAAATCCAAAGCATTCCAACACAAGAAAATGGACTGGGCCAGAGCTTCAGAACACCTTCACAGCATTACATCCATCTACCACTTGGCATCTTTACTTTCTATTCCTACAACCCTCACAAACAATAATGGTTAATCAACTAAAATGAGGCCCTCAGGGAACATCTGAAGAAGAATGTTTAATGGTGATATTCCTGAATCTTCTAGAGTTGAACATGGTTTTGTTCAGCTCTTTAAAAAAGAAAAAGAAAAGCCTTAAGCATCTTGTTACCATCCTCTTAATTTACACTCTTATCCTCTGTATCATTTGTGACCCACAGCATCACACTTCAAATCTTGTCAGTGCCTTGGAAGCCAGACATGGACCAACAATTCTCCTATGACTCATACCACAGGGAAAAACACCTGGCACAACCCCTCCAGGCAGGCTATGTATGGTGAAATCTTAAACAGAGACCAGATGGTTTTTGAACACTGACTCAGCCCCCTCCACAGCTCCAAGATGCCAGCAGTAGACAGCATTCTCCAATGGATACTGAGCATCTCAAGATGTGAACTCCACCTCTATCAGATGACCCACCATTCTTTCTCCTTTCTAATGTCTTCTCCAGCCCTTTCCATTTTCCCATCCAGGAAAATCTTTTCAAGTCCCAGAGGCTGAAAACTTCACTTTTACTCATGTCTAGCCTAGAGGTATCCAGTTTCAGCCATGGTAGAAATGATCTGTAATTCTGAACTATATATATATAGTAACCTTCATAACCACATCTGACTATTGAGCTCTTGAAATATGCAAATGAGAAACAGGCTTTTTTATATTATTTAATTTTAATTAATTTAAATTTAAACAGTGCATGGCCATGGACTAGGTAGGTAGGAGCTACCACATTAGAGAGGACAAGTCTAGCTCTGGCCACTCAAAAACTAAGAACTGATTTCCTTCTATTTTTCCTTTTGACTCTTTTCAATTTCCTTTTGAAATAGTCTGCTGAATAATTAGAGAAGTGAGGACATTAAGTAATATTTCAAAAATATAAGTTCATCACATTTATCCCTTTGTACCCCAGCAAATGAAAGTTACTCTAATCCAGGGCATAAGTGTCATGTGCCCTTGACTGTCTAAGGCTGTCTTGATAAGCCTCAGTCCCTATATTTGCCTCTCACAAGTGTCACTTCCCAGTTCTTGCAGGAGGGTCTCTAATGATAGAAATAAAGGACTTGTCAGAATCAACGAAGGCAGGGAGAAGTTAACATCATACCCATGACTGTACCCCTCCTTTCCTGGGTGTGTGCAAGGAAGTGTTTGAACCCCATATGATTTGGTGGGGTCTTGGTGGACTAGCCTCACTATTATTGCCTGAGCTCTTAAGTGGCTTGGAAGTTGATGATTTTGTGCCCTCAAGAGTGGTGCTGAAGGAACAGTGACAACAAGAGTCAGACCTTGAAGAGGCTTATACGGCAAGGACAAAAGATGACTCGGCAGTGACCGTCATGGACCACCCACCAGCACCAGGTAGTTTAACAGATGCTTCAGTGGATACAAATATGGACCAAATGTCTCTCCTCCTTCCAGTTCCTTGACCCCACTTAAACTTTCCAAGAAATATGATGGAACCAGAGAAAAAAAGGGAAGTTTGAATAGGTAGAGTTTAGGTTTTAACAAACCCCAAAAGATTAGCACACATTAAAATTTAGTTTTAGTTTTCAGAAAATGAGTTTACTCATTCCTCACCTAAGTTTGTAAACTATTATTTTATGATGGTGATGATAGCATTATTTTGATATGTAAATGTGTGTATATATACTTTGGGGGGAATATATATATATATCTATATATATATATATATATATATATATATAGAATAACCCAACTCCTCTTCATAAATACCTAACAGGTTACGTTAGTATATTTAGTCCTAGCTCTAGCCATGAGTTTTTAAGCTTCTATCATGAAAAAGTGTCAATTAAACTCATCCTGAAAGCCATCAATGAACAAATACTTAAAATTTTACTTGACTTGAGGGAAAGGAGAGCAAATACTTTTTTTCAATCAAGTTTGAATTAGCTTTGATCTATTGAAATATAAATCCAGTCTGTGCTTACTACGGGTATTTAATTGTGTTCATGTTGCTGCCTTAGTTTCAGTATCCAGCAGGTTGCCTCTAACACACATTATTTTATCCCTGTCTACCTGCTTTTATTCTTGTGACAAAGAGCATCACAAGAAAAGTCAAAATATTCACAAGGTTTGTCTTGACTTTCTCACAACGCTGTATGTACCAGTGGCCCTGGCACTGCCTATTTGAGCCGGGCACCTACTCAGCACACCTGAGCGTAACCAGAGGAGTCGATTATGGGCTAGCACGTTAGCACATTAGCACTTTGCACCGCCCAGCTGACGTGCACTCAGGATCCTTGTGCCAATGCCTAAGCCATGAGGAGTGGCTCAGAGGGTGGGGATATCAACCATATCCAAAGGATACAAAAAGTTGCAGAAGCTCATTATAGACAAAAGACCTGAACAGGAAGTGAAAACACATCACTTCTCACCTGACACAACCACCGACCAGCTGGAAAACTGTAAGCCAGCTGCTTAATCTTTCCAGGCCTCAGTTTCCTCCTTTGTGAAGTGCTGGATGAACTCTAGGATCCCTTCCAGTAAAAATGCTGGATGATTCTGATTTCATCTGTCTAAATCTGTGCATGTATGTGAATAAATTAAAATAATTTACTTTCATAATATCCTGGGCCATTTTTAAGATTTGTCCTATCAATATCTTATAAAGCCACAGTAGTAAAGAGTTTTTTGTGAATGTAAATAAAAACAGGCAAACAAAATAGAACAGAAAACGCAGAAGTAAGCTGAAGAACATAAGTTAAAGCTAAATATTGTTTAATCACTTAACCTATGCCAGATACTGTGCTGTGTGTATCATCATTATTCAGTTTATCACTTAATCCCTACAATATGATAATTGATGTAAGAGGGGGATTTATCGAGAAACTAATGGGTGTCTTGTTATTTGTTTTCTCTACTTGCTTTAGACTCCTTTTCTCCACTAGGAGAATTAACAGGACCTGCATTGCTCAATTCTCGCCAGAGCTTATGAACCAGTGACCTACCGGGTAAATCTGGCTTTCAAATGTAAAACCCATTTTATGTTCTTTAAAAAATAAAAGGGGCATGTGGGTGGCTCAGCTGGTTAAGCATCCGACTTTGGCTCAGGTCTTGATCTCCCTGATCAAGAACTCTTCGTGAGTTCGAACCCCGCATCGGGCTCTATGCTGACAGCTCAGAGCCTGGAGCCTGCTTCCGATTCTGTGTCTCCCTATCTCTCTGCCCCTCCCCCACTCACAATCTCTCTCTCTCTCTCTCTCTCTCTCTCTCTCAAAAGTAAATAAAAATTTTAAAAAAGAAATAATGAAAAATAAAAGTTAATTGTCAAGATTTTAAAATAAGGATATTTCACATTTGAAAAAAATTCCCAATTTTCAGTTTCTCTTGGGCAACAGTGGGCATTTTTTGTTCAAACAAGATTAATTACACATCAGTAGCAACTGCCCCTTTAGGCTGAGAGTGTGCTCTCCAAGCCACTCCCTATCTTGGTTCACCTCTATGTTACCACCTAACTGGTCCCTGAGGGCAATTTAATTTGCAGTTTCTTTTTTTTATAAGTAATTTTTTTACATTTATTTATTTATTTTGAGAGACAGAGAGTGCGCATGTGTGCACACAGCAGGGACAGAGAGAGGAAGAGAGAGAATCCTAAGCAGGCTCCTCCCTATCAGTGCAGAGTACAATTCGGGGCTCAAACTCATGAACCATGAGATCACGACCTGAGCTGAAATCAAGAGTCTGGCGCTTAACTGACTGAGCCACCCAGGTACCCCTAATTTGTAGTTTCTGATCTCCTTACCTCCAGCTGTAAATTACCAGCTTCTGTGGTTTAGGCTTTACAGGGAATCAACAAGGATCTCCTCGGATGGGGAGGGCAGGGAAACATGAAGCACGGGAACCCACCTTGGCAATCCTTAGGTGTAGAACACTGGAGACCATTCCACAGGGCTACCAGATCCAGACAGCTCTGGGGGAGCATGTCCAAATTCCCAAACCTCCTTAGGGATCAAGGATAATAAGCCTCAGGGCCAGGGCGCTTGGGTGGCTCAGCTGGCTAAGTGTCCAACGCCAGATTTCGGGTCAGGTCAGGATCTCAAGGTTGTGAGATGAAGCCCTGCTGTGGATCCCCCGGCTGGAGTCGGGGGCGGGAGGGGGGTGCTGCAAATAAGCCTCAGGGCCTTACAAGCCTAGACAGTCTCAGGGTGGCCCCATCCCCAGAAGAAAGCAAGCTCCTTGCTGCTAAAGGAATCAGACTGGCCTGAGCGAAAAGGATGACAAGCTATTATGAGCCATATGAAGACATAGCAAATAACCAATACCCAAGAGCAGCGGCAGCATTGACCATGAGGAAGATGGCACATTCTTCCCCAAAGGCCCCTTTAGGAAGCATGTATGAGCAGCTAGGACGTCTTTACCCTCCCAGGAACTGGAAAGTGCCCATAGAGAGCAACTCATCCTGAAATTCCCACTACAGAGAGTGAGTAGAGCCAGTGTGATGAGTGGGGTAGGGCAGAAGTTTATATTTTCAAGGAGCTTCCTTGGAGGTCGTGTAAGACAGACCGGTTTGAGATCCCCTGCACTAGCTGTTTATTCACTAAAGTCACTAACAGCTCAAAAATCCCATGATTCAGAGTTCTTTTGCATAAAAAGTTGTCCATAGATAGAAGCCTGTTGCCAGAGTAAAGGTCCAAAGTAGGAATTTGCCAATATATTAGTGCCATCATCGAAAATGAAACCTTTAATTCGCAAAATAGTATATACCTAATAAGCTATGCAATGGCATTAGATGTAGGGGGAGTTGGCCATTTTAGCCACCCAGCTGTGTTTCCCCATCCTCATGGCTTACTTTTTAGGGCTTCCTCTTTCCTCCAAATGGCTGCGGCCTCAGAACACAGACTAAGCTGCTACAGTGAGAATTTGTTTAAACAAGATAGAAGTTTATTTCTACTTTATATCACTTATTACTTATATAAAAGAAGTTATGTAACATAGAGGTTATTTCTTATATAACATATATAACATATAAGTTATTTCTCACTTATACATTCAAAATGGTGGCCCAGGCCTGAGTGGCAGCTCAATAGTGTTGAGCACATAGGTGCTTTCTGGTTTTTTGGGGGGATTTTTTGCTTTACCATCCCTAGGGTATGGCCTTTGTCCACAGGAGATCTGCTTCCGGTTCATTCATGTGGTCGTTTGAAAGCCTCAGTCCCTCCCCACGTGGGGTTCTCCACACAGCTGTTCACAACGTGGCCGCTGGTTTGCCCCCTGTGAGAGATCTAAGAGGGAGCAAGAGAAAGCACCCAAGATGGAAATCACAAGCTTTTACAACCGAATCGCAGAAGTGGCATCCTGTTTTTTCTGCCATTTCCTATTTGTTAGAAGTGAGTCACTGAATCGAGCCTGCGCTTCAGAGAAGCGGACACAAGGCATGAACACCAGCGGGCAGAGATCACGGGGGCCGTGTGAGAGTCTGCCGGCCTCCGTATGGCCATCATCCCTACATCTAAGTGAACCACCACTGTCAGAAAAGGACAAGGAGTAAAGCTCACCGCAAAGTATGATTTTCCTTTTTTCTTTTTTTATGAAATTGCCTAAAAATATTTAAGTGACTATTTTGCTTCCAAAATATCAGGCAGCAATTGTCAGGCAGAACCCACCATTGCCAATTTTTTTTTCTGTACTGTAATTTACATTGCCCTGCTGCAACAGCTATTTTATATGACATTCCCAAGGATATTTTAAACGATGATACAAAAAGATAGTTATATCAATTTTTTGAATTTTTTATTATTATTATTAACAATAACAACAACCAGATGAGCAAAAAGAGGCAAGGTGTCCTTTTCCCCCACTTATCCTCTTTTAGTACTCTATTATGATTTCCTTAGTTGCCATTGTAGCTTTCAAAAAGCTAGTTCAATTACTGAAGTACTACCCGTTAAATT
This sequence comes from Cryptoprocta ferox, assembly GCA_028646485.1. Taxonomy (NCBI): domain Eukaryota; kingdom Metazoa; phylum Chordata; class Mammalia; order Carnivora; family Eupleridae; genus Cryptoprocta; species Cryptoprocta ferox. The sequence goes on from CM053569.1 coordinate 64,765,991, forward strand.
AGAAATGATGGGTTTGCCAAAGAAATCAGCTATTATTTCGAAATAAAAAGCATAGGCAAAGATGTTGCTAACCCTCAATGAATTTTCAGAAGCCTCAAACCTTTTCAAAGCCATTGTGAACAACAGAACAAAGTTGATGCTTTTGAAATCGAATAAATTGTTAAAGGCACGAAAGTGACAACAGCTGTAAATAGCTAGGTTTTCTCAATTATCTAATAAAAGAGCTCCTGTGCAAACAAAGCAACGTTTAAGCATCTATGTGCCAATTGTTCAAGTGTTGCAGTTCTTGTTACTTTCTGTAGCTTTCACCTGAACAAGAAAGACGACGTCCCCTGCCTAATGAGATCTGTACACTCTCCCTGAAAGTCCACCCCTTGGGGTGGCCAAGAGGTCATGCAGGGCCAATAATTTTTTTTAATTTTATTTCAATATATAAAAGGAAAGGAAGGGGGACATGTATTGGCAAGATGGCTGGATTTCCTTCTACCAAACGCATTATCTCATTTAATCTAAGTTTAAATGTCACTTTCTCAAAGAAAACTCCTCTGATCACCCTCTCTGATGGATCTCCAAAGCCCCTTCCCCTCTGTTCTCTGCCACAGACTCTATTCGTTTCCTTCATAGCACTTACGTGAATTTTAATTAAGAATTTCTTTGGATGTGTACTCCACCAAATTGTACGCTCCGTGATGGTGGGGTCTCCACTCACTTTATGAGGCATGCAGCATCGGAGCTAAGTGCCAGCTCCTGGGCCCAGGTTGCTTGGGTTCCACTTCTAGTTATGTCAGCCGCCAGCTGTGTGACCTGGGCACATTTCTAAACTTCTCTGGGCCTTACTCTTGCCATCTGTAAGATGGGAATAAAAGTAGAACCCTCCACCCTTTGCTGTGAGGCTTAAGCGAGATAATGTATATTATTAGCACCTTGAAGACCTCATGCCAAACAGCAAAAACTGTTTAAATATTGGTGGTCAGTGAATGCCTAGCTTGGGATTCAATAAATTCAGGCTTACGGGATAAATTCAACTCTCACAATAGTTCTGCATCGTTTCTAAGTCTACAGATGAGTAGAGTGGCTCAAACCTCAGAAGCCAGCCACAACCACACACTAGTGGATAGTCTTGGAACATGTCTGTGTAACTCCGGGCAATCTGGATTTCCCAGCCCAAATTGTCTAGTTTTATGTTACTCTTCATGTGTGTTTTATTTTCATTGTTCCCAGCTTTTAGGGAAGATTTCCAGCCTTAGAGTAACTGTATTATGGGGTAGTAAAGGAAAAATCACTGATGCTCGAGCCTTAGTGAAAACCAGGAGAGTGGCTCCCCCTACTGGAGGCCTGCCATGGGCTTCCAAGGTGAGCCTTCCTGGAGGCAAAAGTTGGGGTTACAGAATCCAGGCACTTCTCCTCAATTTAAAGCTCTTCTCCCTCCATGGTTAGTTTGGAGGAGTGGCCCTTATTGATTAAGGACTCAATAGTTTCCTTTCAACATTTTTGCCAATTTTCACAAGAGGGCTGCTAGTAGGCACTAATATCCTCATTTTTCAGAAGAGGTATTGTGGAGAGGTTGAGTAACTGCCCCCTTTCCCCACCCCCAACCCCATCACAAATGTGGAACAGGACTGTGAAGCAAACTGATGGCCCATTTGATTCCAAGTTATTTAATATCTCTGAGTTTAGCGATCTAATCTGGAAAAGAGAAGTAATAATAACTGCCTCATTGGTTGTTGTGTGATTTAAAGTCTGTACATGGGAAGTGCCTAGCACAAGACCGTAATGTGCTAATGGGGAGGGGGGTAGTGTTCTCAACAGTGTACGCACTGATTCTTAAAGGTAAGGTGTGTGCCCAGATCAACAAGAAAAAGGCAAGCAAGGGGTCATTTTTACAGAATATATGCCCTGTGAAGGCATGGAACAGGAGGCTTGTTTGATTAACACGGCTGAAAGAAAGGAGGTAGCAAAGAAGACTGGAATTATCCTGAAAAAAAAAAAAAAGGTTTTAAGTGGAAAAGAGACATAGGCAATTTACATTTAAAAATATTATCCTGGAGGGGTGCTTGGGTGGCTCAGTCGGTTGAGCCTCCGACTTTGGGTCAGGTCATGATCTCACAGTCTGTGGGTTTGAGCCCCGCATCAGGCTCTGTGCTGACAGCTCAGAGCCTGGACCCTGCTTCAGATTCTCTGTCTCCCTCTTTCTCTCTGCCTCTCTCCTGCTCAATCTCTGTCTCTGTCTCTCAAAATAAAATAAAGACATATATATTATATATATATATATATATATACACACACACACACACTATCCTGAAGCATTGAGTTCCAAGGCTTGCCTCAGAGGAGATGATTACAAAGACCAGTCACAACGTATGGTAAAAACCTGAATTGTAGCTGGGCTTACAAATCCAGAGAAGGGACATGATAAAAAATTGGGGGCAGCAAACCTGATAGGATTTGACTGTGCTTTGAGGGAGACTAAAGGGAGAGAAGCTAGGATTCCGTGTGTCTAGCATGGGTGACCAAGCAGATGGACCAGTCATTAACAGAGATATGATAGAAAGAGAACCGGGTTTCTGAGGTGGGCAGAAAAGGAAGAATTTTATCAATGCATGCAAAGCCCATTGAGGGAAGACTTAGACCGCTAAATTGTAGGACCAAACTCCAAAACTTGGACCATCATACTTCTTCTTGCATTTGTACCAAAATAACCTGACTCTGTGCTTTTCCGGAGCAGGATTACTGTACCCTGGTCCCTGGGCACAGTGCCTGGCCCCCAGCATCCCATATGGGAGTTATGTTCTCAAATACATGCTGTTTCTTCATTTGACCACCAGATGAGCAAGTGGCTTGCGTTAGGGCCATGATGTGAGAACAATGTGTATAGTTTAACACTTAGAATAAAATTCAGCATCAAGAAGTACTCACACCACGAGAGATACCAGGACGTGAGGCGCCATCTCACTCCCACTCAGGACATACCTACCTTGGGCCCCAAGCAGGCAAACCTGTCTCGCCCATTCAGGTTGCTCTTTCTCTCCTCTCTCTCTCCCCTCTTTGATATACTGGGTGAATATAGTTGGATTCACATAAGTTAAACATACAATATGAGTCCTCTATAGAGGTTCAATTGGTCTTTAATGGACAAACTAGTCAATGAATAATTAAATCCTCTAAGCTTCAGGTGCTTTCCCAAATTGCCCCAATTGGAAGGTAATGTTGTGTGTAAACTGAGAAAATGGAGTCCTACACACCAATGGGCTTCAGAGTTTCTTGTTTGCCTGCTCCTTGGAGGAATATTGAGAGTGTGGAATCCTAAACACTACACCACCAGAAAACCTTCCTTGAGCAATTTGGAAAAACTACGTGCCCTTTTGCTTATTTTTAAGTAATTATAAAAAATATTTCATCATCATTTAAATAGTGCAAAATATTATTTCCAGCATAGTGTAAATAATTATTATTGTAAATAAAGCTATAAGATCACTCTTTTAAATATATCCAATGGAGTTTAGTACTATATAATCCTGATACTCACCCATTTCTAAAATATACATGAGCAAGCTCTACTTTAATGGTGAAAATTTTTCTATTGTTTTCTCCTTCAATGCTTATTTCCATTCCACAGCCTTTATAGAGTTTTATCCTAATCTAATATATTTTATCCTTAACTGTATTTTTATTCTTCTATCATAAGAATAGTGAAAAAAGTATGTCAACTGAAATTAAACTTAATTATTTTCTGTGACTATATAGTTCTAAATGTTGGAATGCTATCAAATTAAATATTACTATTGATTACAATTAATCAAAGCATAAAATGCATTGAATACATTGATTTAAATATTATTAAGCGTAACAAGTTCCTATCCACTTCCCATTGCCACCATAACAAATTACTACAACTTTACCAGCTTAAAACAACACATTAGTTTTCTCACTGTTCTGTGGGTCAAAAATTCAGGTATTGTGTGGTTCCTCTGGTTCCGCTACTCAAAGTCTCACAGGGTAGAAATTAAGGAGTCAGCAAGGCTGCATTCCCCTCTGGAAGCTCTTAGGGGAGATCCATTTCCGGGCTCATTCAGATTGTTGGAAGAATTCACGTCTATCCAGCTGTAGAGTTGAGGTGTTATTTCCTTTCTGGCTGTCAACTAACAACCACCACTAACTTCTAGAGGCTTCTCTCTGGTCCCTGCAGGTAGCTACCTGTCTCAGAAATAGCAACTGTGCAATATATCCTTCTCACTCCCTACATCTCATTACTTCCTCTTCTGTCACATCTCTCTGATACTTCTACCTTCCTCTTCTTTTAACGGTTCATGTGATTATATTGGGTCCACCAGATAATCCAGGAAAATCTCTTTTATTTTAAGGTCTGTGATAGTAAATTTAATTCTACAAAGTCCCTTCAGAGAGTACCTAGGCTAGTGCCTGATTAACTAACCAGGGGTCAGGAATGTTGGGGGCACATTTTAAGAATACTGTCTACCACAGTAACTTCTCATTAGAAAAATATCTAGCAAGATGCATGCAGCTGTTTTACTTTTTCAATTAGTCTGTGTGTTTATAGATCAATATCACTCACCAGTAGGATGAGATACATTTGACAAAAATTATATTTCTATTTTTCATTTTCAAATGTGCAGGTGCTAAGAAACTTTGTCCATATAAATAAGTAAATGGAAATGGAAGGAATTTTGTCATAGCAATGTAATGAATTCTTTAAACTCCTGAATTATTCTCCAAAAATATCATAAAGTGACATACCATTTGAAGTATTTTTTTTAATGATCCATCAACCAAAAAGCCACTAAGGATCTCCTTCAATTCTGCAAAAAACAGAGAATTGAAAACCATCTGTCTTGCAATAGTATTCTTTACTCAATCATCCTTATTCTCCATTTCTGGGACTTATACCAAAAAGTATTTACAAGACTTACTGAATGACTTGGCCATGCCTATTACTCTTTCGTTTATAAATATAATGGAAATAATTTCTGGCACAAATAAGTTTGGGGAGAAAGAAGTGTTTTACTCCCCAGCTGTGTCTTACATTGTAAACGATATTTTTAAACGTAAGTACCCAAGTTCTGGAGGTTGGAATGGTCTCTCCGAATAACCAAAAATCTACCTAGACATAGCAAAGAGCAAAGCTTCCTTTATTATACAACAAATCCCAAGAAAAGGTTCAGAAGTGGTTTAATCATAAAAATAAAAATCTAAGTTAACCTACAATGAGAAGTATTTTTCTTCTCAGATTGGCAACAATACCAATGATAAACAGACTTTTTCAACACACCTCAAAACTCAAAAAAGAATATCTAGTTCAATGAGCTAATAACCTACTTCAAAGGCAATGTAAACCCAATAGAGAATCACTGACTGAACAGAGCCAGACTGTTAGGAATTAGATGGGATCTGTGTGATATAACCCAACCTTCTCACTGCATCCTGAGAGGTCACACAGCTAGAACCAAAGCCAGAATTCTTCCCTTAGCCCACCTTCCAACTTACCTGTCATGCCTCAAAAATATCCCTGTCCCAGCTATCAATTTATTACCTGCCTCATCTGCAAAATCACCCTTCATTGCCTGCTTAGCAAAAATTGATATGGATCCTTTAAGTAGTTTTTCTCTGCCAAGTGGCATGTAGGCTTTGCCAGTAAATGGCACTGGAGGGTCAATACAGGAAGAAAGGGTTTTCTTTCCCAGTTTAGATGTGCTTTCTCAGAGGGCTCCTAGGTCCCAGATGATGCTCCCACACCCAGCTCCTGCGGTGCCTGCAGCATCTTCAGAGCAAACTCACACAGGACTCACAGCTTTTCCTGCAGCCAGCACCTGCAATACCCAACAGCCAGCAGCTCCCCTTGGCCCTCTTTCTCCAGAAAGTTCTGTAGACAAGTGCCTACAATGATGTACTTCTATATCAAAAAATTCCCCTGGTATCAAACAGAATAGATTTCTAGCAAGATCCAGAGGGTGGGTTTCCAGCAACTTCTACTAGAGGAACTCCACAGTGAGCTTTCTTGCCAATCACTGAACAACAACCATGGAGTCTCCAGTAACGACTAAATATCCATCTGGGGGTCAGGAAGAAGGGTCTTCCTTGGGCTCCCAACCTCAGCCCTAGGAGTATTGGATGCTCCTTACACTTGCTATTTCTGTATTCTTTGAAGTTCTCTTTACTTCTTACTAGCCAATCCTTTGTAACTCCAATTCCTTATTATAATTAACATATATAATTAATTCTTTACATTACACTTGCCCTGTTAAAATTCCTGTGCGGTTTCCCTCTCCTGATTGGACCCTGATATAACCCTAAAAATCAGACACCTGCAGAGGAACTTCCCTCCACTCAGCTAAGATAGGTATGTCTCTTTAAGATTCACGGAGAGGAAAGTTTTTAAAATATGTTATACTTTTCTCTTTTCAACAGATCACATTGTCTGAGACAAATTAATATTATTTTTAGCAAATTCCCTTATTATACAGGATGAAAAATCCCAATCCATTTAACCTTTCCTCACAAGCTCTCATTCAATTCATTCAGCACTTTTCATTGGTCTTTTGGGATCTTCTAGATGTGAAGAGGGATTCTGTAATCTCAGACAGACTTCCAGACAGGCTGCTGTGCACTTCTGTTAGAATAGTTACATGTTCACAAATTATAAAAAGTGAGAAACATGCTGATGCAAAGGTAAAATTATTTTAACAAGTAGAAAAGGCACTCTTTTCTTTCATCTTTATTAAAAACGGAAGCGTGGAAAGCAAAGGAGAAAAGAAAATGTTGAGCAATGTAATCAAAAATAGAAAATAAGCTGGTAATGCTTAGGTAATAATAGACAACATGGAAGTGAAAATAAGAGATCTATTGAGCTTTTCCATCTAAATTCAGATTTTAAAAAAGACTTCTTGCTGCCCTTGGAATTATCTGAAGGACCTTAAAATATAGGACCCATCATTTGAATTAATCCTGCTTTTGCTATTGTCTTCTGAAACAAGCCCAGAGATTTTTTCAGTACTTCAAGGTCATATTCTATGGCAAAGGCAATAGAATTCTGCAGCCAATATAAGTCGATTCAGCAGCTGTAATAACAGGAAGCCATCTGCAGCTCTACATTTAGTATGCAAATGAGAGAAAGCAAGGTTCTAGCATTAAATGCAAGATCTTAAATTCTGTCCTTCTCTCTAGCTTTCTTTTTTCCTCTGAGAAGATCTGATTCATTCATTCCTTTATCAAATAGTTATTGAGTGTCTGGGGGTACAAACAAAAACTTGAATAATAGGAGCAACTGGACTCCTTCTTATTCCTTCAGTTTACTAACTCCTTTTTGGATTCACTTGCCTCCCTGAAAGACCAAGACCAGCCAATCATTTACTTCCTCAGGTCCCGCTTTCAGGCTACTAAGCACTGTGACTATCTCAATGTTTCTGATGGCTCTCCAGCCCCAAACCCATTGCAATGCCAGCAGCTGACACCAAATGACCTCATATGGTTCTGTGGAAACTTAAAGCCATACAGTATTCAGCTATTCAATTTCCTTTCTTTTCTCTTCAGCATTTATTCTGACTTATTCCCCTCGTTCTCTGAACTTCCTCCTTCAGACCTAATCAATGACACCTATAAGAGAGAATTTCCCTAGCATCTTTTTTTTAATTTTTTTAATGTTTATTTATTTTTGAGAGAGAAAGACAAAGCATGAGTGGGGGAGGGGCAGAGAGAGAGAGACACAGAATCCGAAGCAGGCTCCAGGCTCTGAGCTGTCAGCACAGAGCCAGATGTGGGGCTCGAACTCACGAACTGTGAGCTCATGATCTGAGCCGAAGTCGGACACTTAACCAACTGAGCCATCCAGGCGCTCCCTAACATATTTAAAATCAATGTTGTGGGTCTATCTCTAAGCTTTCCCCCTGATGCAGCCCTAATCAGCTCTCATTGGAACAAAGGCAATGTATGGATGGGTATCATCCTGTACTGATCAGTGTTCTTAGTTCCAAGTAACAGAATCTCCATCAGCTCACAGAATCTCCAGAAGGGCCAGAGATCCAGACTGAGCTGGGCACCAGAAACAACACCCAACACACAACTGGGCTGTTCTAGTAAAAGCACCAGTGCCACCATCACCTGGTACCTGGCAGGATTTAGGCTGAAGGCCAGGGACTCTACCGTCACTACTTCCAAAGAGCCAGCCATGTCTGTCTCATTACCTGTCACAAGACTAGTTTCCCTACACTTAGCCAACAACTCAACATTGCTCAGATCCAAATCCACGTGTCTACCAATCATCTCTGAATAGTGGAACCAAGTTCACATGGCTGTACTCTAGCTTCAGGGAGCCTAGGAAGGTGGACTGGAATTGAAATTTTGAAAGGTAAAATTTACAATGTGGGTAAGTACCAAAACTTAAGAGGGCATTCAACAATTTGGGCTGCCACAGAAGCAAAGGACCACCAAACATTACTTTTTAATATATTTTATTCCTTTAAAAAAAAATAACCTCATGGGTTCCCTATCACCTAAAGATCAAGTATACGCTGCAAATATAGCATGTAATCCCCTTGTATGCCTTCATCTTCCTCCCCTCTATTCATTCATGCTATTACTTCTATTTCTAGAAAGCTAAAGCTCTAGAAGACTTTTTTGAAAAACTCACAACACTTGTGGTGCTTGACTTTCTGTCCTTCCATGTGCTTTTCTCTCTGTATGGAGTACTCCCTCCCTTTCCTGCCTTCAAATCCCTGCTCAGAGCACATATTACATGCCAATCCATGGTCTATGCACTAGAAAAATAAAAATCATGAATGGACTTCCCATCTCAAGGAATTTAGCATGTTTTACACACCAAATGTTTGTGTCTCTCAAAATTCAAATGTTAGACCCTAATCCCCAACGTGATGGTATTTGGAGGCAGGGCCTTTCAGAGATGGTTAGGTCATGAATGTAGAGCCCTCATGAATGGGATTAGTGCCCTCCTAAAAGAGTCTCCAGAGAGCTCCCTTGCCCCCTTTGCCATGTGAGGGCACTGAGAGAAGATGGTCATCTCTGAATGAGAAGAATAATCTTCACTGACACCAAATCATCAGGTGCCTTGATACTGAACTGCTAGCCTCCAGAGCCATGAGAAGTAAATGTCTATTGTTTATAAGCCACCCCACCCCTTCTGTGGTATTTTTGTTACAGGAACCTAAATAGACTACGACACATGGTGAAAGAGATATGTAAACAAACAGGATGGAAATGTAAAAGTAGTACTGCTGGATGTTCTGGTAGTTTTCTGCCGAGAGAAGCATGTTGCCCCAGAGGATGTGCTTAATCACTTCTATTTGGGTGGTCGGGATAAAGATTGTCAGGAAACATGTGGCAAGATGTTATATTTTCAAATAATAACTTCAATTTAACTTGCAAATAATAATTTCAAATATTAATATGTGGGGATGTTTTGCACCCTGATATTTCCTTCCACCCTTTTCCCATTCAAGAAATACCTGATAATCTTTATGGCTCTGTTACGCAAAAGCCTGAGCTTCAAGGATTGAGGTCACAAACCTACAATCCACCGTGTATAGAAAGCCTACAAATGTAGTTTGTTTGGTTCAAACAATGTTTTTATAAATTTAAAATTAATTGCCAACATAAACAAATTTGGCAATTTCATATGAAACTTTACATTTCCAATTTCCAGTCACCTGGGTGGTTCAGTTGGTTAAGCATCCAACTCTCGATTTTGACTCAGGTCATGATCTCAGTTTGTGAGATCAAGCCCTGTGTAGGGAAGTGCAGAGCCTGCTTAGAATTCTCCCTCTCCCTCCCTTTCTCTCTGCCCCTCTCCCACCCACTTGCACGAATTCTCTCTCTCTCTCAAAATAAACATTTCAAAAAATGATTTAAAAATAAATAAACTTCTAGTTTCTCTTGAAAATCTGGAACTTGTGCAAACTTTAGACTCATATAATTTGTGGCATCAATGAGCTGGTAGCGGTTGCCCCCTTTAAATGTTTTTAATGTTTATTTTTGAGAGACACAGAGAGAGAGAGAGTATGAGAGGAGCAGAGAGACAGAGAGAGAGAGAGAGGGAGACAGAATCTGAAGCAGGCTCCAGGCTCTGAGCCACCAGCACAGAGGCCTACTTGGGGCTCAAATGCATGAACTGCGAGACTATGACCTGAGCTGAACTTGGACGTTTAACCGACTGAGCCAGCCAGGCACCCTGTGGTTGCCCCCCTTTAAATGGACCAAATCCCCACCACTCCTTATTATCTCTTACATATACATGCTTCACTTTTATATTACCAACCTTATCCTGAAAGCATTTGGGTTTTCAACACATGCCCTAGAAGAGCTGAGAGAATCTGGGGAGGAAGGTAAATGGGAAAATAAGATTCTAGAGTGTAGATAAATATGAGCAAGACTAAGACTTCCCACCCTATCCACACCCTATCCTAGAAAGAAGTATCACCTGACTCAGGGTTGAAAAGCAGAGCAGTCAACAGATCTGAGAGGGCCAGAATGCAGCCCACCTTCAAGGTTATTCTGCTAAAGAGGTGCCAAGAAGCCCCCCCAAAGAGGAATGACTGGTGGTGAGTTTGGACTCAGGAAGCACTGAGAACCTGACCAAAACCTCCATGCCCCAAGTATGCCCTAGAAGGATCAGAGAGCTGCTGGAGATGCCAGGGCTATATGAAAAGGGACACAGGTGTTGTGAACAACCTGTAGTAATTAGATTATATCCCAAAGTGATGACTCAACTTTAGATAAGGAAGGAACTCCAAGAAAACTGAGATTAGATTTCCCAATAGCATAATAAAAAAGGGCATACAGATAGAAATTGGCTTGAGGTGTAGGAAAAACTTAAGTGGCAACACTTAACACAGCTGAGTTTGTGAACAGTTATAGAAACATCACATATTTGAATATTGTATTTTCCCAGAAACAGTATTACTATCTTGAGGTTTTTTTCTTTTCATTTTTAAAATTTATTTAAATAATATCTACATCCCTGTAGGGTTCAAACTCTCGACTCTGAGATCAAGGGTCTCCTGCTCTTTTCTTCTGAACTAACCAGGCACCCCTACCATCTTGTTTTAATATGAAGTGAACACAATTTGGATATTGCAGTGTATTTTCATTAAAACTAATTGTTAAATAGGAATAGTTGATATTTTATAAGCACAATATATCAAAGTTTAGGCAAAATAATGTGTACCAGTGAATAAACAGATCAATATAAGCTGTTAACATATAATTTTTAAAAGGTAAAATCACAGCTTTCATTCAAATATAAAATGATTTTAGTTAATTCATTAATAATTGAGAGACATTAAGATGCTAAACCAGTCTTGTAGCCACCTAAGAAATTAACCATATGGAGACAATTTTAAAAAAAGGATAAAAATGCTGAGTTAGATACAAAACTAGATTTAACAAATAAAATAGAGGATATCCAGTTAAATTTGAATTTCAGATAATCAATAAATATATTTTAAAAAATATAAGCATGTTCCAAATATACATGTACAGGACATATACATACTAAAGAAACATGTCCTATACTTTATCTGGTGACCCCAAACAAGACAGCAATAACCAGTAACTATTTTATTAGCAAACAGTTGGTAATTGGAAGATTTGATTAAAATAGTTCTCCAGTAGTATGTCAAGGAGGTTTGAAAAGCACAGAGAGTTGGGATGGGGAGAAAAATAGTTATAGTATTTTCATAGCAATTATTGATAAGACACTAACCCTGACAAAATCACTTCTTTCCTTAAGGAGGAAAACAAAAGAGGAGACAGTTATATAAAGTAAGACACAGGAAAGAAAAGGAAATCCTGGTGTTTATGGAGCAGAACTATGGACACTGAAAACATGGGATTCCTGCCCTACCTCACCTTCCATGACATCAAGCATTGTTTACCTCATTAACTAAATTAATTAAGCACCTCAATTAAAAGTCACCTTGGCTGTAGCAATCAATCAATTGTTAAAAAAAAAAAAAAAAGAAACATCACAGAGGATCCACAGATAACTAAGTATTTACCTTGAGGCCAGGAAGGTAAGTGGCTCTGGGAACAGAGCATAGAAGCATGAGCTTTATATATTCAGAGCAGAGCAATCAGTTCATTTGGGCTATAGTCCAGAGGTCAAGATGGAGCCTCGGCTGCCAAGAGCCTGACCATGGAAGAGATGGTAGACAATGGAGTTTATTGAGCAAGTTGGAGTAGATGGAGAAGAATAATAAGTTCAATTTTAGACATTCTGACTTTGAGACATCTCTGGAACATCCAAGTGGTAATGTGGACAAAATAATCTAAGACTTGGGAGAGAAATCTGCGTTGTCAATACATATGTGAGCATCACCGACCTATAAATGGTCATCAAAACCATAGGGGTGTATGGAATGATTTAGAGGACATGTCAGGTGACAGAAAGTGGGGAGAGAACCTTGAGGAAAACCTACGCTTATGTGATAGCCAGAGAAAGAGGACCCTGTAAAGGAGATTAAAAAGGAACTTCTACAGAAGAAGGAGGAAATATGAGAAGGCATCATCATGGAAAACAAGGGAAAAGAGATTTTCAGAAAGTGACCAAAAATCACAAGTACAAAAGAAAGATCAAATAAGAGTAAAATGTGTGTGTGTGTGTGTGTGTGTGTGTGTGTGTGTGTATTGGGTTTGGTGACATGAATGTATGCATTTTCATGGCAAGGTCAATTTCAGTGGACAGTAGGCTAGACACCATGTTGTTGTGAGCTGAGGAGGGGTGTGGATAGTGAGGAAGCCAACGCTGTGTGTGCAGATAACACCAAGGAAATTTAGCCATTGAGGGAGGAAAGAAATGGAGCTGTAGCTGTAAGGAACTTGGGGGTCAAAAAGTGTCATTTTTAAGATGGGCAGAACTAAGTATGCTGAAAGGAGTCAAGGAACGAAAAATTTGGAGATGAAAAAAGAGGACTTTTTTCTTTGATTTCATTAAATAAACATTTCTATAACACTTATTATGTGCCAACCTTTTTGCAATCACTTTACCAATATTACCTTATTTAGCCTTCATAACAACAAAGTGCAATAAGTACTATTATTATCCCAATTTTCAGTTACGTAGACTGAGGCACAGGAAGGTAAGAGGTTTGTCTAAGAATACAAGTACTAAGTGTCAATGCTGGGATCTAGTCCCAGACGATGTCTCCAGAGCTCATGCTCTCCCACTGCTCCATGCTGTTTCTTGAGAAAAGAGTCCCTCACTTCCGGGGACGCAGGTAGGGGTGTAAGTGAGGAATAAACATTGGTAAAAAGAAGCTCCCTTGTCCCATGTAACAAGAGGTAAAGAAGGAGTGAGGAAAACACAGGTTGTGATCAATGAAATTTTCATCTAATGACTTCTATTCTTTTTTTTTTTTTTTAATGGAAGATAATGCTGTTTACTGAGAGGAAAGTGGAGGCAGGAGGCTATACCCTTGGGCAGAGTAGAGCATGGTTAGCCCTTGTGAACAAAAGGGAGACAGCTGGCTGGAGAAACAGACAGGGTTGGCTGGCTGGCTGTCTTGAGAAAGCAGCTGGGTTGATAACCATGAATATATATGGCGGCTGCAAAGTGAGCTACATTGTTTGCAGAGCCAAGTGCAAAATGAAAGCGAGAGGCCCTTTGTTCAAAAACCTTAGAAAACAACTACTAAAGATACTAAAGATAACTTATTTCCTTTCTTCCACAGTCTCCCTCTTGGCCAGTCATGGTGCTTTTATTTATTACTGGGCAAGGGAATACTCCATGGAAGAGTGCAGAATCTCGAGGGCCCCAGGGACCCCACCCCATGACTTGAGGCATGTGCATGTGTGACCCACCGACAACCTCTCACCAGCCTCCAGACCAACATCCCTTCCCCCAGGCCCATCCTGACCTATTGCAGACTGATGGCCTCCATCACTTGCCAATATGTTGTGACACTGCTAGCCTAGGACAAGGACAGCCACAACGTGGCCACACAGGACACAGCCAAGATGAAACATTTACCAAACCTCTGGGGACAGAGGACTGGAGGGGAAGCCAGGCAGGGCCGGGGATGCCTGAGGTGGGGAGTGCGCAGCCCAGAGCCCCTCCAAGAGGCAGGAAGGCTGAGAAAGCACACACCTAAACCCAGGTTCCAAATCCCAGACACAACAAGGTGCAGAAGCGTGGATTTACCATGTTGCCATTATTTTGTTTCTTCACACAGATAATGGTGGTGGAGGGAGAGGGGACAAATATGCTTGCCAACACACAGAACATTTCTGGAAGAATGAGATCTTCCTAATTAGCTGCCTCTGGTGGGTGGGACTAGGAGACCAGAGATATAGAATGAGAGGAAAAATTAGCTGTTATTTATCCCCCCTTATATTGTTAAAACTTCTTTAACTAAAAAATAAAGGGGCACCTGGGTGGCTCAGTCAGTTAAGCATTTGACTCCTGATTTCCACTCAGGTGATGATCAAGTTTGTGAGATCAAGCTCTGCATGAGACTCTGCACTGACATCGAGGAGCCTGCTTGGGATTCTCTCTCTCTCCTCTCTCTCTCTGTCCCTCCCCCTCTCATGTGTGTACATGCACTCATGTCCTCTCACTTTCTCAAAATAAATAAATAAACATTTTTGAAAATATAAATAAATAAATATAAAACTAGTGGGGCACCTGGGTGGCTCAGTCAGTTGAGCGTTGGACTCTTGATCAAAGATCAAGCCCCACTGAGTGTGGAACCTGTTTGGGGTTCTCTCTCTCTCTCTCTCTCTCTGTCTCTCTCTTTCTCTCTCTCTGCTCCTCTCCTCTGCTTGCACTCTCTCTAAAATAAAAAAATATTTTTTTATTAAAAAAATAAACTAGCCACTGAAAGAGGGAAAAGCATGAGTGAATGAGAGGTAAGAATATAGAACAAATAAATCTCTGTATATTTGCTCTGATGGGAAGAGGGTGCTTACGGTGAGCGCCAGAGAGCAAGGCATGACGGAGAGTCCGTAGGACAGATGCCTGCATTTCTAACCAACGGTGAAGGCCTCCGACGCGATGGATGCAGAACAGGCAGCTGAAGGTGAGACGGAACGGCAGGGCAATAAATGGGAATCACCAAGGTGGGGGGGGGGGGCATCAGGAGTACAGTGAAGAATTTAGCCCTGAAAAAAAGACCTCAGTCTTCTGAAACTGGAGGAAGAGACATGCACACAAATGTAGGTTGATGTGGGAGAAATCAAGGCCTAATTGCATCACGTGTTCTGTGAAAAAGGTGACAGGTATCTTCTGAGAGATGAGTGGGAGAGGGAGAGTTTACCAGTGTACAGACAGCCCACTCCTGATTTCGGCTCAGATCATGATCTTAAAATCTGTGAGTTTGAGCCCCACCTCAGGCTCTGTGCTCACAGCGTGGAGCCCACTATGGATCCTCTGTTCCCTCTCTCTGCCCCTCTGCTCGCATGCACTCTTCCTCTCTCTCTCCCTCAAAAATAAATACATTAAAAAAAAAAAGATTTGAAAGAAACATGTCGAGCAGTTAACATTGGTGGACTTGAAAGATATTTTAATTTCTTCTTTGTACTACGTTTTCTAAATTCTCTAAAAAATCTATTTTTTACATTTTAAAATAATATTGTCCTGACTGCAGGTGAAGACACGTATCAGACATGTATAAGTGATGGCACAGGTTTCACTCAGACCCTCACTTCACGTCCAACTTGCAACTCATCCTAGGAGAACAAGGGGCTGGTCCTAGAAGACACTGGACCAGTGAGGATGCATGCATGGTCTTTACCCTGCTCCAGAGTCTACTTCTGCTCCAGTCCGTCTCTGAATTCTCAGCAAAGGATCATCAGTGGAAAAGCCACTAGAAGTGTTTGTTTGGTCGGGGCCTCAGCCCAGGTTGAACAATGCTTCTGGATACATAACAAAGCAGCCTCTCACGAGAGGAGCTGTTGGCTTCTGTGCTCAGACCAAAAACCTCTGCTGCCTCCTGGGCTCCAGGGATGTGCGGCCCCCTGACCCCAGCCTCCTTCCTCCAGGCTGGCCTCCTCAGAAGAAATCCCAGGCTCCAAAAACAAATAACTGAAAACTTAACAACACATTTTTCAGTAATAACATACACAGAGATAAGCCCAAACCCAAACCCAATGTAGTTTCCTGAGCCGCCTGGAAAAGTGGAGATTGTTAAAGTGGAGAAAAGGTAGAAAATAAGCCTATAAATGCTCTTCTGGAAACTCAGATGGTAGCTAATCTGATCTTGCTAATCTGTGTCTCAAGTATCAATTTGCAAAGTTACTTTCCTACTCAACTGTGATCCCTTCGAATTTACTCCACTGTATTTTAACCATAAGATCACCTTTTATTCTCAATTTTGATAAACCTTAATCCATTATTAGTTCTGACAGTGAAGAAAACCCCTTTAATGAGGCAACCTTCTGGAACATCCCCAAAAGTGATTGCAGTTTACAATATACTAATAATCAAGGAGTTGTTGTTGAGGAGGAAATTTCTGATCTAAAATTCTTGGAGATTCTGTCCAATTTTCAGATCTCTTAGAAACGTCAGAAAAGAATTGAAAAGTGAAAGATTTCTCAAGGGTCATGTCATCTCATGCTTTCTTTGTGGAGTCTTAAAACAGTTATGGAAAAATTTGGATTGTAGTATCTCTCTTTGAAATTGGCAGCGGAAAATTAGTAGTTATGCAATTTAAACAAAAAAAATAGCTTTAAAACTTATAGGCCCTTCCAAAATTGATTGAATTTGAAGAAAAATGTGTATCTTTTTATTACCTCTGAACTCCACGAAACTGAACTGAGTGAATGCCTATATTGAACCAAGAATAGCAGTCTATTTAAACGATATGAAATAGTGCTGATTTTCATGGCTCTTAACTAAAAATTCATTTCCCTCACTCTTAAGCCTAAATCACATTCAATTCTATTACTCTCTGGGATGATTGTGACTTGAAGACTTTTATAATCTAACTTTTACTGATGACCTATGTGCTCTAAAAAGCTGAGCTGCCTTTTCCCTAAGAGAAATGGCGGTGGGGTTAATCCAGCTTATCTGAACAAGGCTGCCAACTCCCAACCCCCACCCAACTTGGCTTAATACAAACCACTGGTATAAGTGTTATTCTTAGAATCTTTGAACTGGGTGAGGCTTTAGGGATCCATCTAGTACAATGTTCAATGTTCATCTGCTTCCTCAATTTTGCACTCTCGAAAATGAATAGTTCTTTTTCCAAATGTACCAAGGAGTACAAAAAATAACTTCAGAGAACCAGAAGTGTGTGATTGGATGAGTATGAACAGCAAGTATTTTCTGTATCTAGCATGTAGATGGAAGGAAACCACGTAGTTTTTATACAATTTTAAAGGGTCCGTTCACTGTTGATTATTAAATTTTAAATACCACATTGTGACCCAAATCAAATAAACCACTATTTCTTACATAAGTACTGTTTGCCCCCAATTGTATCAAGTAGTACCATAGAGTCCAGCATAAAAAATATACAAACTGATGTGATTTTACTCTGATATTTCTCCCAAAAAGTAGTTTTAAAAAAAGAATATCATTCTCCCTTCTTAGAGGAAAAATGGTGGATTTCAAATAATGTTTATGTTATACTAATTTTCCTCTTTGTAATCTTTTCAATGACAAATATTAGAGAATCTCTAAATGCTCAAGAAAGAATCTCAAAAGATCATTTTCCAAAACAGTCAACAGTTTGGGCACAGTTGGTCACTGTCCTCCCTACACCAGCGTCCACTTGCCCTCCAGACAGCACACTCATGGAGTTGTTCGTGCTGCTCACCGTGCACCCCATGACACACACTTCTACTAGTCCTTCTTCATCTTCTCAGCTTCTTAACACTGAAGTTCCTCAGGACTCTCCTGCCCTGCTTCTCCTCTCCATTTGTGGCCCCAGTGATCCCATCCAAGCTCATGGCTTTGAAATGACATCTATTCACCAGGGATTCCAGATTCATATCTGTAGCCCAGAACTCTGACTCATGTATCTAACTACCAACTTGATATCTCCATTTGAATATCTGATAGACATCTCAAATCCAACATATACAGAACTGACCTCAAAACCTCCTCTTCTGAAATCATCCCCATCTCCATTACTGGCAATTCCATTCTTCCCAATAAAAGAAAAAGACCTTTGAATTGTCTCCAACTCCTCTTTCTCTAACACTCCAGATCCATTCTGTATGCAAACTCTGTTCTCCTTCTCAATAGACACGGAATTCAACCATACCTCACTACATCCAACTCTCCCATCCTGGTCCAAGCCACCAAGCCTTCTACCTGGACTATTGCAGTATCTTCCAAACTAGTCTCTCTGCCTCTACCTATTTTCAACACTACAAGCCAAATGCTCCTTTCAATCCTATCTAGTCTTGCTAATCTGTGTCTCAGGTATGGACCTGTAAAGTTCCTATCCTACTCCAAGATTGAATGCTTCAAACTTACTTAAGTCAGATAATTAAGCCAGTGACTTTCCAGCTCACTCAGAGTAAGCTATACCTTACAATGATCTAGAAGGCCTCACATGACCTGCCTGTACATGTGTGTGCACCCGTGCCCATACAAATGCACAAACTCACACACACTCATACATGCACCCCATTACTTCTCTGATCTTATCTCCTACTGCTCTCCTTTTTTATTCAACTCTTATCTCTACTGACTGCTTAACTGAGTCTCAAACATTCAAGACTTGCTCCTATTACATGAGTCTTTTCACTAACTGCTCCTTCTGCTCTTCCCCCAAATTGACAAGACGCACTCCCTCACTTCCTCTGCTCAAAATATGCTTTCTTTTTTTCTCCTCATCACTTATCAGTTTGAAACATATTTTATAAGTTACATATTCAGTTTATTTATGTTCCTTCTTACCCACTAGAATACAAGCTACATGAGGGCAGGGACTATCTGCTTTATTTACGAGTGTTATCTGTAGTTCCAAAGCCAGCACTTAGCAGTGCTCAATCAATGATTGTTGAAGTGAATTCAAACGTGCTTAAACAGCTGACAAGATATTACACAACTTTTCATGCAGTTTTGTTTTCTTAAAAGTAGATAGTTTTAAAGTTAAAATCCTTGATTTTTGCCATTTACACATATTCTAAAGACTCTCCTTTCAGCTACACACTAAAGTAAAAGATAAAGACTAGAGTTATAAATGGAGAATACATTTTTAACTTGTTTTGATTAAATTTTATATGTCTTTAGAGGTCACTGAATTGATTCTTTACTGACCTTGGACAGAATTTCACATATCAGTTACCAGTCTTTTCCAGCTTTAAAACGTTTATTTCCCACTGCACATAAAGATATGGAAATATAGGGCCACTTGCTCTAAAACTATAATTTCATAAGAGACAGTCATAAAGATTGATACAGTTAACATGCATTTCATTTACTTACAAATTTTGTTACAGAAATCTGCCTGCCAATCAATCCAATGGAATTATTGTCATTTTATTGAAAGTATATTGAATATTTGATCTTAAAAACTCATAAATTATGCTGTGCTATTATCTAAAAATCAATTATAAAATATTTGCTTATTACATTTACTGCCTGGGATAATGGAGCCAAAGGCGACAGATTTTACTATTGATCTCTCACATATACACATGCATGTGTACACAGACATAAACACAAGTAGATTGCGAACTTTTACCACAAAAGGAAAATCTTTAACTGTGTTTTTGAAGAGAGTGAAGACCAGAAAACAATTTACCCATTCAAATTCAGAAGGGTAATTAGGTATTTCAGAAAGGTAATTGACTTTCAGTCTACTGTTCAATCCATAACTAGAAAAAGCATTATTCTTTCAATAAGAATATAAAGAATGGATAATGTCAGTTATGCTAAAGAGAACTCAACACTGCTATGATTGTTTGCCATCTACCCACAGCTCACAAACACAGTAGACATAAAATTGTAAAACAATAAAAATCCAGGTGGCTTCAGGAGGAAGAGAATTTTTAGAGAATTCAAAAGTGGAATCCCAAGGAATTGATGTTTTCTTCAGGGTTGAAGAGAATTTTTCAGGTGGTATTCAATCTAGAAGTTGATCTCTTGTACACCTAAAAAAAGAAGAAGTTTACATAGCTTAGACTTCTCCAGCATGAGGCGTAGAGAGTAATGATCCTTAGAAAAAACACTGGTGTCACTACTACAAGTGGGCCTCACTGAGAAAGAACACGATATCATAGATGAGCTAACCCAAAAAATGAGGTAGCTAAGTCACTCCTAGAAATCAAGGATCTTACCCAATGTCAAGCTTTAGTGATAATTTCAGGAACACAACAGCCACAGACACAGCAAGGTGAGTTCTGATATTCCAAGTACACTCTCTAGGTTCTTACTTTTTGCATTAGTTGTACCCTCTGGGTTCATGCAGTGAGTGTGCTGTCCAAGTAATATTGTTTTCTTTTCTGGTAGAGAAGGTTCCGGGTTATATCTCTGAATAATACTCAGAATGTCAGATCTGTGACATTTTCTAAGAAGGCATGCCCCATAAATCCATGTATTCCATGTTTGTTTGCCAGAGCATTCTAAATCAGAGGCATTTTGCTAAAATATTCCATGGATAAGGACTCCTCTTCTATTAACACCATTAATCAGGTTAGTGATTAGCATTCTTATGGGGATATAATACCCCATCACGTATCTGCTCTCTTTCTTGGGCTTTGATAAAGTCTGTCCTTGACTGATTCTAGTCAGCTCTTCTGCGCTCTTTTTACAACCAGGTTGTGATTTTTGGACTTCTGCATTTGTCTCTGAATTGTCCAATTTTAGCAAGAATCCTGCTAAGTCAGTTTAACCAGAAACACACCCTCCTCTTTCCATCATCCATATGTGATTACTCTGGCTGGCTTTCAGCAAAAATCCTGGAAGGTCAGTTTAAGAAGAATCTCTCTTTACTTCTGATGTTTCCTCTTAGCAATTTTCTATCCACTGACCTTGGCTATAAATTTTCTATCCTCTTTGACTATAAATTCCCACTTTTCCTTGTATTTAGAGCTGAGCCAGATCTCTCTGCTACAAAACCCCATGGTAGGAGTCTCCACAAATAAAATCTTCCTTACTGTCTTTAACAATCATCATGAATATTTTTTTCTTTAACAGCATGCACCCCGATCTCCCCATAAAGGAAGAGAACTAGATTACAGGCCACCTTCTTTCCTCCAGGCTGATCTGTGCAGTGGCAGATTAGAGATAGCAGTGACTCTTACTATGGAAATACAGTTAATAATCACCTGGTACTTAGAGTTTTCACCTTAAACAAATCTAGACAAAGTGTCCGGCAGTTCTTTGCAATTAGTACAAAAGTTTTGATATAAGAGAGGAACTTCCCAGAGCCAATTACTGCAAATTTGAAATACCGTCACAGATCAGTAAACAGCCTCCCAGAAGACCACGAAACACGTGGTTTTTATAGGACCAACACGGTGCTAATGCCCTTAGCCTAGCCACTATATACGATCTGTAATTTGTTGTTTACAAAACGATGCTGAAATATTTATTAAATTGTATCTATTATATGGGTTCTATTTTTCTCAAGAAGTCTTCCCGTTGTTGTTAATATGGTTCAAATTTAATGACTCCCTTCTGGAATTGTTAAACTGAACGAGAAAATTCACCAAAACATTTGCAGCATCGAGATCATGGTACCCAAAGTTGGTTTTAAAAAAATTACGCTGTGCTACTGCTGGAGTGCAGTGCGCATTATATGCTCTCATTATTTTTATAAAGTTCTCCCAGGTACCATAAGGAGCAAATTAAACACATAAGGACTTTGCCCTCGAGGAAATTGCAGTTTAAAAGGGTCAACAAATTGAAAAATCAGCAGAATGACTGTTCTTCCTCTGACCCTGTTGAACTGACAGATGTCATTAAAGCGAATGATTACACTACAGAAGGACATGCCGTCCATGAATAATGGAGACCTAAATCCTGCCTCTGCCATCAACTATCAGTTGGACCCAAGCACAGCATTTCCATCTCCTGGATCTCAGTTTTATCATCCATGAAATAAATGAAATTTGGATTAGATGCTGCAGAGGCTCCTTCAAAGTCTAAATTCATGGAGGAAATACATACAATAAATAGATGACGAGAATTAACGTTCATGATAACGTTCATGATAATAACACTATGGAACGTGTTATTAAGTCCCAAGAACTGAGTGCAGCACAAAGCGTGTTTCATTTGAAAAATTCACATGAAACATGACATGCAGAAATGATCTGAAGTGTCTTGGCCCTCATGCCTCTGTAAAAATTATATGATTGTGGTCCATATTTTGATCCCCAGTTATTTGAATCCCATGAGTACGGGCCTTAGCTTTGTATTCAAAAGTGTATTTAGGTAAAATGTCCTAAGAAGCTTTGTGCCTTTAGTTAATTCACATACAAAAATTACCTATTTGTAGGAAAAGGAAATATCATTTCAAACTTTTTTTGTTTAAACATGCTTATTGATTTATTTTAAAAACTGTTTTTAACATTTATTTATTTTTGAGAGATAGAGCATGAGCAGGAGAGGAGCAGATGAAGAGGGAGACACAGAATCCGAAGCAGGCTCCAGGCTCTGAGCTGTCAGCACAGAGCCAGACACAGGGCTCAAACTCGTGAACCATGAGGTAATGACCTGAGCTGAAGTCCGACGCTTCACCGTCAGATCCACTCAGGCGTCCCCATCATTTTAAACTCTTAAAGGGGAAATTCGAAGATCTCAGAGAATACATGCTCATTTTTCCGGTCAAAGTGCTCCCATAACAAGCTGAACTATTTCTGTGAACATCTGAAGGCACAACGGCAGTGTAGTCCCCCGCGGTATGACACACGACCTGGGGTCTACAGGCTCCATTCACAGGAGGCTCCTTCCCAATCCTGAACAGAGTGAAAGAGGTTATTAGGATAAGTGAATAAAGCTGGCTCAGAAAGGTAAATGCTGTGTGGTCTCACTTATGTGTGGAATCTAAAAAAGTCAAACTCCTAGAACCAGAGGGTAGAATGGTGGTTACCAGGGACTGGGAAATGGGGAGAGGAAGAGATGGAGTCAAAGAATACAAACTTTCAGTTACGAGATGAGTAAGTTCTGGAGAGTTAACATACAGCATGGCAACTCTGGTTAATAATACTGAATTTTATACTTGAAATTTGCTAATACAGTAGATCTTGACCATTCTCACTCCACACACTGAAAAAAAAAGGTAACTGTGAGGTGATGGATGTATTAACTAACTTGATGGTGGCAATGATTTCACAATGTACATATACATCAAATCAGCCCCTGACACACCTTAAAAATATACAATTGTTGTCAGTTCTACCTCCATAAAGCTAGGAAGGAAAATGAAATTATTCCTTCAGGAATAATCAGAAATTATTCAGGAATAATTCCATTTTCCTGAGGAGCTTAGATGCTAAACGTTGAAACTGGCAAAGCCCAAGCTGACTGCAGAAGTTATGTAATTTTCTTGAGTCTTCCATAACTCTAAATATAAAGAGGGGGGGAAGGATCCAGTTTGAGTCTTTTTTTTTTAACACCTCATAATGGCTGAAACATTTGAATTTCTTAACTGGTGCACAAGAGAAAAGCAGAAACGAGATGGGTAGAGATTTAAATTCAATTCTTTTCTTCTATTGTGCGAGACAACAGCATCAACAACTGGCAATTGAGAGAAGAGATACATCATTATACTTATTTATAGCATTAACTACTTTACATTCATCCACACAAGTGAAACTGTAAAAAAAAATTATAAAGGGAGTGTGTGGTTCTTTCATTAGCTTGTCTGTAATACTGGATTGGTCCATAAATTAATGTGTATAAAAGAACGAAAAAAAAAAAAAGAATTCAAAGCTCTGCCATTGTAATTACAGCTCTTTAAATATCAAAAGGCACAAAGAAAGATTCCTTTTGAGAAGCCTACCGACACTCTTGGCAAGACACTATTAATTACTTGCATAAATCTGCAGTTTGTACACCCAGAGCTATGGGTGACATTATTACATTATCCAAGCTTTTAACAGTCCCCATTGGTCTCAGCGTGTGTTTCTGTAAATTCTTGTTTACCAAGCGATCCCTCTGTAAACTTCAGACTCCTGCTCAGAGGGAAGGAGCAGAGCTCTGGGACAACAGGTAGCTTAGAGTCCCCCATCACTGTCTATAACACACAATTCAATTAGAGAAACTGTACCATGTGAATTATTAAATTAGGCTGGAGATTGCTACGAGCAGTAATAATATCACGATCTTATTTAAAAACAAGACATTTAGCTTCCATAAACAAACTGCTTATAAAGAAACCACATGGGCAAATGGAAAATACAAAGTGGGCCTGGGATCTAAATTAATAGTTAAAGCCCTAGAGAAAGGACAGCTAGAGAAGCAGTTATATCTGAGAAAATATTTGCCTCCAAATTTCCAGCTTTTATATATAAACTTAATCAACATTTCTCTTTTGAGCATCCATTGCACAGGAAGTTTAACAGAATTAAAATCTGGCCCATGGCTCTGTATTTTTGCAATAAATACAGACTCTAGGGAACATCCTCCAAACAGCTTTGGGGGAGAGAGGGGGAGTGTGTTACTGGATAAAATGAAAACCTAAATTCAAAGCAGCAAATATGTCCCCTGCTGTGCCCAAGTGCCAATTCTCAGCTTTAACCATGCATTAGAACCTTTTGCAAAATTTTTTTAAAGGAAAATGGATTTATAACCAAGCTGAATTGGTCCACATCATCTATTTGGGGAGAGAGAAGCAGGAAAAGCAGACGGCATGTCAAAAATCTAAACTGCTTAAAGGCCCTTATACCAAGAAGAAAGTAGTAGGTGTTCTTCCTCATGGTCTAGTCAAGGCAAAGCCAAGTGGCAGCAGATTGAGCTTACCTCAGGTCAGACCCTTGTAATGACTGTGAGTATCAAAGATGCAAGGATTGAATTTAGACGTGACCCCAGTCTCACAGCCATTAAACCTGACGTGACACCACTTAATATTACAAGTTGTTGCATTCCTCCAATTAACAACAAGCCAATTAATTATAAGACTTGGCCAACAGCCAATTCTATTGATATCATGAAACTTGATCATGTAACAGAAGAGCTCCTTTACATCTTTTTCGATCCTTATGCTTCTCATCTCATAGATGAGCACAGGAATATTGTGTAGTTTGGAGGTGTGGGAAAAAGTCAACAGTATTAAAGTACATGTGTCAGTAGATCAATTCATGTGAGTAGACTGATCCAATAATGGAGACTATAAAGTAAAAATGGGTGTCATTCTAAGCATAAGTCTATATATTTGTTAAGAACTTGCTTGGAGTATCCCAATGTGTCCCAGATAACAGCTGCAAAACTTGCAGCATTTTGTAGATATTCTATTACAACCCTTCTTACTTTACAGACAAGGAAACAGAGAGATAGAGAAGGAATGTGATTGTTTTCAAATTTTCACAAATAATCAGCGACAGAGTTAGGATTAAACTCAAATTTATCTCTTACACTAGGATTCTTCTGCTATCATGCTCAGAGTAGAAAGTATGAATTGGTAATATTTATTTTCCTTAAATCTAGCAACTGCTTTTTGCTGTGGTAGCCATGATCTAGCCAAATAAATATAAAAAGAAAAGAAGAAACAAAAAAAAAACATAAGAACAAACATCACCAGGGAGTTGTTTTAAAGAACACTTTCCTTGGGAAGCCTGGGTGGGTCAGTCAGTTAAGCATCTAACTGCGGCTTAGGTCGTGATCTCGCAGTTTGTGAGTTCAAGCCCCGAATGGGGTTCTGTGCTGACAGCATGTGGAGCATGGAGCCTGTTTCAGGCTCTCTCTCTCTGCCCCTCCCCACTCATTCTCTCCCTCTCTCTTTCTCTCTCTCAAAAATACACATTAAAATTTTAAAAAAATAACAGGAAGGCAGAAGGAAGGAAGGAAGGAAGGAAGGAAGGAAGGAAGGAAGGAAGGAAGGAAGAAAGAGAAAGAAAGAGAGAGAGAGAACTTGTCACAAGTTCAAGGAACTTGAATGGGATCATGTCACTTTCTCACTCAGCATTTCAATGACTTCCTTTCATTGATCTTCTGCTGAAATTCAGACTTCACTATGGCCTTGAAGGATCTGGCCCGTACTCTCTCTCCAACCTTCTCACATCCCCTTCTCCTTCTCAACCACTGCATTCTTAGGTCATCAGACTCCCTTCTGTTGGTAGCAGTCTATTATCATCTTCCTCCCTAGACCATAAGCCTCATGCCTGTGCTTCTTATTCATCATTTTATTTGAGGTGGCTAGCACGGAGCCTAGCACACAGTTGATATTTAATAAATATACATTGAATGAATGAATGAAGTTACACATGTGAGAACACTTGGAAATTTTCCAGGATGTAAAGCACTATTACAATGTTAGGTAGTTTTTTATTTAATTTTTAATGTATTTGAAAACTGATTCTTACAATTCCAAAGGACAGATTTATGGCCTATAACTGCACACATTGTATTATACAATGACACCTGGATGGGCCAGGTTAATTAAATCATCTATCACCCAACTCCTTGTACTAACCAACCTGATGTTGTCTCTGCCTCTTATGAAAGAAAAAGAGGGCTCTTTCATGTTTGGTAAACAAAAAGAAAAAAGTGTGGCCATTCACTTCCTCTGTTCTCCCATTCTTGGCTGCAGGGTAGGATACTGTCCGGTCACACGTGGTCATCCTCTGGGGACAGATGTGTGAGATGGCAGTTATGGTACTATTGGCCCCTCTCTGACCATAACTTGCATAATTGAGATGAATTTCTGTCAAGGACCCTCTCCAGGAAACATGGAAGGGTCCTCAGGATATCATTCAAACAGAAAGCATGGCCCAAGCAAGTCTTCCATCCTGATGGAGCCTCAGTCTTTGTACCGAAGTCCTCCTTGCTCTTCACCTTCAGAGCAGCAGACACTCCCCATTGGATCATCTCCACAGAGCCTGGGAGCTGGGCTTGTCTCTTTTTTGTATGTGTGTTTATGAGTCTGGTATGTAGAGAGAAAAGTCAACTACTTTTTCTTGCTGGAGATACCATATGAATTAAAACATTTTAACAGTCATGTCATGCTGCCTAGTATAATAATTCCAGTTCTTTTTCTTTTTTTTTTTTTTAAAAAAAGAAAACAGAAACAGTATCTTAAACTAAGTATTTCATTTATTCAGGTCCTAAGGGTGGATATATGTGCATATGTGTGTATATATTGATAGAGATACAGATATGGAAACAGATATAAATCTAAATACAGATATGCACAGCAAGGTCCCTCTGTGTAGGTGGATATGTAAGTAGATTATTGTATTATGTGATATATATTATATATATCAGATATTATATATATATCAGATAACATACATATATATCAGATAAAGTCTACATTTCATTTGAAGGAGATAGACAATAAATAAGTAAGTAGGTGTATGTCAAAAAGTGGTAAGTGCTAAAGAGAACAGAAAAGCAAAAGGCAGGATAGGAGTGGGGCCTGGGTGGCTCAGTCAGTTGAGCATCCAACTCTTGATTTTGGCTCAGGTCATGATCCCAGGGTTGAGCTTCATGCTCAGTGTGGAGACTGCTAGGGATTCTATCTCTCTCTCTCCCTCTGTCCCTCTCTTTCTCAACAAATAAATAAATAAATAAATACACAAGCAAGATAGAAGAGAGGAGATGATGGGCTGAGGTAAAGGAGAGCCAGAGTCCATGGGGCTGTCATTAGGGAAGGCCTGTACTATTGGGTAATATTGAGTAAAGACTCTATAGGGAACCAATCTATGTAAATATATGTGGAAATGACAATACACACATAGGGAACAAAAATTGGAATTTTAATTAGATGGGGAGCATGCTTATTAACTATATTTCTTGTTTTCTGTACTCTTGACACTCTGGCATACGGGGCTTGGCTGATCCTGGAGAGACTGACCCTCCCAGGATTACCTAATTCCTAGAGATAACGAGCAACTCATCCTGGGAGCACATCTACCTCACACGCAAATGAACCAATCCAAACTCCATACTCCCAGTCACTTTCTTTATTGGGCTTTTACACTCAGAGCCAATATCCACCTGCATTAATTACCCTAGGAGCAGGTATCAGACAACTAGAGAGAGCCACTATACCTCAGACACCACTGAACGTTTTCAAACTAGTTAATCCTAAACCTACTTAAGCTGTCTTATCTTGCTTTTTCCTGCAGAAGAAGCCACGATAGAGGTGTTTGCCCATGCTTTCCCCTCATGACTTCTGCCTCCTAGCTGGCCCTGGTGTTTCCTTGTGTGGCCCACATGGCATGCCAAACCTTCTGCTTCTAGAAAACTGTGAATTAAAACTTTTTCCTCCATGACAGTCATTTGTGTGTGTGCGTGTCTTACTAGACTTGATTAAAACATATCCAAGGTGTATTTTGAAACAAATGCCTCATGTGTCCAAGGAGCAGTAAGAAGGCCAATGCAGCGGAGCTGAGCGGTGGGGGCAGAGGGGTGGTGCGGAGATGAGGAGGGAAGATAAGATGAGAGAGGTCAACAAAGGGCCACCTCCTCTATAGCCTTAGAGACAACAACAAGAATCTTAGCTCTTCTGCTGAGTGAAATAAAGAACCATTGAGAGATTCAGAACAAAATGACATGATTTGACTTCTATTTCGACAGGACTATTCATAACAGACTGAAGGGTAGCAATGGCAGAAGCAGGGAAATAGGCTGGGAATTTATTACAACAATCTAGGGAAGAGGTGTTGGTGGCCTGAACCAGGATGGTAGTAGGAGACATAGCAAAAAGTGGTTGAGTTCTGCCTATGTCTTTTTAAAGGTAGAATCAGTAGAATCTGCTGATGGTTTCATGTGGGGTATGACAGAGAGAAAGAAGTCGGATTACTGTAAAGTTTTTTGACCTGTGAAACCATAAAAATGTAGTTACCATTTACCGAGATGGCAAAAACTGCAAGAGGAGCATATTTGAGGTTGAGGAGTGGGCTGCAAATCAGGAATTCAGTTTTAGACATGTTAGGTTTGAGATGGCTATTACACATCATTAATTTTATGATTAACTACAGCAAATTATCTTCCATGTTGGAGCAGTTCGTGTGACAGTAATTGTGTGTGAACCCCTGCCAACAGCCAACTAAGAACTCAGGCCTTATTACAACAGTCCAAAAGAACTGAAACCTGCCAATGACTAAGTTACCTTGGACACCCACCCTTCCTCAGTCAAGCCTTCAGATGAGACACTGTGTCCGCTGACACGTTTATAGCAGCCTTGTAAGAAATCCTAAATTAGAAGACCCCACCAAGCTGTGCCCAGATTACTGACCCACAGAAACTGTCAGATAATAAGTGTGTATATTATTTCAGGCTGCTAATTTGGGGGCAATTTGTTATGCAGCAATAAGATTATTAGAATGAATGTAGATAGAAGAGAAAACTGGGGATGGCCCTGGGCACACGACTGTTTAGAAGTCAGCAAGATGAAGAGGAAAATGCAAGGGGACTGAGTAGTCTTGGAAGGGGAACAAGGAGACTGTATGGCAAAGGATTCAACAAAGAAGAGGAAATGATAGCATCGGTAAGTCGAGTAAGATGAGGTCGGAGAATTTGTCATTGGAACTAGCAATGCTGAGATTATTACTACAGTAACACCATATAAACAGTAGGGCAAAAAAAAAAAATGTAAACCTTAACTTCTTGAATAAAGATAGCCAAAATTTCATACATGAGGTTTCCTTGAAGCAGGATATAGTTATTTGTATTTCCTGCTTGCCACAGTTGATCATAATATTTTAACACTGGAAAAGAATGCAGGGATTTTCAACTTCGAATATCTCCTTTATAGATGGGCACAATAAACCAAGTGAATTACTCAAGGTCACAGAGTTGGCTAGTAGAGGACTCAGGAATCAGAATGAGACTAAAGATGTCTTGACCAACGGCTCTCTCTGCTGTGATGCATGACCTCTTTGATTTGCTATTTCCCGGTGCTGATTAAAAATCCTAAATGCTGTATATCAGTATTAAGTATCACTAACCACTCTTACCTGAAGTCCAATTCATTTGTGCTTTCTCATATTTAAAAATTTGTAAAGGTTTTTTTATTTATTTTGAGAGATAGAAAGTAACTGAGAACAAAGGAGGGACAAAGAGAGAGAGAGAGAAAGGGAGAGCAACAGAATCCCAAACAGGCTCCACACTATCAGTGCAGAGCCTGATGTAGGGCTCAATCGCACAAACCACGAGATCATGAACTGAGCCAAAATCAAGAGTCAGAGGCTTAACTGACTGAGTCATCCATGTGCCCCTGTAAAAGTGTCATTAAGAAAAAGTCTGTGGGATATTTTTTTAAAATATTTTTATTGACTTATAGTTGATATACAATATGATATTAGTTACAGGTGTACATGGGATATTTTTTAAACCACTGAGAGAATCAACACGTAAAAAGTACAAAAATATTGATATGGGAGGTCCCAGAATTTAACTTAAAAATTCAACAAAACCAGTAAGATGATTTCCGTGAAAACAAGTGCTAACTAGCACTGGAAGTTATATGTAAGTGATGAATCACTAAATTCTACTCCTGAAACCATTATTACCCTATGTTAACTAACTTGGATTTAAATAAATTTTTTTAAAGTAACAAAACAATAAATGTTTTCTTTTCATTAAAAAAAGTGCAGATGACTGCACCATTTTAAAGAACACTCTACAAATAGTCTTTAATACACAAAACACTTACTTCACAGCATTCTTCAGACATAGTTAATTATCTGGCTTATGTAATCATTACTGTTGCTTTCATTTGCTAAAATGTAGGCTCCATGAGAGTGGGGATTATAGGTCTTGCTCACCTCTGTATCTCAGTGCATAAAGTAGTCCCTGGAAACTAGCAGAAAGGAAAATACACTCGTAGGATGAATGAGTGTTCGCACTGGGCCTTGAACAACCTAAAAGGAGCCATGTAAGCCAGAGGAAAATGCATGGACACAGGCTGGGAAGCAGAAGAGTCCCTGACAGTTTTGAAGACGGTGAGGGGCCCGGGTCCCTGGACAGAGGTGATTTAGAGAGAACAGAGGAAACACAGCCTGTGGGGTGGAGAGAAGCAAGTGCACACGGTCCTTGCACAGCAGCTGAAGAATTCTGGCCTCCATTCTAAGTGCCCAGGAAGCCACTGGGGATTAATGATAGAAAGAGTAGTAACATAGTAAGGCATGGATTTTAGAAAGGACTTGGGTTGAAAATGAGACAAAACGTTGAGAATGAGACAGGAAGTGGGAAATTTTATTAGGATGCTTTGAATTGATTTTTTAAAAATATGTCTGCCATTCATGTACCTGAGTTACAGCCATGATCAAGATATTTGCTCCCAAGGAAATGACAGTCCAATGGGAGGCAGACGTATAAACAGGCTGCCACAGCACAGCGTGATAAATGCAATAAATGAAGAAAACCTGGAAGGTGGTGGGTGCAAAAAAAGAGGTTCTGAGCTCAGTTTTAGTTGCAAGCGCCATCTTCCCTAAGACATGGTGGAGATAAGGAAGCATCTGCGGTGCAGGTGGCGGTCGAGGAACACGGAAGAGCACAGTAGCGACACAACAGGCCGCTGTCCCAGAGGGGAGAAAGGAGGTACAGTGAGAACAGACAGCAAGAAGGCTCTGAGGGCCATTCAAACTACAGCATCATAGGGGACAGCTGACTGGCTCAGTACATGGAGCATGCAACTCTTGATCTCAGAGTCGTGAGTTCGAGCCCCACATTGGGTGTAGAGATTACTTAAATAAATAAATCTTTTTTAAAAACCTGCATCATAGATTCTGTGAGTGTGGACACGGGTGGGAGGGCATGGAATATTTCCAGAACCCCATAACTTTCTGGCAGGCACCTTCCCACCTCTGTACTTGCATCCTCCCCCACCCCCCCTCCGCACCCACCCCCAGAAGTAACTATCATTCTACTTGTCATCACCATGGATTAATTTTGCCTATTTTTAAATTTCACATCAGCAAAACCATACAGTAGGATATTTATTTTTGTCTGGGTATTGTTACACAGGTCAGCATATACGTAAAGTCACATTTATGTTTAATATTTGGGTGCCATGCTATATGCATATTCTACTTCAATTTTTAAAGCACTAGAGGCGGAGGAGAGGAAGAATACAAAGTGACACTCCTAGGCTGTGTTTCTCAGGGTTTCCACCAGACACTGGTTTCACAGGATGTCAACGGGGGTTACATTTAAAAAGGGGCTCCTTGTTCAAATAAGCTTGGAAAATGCCGGGGTAAACTGAGTTAAAGCCATTTTGATGTGCAAGTCTTCTCTGAGTTTTTACTACATTAGTAAGTACTGTGAGTCTTCAAAGGGATGAAAAAGATCCAGAATTTCTCACACATTTTTGTAGAGTATCTCTCAGGACTCAGACGTTCAGAAACTCACTTTGGAAAAGTTCTCTAATCTGTACAGGGTGAGAAATGGATTCTGTGAAATTGGACCTGGTCTGGGAGGGAAATGAGTCTCTCGGGCGTATTGCGTTGGAGGTGCCAGTGGGTGAATTTATCAGACGCCACGAGTCCAGGAGGCAGCTGAAACGCAGGAATGGCATTCAGAGAAGGCCATCAGGCCGGGGGTGTGTTTTGAACTCTGACCTATGGTTTATGTTTGAAAATCTGTGGGTAAACATGGATCACATCCTCTAGAAGAGATGTCAGGTGACATATTCCCAGAACCAGGTAGGTAACTGGGCAGATGGAAAGGGACCAGCAAAGTAACACATAAAGAGGAGTTATGGAATAATAGGACTTCGGTTTGCATAGAGTGGATGCAAAACGATGCTCCTTCCTCAGGCCACAATACATGTTCCATGCCTTCGAGCTCATGTCTCTCCAAACTTAGCCTTTTATCCAAAGTTCATCCCAACAGCCAGAACTCAAAGCTCCTTAAATGTCTTCAGAGTTCCTATCACAGGGGTCAGATTTTACAAGATTCTTTTTTTTTTTTTTAACGTTTATTCATTTTAGAGAGACCGAGTATGAGCAGGTGAGGGGCAGAGAGAGAGGGAGACACAGAATCCAAAGCCGAGGGGCGCCTGGGTGGCTTAGTCAGTTAAGCCTCTGGCTTCGGCTCAGGTCATGATCTCACGGTTCGTGGGTTCGAGCCCCGCGTCGGGCTCTGTGCTGACGGCTAGCTCAGAGCCTGGAGCCTGCTTCAGATTCTGTGTGTCCCTCTCTCTCTGACCCTCCCCTGCTCGCGCTGTCTCTCTCTCTGTCTCTCAAAAATAAATAAAAAACATTAAAAAAAATAATAATTAAAAATTAAAAAAAAAAAAAAAAGAATCCAAAGCAGGCTCTAGGCTCTGAGCTGTCAGCACAGAGCCCGACATGGGGCTCAAACCCACAAACCGTGAGATCATGACCCGAGCTGAAGTAGAATGCTTAACTGACTGAGCCACTCAGGCGCCCACAAGATTCTTACCCCACTGAGAAGAGAAGCTTAGTATCCACAATACAGCATATATTTTCTTGGGGTGTTATTTAAACAAACACATGGTTCTTGAATAAAAACGCTTCTGCCAGTCTAAAAATTGGTTACATTAAAAAAAGAGGGACAGCATGAGTGTGGTTTATTTATATTTTGTTCTCAAAAAAGATAAAGAATTTCATTTGAATTACATATTTTATATGCCTCATCTACTTAATTAACTAGTTTACTGCTAGTTGTATATGTTGCTCTCATTATTAGCAAATATTTCAAGATTTGCACATAGAATACAGCAACGACAGATTTAGATATGAAGTTAAGAGTTAAGCAAAAGGAAAAAAAGAAAATTAGTCAAGAAGAGGCAGCAGCGAGGTGAAAAAACTTTGCTAATATTTTATGAAAAATTTAGAAAAACAAGATTTTGTAATACCAAAGAGGCAACCAATAAAGATCTTGTTTCTTCCATCTGACTAATCTGGGAGCTGCAGAAAATGTCGTTCATTTTAACCATCTTGGGGGAAAAAAATGATCTTATAATATTGCCATCTGTTGGCATATGACAGATACAGCATTCCAACGATGCAGATAATGAAGCAAAAATACAGAAAATTAAAGGGACAGATGTGAAAACCTCACACACTCGTTTGGCTTACCATTTCACATCTGTTCTCTCAGACCTTCCCATGAACACAAATCTAACTCTTAGATTCAATATCTTGAAATGTCAGGCGATGCAGCAGCAACATGCCAATTACCAACTGAAGATCAATTCATTCCAACACGTCGTGTGTTTTCTCATCAATATTGGGAGTCTTCTACCCAAAACTCAGTTGCTGCTCTCAAGGGGGAATCCAGGTAGGTACAGTAGGTGTATATTATACTAAATTTATTTATCACTGCTTTTAACAATTCCCTTCACTGGCGTTCATAGGCTCTCCATACCATTTCTAGGATTATTCCTGTTTTTGCTTGGCAGAAAGACGAAAAATAGTAATATTAACCAGTTCCTGTGTAATGTATAAGTATGTTCAGTTAAACATTGAATCTCTTTTATATACTTTTAAAGCTTTGAACCATATATTGCCTAGTCAAAAAATATAGTTAAAATGTAATGTAATAAATATATAATTGTATTTACGACACTTGCCACGCATTTGCTGGAGCAAACACTCTTTTTACCTTCACTGTCGGGGCGTGCTGTGAAAAACTTGTCCCCCAGTACGGAGCACACAGACCACCGAGAGTAGTCCTCATCTCTATTCTTCTCCCTCAGCCCAGCCTTTTTGAGACAAAACTGACATATAACATTGCATAAATTTAAGGCTAAGGTGTGCAACATGATGATTTGATATAGGTATATATTATGAGATGATTACCACAATCAGATTAGTTAACACATCCATCACCTCACAGTTGCCATTTTTTGTGTGTGGTGAGACACTTAAGACCTACTCTCTTAGCAACTTCCGAGTCCACAATACAGTGTTGCTGACTATAGTTACAACGGT
This sequence comes from Cryptoprocta ferox, assembly GCA_028646485.1. Lineage (NCBI taxonomy): Eukaryota > Metazoa > Chordata > Mammalia > Carnivora > Eupleridae > Cryptoprocta > Cryptoprocta ferox. Next base: position 64,800,980 of record CM053569.1, read on the forward strand.
GTAAGTTAGAGCCTCAGAACTTATGTGCCTCACTAACTGGAGATTTGTTCCCTTTGACCAACATCTCCCATTTCCCTCTCTCCACAGCCCCTGGGAAACCACCATTCTACTCTCTGTTTCTGTAAGTTTGTTAGTCTGTTGTTGCGTTTTTGATTCCACATATAAGTAAAATCACACAGTATTTGTCCTTTTCTCTCTCTCTTTCTCTCTCTGACTTATTTTATTTACTTAGCATAATGCCTTCAAGATCCATTCATGTTGTTGCAAATGGCAAGATTTCCTTCTTTTTTTAATATACCACATTTTCTTTATCCATTCATCTATCAACTGACGCTGAGGTTGTTTCCATACCTTGGCTGTTGTGAATAATGTTGCAGTGAACATGGCGGTGCCAATACCTCTTCCAGATAGTGTTTCCATTTCCTTAGGATATATTCCCAGAAGTGGGATTGCTGGAACACATAGTAGTACTGATTTCAATTTTTCGAGGATCCTGCACACTGTTTTCCATGGAAGTTGAACCAGGTACCTTCCCACCAACAGTGCACAAAGGCTCCCTTTCCTCCACATCCTTGCTTAGCTGTGTTCTTGATAGCATGAGGATTCCTGGCAAAATATTTCAATGTTGTAGCTCCATTAAATTAAGAGTCTTTCAAAAAGTACTAAAAGCATATTTTGAATCATATGAATAACAACCTTATAACCTAACAGGACCAAGAAACACTGCTTTTCTTTTAAAAACTTGTGTCCATTACTAAAATTTGAGCATGCTGGTAGTGTGCCTATCTTAGCAAGTTTTTATGAATGTCGGCACCAAGTTGCTCTACATCAAAGGCTAATGCAAAATCAACAGAAGTGAATTTAATATGGAAATCCTGCTTTTCAGCCAAATGAAGACCAAAGACATCAAAAGCTGGAAGACAAAAGGCTTTCCAGCAGTTCATCTGGAAAAACTGGTGGGATTGAACTATCACAGGGCAGGCGGTGAAGAGTTACACTGATTTCAAAAGCTCTTATACCTTCCGTAATCAGCCCGTATTCACTCCATAAAGAGCAAAGCAACAGTGTCTGTCATATACTATGGAACATATACTTAATTTTCAGCATATGGGAATTTAGTAACATTTAATAAAAATAATTTACTATCCCTAATAGGGATCGAGAATCCCGTCCCCACCCCTCCCCGTGAAAGGGGTTAGACAGTCCCTAAACTTGAGGAAAACTTGTGTCAATGTCATGGCCACAACTTTGGGACATACCAGTCTGGGTTCCCCTGGGCTCTGGCTCTTATCACTGATGTAAAGTGAGATACTCAACCCCTCCAAACCTGTCTTTTCACTTGTGACATGAAAAGAACCACAAGCATCATTGTTGGCCAGGAGGATGGCATGTCGTGCATTTGTGTGTCAGCTGGGTTTATAACAGACAAGCACAGAGCTATCCCAGAGCAAGATCTCAGTATGTGTTAGCTGCTTTTTTTACTATTGATTCCTCACAATAAAGCTTCAAGGCAGAGTTATTGAGCCCATTTTACAGGTGATGAAACAGAGACTCAGGGATTTCTAGTATCTATGATACAACAAAGAGCTGAGAGAGCTGGCAAGGCAAGGCGGGGTCTGGTGGGTTCTGAAGTCTGGAATCTTTGCACTATACCAGACTGTTCTGCAGGAAATGACCCAAGAATTCTCATTCTCTGAAGCTGTAGCCATTGGCCAGCCCCGCCCGCTAGATTTCTCTTTCATCACTAGAATGTGGGCCAGCACTTCTGACTGTAGTGTTCAAAGGTTACCGGGACAAGCAAAGTACCAGTGATAATGTAAGCAAGTGTGGCCTCCCTCCAGGAAGCAGAAGCTGTCTTTTCTCATGAGATCAAAGCTCTTCTGCTCCATCTCCTCAGCCTCCTTGGGCTACAGGAAGCCACGAGCAGAAAACTGTCAATGTCTTATCTCCCCTTCGATCGGATGGCCTATGGAAATAAGCAGGCATGAACATTCAATATGTTTCCTTCTTCCTGCCGGAGAATTTCCTGAGTTATCTGTTACAATTAGAGCATTTGTTATTTCCAGTACCAGAGTAAAAATAAATAGTTGTGGGCTGCCTTTGTTTCTGGAGAGACCTTTTCTATACCTTGAGGTGCCCTCAAAATCAACTGGGGAAGCTAATGGATAGAAGAATTGGATGTATAATGAATGTGGTGGCTCACATTTCAGATGTTACGCTGTCTTTTCTACACAACAGGGAAATAAAATTCTCTAGACTATCAAATGTGACAAGTCTGCAGTAACAGTCAATCCTTTTTATTTCTTGTCATTAAATGTGCTCTGCATCAGTGTAATATGTAATAATTGTCCATGAAGTGGATGCCTTCAGAATGACTTACTTTCAGTGAAGGGGAAATAATAGAGATTTGCAATGTGGAGTTATTAGTGGTGATGATGAGGAGGAGGAGGCAGTATTTTTGAAATGTCTTTTTTTGAAAAACTAAAGATAGGCTATAAAAAAGGCCTGACCATAATCAGTGAGCAAGGACTCTACAGCCACTTTTTTTTTAAATAAACTCTTGGGGCGCTTCGGTGGCTCAGTTGGTTAAGCGTCTGACTCTTGATTTCAGTTCAGGTTGTGATCTCACGGTTCGAAGGTTCAAGCCTCACGTTGGGCTCTGTGCTGACTGGGGAGTCTGCTTGGGATTCTCACTCTCCCTCTCTGTCTCTGCCCCTCCCCTACTTGTTCACTTCCTCTTTCTAACAAAATAAATAAATAAATGCACTTTAAAAAATAAAATAAACTCTTTCCATCTTATCATTTACCTTTGTCTAATTTCTGTAGGATTCTTATTAGTGGCACGAGTCACAATATGGGTTGGGGCACCTGTACCACAGACACTCATCTTTGTTCCCATTGACACCTGGAGACATTGAAGCATCTCAGGGTGATAAGGCCTATATACGTAATGAATCCTTACTTTGACGGTGTCCTATTCTCACCCATAATGTCAGGGTCAGCCTTCTAGAACTTATGTTTCAGCTCTATGACACATTCAGTCAGTATTTATGTCAGCCTATATCATGCCAAGTTCTGGGAACGGCATAGGAAGGACACAAGTCTCAAGGAGTTTGCAGTGGGTTTCACTGGTCTCTGCAATGTAGCAGAGTAAGTGTAACAGTAGAAGGGGTCTGAGGGAGCCCATAAGAAAGAAGACTTTCTCAAAAAAGTGCCATCTAAACTGAGACCTGAAGTTGAATGGGAGATGTCCAGGGTGAAGAGAAAGTCAACAGGAAGAGTGTCTCTGGCAAAGATAACACCGTGCACAAAAGAACAAAGGTGAGGGAGACAGCTTGGTGCCTTTGACAAACAGGAGGTGATTCAGGATGCCTGGAGGGAGGAGCCATTAGGAAAGGGAGAAGTGAGGCCTGAAAGCTAAGAGGATAGCAAAGTTAAATAAATAAATAAATAAATAAATAAATAAAATAAATAAATAAAGCCTCAGAAGGCTTATTAAGGAATTTGGTCTTTGGTCTAAGAGTGATGGTAAACTATCAAAAGGTTTCAAGAATGGAAGTCACATAAGTGGACTAGTGACTTACAAATATCATTTTGCAAGTAAGAATAGAATAGAATAGAAGGAAGGTGAAAATGAAGATCTGTTGCAGTTAGGAGACAAGTGTAAAAATCTCTGTGGAAAACAAAAGTGGTCTGAATTAAAGTCCTTAACACACTGACAGGTTCATAGGAAATGCTCAATAAATGGTATGTATCACTAATAGCACTAACAATAATGCAACGGTAGGGAAGAATAGATTGAGATGCATTTAAGATGAGGAAATATATACTACCTCTTGATTGTCAACCATCAGAGATGAGAAAGCAGGAGAGATCAAGGATGGTCTGCGCTTTCTGACTTGGGCAACTACAGTCATAGCTGTGGTAGTCAGTATGTTGGGGACATGGGAAAAACAACTGCCTTTAGGGTCACAGAAGACATTGAATTTATTTTGGGGGCAGTTTCTGCATAAGATGAGCAGTGAACATTTCTCAGTTGATTTTCCCTGTTCTCTCTTTCCTTTTTTTATCTAACATTTTAACCATTTAAAACTGTACAAGTCAATGGCTTTCAGTATATTTAAATGTTGTGCCACCATCACCACTTTCTAGTTCCAGATCATTTTCATTATCCCAGAAAGAAACCCCTTATCCATCAAACAGTTACTACCCATTCTCCCTTCCCCTCAGCCCCTGGCAATACTGATCTGCTTGCTGAATCTGTGCACTTTACCTATTCTGGATATTTCATATACATGAAACCACATCTAATATGTGACCTTTTGTGTCTGGCTTACATAAATGTTCCTAGTGGCATTACTTATAATAGCCAAAAAGTGGAAACACCTAAATTGTCCATCATCTAATAAATGACTAAACAATTTATGGGATATCCGCTACAGAATAGTGCTCAGCCGTGAAAAGTTGTGAAATACTAACGCATGCTCCAACATCGATAAAACTTGAAAACATAACGCTAAGTGAAAGAACCCAGGCATAAAAATGAGTATGGTTCTATTTATGTGAACTCTCCAAACGGGCAAATCTGTAGAGACAAAAAGCTGATGTGTGGTTGCCAGACCCGGGTTGAGGGTGGGGAGTGACTGCTTAATGGGTACAGAGTTTCCATGTGGGGCGATGAGAAAGTTTTGAAACTTGATAGTGGTAGCACAACATTGTGAACTACTTACTGCCACTGAATTTACACTTTAAAATGGCAAGTTCATCTTATATGTATTTTACCACAACTTTTTTCAAAAAAGAAAGAGAAAGGAGTGAAATACTGATGAATCATCTCTCCTCTTTGAAGTGCACTATTCCCACCTTTGAAGGGAGTAGAGGCACTCTTGAGTTCAGACAAACTCTGGAGTCCAACTGCCTGGATTTGGATCCTTGAGTCTTCCCCTAGTTGATGTGTGACTTTGCACAATTACTTCACATTTCTAGCTCAGTCTTCACCTATAAAGTGGGAATAATAATAGTGTCTGTATAAGGAGCTATTGTAAGGATTATGGGAAATAATGCATGCGAAATGTGGAGCACAGTGCCTACAACATAAAATGTATTCAATAATGTTAGCTATCCTAAAAAGTATTATTGTTGTTATTAATATGCCACAGTGATCAGGATTCAGGATGGGCTTGTGTGGAATGGGCCAGCAGGGTCCTTCCCAGGTATTTCTGAAATGGAGCTGAAGAAAGCACTCTTTCCCTCTTCTGATCTGATGCTCTGAGACAAGAACCTATCTATTGAAAGGCCAGGAAATACTTCTTAGAACAACCAAGAGAAGCCAAGACAAGTGACTGCGATTGGAGTGAGATCCAATGCACTAGAGTGCCTGATTCCAGGTGCCCCAGGCTTGATCACATAATCTAATAGATTTCCCATTTCAGCCTAAGCAAGTTTATATGTTATTTCTCTTCAATATGAATTTGCAACCAAAAAGTGCCAAGTGGTGTCACTGTTGACTGATGGGCCCAGAAGGACATTGAAGTGGGGATATTCACAGGCAACTGGATGGATACAGGGTCCCAAAATCAAATCTTGGATAGTAATATGGCTTTAGAAAAGTCATTAGCCTATAAAAAATAACTAAATTCATGAGTGTAAATAAGATCATCTGGAGAGAGAAGGTACAGAGTAAAAAGATAAGATGCCATAAAACTGAATTTCAGGGGCAAGAACTATTTCATGGACAGACAGAGAAAGATGAACTAGAAAGGAAATAAGAAAGTGAACCAGAAAAGAGAAAAACCAAGAGAGTGCCAGATGACAGAAGCCAAAGGAATTAAATTAAATACTTTTAAGGGAACTGGTTGGTAGTTAAATACTGGAAGAGAAATCAAGTAAGAATAAGACTGACATGATCAGGTTTGTGAGATGGTGAGATTGAGCCCCACGTTGGGCTCTGCATGGCCTGCTTGGGATCCTCTCTCTCCCTCTCTCTCTGTCCCTCCCCTGCTCCCGCGTGTGTGCCGTGCATGCATGCATGCATGTGCGCTCTCTCTCTCCCTCTCTCAAAATAAATAAATAAACATTTAAAAGAATAAGACTGAACACTTGTCCTTTGGATTTGCCAAAATAAGACCCCCAGTCCCTTGAGTAGAAGCAGTTTCAGAGACATATACTCAGTGTTCGCCCCATTAGAAGTGAAGAAGACACGTGGAAAGACACTGAAAGGGATGGTAAAACCAGGACGGTTTTACAGTTATTATTCTGATTCTGACATAGTTCCGCAACTTTGGGCAAGTTGTTTAACGATACTGGACCTTGGTCTTTTTATCTATAAATACACAACAGATAGTCTGTAGTGACAAGCCACAGGCATATCACACCTCCTACGGAGGTCTTGATAGTATTAAAATGGACTGATGGGTGGTAAACCCACCCAAGAACCTCTCAGGAGTTCTGAGATTTCCTAAAATCCTTTTTGCCTAAGTCCAACTATGCTTCCTTATGAAAAAATAATAATAGTGACAAGGACTTTGGGATCTGTGGTCCTTTCAGGGAACTTAAGTGATCTGAATTGCCCTGAAGCCCTGAAAAGAAGGAGGGGAAGATTCCGGCTCTAGTGAATGCTGCTGTGTGGGAGGGCCAGGCGCCCTCCTGGTTAGGACTGAGATACTCACTTCCCACTGCCGGGAGCTGGGGCGGCAAGGAGCGCTCAGCTCCATCACAGTCCCAAAGGTGCCCTTAGTCAAAGAGCATCCGGAGTCACACCCTCCCTGAGCCGTCAGCACGTGACGACTGGCTGGTGGTTACAAAGGCCAAAGAGGCTTCCCTGTGCCAGAGCCCCAGTAATGGGAGCCTGCGCTGGGGCCGCCCCACACTTCCTGCCCCGTGGCCAGGTCCGCTGCCCTCACCCCGCCACAGAGGGTGATCCTGAGGGTTCTTCCCAGGACACTTGTACCCCAAATCTCTACCCAGAGTCCACTTTGGAGGAAACCCCAACCAAGTGACCAAATATTTGAACAGTTTACAGTGGATGAGAAGTAAGTGTAGGCTGATGAGCGTTGGGAGTGACTTAGCTTCTACTCTGCCCCCCCCCACCCCAGTATTTAGGAACACGGAGAAGAACCTCAAGTGGCATTTTGCAAGTGCACCCTGGACCACCCTCTGGAGACTTAAAAACCTCAAACACCAGCAGCCCTTTGGAGAACCTAATACAAAATTTGTGTGGAGGAAGCTGGTCAAAAGGTACAAATTTGCAGTTATAAAATTAATAAGGCCTAGGAATGTAACGTACACTATGATGACTATAAGTTAACAATACCGTATTTCATATTTGAAAGTTGCTAAATGAGTACATCTCTTTTTTTAAGGTTTATTTATTTTAACAGAGAGTGAGCAGGGGAGGGGCAGAGAGAGAGGGAGAGAGAGAATCCCAAGCAGGCTACCCACTGTCAGTACAGAGCCCAACACAGGGCTCAAACTCACAAATCGCAAAATCATGACCTGATCCAAAATCAAGAATAGGAGATTTAACCAACTGAACCACCCAGGTGCTCCTAAAAGAGTAAAAGTTCTGATCACAAGAAAAAAATTGCAACTATATATGGTGATGGAAGTTAAGGAGGCTTATTGTGGGGATCATTTCATAATATATACATATATTGTATCATTATGTTGTATGTCTGAAGCTAATATAATGCTTTATGTCAATTACATCTCAAAAAAAAAAATCTGTAAAGTGCAGCCGTGTCTGTCCCCATCCGGACTTAGGTGTGGCCACAAATCTGTGGAGTCAAGAGTGGCACTGGTGGCAACAATAGAGTCACTTCTTAAGTGACCAAGAACAAGAGAGCCACCCAAGAGCCTGCCTGGGAAAGTACGGAGAGCAGGTGAGAGCTGGGGCTCGAGGGGAGGGGCTGACACCTGCGTTCCCCAAGGCAGCCAGGCTGTGGCAGTTTTCCTGCCCCCTGGGGCCCAGATCCATCCGTGGCAAAGGAGAAGAGCCAAAGACATAGCAATAACTTATATCAGATGAAAGTGAATTGCACAAAGCAAGGCAACTCGCTTCTTTCCTTAAAAACAATCAGCTTAGGGATGCCTGGGTGGCTCAGTCAGTTAAGCATCCGACTTCAGCTCAGATCATGATCTCACGGTTTATGGGTTCAAGCCCCGCGTTGGGCTCTGTGCTGACAGCTCAGAGCCGAAGCCTGCTTCGGATTCTGTGTCTCCCACTCTCTCTGCCCCTCTCCCACTTCTTGGTCTCTTATAAATAAATAAATGTTAAAAAAATTTTTAGAAAAAAGATTGGTGCTCATTTAGAAAAAACAATCAGCTTATTATTCTAAACAGTTAACCTGTAAGATGTAACTTTATGTACATCCCCAGTTAATCCTCACAGTAAGTCTAAGAGGTAAGTATAATTATTCCCATTTTTCAGATGTGGAAATAAGGTATAGAGCATATAGAGCAGTTGTGTTATTTACCAAAATTCACTTAGCTAATAAGTTGTAGTACCTTGTGTGGCCTGGATCTATGGCAATAGAACTGAAAAACCCATGGATTGTTAAACTCTATATATGCTAAGAAAACTGTGCATCTGTGCAGTTGAAAAATACTTTTTTTACTTCCATTTCTAGTGGAAAAAAATACAAAACTTTGGAAAGTCCTCTTTCCCCTTCCCTTATTCTTCTACCCCACAGTCTCTTTTATTTTATTATTTATTTTTAAGTAGGCTTCACGCCCAGTGTGGAGCCCAGTGCTGGGCTTGAACTCACAACCCTAAGATCAAGACATGAAGCTGAGGTCAAGAGTAGGCCGCTCAACCAATTGAGCCATCCAGGTGCCCCTGCCTTATGGCCTCTTAAACTCAACCCACTTCCTTATCTCTCCTGCTCCTTCACCCTGTCGACTTTCTTCTTGCCAGGGGCCCATTAACATTTCCAGTATACCTCCCCACACCCTCGTGAGCAATTCTGGTCTGTGGGTGTGTATATGTGTTTTCAGGGAGAAACGCTTTTTTGTGTCCCCCAACACAGGGGACACAAGGTTCCATTTACTCCCTATGACACAGGCTCCTCATAGAATGATGACAGCACTTCTGCTTCCATTCCTGTCATGCTAAGTATTACTTTTACAGACTGTCCTTTATGTCAGAATGACATCCTCCCTACCTTTTGGGTATCATCCTCTGTGAAACAATGGTGACAGTCGATGGTGGATTTTTTAAAAAACATACTTACAATGTTTGCAACCTTATTTCAGTCCTCAAAATTTTCTTGAAGTTTTACAAGTCCACTGAGTCCAAAGTCTGAGAATCATTATATTAAGACAATATGCACGCCTGAATCTAATTTTATACGTCAGTTATGCTTCAATAAAAACATTTTTAAAAAACAATACACAGAGGTGCCTGGGTGGCTCAGTCGGTTGGGTGTCCAACTCATGATTTCGGCTCAGCTCATGATCTCACAGTTTGGTTGGTGCTTTCCAGCCCCACATTGACTCCACGCTGACAGCAGGAGCCTGCTTGGGATTCTCTCTCTTCCTTCTCTCTCTGCCCCTCCTGCACACTCTCTCTCTGTCTCTCAAAACAAATAAACTTTAAAAAGAAAACACTATGCAGATAAAGAACACAAAACAGGAAGGAGGCATTTGGGACCATCAGTCTGCAAAAGATTGATTGCTATTAGTCTTGGAAGAGTTTAAGGAGAGATTTAAAAGAACAGAAAGGAGCGAGGGGGTTTAGAAACATACCAGGCAATACATGAGGACTCTTTGCACACATTTGCATACATGATTGTAAGTAGGTGTTATCACCTTGACGTTACTGGTGATGAAACAGGGTCAGAGTGGGGCGCCTGGGGGGCTCAGTCGGTTAAGCATCCGACTTTCGCTCAGGTCATGATCTCACGGTTCGTGGGTTCGAGCCCCGCGTGAGGTTCTGTGCTGACAGCTCAGAGCTTGGAGCCTGCTTCGGATTCTGTGTCTCCCTCTCTCTCTGACCCTCCCCTGCTCACGCTGTCTCTGTCTTTCAAAAATAAATAAAAAACATTAAAAAAAAAAAGAAACAGATTCAGAGAGTCTAAGGAAATTACTTAAAACCCCTCAGACGAAGGGTGACCTAACTGGAAGTGGTGTGGGGACCCCACAGCAGTGGGGTGTCCTGATTAGCAGCCAGATTTAGAGAAGGAGAACTGACGGTTGTCCTAGGACACAGCATATAGGAGCCCCAAACAAAGCGTGAAGGGAAAGTCTGCCCTATCTATCCTCTCAGGACAAACGCAAACGGACATCTTCTGAGATGGAAAGCAGTTGAAGAGCATTAGATATGGAGTCAAGAAAATAAAGAATTATTATCCTTCACTCACTAAATCACCGACCACTGCACGTCTACCCATCCCTACAGAGGGTCATATGCAAATTTAATTCCCAGTCCACCGAGTGCTTCTGCTGTGTTCTCAACCTAAGAACTTTGCCTCAAGTTATCGATAGCATTTTCTTTCTTTCTTTCTTTCTTTTTAACTGAGCTAACTCTACCACTGCATCCTGACAGTATAATTAACATTAGCCTGGGGAGAAGAATTGTCCCGCATTAAAAACTAAGTATTGTAGACAGATAGTTTTAGATCTTCTTGCATGGCTGAGAGAGAGTCAGTACACCGAGCGTGAAGTCAAGAGAAGTCAAAGAACAAAGGAAAAAGAACGCTAATGAATTCTCAGATGTGTTGGAAACCTGTTAAGTCCTGGGTTTGACACTAGATGTGGAGTTAAGTGATTTTTAATTTTTTTTAATTGTAATTTTAAATTGAATATAACCCAAGAATGCTGTCTGTCATTTTATAAAACCTCACTAATGGTTACACTTGAGGGACATGTTAACTCCTACCAATGGGATTCCCTCAGGAATCTGTCTTCGAAGAGTTTGGGACAAACGTGATCTTCGATGAAATTATGCACCTATTTTCCTGCATGTTTTTCAAACTGAGCTGTTTGTTTGTCAGGAGGGTCATACTGCAAGGTCGTGGCTTTCTGGAAATAGAAAGGAAGTTTATTAGCCCTATTAAACCCTTGTTTAAAAGGCAGGGAAATAGGCATGTGGCAACTCTAGGATGAAACACAGGCCTGTGGATCTTGGTTTAGGGCCCATTCTGGCTCCTTGCTGGACAGTTCTGTGATTCAAGAGCTCCCTTGAGACAATTATCTCAATCCATCATCTTGTAGGCTGTCCTGTCAGGTTCAGTAATAATAAAAGGCTGTCCTTCATAAATCAGCAACTTCTTAATTGAATGCAACGGCATTTTCCCCAAATAATCATCTAGGAGAGTAAGAAAGAGTTAGGAAAGTATTCCCTGAACTAATATTGTGATATCATTCTGAATTTATATGTAAATCAGTCTGCCGGCTATTAATCACAAAATGAGATGGAATATAAGAAAATGCTTGGTCCATTATTCAGAACTCCTTTAATGTGATCTATTGTTATTACCATTATTATCACTACTTGTACTATTACGGTGTTTGAATTCGGGGGTGAAATCTATAACAAAATAAACACTAATTCAGGCTAACTGAGAGAGAACAATCTAAATCATACACTGTTATTAGAATGTAGCATCACTACCGTGTAGTCCTTAGTCTCTCTTGAAGCTACTGCTGACAGAATGCAACCAAATAACAGTCTTTGTCTGTTCTACTTCAAGATAAAAAACATCTATAGTTGACACTACACATTTACGTTCTATAATTAATGTACTCGATTCCTTAGAATTTATCCTATTAATTATTGTAAACATATCTATATATTAAAATCTCATTAATCTAGGCTTTCAATAATTCAGAGTTTAAGCTCATTTTCCTTATGCCAAAATGAAATATACACTTCTTCCCAGATAATGTAAAGGTGTATTTTAATAAGGTACAAGCTGAATTAATAAAATTTAAGTATACAGTCTCTGGAAAGATTTTATTTGAAAGGCTTTCAAAATCTTCCATTGCTGCCATCTGGTGGCCAAACGTAGTTCTCTACTGTATTTTTTAAATTCAATCTATATTGGCATATAACAATTTGAACTCTGCCAATATGTGTATTTTGTTGCAAATTTAAATGTATTGCCATAAAGTAAATGTAGGTAGAGAATTTATAAATGCACAGTTATATCAGTAACATGCATAAAGAAATTCTTCACTTGAACATGTTCTGTAACAGTTTATTAATTACTGTATAGAGCAAGGTCCCTGCCTGCGAGTCCAACCCCAAAACAATAAAGAATAGTCTTTGCTAAGGCCACTTCATGCTATTTTCTTAGCATATATAGAGTTTAACAATCCATGGGTTTTTCAGTTCTATTGCCATAGATCCAGGCCACACAAGGTACTACAACTTATTAGCTAAGTGAATTTTGGTAAATAACACAACTGCTCTATATGCTCTATACCTTATTTCCACATCTGAAAAATGGGAATAATTATACTTACCTCTTAGACTTACTGTGAGGATTAACTGGGGATGTACATAAAGTATCTGACACATAGCAAGCATATGTTTAATGGTAGAAATTACTATCATTTCTGTGCTAAATAGCAACATATAATACACTCAAGGAGAATATACAGTTCTTGTTTGGAATGTAAGCCTGAATTTTCAGTCAGCTTTTACCAAAAGTGCACATCAGTCACTCACTTTCTATCCTTCCCACAGAAACATTTAGGAAGAGTTTCTTTGCAACTACTCCTTATGCTATGAGTTTCGTCCCTGGAAAGGTAAAATATTTTTCGGTATTTTTCAAAATAGCCAAGAACATAAGGAATTCACCCTAAAACATGGGGAAGGTGAAAAACTGAATTAACCTACACCTTGAAATAACTTCCTTAAAGGGCAAAGTTCTCAGCCAAGGATACTCCTCCCAGTGACCAGTGAAAAGGGAAATACTGATCCTGATCATTGTCCACATGTCTGGGCATTCCAAAACAGAAGGGGATATCTTCTGGACAGCCAGTTGCTCGCCCCTGCTATGACCTAAAAGAGATCATTTGCTACCCAGGTGCTAACACTGACTCACCAAGAGTTGTTTCATACACTCTGGTTTCCCCAAGGATTTGACTCAGATGTTTCGCCTTAAGTGCTTATGTCTGTATTAGTATGTTTTGTGACAGAAAAACAGCATGAGAGGTTTTCTCATCTTGACTGGCATGCTCCAGTGACTACATAACCCCACTCAGAACAGCCTGGCCAGACTTAACTCTCCTAACCTGCAAGTCAGTAACACTCATTAAGTGTCAGATGTGTGCATGCATGGATCACTGTACTAGGTGATAAAGATTAGTAAAAAATGGATAAATACGGACACCTGGGTGGCTCAGTCGGTTGAGCGTCCAACTCTTGATTTCGACTCAGGTCATCATCTCTCAGTTTATGACATCGAGCCCTGCGTTGGGCTTTGCGCTGACAGCACAGAGCCCCCTTGGGATTCTCTCTCTCTCTCTGACCCTCCCCTGCTTACACTCTCTCTCACTCTCAAAAATAAATAATTCTTTAAAATTTTTTAAAAAATGGATAAGACATAATCCCTATTTTCAAGAAACATATCTAGCTAGGAGATCCCAACCGTAATAAGAGAAATACTTAGCGATTGAATTGAACGCAGAGAGTGTACATGGTTCTTTGCAACATGGAGAAGGTAGAAATCAGAGCGCACTGACATGATTTTAATCTTTGAGTGCCTCTCACTCACAGTAAGCCTGAGTATCAGGCTCTCAGTACACTTCTGTCTTCCACATAGCTCATCATTAGTCTACCTTGCCCTCCCCCAAAAAATCTTAATAACTAAATTACTTATAGAATCCTTTACTGGTCACCAATTACCATGCGCATGGAGCCTCTGAAACAGTCCAGTGTAATGTCTTGTTCTAGGGGCATATAAACAGAAATTGGTTTATAAATTTCAGTTAATAAGCTTGAAAACAAACTAGAGAGGGATTAATGTACAATTCAAGTTTGTCATAACCAACCCCTGGATGCAAGAGTCTAGACAGGCAATAATAAAGATTAACAATCTTATCAGCATTATGAGGCAGCAAATTATTGGAAAAGATATCTTTGATTTATTATAGTCATCAAAGGAATTATTCCAGAGCTATAGAAATGATGTGAGTCAAATTCCAGAAGAGACAGAGTCAATTGTTAATCACTAAAATGATTTGTATGTCGGTATCTCAAAAAGTATTTGAAAACACAACAAAGAAATTAATTTTGTCTATCTCCGAAAGGCGTATATGTAGCAAGTTATCACTGCACATTTGTAAGAGCCTGAACGACATCAGACCACATCATGTCTTTTGACCTAACTGAATGAGTACACAGGAGTATCAGAGTGATGATAATCTAGTTACAACCTAACAAAGCACTCAACACTGTTTTGTGATGAAAATCCATGAAAGGTCTGTAGATATGTGGATAAAGAAGCTGAAGGTGACATAGTAACTAATAGGTTTCTAGAAAGGCTTAGTCAAATAACAGTACTGTTGCCTATTACCTCTTTTCTTAAGTTCCAAATGGCAACACAGATTTTTGATGCATTCCATCTTCATAAATTAAAAGATCTGTCTCAGAGCACATAAGTGTTGAAAGCATGGGATGCAGAAAAGAACGGATGTAGGGAAATCGAGGGACTTGAGGGAAGAGGGATTGTGGAAGCCTCTGAGAAGGAGAATCACTATCTTGGCTGACCATCACTTTGCCACACCCTGCAGGACACCACGAGGTCATGTAAATATGTGGTTTGTTCCTTCAGACTACCATGCCGCTCACTCTCAGTGATGAGGACGGAATTTTCCCCTTTTGTCACTGTAAGCGTGAGAATGTAAATTCCATTAGGGGACAGATTTTGCATGTTTTGTCAACTGCTATATCCCTAGTGCTGAAAGAGCGCTCAATAAATAATTGTTGAATAAATGGTAAGTATGATCAATATAATCACTAAAATAATCCATCTGCTGAGTACAAGGTAAATACTCTGAAATAAATTGCTTCTCTCTGCAGTAGTAATAGCACTTACAAATGCAAATGGAAAAATATTCCATTCACAGAAGTGACAAAAACTGTAAAACAGTCATAATACAAGCATAACACATACATGAAGAGCACTGCAAGCATTACTGAAAGACATAGAACAAAATAGTAACAAATACAAAAATGCACTATCTTTGGATGAGGAAACAATAAAAAAAGTCAATTCTCTCAGAAGGAATAATGTAAACCAATGTAATTCTAATTAATATTCCAAAAGAATCTCTTATTTCAGTAGGATTATCTTTAATTAGATGTGGAAGAATAAATATCCAGAATACCCGAGAAAAATATTTTAAAACCTAATGACAATGGGAGATATACTATAAAGCCACTATAATAAAAATAAGTATGATATTGACATGAAAGTAGATGAAAAATGATAAATCAATGAAATAAAATTGACAACTCAGTAATAGATTCTAATGTATATGTGACAAAGAGTACATTAATTTCATGAGTAATGAAGTGACTATTTTAAAAAGCATAATGGTGTAGCCAGGGCTCCATAAGGTGAAAACAAGGTTAGGTGGGCCTCTATTTACACCGCACACAAAACAAACTCCAGGTGTAGACAAAAGTTAACTGGATAAGTAAGTAAAATAAAATAAAATACATAAAAATGTTAGAAGAAAATTTAAGAGGCTGCATAAATGATCTAGGTATAGAAGAAATTTATTAACCAAGTGAGAAGATCTAAAAGCTGAAAGAAAGAAATAAAAAACCAGGAAGGAAGGAAGGAAGGAAGGAAGGAAGGAAGGAAGGAAGGAAGGAAGGAAGGAAGGAAGGGGGAGGGAGGGAGGCAGGAAGGGAGAGGCAGGCAGCCAACTTCAAAAGAGCAGAACACTAAGAATAACGTAATGCATAATATAATGCCATTTTTAACAACAACTGGAAAACTGCCTTCTGTTTGTATACTTTTGCATATATGATTGTGTCCATCTCTATATATAGTTTGCTTATAACTATAGAGCATGAAGTAAAACACATCTGTAAGGGGTGAGTTCTTCCTGATTTGAAGAGGAGGAAAGGAGAGGAGAAAAAAATTATAGCCTTAAAATCTTATACTTCATTTAAGCATTTGTGTATGCATGCATACATATAAAGAAAAAATTTTAATTTAGGAACTTAAAGAGAGAGAAAGGAAAGGAGGTAAACAGAAGAATGGAGGGAAAGAGGGGGACAGAGGGAGAGGGAGAGACAGAAACAAAAGAAATTGGCATCAGCAATCACGATGATGCAATTACATCACATCAACAACCGACTTCATTTGCTAGTAATCTTGACAGTTTTCAACAATATCAGATATTTAACTTCAATCCAACATGTGAGAGTATTTCTAGTTTTTGTAATTTTTCTTTTCTTTTTCCTACCCTTTCCACATCTTTCCCTTTTAAAACCAGGAACGACCTATTGCCAGTACTGAATGTCATGTACATGGCTCAGAAATGGTACCTGGCTGTGTGCAAACCTTTTAAGCTGATGTGTGCTACAGACTGATTCTCTAAGCATTTTGTAGCATGTATGAAGTCTCAGATCATCTGTTGGTGGGAGGCTTCTCCTAAAAGCAAAACTGTCCAATTCCCAAGAAAAGCTTGTTCTTGTGAAACAAGAGCTGCCATGTCTTCTCAGTTATAAAACGGCACAGGCTACATTCTCAACGCAGAAGAAACAATTTCTGAAACACCTTAATAAATCTCAGTAATTGTTAGAACACCATGAAGTCAAGCAGAAAACAAAGAAGGATATCAATTTCTCAAAAGATCAAGGTCAATAGAATTGGTTTCAGCAACCATTCAGCAATTTATAATGAGATCAAACTTGTCACCAAATATCTTGGGAAAGTAATTACAACAGACATACTTTGAGGCTATGGGCTAGCATAAGGTGTCACCAAGGAATTAAGAATGATGACAATATTATAGGTTTAGAGAACAATGGATAGGGAATACAAATGCCAGAGAAAGAGGTTTTAATACAGACATCGAGTCTGCAGAGTAAAATTAATATAAAACTTGAATTGAGGTTAGTATCATTCAAATAATCTATATCCATTAAAATGTTATATTCAACCCTCATCTAGTCATTCATTCAAACTGCCTCCCTCATCTTTTCTCCGCTTTAGCAAGGATAGAGGACTGACCCTGAAATACCTCAATTAATAATAATCCTGGCTCCTTTTTGTTGAGCCCCTATTCTATAAGAAGGGGCTCATATCTTTACATCATATCTCATTTAAGTGTAATTGCAATTTTATGAAATAGGCATTTATTTGACCACTTCAGATGAGAAGACAGAGGCTTGGAGAGGTACAGTGAATATGGCCAAGGTCAAACAGCTAGTGTCAGAGCATGGATCCATAGTCATGGCTAACTTCACTGCCTGAGCTTTTTCTGCACCATGGCCATGGGTCTCTCTTTAAGTCCATCCTGTCCTGGAGACAGCCTAACACGGAGAACTCAACATATCCACAGCCATCTAGCTCAGAATCACTGACAGCATTGCAGGCATACCTTCTTTGATTGCGCATTGCAGATATTTCATGTTTTAAAACTTGAAGGTCTGTGACAACCCTGTGTTGAGCAAATCTACTGGCACCATTTTTTCAACAGCATTTGCTCAGTTCAGGTCTCTGTGTCACATTCTGGTAATTCTAGCAGTATTGCAAACTCTCCTATTATTATTATATTTGTTATGGTGATCTGTGATCAGTGATTATGACTCACTGAAAGATCAGAGGATGGTTAGTATCTTCTAGTAATAAAGCAGTTTTTAATTCAGGTATGTACATTATTTTTTTAGAAATAATGCTATTGCACATTTAATAGACTACAGGATAGTGTAAACATAACTTTTATATGCATTAGGAAACCAAAAAATGCATTTGTTGCGATATTCACTTTATTGTGGTGGTTTGGAACCAAGTACACAGTATCTTCAAGGTGTGCCTATATTCATACTGGGCCATAGGTGTTGTTAACTCAACATCTGTGGGATGATCAGAAGACACAGCTGCCCATCCCATCAGCTCCTCTCCTTAGACACTCATCTAGGGGGAGGACACACATGCCATCTGCCCCAATCAGTCACACCCCACACCCACCCAGCCACCGTCAATATTCCAGACTCCCGGGACTCGTAAGCAAATGACCTCAGGAAATCAGTCATGACCCAAACCCATATCCTCTTCTTTGGGAACATACACATCTTCTCCTCCTAAGCTCAGAAAACCTCATGGGAAAAAGAACATTAGAGGCTAATGAGTGATTAAAATACTGCTTCAGCATCTTATCCCTGAGAACACTGTGGGTTGAAGCACTTCCAGACTCTGTGAGCTTCAGGTCTCTAGACCAGCCCTTTAACTTTACAGCTGAGGAAACTGGGCCCAAAGAGGTGACATGGGGTCCCTCATGATGCAGCCCTTGCCTACCCCCTTCAACCTCACTCCATGCCCTTCTGCTGTCACCCATGTCCTTGGTATAATACATAGCTCAGCGCAGGGCAGCTAGGTGCAATGGACAAGTTGCTTAACGTGCCTGTATCTCTGTTTCTTCACTTTCAAAATAGGGACAGTTCAACTTTCAGTCTTTCAACATATTTTTACTGAGATTCAACAATACTGGGAACTTTCTTGCCAAACTCAGAGGCTTTATATGATGGTTAATTCATTAGAATTGATTAATGAGGTTTAAACTCAACATAAAGCTCTTAGCCTAGTGAATATTAAAGAGTAAATTCTCTGTAAATTTATTAACTGTTGATAGAATTATCATTTCCTTATCTCGCCTCTGCACCTTGGTCCACACTGCCCTATCTGCTTCCCCAGCTTATTCAACTGTTGGGACTCCAAATATCATCTCTCTGTAAAGCCTCCCCTTCTTTTTCTAGGAACAGACACTGTCTTCCTTCTCTAGGCTTTCTTTTACATATAATAATTATAGAGGGACACCTGAGTGGCTCAGACAGTCAAGTGTCTGACTCTTGATTTTGGCTCAGATCATGATCTCATGGTTCATGAGTTTGAGCCCTGCATCAGACTCTGCACTGCACTATCTTTCCCCTTTCCTTCTGGACCCTGAGTTCCTTGAAGGCAAATAGGGATGGTGTCTTAGTCACAGTATAAGTTCCTATGGTTAGCACAGGAGCAAGGACAAAACGGCTTCTCCAGACATAAGTACTGAAGAAGTGTATGGCCTGCCTGAGTTTTTATAGTCAGTTGGCCATAGGATCTTAGATCTCAGGTCACCTGATTATCTGCCTTTGGTGCTTTTCTCTCTATTTTGCTACTTCTCTAAACCACAGGAAAGAGGGCCGCAATGTGCTGATTAAGACGCTACAGAACAAGGTCACCTGGATGGCTCAGTTGGTTGAGCATCTGACTTTAGCTCAGGTCATGGTCTCACAGTTCTTGAGTTCAAGCCCCACATCGGGCTTGCCGTTGTCAGCCTGTTAGTGCAGAGCCTGCTTTGGATCCTCAGTCCTACTCTCTCGGCCTCCCCCAACATGTGCTCTCTCAAAAATAAATATTTTTTTAAAAGATGCTACAGAACAGTGCTTCTTAAGAGGACTAGGTCACTCTGGGTCCAATCAGGAGAAAAAAATCTACACAGTAATTTAAACAGGGAAAAATTAATATAAAGAAATACCACACGGTGGCTTAAAAGTTATTTTAATATGTAAGAAGGCTCTATATGGTTCCCTAGAGCTAAGGGAGAGTCCTCAAGGGAAGACAAACAAGAGACAATCCCCTTTCCATGGCTGGGGCTCAGATCTCAGTGGAAAGGGCATAGCTGCAGCCCCCTAGATGGCAGAGAAGTTTGTTGGTCCCCAGTCATAGGGCAGGCGAAAAGCAACCCTCTGTGTGCTGGCTGATGGGCAGGTACCTGGGTATGCAGAGGAACGTGGGAACACCAGCGTAGGCAAGGAGTCTGGGGAACCCGATGTCTGCACTGGGAGAGCTATAGCAGAAAACCTGAGCCAAGCAGAGAGGAGTAGGGTACCAGGATGAACAGGGACGTAGAGGGTGCAATATCTGTGATCTTCAGTCCACACCAGGGCTGCAAGATCACCGAAGGACCCTACGCTCTGGACTCATGGCTGGGGCAGAGCACCACTGAGGTCCTCACACCCAAACAGCTGATAGTGCAACCACAGAACCAACACGAAAGGCCTTTCCTCCTGCAGCATCTTTCCAGGTGCCCTCTATGAGAAAGCTTAATATCCTGCTCACTGTAAAGAAAAAATGTTTAAAGTTAGCCTATCCATTATTGCAGAGTAGATATTGAAAGATGAATTTGGAACTGACAGACAATAAATGGATAACTCGCACAAAGCCCAAGTGGAAATTTCAGGGTGCAATAACTGTTTATGCTAATTCTGTTAAAGTCCATGACACTGCCAGTCAAAAGGGAACAGTGGGGTTGATCTGAATAATAATGAGATAATATGGTAAAGATGTAGCACAAAATATGCTTTCAATTAATATTTTCCCCAGCCCCCCTAACATTGTTATAAAAGTTTGCTATATTAGTTATATATTGCTATGTATCAAATTATGCCAAAACTTAGAGACTTAAAACCATGTGTACTTATTTTCTCATCCAGGCTCAGTCTAACTAGGAACTCTGAAGGCTCACCTGGGGGAGGATTTGCTTCCAAGTTCACTGACATGGTTATTGGCAAGACTCAGTTCATCCAGAACTATTGGACTGAGGGTCTCAACTCCAGAGTGGTGATTAGCTTGAGTCTGCTCGGTCCTTCTCACATGGGCCTTTCCAGCTTATTTCGTCAGGGCGAGCACATGAGAGGAGCCAAAGGGAGTGCAAACCAGACAGAAGCTATTCTTTTATAACCTGATTTTGGAAGTAGCATTACTAACCCTTGCCATATTTCACTTACTTTAAGCAAATCACTAAGCACGGCTCACGCCAAAGAGAAGGACTGCCCACAAAGACAGGTATGCCAGGGGGTGGGGTCATTACAAACTCTGTCAGAAGTTACCTACCGCATTGCCTTTGCTTTTCATTTCTCACTATTTTCCTTTAAGAATATAAAATTAATTTGTAAAATTACCATTTTTTAAAAATCCCTGTTAGAAATCTTGGGACACCTGGCTGGCTCAGTCGGTGTAGTATGCAACCCTTGATCTCAGCGTTGTGAGTTCGAGCCCCATGTTCAGTGTAGAAACTACTTAAAAATAAAATATTTTAAAAAAGAGAAATCTAAATAGGTAATTCTGGTTAGATGGTATATTTAAGAGAGCTTTGTTTGTAGGAAGCGAACACAAAACCAGTTGTCAAAAAAAATGCTTTATGATCAATCCATTGGCTGTCAATCACAAATCTTCCTCAAGTTAGACTAGTGCAACCATTTGAAACAAATTATGAAATGTTTCTAGAGTAAATCTAATCCCTAAATTAATAACATATATAGCCCAGTCATGCCTACTTACAAATTCTCTCAAAAGTTTAATTAGCCATTTTGTATTAACAGCTACCCAAAACAACCAACTACAAAGCATTATTATCATCTTGAAAGAACATTTATTAACAATTTAGCCCACCACTGTGTATACACACATGTAAGGGTCTTACATTGTGGTATCTACATTCTAAAAAATTTAACCCTGATATGACTAAACACAGACATGGCAGAGTAACAGAATCTCATATTACACTTTCTTTTCTACTCACAACATCCTTCCAGGAACAATAGGTATTCAGAAAGTAATATACGAAACAAATGTGAAACTCATCTCATATTTGTGAAATGCCTGTTACATTCCAGAAACCACTCTAAGCACTGGGAATACAGTGATGAATAAGGCCAAAAAAAAAAAAAATCCTGCCCTGATAGGACTTACTCTGTAGTGAGAGAACTAGACAATAAACACAGAAACAAATAAATAATATAAGTGTAGATGTGGTACGTGCTGAAAGGGAAATCAACACAACTATGTAAGAACTGAGAGTTTAGCTTATGTTGGGTGGGTAAGAAAGGCTTTTTTGAGCAGGGGATATTTAACCTGAGATCTAAAGAATGAGAATGAATTCGACTTCCAAAGAGCTAAAGAAAGTATTCCAGGCAGAGGGAAGGGTATGTACAAGGACCCTCTGTGGCAAAGGGTTTGACTGACTAAGAAGCAGAAAAAGAGTCCCTGTGCCTAGTGGATGGTGGTGGAGGAGAGTGAATATGAGACAAGCTCCTTGAGGGCAGAGGCCCCATCATACAGGACCATATATATAGGCAGTATATATATTTGGATTATATATATATATATATATATACACACACACACACACACACACACACACACACACACATATGGGTTTAAGTATAGAAATGATATAAACTGATTTATTTTTTTAGTTTTTATTTATTTGTTTGTTTGTTTATTTTAAGAGAGAGCAAGGGAGGAGCAGAGAGAAAAGGAGAGAGAATTCCAAGCACACTGTCAGTACAAACCCATGAGATCACAACCTGAGCCTAAATCGAAAGTTGGACGCTTAACCAACTGAGCCACCCAGGCACCCTTGATTTATATATTTTTAATCCCCCTAGTTCCCATGTGGCAATGGGTGGGGCTTGAGCTAGCAGAACCCATACTGAAGCTGTCACAGGTGGATAGGTACCAGATGATAGTGGTTCAGACAAAACTTGTTACAGTGGAATTGGAGAATGTTTTCAAAAATAATATGTTTGAGGAGTCAATGAGAATGGTGAAAAAAAATAAGGACCCAGGACTGGTCCCTAAATTTGGAGGTTGAGCATTTACTTAGACTGAGCAGAGCAGGGCTCTGGGCAGAGCAGGATGGGGATGGGGGCGGGTATGGCTTGCAAGGCTTGAGAGCTCTACTGTAAACATGTTCAATTTGAGATGGCTATTACTCATCCAAGTGGAGGTGTTAGCAGTGACATTTTCAAGGTTGTAGCTCAAGAAACCAAACTAGGCTGGAAATATCAATTCTAATGTAATCAGCAAATCGGTGGTATTTCAAACCTTGAGAGCAAATGAGATACCTGGGGACAGACTATAGATGGAGAAGAAAAGAGTGGCCAGGAGCAAGCCCTGGGTTACAGAGTCATTTAGAGACTAGATACATAGTGCAAGATGAGGAGGAAGAAGAGGGATCAACAAAGGAAATTAAGCAGGAGAAAAACCAGCAGTGCAGTGTCAGGGAAGCCCGGAGAGGGGAGCATTTTAAGTAATAGGTAACAGAATCAAATGCAACTGACCTACACCCTGAGACCTGCCCTTCATATTCAGCAGGATGGAAGTTGTCGAGGACCCTGGCCCAGGAAGCTTTAGTGGAGTGGTAGAGATGGAAGTAAAATCTGAGTAGATTGAAGAGTAGATGAAGACTATGAAAGTAGACACAACTGGTCTGAGAAGTACTGAAAGTAAAAGGAAGTCTTCAATTGGTGGCATTGCCTTTAATGTCTTTGAATAACTCAGAGCATCCAAGGGAGCTTTTGCAATTACTAAGTGGAGACCATATTAGTCAGGGTTCTCCAGAAACACAGACCCAATAGTATATAGAGATGTGCAGAACAAGATACATTATGAGGGACTGGCCAAACAATTATGGAGGCTAAGCCCCAGGATGTGCTGTCTGCAACATAGAGGCCCAGCAGAAGGGGTGGTGGGGTCCCAGTCCAAGCCTGAAAACTTGAGAACCAGCAGGACCCAGTGTAAGTCCCAGCCTGAGTCTGAAGACCTGAGACCCAGGAGCACTGAGGTCTGAGGGCAGGAGAAGATGGATGTCCCAACTCCGAGAAAGCACACTCACCCTTATTTTGCTTTTTTTTGTTTCTACTCAGGCCCTCAGCAGATAGAGGATGCCCACTCACCATGATGAGGATGACCTTCTTTTACTCAGTCCATGGATTCGAAACACCCACACAGATGCGTCCCTAGGTCATGGTGCATCAGCTCTCCAGGCATCCCTTAGTTTGGTCGACACAAAAGATTAACCATCACAGAGACCAATAAATATTTGTGAATAATAATGTTTATTTGTTCAATATACATCTATTAATCACTTCATTATGTGCAAATCACTGATGATTTGAAAGCAAAAAGATGAACAAATGTAGTTTCTGCCAGCCTCTTTAGACAGGTAGGACCAGACTTTCCAACACAATATGACATGCTGGCCTAGAAGTGGTTACGTGAACCCAGACAAAGAGCCACAGCTCTGCCTGGGGAGGTAAGGGAGATGTTACCAAAGAGAGACTAACAGTGAACAATTCCAGAGCACTTCCTACATGCCAGTTCCTCCTCTAAACGAATTGCAGATATTGACTCCTTTATTCCTGGCAACAGTGTGAAGATAGCATTGCTGTTATCCTCATTTTTCAGATGATGAAACTGTGGCTCATAAGTTTAAAGTTAACTTCCCACGATCATATGCCCAGTAGACGGTGAAGCCAGGATTCAAAGCCACACAGTCCCACCTCAGACTGTATTTTAACCATTATACCTGTGGTTCTCAAAATGTGGTCCCCAGACCAGTAGCAGCAGCAGCATCTGAGAATGTATTAGAAATGCAAAATTTTTGAGGTTCCACCCTATACCTTTTGAATCAGAAATTGTGAGAAAGAGCCCCACTATATTTGTTTCAACAAACCCTACAGGTGATTCTGAGGCACACTAAAGCTTGAGAACCACTGCACTCTATTATATTTCCTAAAAAAAAAAAAAAAAAGATAAGTTGGCAGATAGACAAAAAGTGGTGAAGTGTTCAGGAGGGAGCAGCGGCTGAGAAGACAGAACAGAAGAATATGACATGTGGTGGACCAGCAGGTAGTCCCATGAACTGAACACGCTCTTGCTTCCCTTCACATCTTCTGAGCCCACCTCTCACTCCAGCCACTGCTAAAACAGCCAGTTCTGGGCAGATTTTACCTCTCATGGCATGGGTCTCATTTGTTAGTGCCCTTTTTCCCGTGCCTCCTACTTCCTGCATTGGGGTTTCTCGACATCTACTTGTGGGCCATCCATGGCAATCATCAAGACACACACATAACTTTGTCTGGATGTGTGGGGGTGTGGGACCACTTTTTGCCAGTGAAGGAGGAAGGAAGGGTAGAAGTAGATGAATACATGTTCCCTCTCTCATTTTCTAGGCAAACGTATGCCATAAGGTTCCTCCAAAAGTCCCGGGAGGATCAGGCACCATTTGCTCACAGTGGGGGTCAAATCAATAGAGGACCCCTACATTAGTTTTCTTTCTGTCCCATTCCCCCAGCCCCTCACTCCTACCCTCTGGTAACATGTTCCCACATAAGCCTTTGTCAGCCAAATGAACGAGGCCCAGGTGAGGACAGGCTCAAACAGAGAACAGGGTGTAAGAAAGACCAGGGTATCTTCATGAGTTGAAACAAGTCCAGCATGGGCACAACATAAAGCGCAAAGGAAGGAGTGGGTAGAATTGACCCTGGAGAGGGATCTGAGATCTCCTATGGCCTTGTGTACCACTTAAGAAGTTTGTGTTTAGCCTCGGAGCAGAGGAAGCCTTTGAGGGTTTGAAGCAGAGAGTGGCATAATCTAATTTGCATTTTTAAAAGTGGACTCTGGCTGCATAGATTAGAGGTGACCAAGGATGGAGACAAGGGGACCAGGCAGTGGGCAGAGAGATACTGCTGGTCTGGATGAAGGCACTGACCATTGAATGGAGAGAAGTGGACAGAATCTAGAGATATTTAGGACAAAAACAGGAACTGGTGATTGATTAGATATTGGGAATGAAGGAAAAGAGGCTCAAGAATAAACACAGATTTCACAGTTGACAGCTGCCAGTGTGGTGGTGACATGGGGGAGGGAGAGGAGGGTGTAGAGAAAAATAGTGAATTCAACTTTAGATGTGATGAGTTGAGGAATCTGTGTGACATTCTAGCTTGGTGTCCAAAAGATAATGGGATACCTAGATCTGAACTTCATGAGTAAGTTCAGGGCTGGATGCAGATTTGGGAAACTTCAGTTTATGTAAATGCTTGAAATCATGAGAGAAAGTAACATTGTCTAGTAAGAAAAGTTACAGTGAGAATAAAGAATAATCTCAAGCACAACCCAAAACGAAACCATCATTTAACGGATGTATAGGAAAGAGGGAGGCAACAAAGGAGCCTGGGAAAATGCCACCAGAGAGGACAGGATTAACATCAGCAGAGTTCAGTGTTGTATCCTATGCCAAGGAAAAGAACGTTCCTGCCAGAGAATGTAGTCAACACTATCAACAGCTGCTGGGACTTCAAGTCAGATAAAGAAGTGAAAACATTGGATTTATAACTCAGTGATGGTGACTGGTGACATCATTGAAAGCCTTTTCGGTTGGCCCGCACGGGGAAGCCACACTGCAGGAGGCTGAGTGATGAGTAGGAACCGAGTTCTCTGACAAAGTTTAGCTGTCATGGAGGAGAAAAACAAGGAGGTAGTGGAGAGGAAGAAAGTAAGGAGAAGTGGTTGATTTCTATGGTGGGGAAGAGCTGAAAACTTCGAAGTGCTAGAAAGAGCCAAAGGGGGAGGCACCTGGGTGGCTCAGTTGATTAAGTGTTAGACTTCAGCTCAGGTCACCGTCTCACGGTTCGTGAGTTCAAGCCCCGCATCAGACTCTGTACTGACAGCCCAGAGCCTGGAGCCTGCTTCGGATTCTGTGTCTCCCTCTCTCTTTCTGCCCCTCCCCTGCTCGCGCTCTGCCTCTGTCTCTCAAAAATAAATAAGCGTTAAATAAATAGATAGATAAATAAAAAAAGAGCCAAATGGAGGGACAGATGAGACAAGAGAGAGGTAAGTAACAGAATAACAGAACAGAGTCCCTGAGTTGGCAGCAGCACAGGGGATCCAGTGCATAAATGCTGGGATCAGCTTTGGTAGGAGAGGTTCTCATTGCACTGCACAGAAGGAAAGGAGGAAAGAATAGGTAGGTAGGATGCTGTTGGCAATGTGGGGGTGGGGGGAATTTTCAAGCTCTGTGTGAAACAGGTGAAAATCCTCTGCTGCTGGGGAGGGAGTTGGGGGACATGTCTCCCAAGAATGTGAATCAGGAGGTAGAAATTAGGGCTTGCGGGGACCAGGGTGATGTGAGACGTAATCAGAGTAGAATTAATCACTAGAACATGGAGGTCTCAACAGGATTTTCCGTTTTAGTAAAATACTTCTCTTATACCCATGACACTAATAGTGGAAACATTATGAGAACCCATAAGATTAGTGCATCTTTTCCCCAAATCACAAGAGCAAGGGACTGCTAGTGCCCGTGTCTGCCCATAGCAAATCACTTCATCTGGTTCCTCAACTGAGGACAAAGTGGAACCGCATCCAAGCTCCTACCCTGCCATGTATGTTGTGCTTTTTCACAAAGTGCTTTCTTATCCACAGTAGTGGTCTGGCTCCTGTGGCCTCTTCACAATGGGCTGGGGTCCCCAGGGGGCGGAGCCCACCTCTAGACCTCACTCCACACCTCCAGAATAAGGCAGTGCGGGACTCTTCCCCTGCACGTTCATGGGAGGGGTGGCTATTCATGTGGAGACGATTGTGGACCGTTGGTTTTGCAAGCTGAGAGGTCCCCACACACACAGAAAAGACGCGTGGGTGCTGGATAGACCCAGGGTGCGGGGGACCCAAAGAGGTATTGTGAGCTGTGTCAGCCCTCCATCCCACCATGTTCTGATAAAAAAAAAAAAAAAAAAACTCTGAGAAGTCTGAGAATTCTAAGTTAGCCTTGATTTTCTACCTCATTATGAAGGCATATTTATCACAGCAGGAGGATAAAAGTGTTTTCTCTTTTTTAAAAATATTTATTTATTTATTTTGAGAGCGTGAAAGAGAGAGCACATGCACAAGCGGGGCAGGGGCAGAGAGAGTCAAAGGGAGAGAGAGAAATCCCAAGTGGGCTCTGAACCACCAGTGTAGTAGAGCCTGATGGAAAGTTTGAACTCAGGAACGGCAAGATCATGACCTGAGGCAAAGTCAGATGCTGAACCGACTGAGCCACCCAAGCACCCCAAACGTGTTTTCCCTTGATTTAGCTTTTAAATATTTGGGCAAATGTCATACAAGTCTCTATTTGTTCTCTTGCCTCAAGCCCCACAAAGGCTGGGTGAACCCCACATCCACACAGGCCTCCCTGTCCTCCCCAGCGGGGTTGACTTGGGTTCTCCTAACTCCCTTAGCATATTGGCATTGCTAGGTCTGCGTCAGCAACCTGAAGAATCCAAGTTCTTCTACCCTCGCCAGATCCGGAAAATCCCCTCTGAGAAGGTGGCTTCTTTCTTGGTGAACTGGACTCCATGGAAAGTTGTCTCACCCCCTTTGGTGCCTGGCACAGCAATTGATTTTTAGTTTGAGGACTAGAGTTGTTTCCCAACTATCAGTTGAATGAGGTCTGGAAAATCTAATTCTTTCTCTCCTCTGGAGGGAGGAGGCTGTCTTTGGATTCCAGCAAGTTAAGGTAGCTCTTCCTCCCTCCCCTCCTGCAACATCACTTCCATTTCCCCTTCCACAGCTGAGCCTGGCCTCCATCTGAGGATTCACTCCCAAATAGGAGAAGCAAATTCGGCCCTGTTCTCATTGCCATTCTTTATTCTCATTTCCTCTCTCTCCCTCTCTCCCTCCCTCTCCCATTCTCTCTCTCTCTCCTCTCTCTCTCTCTCTCTCTCTCTGACTTACACAACTCAAGAGTACCAGACTCCCATTTGCCTTACTCCCTATCTCTTCCTCCCTCCTACTTCCCCTCATTGATTTTCCAATCCAGCTGTGACAGCTGATTTTCCTGATAAGGATTTTGACCACAGAGGACCTCCCTCACCAATTTTGTGATATATCCTTAAACTTCTCTACTGGCAGCTTTGCAAACAAGCTTAAACTCAGTACAGACTTTGAAGATAGGAAACAGTATCGTTAGGTCATTTGTTTAGATTACACACATGCACAGTAATATGAACTACTCGGTGCCTACAATTCAATTTACTCATCATTGCCCCCAAATTGTTCCTCTTGCTGCCAACTTTGGTCTTACATGGTTTTTCCATTTGAAATAAATTCAACTTGCTTTTCAGAGTTGGGGGCATGAAGTAGATTACCCAAAAATGTATGTAACATTTCACAACTGCAAAAAGATGTAGCAATGTAAGATAGCAGATCATTTCAATTCAGAGACTGAGGAAAACTGCCACATGGGAAAACCAGTTTTTCACTATGTCTCCTTCGAGAAACTTGCTAACAACATCTCTAATGAGGGTAATCACAAATGTTTCTTTATGCTTCTTTGAGAAATCACTCCTAAACTCCCTAGCCAGGGGTGGGAGGGAACTGCTTCAGAAGCTAATTTGATATCTAAGCTATCCTAATTTAGCCTTTTTCTTCAAATATGGGAACTTAAGCCTACTCCAATAACATGTATTAATGTCACATTTCCTGTCCTTCAGTTTTAGTTACATTTAAGCAAAAGTAAACATTCATTTCTTTCCCAGCCGCTGTAATAAGATAAAGAAATTTTTCTTGGACTTAGGGTAATATTAAAACTTACTGAAGTTGAAAATTTCTGTTTTGGTCCCATCACCTTCCATTAACACAGGTCTTGGCTTCATTGTTAAAATCTAAGCCCACTTGGGGCGTCTGGGTGGCTCAGTCGGTTAAGCGGCCGACTTCGGCTCAGGTCATGATCTCATGGTTCGTGGGTTCGAGCCCCGCGTCGGGTTCTGTGCTGACAGCTCAGAACCTGGAGCCTGTTTTGATTCTGTGTCTCCCTCTCTCTCTGACCCTCCTCCACTCACACTCTGTGTGTCTCTCTCTCTCAAAAATAAACAAAAAAATTTTAAATAAATCCAAGACTGCTAAAGAAATTTGACTGTCCTAAAATTACATTATATGATATGTATATGTATGTTTGTGTCTCTGTGTGTGTGTGTGTGTGTATACAGAGGTGGTCACATAGTGTTAAATTAAAAGTTCCTGGTACCCAAATATATAATTTAAACTCTCCTCTCTACATAATATTCCATAGTTAACAGAGATGCAGGATACCAAAGAGAATCATGTCATTAGAATTGGTGGGATTTATTTGTATGTTTTGAACAAAGACTTATGTGAAAGTGATTTCTCTGCCAAGTAGGCACATAATGGACAATTTATGAGGGAAATGTGCCCTTTTTGCATTTTATGAATTGTGAAAGAAACCCCAAGGACCTGCCAAGTGTCAACGTAGTAGCTTGACCCTACGGGATTTCACCTGCCTTATTTCAAAAAAAAAGATGGTCACATTGTCTCTTCTTCCCTTTTACTTTTTTATGTTTCTAGATAATGAGAATCTCTTATTACTTTTCTTTTGTGTTCCCATTATACACATTGAAAACACTTATTTCATTGTACTGTCTTATTTTTTTTTTTTACATTTCTATCTTCTGTCAGCAGTCTAAAATGGTAAAAATGTTTTCACATAATGAGGGAAATTACACGTTGAGAATTACATTTTTTCAGTTTTATTGATATATAATTGACATATAATATTGTATTTGTTTAAGGTGTATAACATAATGACTTGATGTATGTATATATTATGATACAATTACCACAATAAGTCGTGTTAACATCCATCACTTCATATAGTTACACATTTTTTTTCTGATGAGGATTCTTAATACCTACTCTTTTAGAAACTTTTAAATTTACAAAACTGTTAACTGTAGTCATCATGCTACACATTACATCCCCAGAACTTACATATCTTATAACTGAGAGTTTGTACTTTTTGATCACCTTCACCCATTTTCTCTAACTCATTCCCCTGCCTCTAGCAACTACTAGTCTATTCTCTGTTTCTGTGAGTTTGGATTTTTAGACTCCACACATCATACAGCATTTGTCTTTCTCTGTCTGACGTATTTCACTCAGCATAATACCTTCAAGGTCCGTCCATGTTGTCACAAATGGCAGGATTTCCTTTTTTATGGCTGAACAATAATCCAGTGTGTGTGTAGGATCTTTTTTATTCATCCATCAGTGGACGCTTAGGTTGTTTTCATGTCTTGGCTGCTCTGAATAATGCTGTAATGAACCTGGAGGTGCAGATACCTCTTCAAGATCGTGATTTCTTTTCCTTCAGACACATGCCGAGAATGGAACTACTAGATCATATGCTACTTCTATTTTTATTTTTTGAGAAACCTCCATACTTTTTTCATAGTAACTGCACCAGTTTACATTCCCTCCAACAGGGAACAAGGGTTCCCTTTCTCCCCATCTTCACCAATACTTGTTATCAGTTGTCTCAGATGACAGCCATTCTAAGAGGTGTGAGCGATATCTTATTGTGGTTTTGATTTTCATTTCCCTGGTGATTACTGATGTCAAGCAACTTTTCATGTACCTGTTAGTAATTTGTATGTCTTCTTTGGAAAAATGTCTCATCAGTTCCTCTGCCCATATTCAATAACAATGGGAATTCTTAAACACTGCTCATGGGAGTATAAATTATTAAAACAACCTCCAAAAAGATAGACAAAATCTAGTGAAGCTGAAAAAGTTCACATCTTACAACCCAGTAATTCCATTACTATATATGTTCCCTAGAGAAAACTCTTGTGTATTTACATGGAGACATGCATAAGAATTTTCAAAGCGATCTTATCTCTAATAAAAAAAAATAATATAAAGAACCCAAATATTCATTAAGAAGAGAATGGATTTTTTAAATTGCTATGTATTCATATATTGGATATTACATAAAAGGAGAAATCAGTGAATTACAGCTACATGTATCAACATGGGTGAATCTCACAAATACAACTTTGAACCAAACAGGGGCACCTAGTGGCTCAGTTGGTTAAGCATCCGACTCTTGATTTAGGCTCAGGTCATGATCTCACAGTTTGTGAGTTCAAACAATGCATTGGCCTCTGTGCTAACAGCACTGAACTTGCTTGGGATTCTCTTTCTCTCTCTCTCTGTCCCTCCCCCACTTGCTCTCTCTATTTCTCAAAATAAATAAGTAAACTTTAAAAAGTTTTTTAAAAGCAAGCTACAGAAGAAAATGCAGTATAATGCTATTTATGTAAATTTTATCAATATGCAAAACACTACTAATAATGAGGATGAGAACCAATAATTTCAGGATAGTGATATCTTATTGGAAATGGGAGGATGTGATCAAGGAAGGGTACACAGGGCATTACAATACTGGTAATGTTTTCTTTTTAAGCCAGGTTGTAAGTACACAAGTATTTGTTACATTCTGTATAGTAATAGTAATGCTACTGTATATATAATTATATATATATATATATATTAATAGTAATGCTATTTATTGAGCAGCTACTCTGTACAGGATACATAGCATCCATTAGGTCATATATTCAAAACCATACAAAATAAGTATGCTCCTTTAAAGGGAAAGGAAATGCTCAGAGAGATCATTAATTTGCTCCCGACCACATACCATGTAACAGCAAAGATGGGGCTTAAATACAAACCCATCTCAAACCAAATGCTCTGCATTTTCCACTACACATTCATTATTTTGACTGATTTTTCTTTTGGGGACTGTCTTTCAGTCTAAGGTTTTATGACTGATTCCATCCATCTCCCAGCAAGGGATACACCCATACCTAGCCATACTCTCAGGCAGAATAATAGATCCAGAGAAGGACAGATGACATAAACCAGATCAATGAAACACAATCCCGAAGCAGTTATGAAATTGTTAAGAGAGGCATGTGTTCACTGGGTTTGCTTATGTATAGGAGACAATTAAGTTAGGTGTTATAAGTTGCTTGGTGGTTAGGATGGATTTGCTACGTTTGTAGGGTGTAAACTCAGACCACCAGTGGTCTCTTTGTCATCACTTGTGGAAAACCCTCTTAAGAATGATAAATAATAACAGAGAAAAAGAAGACAAGTGAGAAAAAGTGAGATTTCTAACAGTACTATTTAAGACCTGGACTCTTCACTAAATGAGCCATTTCTTGGTTGTTTTTGGTTCAGCTTCAGTTGGTTTTCTGTCACTAGCAGCCAAAAGTATCCTGATACAGGGCGCCTGGGTGGTTCAGGTGGTGAGCTCATGGTTCGTGAGTTCGAGCCCCATTTCGGGTTCTGAACTGACAGTGTAGAGCCTACTTGGGATTCTCTCTCCCCCTCTCTCTCTGCCCCTTCCCCACTCACTTGCATGTGCATACACCCCTGTTCTCTATCTCTCTTAAAAATAAATAAATAAATTCTTTTTAAAAAAGTGTCCTGGGGTGACTGGGTGGCTCAGTAGGTTAAGAGTCCAGCTTTGGCTCAGAGCCTGATCTCACCATCTGTGAGTTCAAGCTCCAAATTGGGCTCTGTGCTGGCAGCTCAGAACCTGGAGCCTGCTTTGGATTCTGTGTCTCCCTCTCTCTCTCTCTCTGGCTACCCCTCCCCCACTCACACTCTGTCTCTGCCTTTCAAAAATGAATAAATGTTAAAAACAATTT
This sequence comes from Cryptoprocta ferox, assembly GCA_028646485.1. Lineage (NCBI taxonomy): Eukaryota > Metazoa > Chordata > Mammalia > Carnivora > Eupleridae > Cryptoprocta > Cryptoprocta ferox. The sequence continues at coordinate 64,834,488 of CM053569.1, forward strand.
TTTAAAAAAGTGTCCTGTGTGCCTGGGTGGCTCAATCCATTAAGCATCTGACTGTCGGTTTCTGCTCAGGTCATGATCTCACGGTTTTGTAAGTTCCAGCCCCATGTCTGACTCTGTGCTGCCAGTGCAGAGCCTGCTTGGGATTCTTTCTCTCTCTGTCTCTCTCTCTCTCTCTCTCTCTCTCTCTCTGCCCCTCCCTGCTAACGCTGTTTCTGTCTCTCTCAAAATAAATAACATTAAAAAAAATTTAAGTGTCCAAATATGTCAGTTTGTTTTAGTATGTGCTTTCATATAACTATGGTCATTTCCTCATATATCAGTGAGTTATTCATTTATTTGAATGTATTTTGATTGTGTCTTCCCCTTTATTTAGTTTTATAGTCTTTTTTTTAATGCTTATTTATTTTTGAGACAGAGAGAGACAGAGTGTGAGTGAGGGAGGGGCAGAGAGAGAGGGAGACACAGAATCTGAAGCAGGATCCAGGCTCTGAGCTGTCAGCACAGAGATCAACATGGGGCTGGAACTCATGAACCGGTGAGATCCTGACCTGAGGTGAAGTCAGATGCTTAACCAACTGAGCTATGCACGCGCCCCACGTCTTCCCCTCTAAACAGTAAGGTCCATGAGAACAAGAATCATGATTTATTTTGCTCACCATGATAGTCTCAATATTTCCCAAAACAATCAATAAGCATTTATTACATATTTGTTGAATTAGTAAGTAAATAAATAAATGAGCAAGCAAACATAGAATTCCCACTCAAGAAGCTCAATAGCAGAGAAAAGCCACACCTATCATAATCCACCTAACCTTCCATTCATAAATAGAAACAACCAATCAAGGATCACTAGATATTTGGAAAAAACATTTCATAGAAGTACTGGGTGAGGAAATCTATCAAAATGTAGACCTTGAGTATAAAAGTTTGATAAAAAAAAAACAAAAACTAAAGACATGGGTTATTGCAGAAAGTTTGAATCATATACAATAACAGAATAAGTAAAATGAGGATGGGAGATAATCAAACAAATACAAGGAGAAAATATTGTGAAACTAAGGAAAATCTTGAAGATTTTAATCAGATGGGGAAATACAGTGGAAACTTCTATCATCAATAAGAAAAAAGATAGCCATTGGATGGGGGATGGGAACAAAGGAGGTAAATAGCTGTACAAGAATATTATAGCACCAAGTCTAAAATTTTTCATGATTTTAAACTGATTTCCATGTAAGAAAATTGGGACAGAATATAAGTGTTACAGACCTTGACTATATGAAAAACATGGTACCCCTGAAGCTGAGAAGTTAAAGAAAAATAGGAGGTGTTAGGGACCTGTAGTCAAGCTGACTTCCTCGCTTCATACAGTGGGACTCCAGAGGACCTGCCTAAAGATGGCATCTCAACTATTCATTACACGTACAAAGGTAACGGATGAGAATTAAAATTAATACTAAACAATCATAAAAAATGGAGTTAAAAAGGTGGGACAATCTAAGTTAATTCCTCACTTTTCAGGGTGGGAAGAAGATGAGTACTGTATAAATTCATAAATCAGCTTCTAGAGATAAAAGTAGGGTTAGAGAGGTAAGCACTGGAAAAGCTAAAAACAAAAATAACTAAAGGTGGTTAATTTAGGGAGTAGAACTGGAGAGACAGAGAATATAAGAAATTTTTACTTTTCATTGTTACCCTTCTAAATAGCTAAAGCTAAACAAATAAGCCAATAAAGCTTAATAACAAGCCTCCAAAAATTAAGCTAACCCCTAAGTAACATATCCAACCTGTTAAAAAAAAATTCAAGTATTTTTTTTATTATTTTTTTGAAAAATGTTTTAACATTTATTGATTATTGAGAAACAGAGAGAGCACGAACAGGGGAGGTACAGAGAGAAGGGGAGACACAGAATCGGAAGCAGGCTCCAGGCTCCGAGCTTTCGGTACAGAGCCCAATGCGGGGCTTGAACCCACAAACGGTGAGATCATGACCTGAGCTGAAGTCGGATGCTTAACCGACTGAGCCACCCAGGGGCCCCTCAAGTATTATTTTAAAGAAGACAACAAAATTCCAGGAACTCAACCACTGAAGATTACAATGACAATCAAAATCATTCCACATATGCCAAGTAGCAGGAACATGTGACCTATAACCAGAATATAGATCAGTCAATAAAAACAGTTCTCCCAAATGGCAGTGATAATGAATTTAGCATATAAGGACATATTCGGGTACTGATACTGCCTGCCTAGTCTATGCAGGCCTACTCAACCACATCATTTCATTGAGTCTTATCTCAGTGTGGACTCTTCCCAAGAATGTTCATATGAGATATATAAATGTCCTATCTGACTTCTGCGATGGCTTTCCAGAGCCTCTAGCCTCACAGAGATGTGTGTTTAATATACTCAGTCAGTCACCACTCAGGTGCCCACCCAGACAGTTGCATTGCTAGTCATGACTCAAGAGTCAGTAAAAATAAAACACACCTGGCCCTTAGGAGTTTTGTCTATAGCAACAGAGGGTGCTTTCAGTGTAGGCCATTGTGCTGACCTGACCTTATCACAAGCAGTCTTCCAAAATTCTCTCTGGTCTGGCCAGCTGCTGCCACCCATAGACACCATTAGCTTTACGTTCTGCTCAGTCCTCAGACAACCAGCTGCTCTTTGTCAGAAGCCCCAGTCAGCACTGTCGTCAGTACTAGATACCTCTAGTTCCAGGACATCCTAGGGTTCATGGGCCCCAAGTGTAGGGCTGCTGGAACAGCCTGTTGCACTGCCTCTATCTTTGCTTGCTGCTCAGATCCCCTGGTAAATTTTGCATATTTTCATGTTGTCTTATATATTGGGCTTAGCAGAATCTCTAAATGAGGCAATATTGTCTCCAACTCAAATAATCAAATAAGGAATTGGGTTCCCATTTTGGTAGTGGGGGCCAGAAGGTAGATAACTTTTTTCTTTACTGTCTCAGGAGTCACACTTTGAGCCTCATAACACATTGCTCCCAAGAATTTGGCTGTTCTCTGTATTTTTATCAGAATTAACAAGCCACTTCTGTGCTCTCATGTAAGTTAGGACGTGCTCTACCGTCACTGCTGCCTGTTTTCTGTGGGGCCAATGGTGCGCAAACTCTAAGATGGAACTAAATTCAGCCAAAAATTATGTGAACTTGGGAGCACATACTTTCTCAGTAGACTCTCTAAATGAGAACCTAGTCTTGACCAACACCTTGACTGCAGCCTCATGACAGGTCCTGAGGCAGAGGTCCAGTTAAGCCGTGCCAGATTATTGAATTAAAGAAACTAAACACTAAATTTCTGTTATTTTGAACTACTAACGTGTAGCAATTTGTTAGCCAGAAATGAGTAATGAATATAGGGCTTGTGTGCAGGGCCTCATCAACACAGTGAAACTAAGCCCTCTGGATGGAGAGAGATTTACTTCATGTCCCAACCTACCCATTGGTGGCAAATAACATGAGAATTCGCGTACTCTTACTGCAGCACCATAAATATGTAGTGAGATCCCAGGCAGGTAAAGGCAACTGATCTTGATCTCATTTAAAAAAGATTTTAAAAAGGCATTAGCAATGTTCAAGGTGCCACCAGTTTTTGTTTGTTTGTTTGTTTGTTTGTTTGTTTTTATATACAATAGCTGGAACAGCCAGGGCTGTAATGACCAAATTCAGAGGCAATAATCCACCATAATCATCCAGCTTCTATTAGCCTCTTCAATGACCACAATGAACTGTGGTAGAGAATTGCATCCTCAGTACCTCGGCTGCCTTTACATCCTTAATCATGGCTTTAAAATTCTTTACTTCTATATTATGATTCTCTATTGTGTGCTGTATAACATGGATGGAACTAGAACCCAGTCAGTGCCTTCTTCCTACTACTTCTTCCCACTATCATCTCTGGACAAGCAACTCTTCTCAATTGGGAAAACCCTTTTGCAGTTTATAAGCATTTATAGTACAAGCATGTAAACCATCAGTACAAACTATGCATTCAGCAATGAGAGCAACAACAGTAGTGCTTAACAGTGATTTCAACAGTGCAATCCAGATGATTACAGTTACTTCTCTCCCACATTTCACTCCTTCAAATCTGGCCAATTGAATAAGTAGTTCTCACTGCTCAAAAGAACCTGATAAAAGGTCAGCTACCACCATGGCATACCCGGGCCAGGGTCAAAGAGTGCAGAAGTTCAGCCCATCAACCCCATCTTCAGAGACTTGCCAAATAGATCTCAGATTCAGGTGTAGTTTTATGAGCAAGTGAACATGTAGACGGAGGACTGTATCATTGGTTTCGATGAGTTCATGAACCTTGTATTAGATGATGCAGAAGAGATTCAGTCTAAAACAAAGTCAGAAAAACAACTAGGTTGGATCATGCTAAAAGGAAATAATATTTCCCTGCTCCAAACTGCCTCCAGCTAGAAATGATCAATGAAGTGAGAAGTTCTTGAGAAGGCCACATAGTTTGGTTGTTTTAGATATCCTTTGTTGGGAGCATCATTCTAAAACATTTCCTCATACTATTTTGATTACCTTTATGTTATTACTAGATGATAATAAATGCTATGGGATTGCTTTTATTAAAAAAAAAAAAAAAAAAAGAACCGGACAAGATAATCACGTGAACAATGGTATCTAAAAGAGCCATAAAAGTTTGTACACCCTCCCCCTCCTCCCAAAAAAAAGCTTGTACTCCCAACCCTTCCAACCTATGCCATTGTACCCATGATAGATTATAAGATCTTTAGTTCTTTCTAGGGTCAGAGTTTCTTCTAGGGCCAGTTCTTTATTAGTCCCACCCTTAGTATGTCTTTTCCTTATAAGCTGTCAAATCAGGACATAGGAATGTAGTGTCAGAAAGCTCCCTGACTTATTCCCTCTAGTAGCTGGAAGCTAATCACCATAGAGGAATCTGGATCTAAGGAGGCACTTTCTGTTTCAACTGGGTGGACAACTGCATCTTAGATACCACCTCCCCCAGTTGGCATGTAGGCCAAATTTCTCCAGCACTCACTATGTCAATGTCTTCTTTGGGAAACCTCTGTTAATCGATATCCAAGTGGCCTTATTGCTGGGTTCTTTTGAGGGGATATCATTTTTATTCCCATTCCTCGTTTTGTATCAGCAATCAGACATTGCTTATTTGGGGGGTGAGAAAGTATCTATCCTGGGCAATCATCACAGTCTCCTGCATGGCAACTGCAGGTACCAACATCAAAATTCATGAAGTTCCCTTCATTGAAGGTCAGATTTTAAGAACTCATCAATCATTCTCTGGGTACAGGACTCTTCATTGGAGTTGCGATTTGTCTATTGTACAAGCCAGTTTGGAGAAGCCACCGCTCATATGCTTTGAATAGCTTATTCCATTATTTACTGGGACTTTATCAGCCTCGAAAAAGTCTCCATGAGTTGGCCATGATGTAGTTATTGAAACAGAAATCCAAAGGCTTTCTATGGAGCATGATTCTGTCCCACCTGAATAGGTTGCATAATGGCTCGAGGCATTGGGTCACATGTGATACAGTTGCTGCCAGTCACCGTCTAATAACAGAACCGTTGCTGTTTTCTCATCAAATAGATGCAGCTGCCAAATCTCTAAGAGTCTCTGCTGGAAAACGTTTCTTTTAGATTCTGCTCCAAAATTCAACAGTTTCTTCTCCAGTTCACCTCTATCTACTCATACTTTTCATATGTAGCTAAAAGAAATTCATTGATCCTTTTTACTCTACCTGACAATCCCCTTAGCCATTCTGTGTTAAAAGTATGACTCTGCCGTTTACCAGCTGTGTGATATTGGGAAAAGATCTCCTTCAGTTTAAATTTCCACATCTTGGTAATAGGGATATTGATGCCATTCTTGTAGAGTTGCTGTGTGGGGTAGAGAGCATAAAGCACTAGCCACAAGTTCATTAGATATGTTTGTAATTGTCCATACTATCAACTTTCTGCCAGGCTTTTGGTTATGGGTAACCAAAAAGATGAGTCAACTTTTCTCCCACCTTCAATGGAAATTTCTTTTCTGTCCTTCCACACCTCATTTATAGTCTCCCTGAGTCCCTTCCAGCCTCTACCCACCCCAAAGCCAAAGCCAAAGTCTAACCCATATGTTTTTAATCTTTGTGACAGATCTCTCATGAGGTTATAATCGGGAGGGTGATGAGACTGAATCATTTTGAGGCTTCTCTCAGATACTGGGATGGATCCATCTTTATCTCCATGTAGTGTCATGTGGTCTCTCCAACAGGATAGTCAGACTTTTTATATGGCCAGTCAAGGCTCCCAAAAATGTAAACCAGAAGTTTCTAGACATTCTTAAGGTTTATCCCCACTTAGGCAAGTGTTGCTTACACTGCCTTTTGTTGGTTAAGCCATCACAGGGCAGGCAACATCCTAAGGGAAGATAAGGAAGATCTGGCCATGGGGATCTGGGAGAATCATCTGACCTCTTTGCTCAGCTCTGGGCTCTTGCTAGAACAGTGCATTCCATTGAGAAAGATTTTGCTACAGTTATGTTATGTGGACACATTTTCACTGACTCATTTCCTGGGTAACAATCTTAGCTATCAAGAAGAATAGACCTTTAATTTGTTCTTGGTGGTGGTGGGAGGTTTGAAACAGAGATTAAAAACAGAAAATAAAACAACACATCTTTCATTGCTGATAAAAACAAAGTGTCAAAAGAAACAGAAAGCTAAAGCTAAGAACACTTTCAGCTTGCTGTTGGAAGGAGACAGGCAGCACTGAATTTTTATTGGGTCTATTTCTGACATGTATTTCATTCACCTGGATGTATCACTTTATCACATTAATGCAACACCAACTTCCAGAAGCATCTTCTAAACAAGTGAGCTCTGCCAGTAGTGTTTCTATCTTTACGGAACAATCAGGTTGATCAGTGGTTCTTGCTGTATCTAAATGCTTCTCAAGAAGCAGAAGAAAATGTTTGATTATACCTCATTAAACAAAATGACATAAAATTAGATGCTTGTGAATATTATCAGACTTGGGCAGAAATCGTGGATTAATTTATTCATTCAAAATTTTGTGTTGACAAGACTCTGCTAAGGGACAAATACTGCTTATAGTTTTGAAATAAAACATAATAAAAAGCAGTATAGGAGAAGTGCCTTTTAAGAAGGGGGTACTGGGGGAGGCACCTGGGTAGCTCAGTCGTTTAAGCGTTTAACTTCAGCTCAGGTCGTGATCTTGCAGTTCGTGGGTTCGAGCCCTGCATCAGGCTCTGTGCTGACAGCTCAGAACCTGGAGCCTGCTTCAGATTTGTGTCTCCCTCTCTGCCTCTCTCTCTCTCTCTCTCTCTCAAAAATAAATAAACATTTTAAAAAATTTTAAGGAGAGCTGGTAAGAGGGGGTGACACTGTAAAAATTACAAGACCACCCACTATCTCTGATGCAGGGTGGTGACACCCTCAGGAGCAGCACCAAGTTGACAGTTCTCTGCTCCATGCTGGTCAGATAAAACTCACACCATCAGTAGTATAGAAACTACCTATGAAGTTGGTTTGAAAATGCCAAATCTTCATTGTGAATTTTCTATAACTGTGCTTGTCCTCATATGGTGTTACCATTAGATTCACCTTTTAGAGAAGTCATTAGCAGACCATTGGAAACATATCAGCCTTTAGTATCAGGACATAATCAAGATTGTTTATCCATATTGCTAGCTGAGACATAGTACTGGTATAATTGATATGGAAGTCTAGAGAATGATGTCATGTCCAGAAGAAATTCCCGGTGTAGAAGGCATCACTGCATTTATTCAACAAAGTGTCAAGGCTACCAGAATAGAGAAAACAATCTCCATCCTCAGAAAAATATGTTACCTCTTGTCGAGCACCTCCATCTACCTGTCATCATGCTGAGCTTTTGCCTGAGTTCACTCTGCCCTGACAACAGTCTTGCAATAATGACATCAATATTCCCACGCTATTGGTGGAGAAAGTCAAGCTAAAGGAGGTTAAATATTTCGTCCAGTATCACATGATTTTGCCCCAGGTATGCCTGACGTCAAAGCCTCTCCTGGTTCTACTATATGAAATAGCGTCAAGTAGAGAAGAGGACCACCAGCCAGTGACCACAAAGAACACCATCCAAGTCAATCCAAGGAGTCATGAAGGTTTCAGGGAAACAGTGATTCTGGGATTCAATCTTAGAAGGTCATAGATTTATTCATTTAAATTTAAATTAGTATGGGGCACCTGGTTGAGCGTCCGACTTTTGATTTTGGCTCAGGTCATGCTCCCAAAGCCATGGGATCAAGCCCCAAGTCAGGCTCCGTGCTGAGTATGGAACCTTCTTGAGATTCTCTCTCTCACCTTCTGCCTCTCTCCCCAACCTGTGCTCTCTCTCTCTCTCTCTAAAAATTTTTTTTAATTTAAATTAGTCTGTTCATTGTAAGCTCTTGGTAGATAGTTCAAACGAAGATATAAGACAAAAAGCAAGATCTCTCCTCTTTCCTCCCTCACACCCAGCAAGTCTAGCACCATAGTTAAGAATCAGCCATGTTATGAAGGTCTTGTGTATATTTCTGGAAATTTTATCTATAAAATCCTTTTAAAACTTACTTTAAATTTAAATTATGAATTAAAATTCTATGTAAATCTTGTATTTCAATTATGTGTTATATTTTAAAACTTGATGCAGATCATTCAAATCATATGTGACATGAGTTTTTGAATTTAAGAAAATACACATCTCTCTGCATAAGCATTTGTGGCTGTATAGTGTTTCACTGTAAGGAATTCCATAGTTTGTTTTTTAGATGAACAGATTTGTTCCCATTTTTTAATAATTTGCTATCATAAGTAATACCACGAGGAGTATCCCCCCATACCCACATTATTTTGTGCACTTATGCACAAAAGGAGAAATTCCTAGAAGAAGAATACAAAGTAGTATTGAAAAAATGAAGACTGTGGGCTTGGAGTGGGAGGGGCTGTGAGGCTGAGGGTCTGGTTAGGAGGCACAGAGAAAGTAGGTAAGAAAGACAAAACCATCAAGAGCAGAAGTAGGGCACCTGGGTGGCTCAGTCGATTAAGTGTCTGACTTTGGCTCTGGTCATGATCTCATGGTTCGTGAGTTTGAGCCTCACATCAGGCTCACTGCTGTCAGCCCAAAGCCTGCTTTGGATCCTCTGTCCCCCTCTCTCTCGGTCCCTTCCCATGCCTTCTCTCTCTCTTTCTCTCTCTCTCTCTCTCAAAAAATAAATAAAACATTAAAAAGAAGAGCAGAAGTAGATCACAAACATGGATGTGACCTACAGAAAATGGTGGAGAAAGCCTGAAACAAACATTTTGCACATCTGTCCCCCTAAGAACCATCCACTACACACATGCACACACACACACACACACACACACAGCAGCTCTAGTATAACTGACCTCTATTCTAACGAATGCTGTGAATTTTAACCCTTCCATATCTCATGTGGAAGCAGGTCAGAGCAATGAGGATCATACATGCAATCCCTGGAAGACTTTTAAAACACAACAGAAGTCCCAGGAAGTTAGACCAAAACACAGTGTGGGACAATGGCCTGTAGAGCAGCTGACCCTGATGACCTAGATTTACACGAAGGGAGCAGACTCATTGTTAAAATTACCACTGTAAAGTCATATTTTTCTTATACCAACTACCTTTATAGGTGTCCTGGGGATGGTGAGGGAATTGAAAAGGGCGCAGATAGAAAAAAGCTTCATTTTCTGCAACCCCCCAAACTGCATATACATCCTCCAATATGATCAAGGTTTTCCTGCATATTGATATTGAGATGAGAAAGCCTAAGTCAAAATATTAAAGAAAAACAAACAAAAAATTCAACCAGGGCAATGAAAAATGTAATCGAACCTCAATAGCTCCCTCTGCTGTCATTTTGGGTAATCTCTAAAATGTTTTTGTTTCACCTTTGTTTAATTTCGTAATTATTCAATTTGGAACCACATTAAGCTGGGGGGCATAAAAACCAGTGGATAAAATCCTTACCGCATTACCTACAATTGAAAGCATCCCTCCTGTGTCATGAATAATGATCATTTTATGATCAAAACTGTCCTTCATGGTAGAGGTGTTAGTGTCATTTAAAGAAGTGACTACATTTCTGAAGTGAAAGGTGATACATTTGCTCCAATAACAAGGAAACATGAATCTCTAAAAGTAAGACTAATGTTTAAAAATAAAAATGTTAAAGTTTCACGGGTGTCGGCAGTGCTGGGTCGCATGGACGCTGGAAAGCCAATGGCTTTGAATAGGATGTACAGTTGGATGCAAAGAAGGAAAGAAACACTAGCCAAATTTTGGAAAAATGCATGTTCTTCCCTGTGAGGACAGCCAGGACAGCTGGAGAGAGAGGAGGGAATGAGGAGGAAAAGCTGCCACATTGAAGGCTTCAAGATGCCATGCAGTGTGCGTTTCATTCTCTACTAAATCTGGGTGAGGATATTTCTCATGTGACAAGGAAGACAACAGAGAGGCGCATTTAATTGTGTGGTCTGTCAACAGCCAAGTGAAAGGTTGGGGCCCAGATTTAGAAGTGTTTGAAGTGGAAACTAGAAATTCTGGGCTTGAAGTCCCGGTTCTCTCACTCACTGGGATCTTTGAAAAGTCAGAGCCTCCCAGCCTGTTTCTTCATGTATAAACAGAGATGAAATTGTCTTCCAGGTTCCCTCCAGCAGTCTTAATGATCTCCAAGTAAATCACCCTGGATTCCCAGTGCATTATCTGACCCAGAGAAAATCTGATTTAATGAGAGTTGAAATTTTGGGAAATTTTGGGAACAAGCAAGGAAAGAAAGAAGGGAGGGAGGCGGACTTCAAAGGAACATAAAGAGAACACTAACGGTAAATCGGGGAGAGGCACCTGGGTGGCTCAGTTCGTTAAGCAACCAACTCTTGGTTTTGGCTCAGGTCCTGATCTCATGGTTCATGAGTTCAAGCCCCACGTCAGGCTCTGTGCCAACAGCATGGAGCCTGCTTGGGACTCTCTCTCTCGCTCTCTCTCAAAATAAATAAATAAACTTAAAAAGAAAATAAAGATAAGTGAGGATATTATGAGGCAGTCAACTTGCTCCTTGATAAGGAAAATTATATCACATGGCTTTTTTTCAAGCAATTATCAGCAGCACCAACTTTTGCCTACTCTAGGCTTCACCTGTCCATACGCTGACTTCTGGTTCCCAAGCAATGAAGGCCACCATTGCAGCATTGGTGGCAATGGTTGCATTCATCACAATGTAAGAACCGGCTGGGAAGAGTCACTCATTCAACCAGCAGCTAGTGAGCCCTTTACATAGCAGGCAGTGTGTACTGCAGGAAGAAACACACAGTCCCTTCACCTCGTGAATGGCACACTTTACAGAACAGAGACCCTATGCAAATAATTTTAGATAAGTTTTATAAATAACATAGAAGGCAAGAGAGCAGTGACAAGAATACCTCAGATATGGCGATCAGGGACATACTCTCTGAAAGTTATTTCAGCAGAGAAGAAGGCAAATATCCAATACAGGCAGAGGACAGAAAAACTTGGAGGTAGGAATGAATCTTAAGTTTGTGGGGGGACAAACAAGAAAGCCAGTGTGGCCAGAGCAGAGTGACAAGGCAGAAAGAAGGTGGGGATCCCAGCGAGAATCCAGGCTGGTTAACAACGGGAATGAAAATACAACAGAGGAAAGCGGAGAAGAGGAATCACTGATTACTTGGCAATTTCTCCTGCTCTGGTTACCACTAGCTGTGCTCAAAGCGTGTTAAGTTCAGTTAGCAGCACTGAACAGAAAGCAGAAGAAAAAGGCAGTGAGAGGAGGCTGACTGAATGGGGGGTGGCGGGTGCTACGGCAGGGACGGAAGGAAGACCAGGCATGAAAACAAGCATTGCCTTTCAGATACAAGCATCCTCATAAAAACTCTTTACAGATACATAGCAGAACTAATTTTGTGGCACAAATCAAAACTAATTTTCATGTTCTTGTTTTTATAAGTAAGGAAGTAGCAATAAGGTGAGGAAATAGGAAGCTAAAGAAAAAAGTGTAATGATGACTAAAAGCTATGAGTCAATGCATTCCTTGTGCTGAATATGTTGAGATGTGTACTTGACCTTATGCTCATAGATCAAGAAGGAAAAAGACGTGAACGTCTGTAAGAAGGTAAGGGAGGCCTGGGAGTGTGATGGTGGGAAGTTGCCAAGGTAGAACTCCTCCAGAAGTGATTTGTCAGACCTTGTTAAGGACACCCATTTACACAGACGAATATGAACAGCCCTAGACCATCGGCGAAGCGTGTCGCAGTAGAGTAGTTCCCCAAAGGAGTCTGCGAGGCCAAACGTATATTCACAACCATACGAAGGCTTTTTCCTCTCTCATTCTTTCATAAGCACACAGTCCCGTTTTCCAGAGGATTACATAGTGATACCGCAAAGACTGAACCCAAAAAAGATGAAAATCTCGCTGCTATTAGACGAAACAGTAAGTTGCTTTAAAGTGTTCGTTTTAACTTCCAGTATGGTAAATATAGATAGAACCCCCATGAACAAAAGCTCTTTGGGTTCCTCAATAATATGTGTGTAATGGGGTACTGAGACTCCTGAGTACTGCTGCCCAACCTTTAATAAATTTGATATTTATTATTATTATAAATTATATTATGTATCACAGATATGACACTTATTGGTGACAGTTGTATTATTGATATATTAGGAGTGTCCATTAAGTAGTGGGAAGTAGAGCCAGGTATCAAAACCATTCAAAAAACCACTCTAGGGTAGTAAGCAGTCTATGGAACGTTCCTGAATGGTGTAAAAAAAAAAAAATCTACAATAATGATCATCTGAAGTTTTCCTTGAAAATAGTGTAAGTTGGGGCACCTGGGTGGCTCAGGTCTTGATCTCTCGTGAGTTCAAGCCCCACATCGGGCTCTCTGCTGGCAGCGTGGACCCTGCTTTGGTACGTGCTTTCTCTCTCTCAAAAAAAATATTAAAAAAACCCCAGCAATTTCATTGAAAAAAGAAAAGAAAAGAAAATAGTGTAAATTAAGACTTCATTGTGAATGGAATAGGGTTTCCTCACCAAGCTATAAACATCAACTAAAAAAGGAGAAGCTAGGTACCTATATGTGAATAAAACTAGGTATTAATGTCTTTTTAAAATTTGAACCTTCATGAGAAAGCTGTTCAAAGGGTCTTCTGTAAAATCTTTTTAAAATCCAGTTGAAGGGGCACCTAGGTGTCTCAGTTGGTTAAGTGTCCGACTTTGGCTCAGGTCATGATCTCATTGTTTGTGAGTTCCAGCCCCGCGTCGAGCTTTGTGCTGACAGCTCAGAGCCTGGAGCCTGCTGCAGATTCTGTGTCTCCCCCTCTCTCTCTGCCCCTCCCCTGCTTGAGCTCTGCCTCTCTCTCTCTCAAAAAATAAACTTAAAAAAAATTAAAATCCAATTGAAAATAAATACTGATGCAAATGAGTAGTTTATTTCTGCATCTATATGCTATTGGAAAGCATTCCACGGGTTTTTCATTTGTTTTTAATGTGTTTCAAATATTGCCTGGAAAGCAGTAAAAATTAAAAAAAAAAACAAAACAAAATAAACAGGCCTATCTGGAAAGCCTAGGCTACATAATTCCAAAATAACTATTTAATGGCTGACTTCCTCTTCCTTAGGCATTTTTTCCTTATTAAAAGAGAGAGATGGGGAAAAACCCATCAGTTTCTATAAACTCTCAGAAATTAAACATGTGCCTTTCCAAAAGAGAAATGGTTTACTCAGGCAATTCCCAAGACTCGACAAGGTTTCAGTGGCTGTAAATGTAGACACCAGTAACTGTTACTGGGTATATTTCTTCTCTCCCACATTTCATACAGAAAATATTCCTTACAGCTTGGATATTTGAAATACATATGTAAGTGCTGGCACATTGTATTTTCTAAATGGTATGAATACTTCTTTCTCTTTATTACATTTATTTGCAAAGATATCATAACAGCTTATCATTACACATGTACACATGCAACCACATGCAGAAAATGGTTAACCTGTTTAATGCAGAGGGAAACAAGGTTTGGGCCTTAAAAAAGGGTAATTTAGGTTAAAATCTTAAAAATGAACAGTGTTAAATAATGGAATGGATTCATAAGAAGTGATACAAACTTCAAACATTTTAATTTAAAACAGACGTATACTTTAATTCACCAATCGTTTTATATACGTCCAAGACTTTTTGTTTATTCAAGTTCCCTGATGTGTTTTGTCTATGACCAATACCTTACCTCTAACGCATCACCTAAGATTTCCCACTGGAGTGAGAACTGAAAATCCATTTGCAAACTATGTGCAAAGTTCCACATTTTTATGACTTTCCTGACACGTTTTTACATTTTTCTGATCTATACCTAATGAGACAACTCACCTCTATCAAGTATTTCCAAACTGTCAATTTAGTTTTCATAGAAACTACTCTTCTGGTCACATTTTTTTTTATCAGTTTACATATTTAAATCGCATAATAAAAGAAACAGGTACAACTGGAATAAACAAGTTTGGAAAGAAGCAGAGATGACCCTTGGGAAGCATACAAAGATGGACAAACGGGGAAACAGCCACGGGATGCAAGTAATAAAGGTGTCCCACGCACTGGGTACCTTATAGAGGAATGCAACAGTCAGTTTGTACAGTAAGCCCAAGCAGAAATAATAAGCTTCATATATTAGTTGGAGATAATAGTCTTAATATTAGCATGCAACAATATTTTTATTTGTAAACTTTTGACTGCAAAACATAATCTTTCTTTCAAATACGTATTAGTAGAGTTAAAACTGCCATCTACAAATACCTCTTGCTACCAAATTGCACCATGCCGTTGATGAAATATGGAGGTGTCGCATCCACATTCGTGTTCGTGTTCTGACCTGTTACTATTCATCATGAAGCTCTTACTATTTACTAATGATAAAGGTAATTTGTACGTTGGCCCCCATGAAATAGAGGCTGCTCCAGTGGCCAGGCCGTCACAAAACTATACCTACATCAGCCTACACTTACCTGAAACACTCATCGAGGAAACCTAACACACACCAGTCACAAGCTTCCAAGTCAGCCTCTTAGCTAGCTCACCTTACCCGAGAAAAGAGGAGCTGCTAACCAATCATGACGCATTTCTGTGTTGCCAATTCCAGCATTCTATTAAACTGGCACTTGCACAAAATCCTTCACGAAGAGTGGAGAGTGGAGTGGAGTCTCCTTGGGAAGCACTGTCCTCACCAATCCATGGATTATGTTCCCTTCCAGAAAGGACCTCAAACTCATTGCTAAATTTAGTAATGTGTCATTTGATACGAATATACTTAAATGGTATCAATATCAAGGAGCATTTGTAACAAAGCAAAAAATTTCTTCTTGGGATCTAATTTTCATCTTCGGCTTCATTTTTCTTCTATTGTTCATAGGTGTTCTCGTTATTCCCCCATATTTGCTTTCCTTTTGGTCTCATTTGCCTTTGGTTCTGCCTGCTCGGCCCCAGCCAGACTAACTCTATGTTGTTACACTTTACTTATTTAGAAAAAGCGTAACTGATAGTCACTGAAAAGTATGAAAACCAAGAGTTGGCTAAACAAAGAGAAATGATAATTCAAGCTTTATTCAGGAAGTGACTCTTCTCAGGATCTCAATGATATAACAATATGAATTGAAAAGTAATCAGCTTTCTACAACCTCTAAAGTACCTGTAAGTAGTGAAGATACCCTGAGAAATCTTCAGTGACAATCAGTAAATTCTAAATCCTCCCTAATAAATAAAAGAGGGTAGAACTGTTAACATTTGAAGCCTTGCAACAGACCCAGGGATTGTGCTAAACACTTTATGAATGTTACTTCATTTAATCCTCACGAAATAGGATCTATATTCGGTCTTTATTTTTAATTTTTTAATTGATGAGGAAAATCTAGGCTTGGACCTAGTTTAGTGGACCCAGGTTTCAAGGACAGGTCTGTAGGCCTCCAAAGTCCATGCTCTTGGCCAGAATAAGATGCAGCAGCCTCAGAAGTTTCTCAAGGGGCGGCTGGGTGGCTCAGTCTGTTAAGCAACCAACTTTGACTCAGGTCATGATCTCACGGTTCATGGTTTCAAGACTCACATCAGCTCTGTGCTGACAGCTCAGAGCCTGAAGCCTGCTTCGGATTCTGTGTCTCCCTCTCTCTCTGCCCCTCCCCAGCTCATGCTCTGTCTCTCAGAAATAAATAAACGTTAAAAAAAAAAAAAGTATCTCAAAAGAATTCCATCAAAAAACAGATGCCAAGCTATTTAAATCACTCCTTTTTAAAGGAAAGAACCACTGTAACCATAACTGTTTAGCTCCTAGCTCAGGGTTTGAGCCCAGCCAAATCTGAATGACCATCCATTCTTATCTATACATGTAAGACCAAGATATTTTGCCACCATCTATTTCTGCTTTATTAATACATCTTCAATCCCCTTGTTAAAATCATCATCTTACATACACATTTAGAACTTAGAGGAGGTAGGAGTCTCCATTAGAATTCCTCCACTACTCAAGTGATCTGTTGAAAAAAAGAGGAAGGAGGAAAGTGGAAAGAGAGTTCTAAAAAGATACAAGGAAAAAAGAAAATGTATTGACACAGCCTGCTGGGATGAGGCTAAATAGTAATAAACATATTCTCATGTTCCTCTTCAAAAATACATGGATAAGGGGGAGCACAACTGCCCACTCGAAGGTGGGCTGCAATTCTTTCCAAGGGTCACAATACGGAAAAGAGGAAAAGAGTGACTTTGCAATGGATAAACCCAACACGACCTCGGCCAACATCAATATGCCTACGCGTGGGCTATGCCTCTTTGATACGATGTGATGAAAATGGCAATTTCCCTTTGGGGTCTTCTTCCCCAAAACTTAAACCTCACTCTAATCCTGAGAAGATCACAAAATAAATTCCAGAGGGGCATTCTACAAAAGCTGACCTGTACTCAAGACTGTCAAGATCATAAAAAACAAGTCTGAGAAACCACCAGAGCCAAGGGGAAGCTAAGGAGACATAGCAACCAAAAGTAATGGCATCCTGGAACAAAAAATTGACATGAGATAAAACTTTAAAAATTTGAAAAAAGTATGAAAATGTATCACCAATACTGGTCTATCAGTTGTACCAAACGTACCATACTAATGTAAGATGTTAATAGTAGGGAAAGCTGTTGCCAGGTATATGGAACTCTGTACTGTCTTCCCAATTTTTCTGTAAAACTGTTCTAAAAAAATAAAGCATATTTAAAAAAATCCACAAGGACAATATAAAATGACAGGATAATGAAGAAAAAAAAACTTGGATTTCTTTGGAACACATAATTCTCCTTGTCTCTTTTTATCAATACTATGGAAAAGATGAGAATTTTGTACCAAAGGATTTCAAAAATCACTGAAGGAAAGTAGTCACACAATGAAATCTAACTGAGGTATTCATTACTTATATTCTGTAAATAAAATTATTTTATTAAAAATTATACTGGTTTCCAAACTTATTTTCTAAAGACCAAACATTCACCATTGCTAGAATACGTCATAGCCTACAAAGCTATTTAAATCATAAATCACAAAACCTCAGAACTGCAAATAACCTTAGACGCATTCTATACCAATCTCCCGGTAAGGGCACTAAAACAAGGAAATGATTTGCTCAGTGTCAGTCTAGCAGTTAGAAGTAACTCGAAGTCTGGTCTTTCAACTTCCAATTCTAAGACATTTCAACTTCCAATTCTAAGACATTCCCCTATATGATAATTCTGATTACAGAGGTGTCAGATATATTCAATGTTTTAAAATGACATTCAAGGATCTACATCCCTACCTGTGTTCTATGTAAGGGAGGGAGGGGTATATGGACAGGCAAGTGGGGTGGCCGGAAGGGATGGAGAACCCTTCAGCATTATGAACTCCACACTTACATCTTCCCTGCATATTAAGTCTTACAAAAAGTTTTTTGTTTCCATTTAGTCCCAATCTTGCACAGGTAACTCAAATTATAGAGTAGACAAATTCTGAACTTAGTGCAGTATACATAACCTGCACTTAAACTGCCACTACCACAGGCAGGTGATATATGGTTCTACTTCTCAGTACTGCACCACGAGGAATGAGATTACACCACCCAAGATTATGCGGTTGCCAAGTACTGTCATTAGGCTAATGACCTTGAGTTGGTCAGTTAACTTCAGACTGCAAGAATATTTTGGTTCCACGGCGCCACGGCGCCTGGGGTGGCTCAGTTGGGTTAAGAGTCTTGACTCTTGGTTTCTGCTCGGGTCATGACCTCACAGTTCGTGAGTTCGAGTCCCACATCGGGCTTTGCGCTGACAGTGTGGAGCCACTTGGGATTCTCCTGCTCTCCCTCTCTCCCTACCCTTCACTGCTCGTGCTGTCTCTCGAAATAAACAAACTTAAAAAGAAAAAGAATATTTTAGTTCCTAAACTGGACTTAGGAAATCTAGTATCGCTACGCAAGATACAGCCAGGCTGGTAAGAATTAGGGTCCCAACAACAAATGAGTAGCCTCGAATATAAATATGCTAGTGAAATGCTAACACTTCCTTTAGGGAATGACTGGTAAAAAGGAGGTTCCAAATGATGCCACAGTGTGGGACACCTGGGGAGATTCTGTAAAACTGTGCCCTGCTCACAGGCCAACAGTGCGTCTGGAAAGTTTTGACAGCACAAAACTAAACTCTTTGGTTTCCCCCATCAGGACAAGTCCCTTAGATAAAGTGCCCAGCCAATCAGTAATTAATGCACCATCCAGAATCATCATAGATCGTATCTACATAAACTCTATCTATCCCAAAGGATAACACACAGACTGTCAGAGCAGCATTCCTTGGTACCAAGAATGGGGGATGAGGGTTATTAGGCAGCTGATACCACCACTTGCTCCTATTCCATGAAAACAAACAGACCTCTTTCTCTTTTGCTCTAAGTTTGGCACGAAGAGCATGTAATTGAGTAAGCTCGCTGGAGTGGATAAGGATTAGGATACACCGTTACCCTGCCTCTCTCTAATCCCCCCACTTAATTTAAATGGCCAACTAAAAGGAGTGATACAATCTATTTGTACTCGAGAGATATGTCAATCAGGAAACCCAATACAGGACAGACAAAAATGTGGTTTTCTGGCAGGCAATACATATTTTTGAAGATAAAATGGAAAAAACACAGATATGAGTGAACAATTTTTATTGAAACCCTCAAAGATTAAAGAGGACCAAATGGTGAGTCTGGTACCATAACAGAAAATCTCACCTAACTGTACCATCATTCACGGGAATGAACAAACCCAAACACGACAAAATTCAAATTCTCATGTAATTGCTACAAGTGAATGTAAATGAACTAATCATTTTCTCATAACCTTTCTTTAATCATACGAAAAAAGGGAATTTACATGGCATAACAAAAGATATGCAAAACTTAATGAAAACACAATTCTCTTAATTTCTCAAACTTATTTTTATAGGATGCAGAATGCACTTGAAATGATTAAATGACTTAAGCTGATTCTTTTTTATTGCAAACTGTTTCAACATCAGCTTAACCCCCATGCATGGTATTTGAAAAGAACACAGCTTTTGAATTAGAAAGATCACTCGAGTCAAAATGAGGAATTAAGTATTGAAATCAGGAAAAGGCTGGGGTTTCTTCTGAAAGGAATCTTCAAGTACCAATATGTATAGAGAAAGAATACTAATTTTGGTTACATTTTCCCCCTTACTGTTAAATATACAAACTATAATACCTTTCAAAATAAAATACCCACGTAAGATAACTTTAATAAGAAACATTCAAACCAGATCTTGGAAAAATATTAAGCAAGAAATTTACTGGGCCAATAATGTCTTAATTTGTGATTATTCAAACATTTGATGATGTGTCTCCTGCTGTAGAGCCCAGGTTCTCCCCCTTTTGGTCCCTACACTTAAGAAATATTTAGTTAGTTGTGCTATTGAGACAATCTGTGATCATATTTCACTTAGAGAAAAAACTTTTTGCCATACATTGACAGACCAAGGAGGAAGAGAAGGTAGGTGCTCTGAAGAAAACTTAAATAAGAAAAAAAATTACCAATTTTGAAAAGATAAAATGTTGTTTTTGTTTTTGTTTTTCCAAAGGAATACTGCACCCATTTCACTTAATATTAGAAATCCAGGTTAAAGGCACTGGGATGTACTCCTCACCATGAAAAGACTAGTCGATTACATCTGACATCTGAGTCTACTATTGCAGTCAGCCTGCTCGCTGAGTGAGTAACACTTCTTACATAGAAACCTAATGTAAATTAAACAAGTTTGAATCCACTTATAATGTAACTAGTTTTATAAAAATATTCAGAGTTGCTAATAAAGCACCAAGAAAAAGAGAACCTCAGAGAGAGGACTCAGACCCTTTCTACAAGGTCACCCTTTACAGTTTTGTCTAATAGGACCTCCAGAGTGACAACAGTCATCTTTGACATGTCCTACCTATATAATCTTAGGGATATAGAACATTGCTGTGGTGACTCTACCCAAATGCCAATTTTCATTATAAATAGTTAAGAGACATGTTAACAAGATTTCATGGCTTACTCTTAAAAAGGTAAAATAGGTGCAATTTTCCTTTAAGAAAGTCTTTTATTCTGTAACATACCACTAATATTTTGATGTTCCCTTCAGTAAACACTGATAGAACTACACTGGGACTACCAAAGAACTGTGAAGTAGCTACAATTATCTACAAATACTGTATTTTTTCACTTAAATACAGTATTTGTACATTTAAGAAAACATTGTACAAAAAAAATCATATAAATGAAAGCCTCAAAGAAATATCTGTCACTAAATTTTTGAATTGAAGTGACCAAAGACCATTGTAAATGAAAACATTTCTAAACATGATGTAAACATAAATGGAGTAATGCAAAACATCAAGGTATTCAAATCTACTATATTGCTAGTTTCACCCTTAATGTATCTTTCTACAGTTTTCTCCTTTTGGAACAGTAATATAAGGGGCAGTACATTATCTTCATAACCTTATGCCATCAAATCAGTTAATACAGATGCTTGACACATTTAATTAATTATACAAAATCAATTTGTTTCAAGTTACAAAATTAATGTTGATATGTAATTAATGAAAAAAATAAGATGTTAAAAAGATAACTATAAGAATACCCAGATATATGCTGTATTCCCATTTATATAGATCTGATCAATAAAACATCAACACATTCACTTAGATACTGATTTAATCCATGGATCAAGGCCATATTTTCAAAGTATTTTAAGGATGCCAGGACACTGCAAAAGCTGGAGAAAAGAGTTGAGGAACAGTATATGCTTGCTAAACAAGAACTATTGTTTATTTAGCTAGTGAATACCTAGAGTAATAAATTTTTACTTCATGATCGCAATCAGGCTCGCAAACACCCAGAAATAGGAATTAAGGGTTTTAAATGTAGTTATAAAGGTCATAAAAAGTCTGATTAGACTGAGGTACATTGACTCAAAATTTTGAGATTCATTAAGTGGTAGCAAACAAAATAATTCCTCAGACAAATGCACATTTTTCAGTATACATATTATTGGGGGAAGGAGGGGAGAAGAATGTGCATTAACTGGTGAAGTCCACCAAGCTGCATATCAATATTCTGTTACACCAAACAGTTTGAAGACAAGGGAAATGTTCTAATATAATTTCAGATTATGTTTCATTTGGCTAAAATAGAGCTTAAGGTTGCTTTGCCATATTAAAAGTTTACTACAATAATTTTTCACATAAACATTGAGACTTGAACTCCAGGACTAAATATGGCATGATTATTTTGCTTTTAATCTGTCAAATAGCTAAAAATTGACAATTTAAAAACTACAACAAAGAAAAAGTTGAAGCAGTGTGACTCTTACATCATTGAACCACTTCTAATGGTTAACTGTTAGTATTTAACAAATTCAAAGAGTTAATGAATCCTTGCATTCATTCAGTCTTCTGTGCCTTAGCTAGGATGCATAATTACAAAAGACAGCAGATACTGGTAAAAGCTTCAGGACAGAAAGTGCTTGACGAAGTTACAGTTCTCAAGTGTGTCTGGTGAGAGTGTAAGGGCAGATGCGCTGATGAACACCATTACAGGAAGAGTCAGTTCTGTGTTAGAGTTCAAAGATGTCACCTTAAGCAGAAAAAAAAGCTTTAATAACGTCTTCTTGGACTTATTAGGCATTTCCAGAGTCTACATCATTAGTGTTGTAATTCTAACAGGACATCTTCATATGGTTATTGTTTGTTTCTATTTCTCTCCTGAAAGAAAAGCACAGAGAAGTTTAATAAAATACTATCATTATTTAAAGGTTGAAATTACTGGCACCATAATAAAAAGTTACTCAAATACTAAATTCGAGTAATTAAAAAAGATTTACTACTCCCTATACACACTACTGAGGGATGATTACCACAAAACATTTCAAAACAAAGAATTTCAAACACAAAGACCTTTATCAACGAGAGAGTACGGCCTTCTCCACAGCCCTATTTTCCCACGAGATTTTGTTTAAGGTGAGAATATGAACGTCTTTCTAGCCTTTTCAATGAGTTTTAAATTTTTTTTTTTTAGGTCTTTATTTTGAGAGAGAGAGACAGAGAGTGAGTGGGGAGGGGCACAGAGAGAGGGAGACACAGAGTCCGAAGCAGGCGTCAGGCTCGGAGCTGTCAGCACGGAGCCCGACGCGGGGCTCGAACCCACGAACCGCGAGATCATGACCTGAGCCGAAGTCGGCCGCTCAACCGACTGAGCCACCCGGGCGCCCCCAGTGAGTTTTTAATGGTGAGTATCAAATACACTAAATGGCCTCTGTGGCAATTTGAAAACTATTGGTTAGGTAGGGTAGGAGGGAAAGAGTTGCATTAAAAGGTACTAAAATTGCTTTAAGAATTTAATGCTAATTAAAAAATACTCTGAATCATAAACTTCCTCCGTATCATATTCTCATATTCATCATATTGTAACTTTTTCATTTCAAGAAATCTTAATATTAACTATTATTATTATTTCCTTTCAGAAGGCGGAAATCCCTTGAACAACAGTTAAACTGAGTGATGTTTTCATGTTTATTACCCCAATATATACCTACAGTATTTCTGTCTGTGAAAAAAAGAACGACCAGCATCGCGCATGCCTATTACATGAATGCATCATGTAGTTTGCACCATCTTGTAACTCAGTTCTCAAACTTTAACATTAGAATAATCTGTAAAACTTTTGGCAACACAGACTACTGGGCCTCAAATGTGTGAAGCTGAACCTAGGAGTTTGTCGTTCTAACACGTTCTCAGGTTATCCAGACACTGCTGGTCCAGAGAACACACTTTGTAAAAGGCATGTGTTTAAACACTAATATTTTAAGACTCTCTCTTTTTGTTTTCACCACTCTCATTTTATTTATTTATTTAGAGTAATAAATATGCTCTATGATAATATGAATATGCTAGCAAATGGTCTATAATAAATATGAATATACTTTGCAAATGGTCATTAGTTTCCAATCCTGTGACAGCATCAGAAAACTGTATTTTAAATTCCAAAAAGAACTTTAAAAGTTGTTACTAAATTCCTTTCTTTTTGGTTTTAATATATCTCTAGAACTTGAATAACAGTATTGCATACAGAAAGCTAATAAAATAAATGTCCTCCTACATGATAACTACAAATAAAATCATTTCATACACACCTTTTCAGTGAGATACCTTAAAATTAAATAAAACTTGCGGTGCCTGGGTGGCTCAGTCGGCTAAGCATCTGACCACGATCTCACGGTTCGTGAGTTTGAGTCCTGCGTCAGGCTCTGTGCTGACAGCTCAGAGCCTGGAGCCTGCTTCCGATTCTGTGTCTCCCTCTCTCTCTGCCCCTCCCCCACTCATGCTCTATTTCTCTCAAAAATAAATAAAAATGTTAAAAATTAATTAAACAAAATGAAAGCAGACATAGCGCTAGCTAATTAATCACATTTGTAAAGGATGAACAAAAATAAAAATCCAACGTGAAGGAAAAAAAAAAGACCAAAAAAGAGAATATGGTACCAGGAAGTTGTAGTCTAATTCCGTACAGGTCCTAAAGCTTTTTAAAAAATAGCCTAGTCATAAAGTTCAGTTCTAAACTAAAGAAAACAAATAGGTTTGTCTGAAAAATTCTGAAGCCTGCTTTAATTAGCCAGATATAAAGCTACAGAAATTCATCAACTTCAGGAAGAACCTTGAAAACTACAGAAAAAAAACCTGCACTATTTAAGTATAAGTTGGACAAAGAGAAGTTTAACTCAAGGGAGATGATCAGCTATATCAGTAAGGATCACGTGTTATTGTAATAGAAGTCAGAGATACTATTTCAGTTTGAACTGTAATCAACCACACGCTTTAACAGAATCAAATTTAAAATATATAAATTACATACGTGTTACAGTAAATGTATATATGTAATGCATAACTTCTATCTCAGTGGACAGGAAACGGGAAAAAAACATATCAATACAACAGGACAGAAGGGTTGGGGGGGAGAGCCTGCATGATCTGGATTTAATTAGAAAGTACAAAATAAGACAGCAGAAATATACATTTATATCATGCATCCAAAAAAAAGCATGTTCATCAATGAAAACAAATAACAGTTCAGATTTTCAAAACTCCACTTATACATGATTTACAAGAAAACAATCTAAAACATAAGGACACAAAGTTAAAAGTAATGAAAAGACATATGACAACACAAACCAAACAAAGACGGATACTATATTAACACCAGACAAACTAATTTGAAGGCAAAAACCACTGTTGGGAGATAAAATGGTCAACACATACTAAATAGCAGACATTTTAAAAATAAGCTGCAACAATATTAAACTAAAAAAACAACTTTACATACATTAAAAGTTGCCAGAATTATGAAGAAAATTTGACAGGTTTCTCATGATAGCAAAAGACTTTAACACATTTCTCTAAGTAATTGGTATGGGAGGTATGTTAGTAAAAATACAGAGTGGATGTACATATATACATACATACTACAAATAACTCGAACCAATTATAGGGTGCACATTGAATAACCACAAAAGGTAGACTACATTCCAGACCAGAAAGCAAATTTCAATAAATACCAAGGTCCATGTTACGCACCATCGCATTTTCTGACACCAGTTTTAGAAGCAAAACCGGTAACAACTTAAAAAAACCTTACCCATGTTTGGAAATTCTAAAACACACTTCTAAAAAATCTCCCAAAAAATCACAATGGAAATTCAAAAATTTTTGTATCAGTACAATGAAAATGCTTAGTTTAAGTCCTACCAAACACTTAGAAATTTACACATGTAGAACTTAAAAAAAGAGAAGAAAGTCTGAAAAGTAATGAGCTCATCATCCAACTCAATCTATTAGGAAATGAGTAGTAAGCCCCCAAGTAGAAGGAATAAAACAGGACAGCAGCAGAAAATAATGAAACAGAAAACAAGAATAAAGAGCATCAAAGAGAATAAAAATTGGTGTTTGGCAGGGGAAATCTGTTAATGTCTGGGAGGAAAAAAAAACCTAACAATAGACAAATCTCTGCAAAGACTGATTTAAAAAGAAGATACATTAATATCAAAAGACTGATACAATTAAAAAATAACAATACCATTAATGCCAATATGCAAAAAAAGCTTAAGACAAAACTTCCTTAAAATATGATTTATACACATACAATTTACCAAAGGAAACTCAAGAATAAATAGAAAACCCAAAGAGACTTGTAATAAAGAACTTTAATCAACAAATAAAATCTATCCCAAACAAAACCCACCAGGCTCACAAGTGTGTGTGTGTGTGTGTGTGTGTGTTTGTGTTTGTGTGTGTGTTTCATCTCTACACCCAACATGGGGCTTGAACTCACAACTCCAAGATCAAGAGCCACATGCTCTTCCGACTGAGCCAGCCAGGTGCCCCCAAGCTTTCATGGTTTTAGATGTGCCTTTAATTAACTGTCCCAGAATTAATAACTCTAAACTTACACCAACTATTCCAGAGACTAGAAAAAGGGGGAATATTTCCTGATGCATTTTGAGGTTAGCAATACTTTGATACTAACAGTGTCAAGAAAAGCATGAAAAAATTAACAGTCCGGTCTCACTTGTCTCACAAGGATCTCCTAAGGGCTGTTTTGCTGGTAACAGACTGTAGAGGAGCAAAGGTGAGAAAGGGAAAGCCAAAAAGGCTAGCACAGTAATAACTGAGTACAATAAGAGCTCTTAGGCAGGGCTGAAAGATGCAGAGCTAGTGAAGAGCTTGGATTCCAGGTACGTTTTGAAAGCAGATCCAACAAGAGTTACTTACTGATAGACTGATTAGACAAAGAGAAAGAGAAGTTTCACAAATGAGTCCAGCATTATTGGCCTCAACAACTGGAAGGGCAGTGGTGTCCTGTACAAAGAGAAGGTTTGGGGCAGGCAAAGAAACAGCGTTATAGTAAATTTAAGATGCTTATTAGACAACTGTGAGAAGGTGTCCAACAGGCAACTGGAGACATGAGTCTGGCGAGAAGAGGAAAGGGCCAGGATGGGCATACAAATTTGGAAGTCCTTGGCATGGTAAATGTCCACCAACAAAACTCAGGTCTTCCGGACTATGGTCAACACCTCCTTGGCTTTAAGACAACAAAATTAAAAAACCCCACATTTACATTAAATAGATCTAGAACTGCATCTAACACGGTTAATATTAAACAAATATTTAAATATAAAGAGACATCTACCGGCAAGCTATCAGCTATATACCACTAGAAATATGAGACTAAGCAATGCCCAGCTATCAGTTTTAAGTTCTGATGTTGTTCTGAGTGAGATACGTGTCACAGAGCTGACATCATAAATTGCATGTACTGGTGTGCTGTTGCAAAGTAACACGGGGAGAAAGGAAACCCGAATCATTCAAAAGAAGCCATGGTCCAGTACACCAAAAGGACTATGTCTTTAGTGACGGTTCAGAAGAAGGCACTTTAAACATACACACACACTCTTTAGGACACAATTCCAAAGTGACTCACAGAATTTTTATCTTTAATGGTTGACAATTAATAAGCTGTAGAGGAACTCTTCCTCCTCTCCTTTTCCACTAACAGAGCTAGGCCTCAGGCAGATTCAGAGACGAGACAGCTGTAGAGTCTGGTGGAGGGGCTTCTTCCCCACCTGGAGCTGAGCAGACACTGGAGACCAATATATGATCCTAAGGTCAAGATCCAGAAGTTGGCATGTGGAGATGAGCTCCAGGAGGAAGTTTACTTGCCAACCCATCTTTCCGACAGAGTTTAACAGGTGAGCTATTAAGACTTTTCTACCTAGGAAACAGCTGGAAAACAAAAGTTTCTTCAGTTTCCTAAGAGAGGCCAACAGCTTGCCCTTAACATTAGAGATAAATGACTTACTTCCTTTTAATCACTGGTAGGTTTATCACTATTAGCAATATTTCAGTAACCAGACCTGAGATTCAAAAAGCCACAAGGGAAAAAGTAAATGTGTATCTAAGAAGCCACACCATCCAAAAAGAAAATGAGAAAAACCACTAGGAACACAAGTAGAATAACACAGAACTGCAGCAGGAGCCAGTGTATACCTGGAAGGAAATAAAAGAAAAAGTAGGCAGGCGGGCACTTGAGATCCAAATGCAAAAAGACAAACACCTTTGTCTAAAGCTTAAAAATCTAATGTTCAAACTAAGTATTTCAGTAGATGAATTAAAGAAGAAAATGGTCACTGCCTCATTTAAAAAGTAGATTATTACGTCCAAGAAATACCTCAAATTACAAATTAGAAAAAAAGAGCTGGAAATACATCTAAGACAAAAAGAATATTCTAGAAGAATACAAGAGCTAAATAACTAACAAAAAATTTCACAAATTCTTTAATACTCTTTCCTGCATGAGGTGGGGCTTGCTTTCCTTCTTTAAAGTGTGGGGCTGCAAATGTCCATCAACTGATGAACGGATAAAGATGTCTCTCTCACACACACACAATGGAATATTAGTCAGCCACCAAAATGAATGAAATCTTACCATTTGCAACAACGTGGATGGAACTCGAATGTATTATGCTACGAGAAATGAATCAGAGAAAGACAAATACAGGATTTCACTCACATGTGGAATTAAAAAAATAAAATATATGGGAAGGGGAAGGGAAAGAGAAGGGCAGTAAACAAACAAGAGACTCTTACCTATAAAGAACAAAGGGCTGATGAAGGGAGGTGGGTGGGAGATGGCTAGATGGGGGATGGGTATTAAGGAAGGCACTTGTGATGAGCACTGCATGTTGTATGTAAGTGATGAATCACTGAATTCTATTCCTGAAACCTATACTGCACTAGGTGTGTTAACTAAAACTTAAATTAAAAAAAT
>CM053569.1:64863054-64996379 GCA_028646485.1 Cryptoprocta ferox
AACGATTATGCTTTGGAGGCTCTGTTTTGGGAAGCCAAATCTTCAATTTTTTTAATGTTTCCATGTAAGTGAGACTTCTTGATCCCCTACATAACAACACTAGAATAAAAAACTGCTTTAGAAGATTCCAGTGCCCAAGTTTGCATTTAGAAAATAAAGAAGTATTTCAGGTTTGAAAAAAGACTAGATGTAGTCTAATAATTTATAATCAATTCATCTGTACCAACCAAAGATCGAGTAATCTCAAAGCAAACTATAAAATGGAAAAGTTAGGAGTAAGTTCAAATAGTGAAAAATGGTGGACAACAGTCGTAACACATGTTAGTTTAGGTACAAATAAGAGCAAAAACATGATTCTAAGAAGTCTTAGAACTAATTCATGTTTTTGAGCATGATTTAATTTCAGCAAAATAACATCTCTCATTATACTAAATTTTTTGCTTATGTGTACTCTTATTTTGGTTTTAGTTTTCACTTAATTCCACATTTAAGCCATACTATATTAAAATTAAAATCACACACAAAAAAAGGAGCATAAAGATAAAAAAAAATAAAGTAAAATGGTCTCTATGTACAGACAATGTGACTATTAGGCAGAAAATCCTAAGGATATTCTATTAGAACTAATAGGTGAGTTTATAAATGTCACAAGATACAAAATATTTCTATAAACCAGCAACAAACAGCTGAAAAGTAAAACTGAAAGTACCTATTACATTAAAAAATTAAAAATACTAAAATTAAATTAAATTAAAAAATACATATATAGAATAAATTCATCAGGAGACATGTAGGGCCTCAGTACTAAAAAATATAAAACTTCACTGAGAGAAATTAATTATGTTTGTCTGTCCAAGCAGATTGAATTCCACAAAGAAAGGCTATTTGTCTTTAGTGGCTTACTAATAACCCTTAATATTTATCTGCTGGAATGAATAAGGGATCCCTGTTTAAAAAAAAAAAAAAATACAGGATCTAAATATATGGTGTTATAGGTTGACCAGAATACAAAATGTACAAGATGTGTACTAGAAGATTCCTCACACAAAATGGCTGATCTGGGGACCCAGGAACAGAGGCTCTTAAAGCCAAATAAAGGAATCCACATGCAGTTTTATTTTGGAATCAGAGTTTGGTCTCTTTACAATAAAATGAAAAAAATAAAATTACATTCCAGACGTTTTATTCAAAAGTGGAATTGTTAACTAGTAGCTTTTTTTATACCTTAGTTATTTTATTAGTCTATTATCTTTTTTCCATTCCCTTTTGTTATTTCAAATGCAAAAGAGAACACACCAATATTGAATGTGTAATGTCTAAGAGTTGAAATATCTTTCTATAAATTCAAAGTTTTCTGTCAAGAGACAGTAAAGTCAGTTTCACTCAGAAATTAGAGTGCAATATAGTAAGTAAATTTCTAAATTAAGAAATTGCATATCAAAATTTTAAAATAAATCATTAAGTAAACAGGAAAGACAATTCAACAATTTAAGTTACTTCCTGAAACAATTCCTATCACCTAAATACATATGTTCATGCAGTAATCACGTATTTGCTGAAGAAAACTGAAATACCCATCAAATTTAATGATGACTGTTCATACTGTAATAGGTATGAAAGAAATATCTCCCAAAGATCTAGAATTAACCCAGTAAACTATAGATAGTTCATTTACTAAACCTCTAAAATTCTGTATCAGTGCTGAAACAAAATACAGCCACTATTAACTCTCCTATGGGGCAAGAACATTAATCTGGGGAAAAAATGAAAACACATCAGTACTACAAAACATTAACCAGAGCACATCGTTTCCCCAACTCTGGTTTACAAAGAGTATTTACCAAGTTCAAAACAAAGTATTACTACACTGAAAACTGTATCATCTTGACGATACAAAAATTATAATGTTTTATCAGAATTACTCATTTAAATATGTAATACAAAAGTGTATAGTATCAGGGTGCCTAGCTGGCTCTGTCAGTAGACATGTGACTCAATCTCAGGGTCGTGAATTCAAGCCCCACTTTGGGCATGGAGCCTAATTAAATAAAAAAAAATGTTTATGGTATCCAGTGTGACACATCTTGTGTCAAAAACTATTTTCCAAAGAAATATTATTCTTCAAATTTTACAGTAAAGATCAAAGGAAAAGATTTTATGTACTGAATTTGCTTCTGTTAATCATAACTCACTCGGTATAAAAGAAGTCCATCCATAAAGAAGTTTACTGAAAGGTAGCTGAGTACAGCTTCAACTAATTCTTGATCTTAAAGAACTATAATTTGATTAATGGGAAAGCATTAAAATCAATGCTCTACTTGAGAAAAATAAATACAGAATTGTCAGAGAAATGCTTACTGTTGTCACAGACAGAGTTATTGCTGAAGTGACTTCTTATATATTAACAAAACCTTGGTTACTTTGAGACAGACCTATCATCTCATCTCAGAATCCAAATTATTCCCACTGTGAAAAATATTATTGGAGGTACTAAAATTTACTCTTTCAAAATAACAATATAAAATAGTATACATGAGCAAAACACACAGAAGAGTCTAGAATTTAAAATGATTTAATAAGGATTTTATTATAATTATGTCTTGCTTATTTTGGCATAAACCACAGGTTTTCATCTCTTTCTGAGAGAACAGGTAAATGCCTTATTCAGGAAGTCATCTCAAAGTTACAGGCAATTGAAGACTCTAATTTCTATGTGGAAATAACACTAAAAATTTCACTTGAGATTAGGTTTCCTGATCACTAAAGATTTATAAGAATGAAAGAATATCCAGTAGGATCTAAATGACTCGTATTCAAGAACAACATAATATTTCAATAAAAGGATTATCTAAATAGTTAAAAGTAGACTCTACCACTGTGCTTACTCAAATTTATCTATACAAATATACTTAGAACATTATTAGTTTTTGTTTTCTTTCTCTTATTTTCCAATTAAACCAGCTTCATTGTTAGGATATATAAAAATAGCAAGTTAAAGTTAAAAGTAAGTTCCCGTACTCGCCTCTAGTCCCCTCTAGTTTGAGTCCCTCCTAATGGGTTGCCACGACAACTTTAAGTAGCATACTAACACATACACTTGCTTTTTCAATGCAGACACTTATCAATTCCCATTGTACATGAGAAGTAATTTATCACAGGGGACATGTTATATTCTCCTTCTCTTCCCCCCCACCCTTATACTAGAAGCCATACTATCTTTAGTTTTAGTAACTGTCTTTATGATAAGGCACAATTGCTTGACATATGCATTTATTTACCCTTCCTCAAAGCTTTCTCTCCTTCCATTCCATCTCATAACATTTTGTTCTAACTATAATTAAATCTTTTATATACTACTGTACATTACTATAAATGGAAAAACCAATTGGCAGCATTTATTTTGTAACTTGATCAAGTACATAGTTCCTAAATAAAAATTCAATGAAATCCAAACTTCCCAAAGGGAAAGAGATTCAAAGCATTTATTCCTTCAACAAATATTTAATCAGCTACTATGTGCCAGTCATTAGTTGCTAGGGATTTAGCAGAGAACAAAGCAAGCCCTGCTCTCACAGAGCTCATGTTCAGTGAACATAATTAGTTAGAAATTTTATTTTCTTTTAGTTAGAATTTTATTTTCCTTTTAGCTTCCTTCACTTCTCCAAACTCAGTGGTTCCCCACTGAGGGCTCATTTCATCTGTCAGGCTTCAAAGACCACAGTGGAGATGCTTATAGTGTCGAGATACACTACGTACAAGGAAGACCTGTCTGATGCAGAGTCCCTGCTGAGAGAGATCTGTTCTAGCGTAACCAGTTACTAGATGTGATCTTTCTTGAACACCTTTTCATTCTGCTAAAAAAAAAAACCTCTTCAGGTTACTTTCTCATGAAGGATATGCGGCTACTCTTGCACACCTGAAATCTTTATTTTGCATTTCCCCTTCACTGATATAATGGGACACTCACTTTAAGAATATAATTCTATGTACCCCATTCCCCCCCAGTCTGAAATAAGATTTTCCACAGGAGTATCTAGAGTTGTAGATGGAAACATTCTGATTAGATAGTCTGATTCTCCTTCCTTTCTAGTCGGTAATTTCTCTTTTGCTCAGGAAGTTCAAGATTTTCTCTTCATCCTATCTTTAACTCTTTTCAGTTTGAAACGACCCTGCTAGTCACTCAGCTTGAGCCCATTCCTTCTGAAAACATACAACCTTTGGCTCTGGGCATTTTTCTCTAATCATTCTTCCCTTTGATGGTTTCTCCTATACTCTTTCAACACTCTTTTAGAAAGACAGTAGGCGTGGCCTCTTCCCATCACTTGTTTTTACCTTTTATATTTTCCATCTCTATTACTCCACATATGGAAACTTCTTTGACTTGACACTCAGATCAACTAGATCTAAAGCATGAGCATTTTATCTGCTTGCTCACTGTATTTTTTTTGATATTCATGTTTCTCATTTCCAAGAACATTTTCTAGCTTTCTTTTCTTTTTACATATGAATCCTAACAAATCAAATTTTATTTTATATTCAAATCATGTTCTGTTCCCCGAATTCTTTTAGTGAGTTTGTCTTTATTGTTCTGTCATTAAGCTTGATTTTAATCAAATACACCAAAAGCATGTGTTAAAACAGAAGAATGAAGAACTAGGGAAATACTATAATAATTAGCACAGATTTCTCTTCCAGTTTTAAGTTTCACCAATATCCCTTATGTTAAAAGAGAGAATATGACTTTCTAAGTATTATATAACCTGACAGGATGTCTAGCAGGCTTGTCCACTGGGTGCTTTGCTAGCAAGATAACCTGGGGAATTCCTCTGTTGTCAAAATAACCAGAAAGAAAAACAAAAAACAAAAAAAAAGGCAATTAAAGACCCAGAGATGAGAAGATGGGCTTAACTTCTTAAAGTCCTTGTCTTTTATCACAAGTAGGCCTAAGAACTTAAAGAAAACCATGAACACACTGGAAAGAGAAATGAAAGAAAGTTACAATAACCACAGACCCAAATGTAAAATTTAAAACTAAAAACTCCCTGAAAAAGCATAAGAAAAAAATCTTCCCAAACCAGGGGAAAGCAAAGATTTGAGGTCAGATTACTATAAGCCTTCTAAAATTGTTCTTACAATTTAAAATTATTTTGGCTATTCTAGGTCCTCTACCAGTAGCCCAGATCTTTTCCTAGAAAAAAGAAAGGACACTGAGGATCAACTTATAATGGTATTGTGGTTATATATCCTTATCCTTAGGAAATATACATTATACTTTTGGGGGGATAAAAAGCTATGAAATATGGAACTTACTCTCAAATTGTTCCAAAAAGCAAACAGGGAAGAATGCTAATAGGTGAATCTGGATAAAAGGCATGGGTGTGTTTCACCTATTATTTTTATTCTTCTAAATAAATTAAAATTTATTTCCAGATAAAAAAGAAAAAGATTCACGCATAATGCTGCATACAGCTATAGCTCAATCATTCCACTCTTTCAGTATGGCATCAATATATTTTGACTATTTTCCTGATGATGAACATTTAGGTTATTCCAGTGTTTTACTATCATCTACATTCTTGTGTGTCTTCCAATGTATTTAGGAAGTTTCTCTCAGGTGTGTGTATATGTGTGTACACACACACACACAGGAGAACTGCTGAATTATAAAGTATATGAAATGCTCAGCTTTATAAAAAATTACAAAATTACTTTCCCACATGGCTGCTTATCAATTTAATGGTCCTATCTCCAGCTGCAGAAGAGATTTTGTTGATCTACAGTCTCTCCAATACCTGATACTATCAAATTTCTCAATTTCACCAAATAAATGGATATAAAGATTTTCTCATTATACTTCTGATTTGTGTTAAGACTGAGTATCTTTTCATATACTTATTAGCCATATTTGTTTCAATCCATCTTTTGCCCATTTTTCAACTGGGTTCATCTTTTTTCTTAAACTGATTCACAGGAGTTCTTTCTACATTCTATATTCTTGATACTAACTAATCTTTGGTCATTTATGTCCAAGTTTCTCCTCGGGCCTCTATCCTCTTTAAAGCATCTTTTGATGGACAGATTTTTTTTTAAATAGACTTCATGCTCAACGTGAGGCCTGAACTCATGACCCTGACATCAAGAGCCGCATGCTCCAACTGGGTGAGCCCCTTGATGGACAGATTTTAAACTGGTCAAATTTTATCAATCATTTCTTTTACATAATTACTTCTATTCTGTCTTAAGAAACCCTGCTTTATCCAAAGACTGAAGAATTTGCATATGGGAAAATGTGACCTCCACATATCAGAAGCTTTGAAGAATTTCAGCAAAATACAAGACAGTTGGGGTCATGTTAAAAGAGAACACTAAACAATGACTTGCAAATCCTTTTCTTTAAAAAAGAAAAAATGTATAAGTAAAAAAAAATTCTAAAAAAATACCACTAATTTGTTCTTTTTGATGGAGCCTAGGAGGACCTACAACAGAGAGGGAACACATCGTTTATTACTGGGTTGCCAAGAGTATTTAAAAGCAGTGATGCTGGACAGCTAAAGTGCAAGCACAGCTTATCTAAGGGAAAATCTACACATGAAAATCTACACAATCTTCCTGGACAAGGGATAACAGCAGTAGGAAGAAAACTGGGCAAGGATATGTGATATCCCGAATGCAATACGGTTAATAAACAGGGAAAACAGTTTCCCAACATGGTTGTTTCAAACTCAAAGGAAAGTTAAATTTCACCCACTAGCATATCCATTGTACTGGCTCTCCCTTCTTACTCTTCACAGGTTGATGAATCAGTTGACTGGTAAAGTTAACAATCAACAGGAGTCTCTCATCTCCACGTTTGCAGCAGGAAAAGAATGTGAAACCAACACTAAACATTAAAAGGAAGAAAGGTAAAAACAACAACAACCCTGGTTTGGAGCAAATACCTGACCTGGATGATCCTCTTCCAGGTTCAATGATGACAGAAAAAAGTCAAAAAGAGTCAAAATATCATTTCACAAAAAAGGATACTAACAAAACTATAATAAATCAAACTAAAAAGCTTCTGCACAGTGAAGGAAGTCATCAACAAACTAAAAGGCAGTCTACTGAATGGGAAAAGAGATTACAAAGGACATATCCAATAAGGAGTTAAGGACCTGAATGGACACTTTTCCAAAGACAGATGGCTAACCGACAAAGAAAACATGATCAATATCACTCATCAGTAGGGAAATGCAAATCAAAACCACAATGAAATCTCACCTCACACCTGTCAGAATGGCTAGTATCAAAACAAGAAATAACAAGTACTGGCAAGCGGACAGAGAAAAGGGAAGCATCGTGCAGTGTTTGTGTGAATGAGAATTGGTGTAGCCACTGTGGAAAACAGTATGGAGGGGACTCAAAAAATTAAAAACAGAAATACCATACAATACAGTAATTCCACTTCTGGGTATTTACCCAAAGAAAACAAAATCACTAATTTAAAAATACACAGAGAGCCCTAGGGTTATTGCTGCAATATTTATAACGGCAAAATATGCAAGCAACGCCAAATGTCCATCAATGGATGAATGGATGACGAAAGATGGGGTGTGTATATATATGTACATGCACAATGGAACATTACTTAGCCATAAAAAAAAAATCTTGCCATATGTGATAACATGGATGAACCTAGAAGGTATTATGTTACGTGAAGTAAGTCAGAGAAAGACAAATACCATGTGATTTCACTTATATGTGGAATCTAAAAATCAACAAAACAGAGTGGGGGTTGGGAGGGTGGGGATGGGTGCAAGAGCTGAAGAGGATTAGAGGTACAAACTTCCAGTTATAAAGTAAGTACAAAAGTACAAAATAGTGAATATTGTAATAACTTTGTATGGTGACAGACAGTAACTATACTTACAGTGGTGAGCATTCTGTAATGTATATAAATGTTGAATCACTAAGTTGTACGCCTGAAAATAACACTGTATGTCAACTATACTTCAATTTAAAAAGAAAAGAACTATACTGAGTCCAAATCATGGTTGCTAGTGGTTAGATACGGGGGAAGAACGTTAATAGAAAGAGATAGTACAAGATAATTTTCCCAGGATGATGAAGTTATTCTGTATCCTAATCAGGGGTGGTAGTTATACAAATCTATTATACAATCTATACAAATGTGTTAAAACTCATGGAACGATACTCCCTCAAAAAGTGAATTATACTGTATAATTTTTTAAAAACTTTTACCTTTTTTAATGTTCATTTATTCTGAGAGAGAGAGAGCATGAGCAGGCGAGGGGGAGAGAGAGAGAAAGGGAGACAGAGAATCTCAAGCAGGCTCCATGCTATCAGCACAGAGCCCGACGGAGAACTCGAACTCACAAACGTTGAGATCATGACCTGAGCAGAAATCAAGAGTCAAGACGCTTAACCGATTCAGCCACCCAAATGCCCCTATAAAAAAGGATACGTACACAAAGTTATAGGAGCTTTATTTACGTTCTCCAGAAACTAGAAACAACTCAGAAGTGCTTTAAAGGATGGATGGATAAACAAACTGTGGTAAATCCACACACTGGAATGGTACTTAGTAATTATAAGGAACGAAGAATTGATATATAAAACATTGATACATTGCAAAGACATCATGCTAAGTGAAAGAAGCCAGTCTTAAAAGATTACACACTATGTAATTCTGTTTATACGGCATTATGAAAAAAGCCTTATGGAGACAGGGAATGGAATAATCAAAGGGCGAGGGAAGCACTGGACTACAAGAAGGCAGCAAAAGGAATTTACAATTTTACTATAAGTAAATTAAAAAAAAATAAACAAGTTAAAAAGTATACGGAAGGGGTGCATGGGTGGCTCAGTCCATTAAGCGTCCAACTCTTGGTTTCAGCTCAGGTCATGATCTGACAGTTCACGGGACAGCGTGAAGCCTGCTTGGGATTCTCTCTTTCCCTCTCTTTCTCTGCCTGCCTCTCTCTCTCTCTCTCTCTCTCTCTCTCTCTCTCTCAAAATAAACTTCCAAAAAAGGGATCAAATAAGTTACATTAAGATTGAACAACAAAAAAAGATTCAAAATAAACATGGCAAAGGTGGGTTACACATATCAAAAGACTGGTAGTAAACCATGAAACAATTTGAATGTAAAATTTTTAAGTTTAAAAATTAAGTTTAAATCACTGTGGTATATGTGATTACAAAAACAGTATGTAACTGTCATAAATAATTCCTGAGACAATTATAAAAAACAATAATAAAACTAGGACTAAATTTTAAGAGTGGGTAGGGAAGAAATGAAAGGACATAAAAGGGTGACCACTCCTTAGTGGTGGGAGAGAAAAAAAACTGGTAAATATTTCCTTGCCATGCATCTTTTTTCCCTGAGCAATCTCATCCCGCTTATGTGGAATCAACTATTTAAGAACAGAAAGCTTGTGACTCCCATATCTAACTGCTTAATCACAGATTTCCCAGTCCACACTTCTCAAAGACATCTTAAAATCAGCACCTCCTCAAAGGAGACCTGCACCCTACAGTTCATACCCCAAATCAGTTCTGATCCACTCTTTGTAATGGCAGTTACAATATGACCATTACTCACCTGCTGAGCTCAAAAATTCAGAAGCTACTTTTGATCCTCCTTTTTTCCATCATTCTCCCACATTTAACTGGAATCACTAGCACCAGAATCACCTAAGGTACCTATTTAAAATGTATACCACCAGGACCCTTATGAAATACAGTTGTCCCTTGAACAACATGGGTTTAAGCTGTATGGGTTCACATATATGTGGATTTTTCTTTAAATACAACACTGTAAATGTACTTTATCTTCCCAATGATTTTCTTAATACCGTTTTTTCTCTAGCTTACTTTATTGTAAGACTACAGTATGTAATTCATGTAACAGACAAAATATGTGTTAATCAACTGTTTATGTTATCAGCAAGGCTTCCTGTAAACAGTAGGCTATTGGTGGTTAAGTTTTGGGTGAGTCAAAAGTTAGACACAAATTTCCAACCATATGGGGGTGGGGATGGCACCCCCGACCTACACATTTGTTCAAAGGCCATCCATGTATCAGATTTTCCTATAGTGGGTCTCAAGAACTTAAATTTCTAAGAAGCACCCCAATAATTTAAGTGGCTTAAAGTTTGCAAACTACTGTTCTAGAATTATTATTTCAATATTATTCACCAGTGAGGAATGTTCACTGAAACAGTTCCTTTGTCTGCAAAGACCAAGAAGCCACAGATATTTAAGTTCACACATAGAAACAAAATTACTGACATTTTCTACATAAGAGCTTTCTATAGTAACCAACATAATTTATTAGAAGAGCTGCTTAACTTGGGGCACTTGGATGGCTCTGTCAGTTGAGCATCCAACTCTTGATTGTAGCCCAGGTCATGATCCCAGGATTGTGAGATCGAGCCCCGCGTTGGGCTCCATGCTTAAGACTCTCTCCCTCAGCCCCTCTCCCCTGCTTGCATGCTCTATCAATTAATATTAAAAAAAACAAACAAAAAAAAAAACAGAAAAACAAAGCTTCTAACTTTATTCCTGCTGCACTTAAAAAGAAATGTGAATGTACTGTCTATGGAAAAATCTGCTACTAGTCTACTACATCCATTCTCTCTTTTCCGCCTAAAAATAAAACCCCAATTTTCTTCTGTGGTTTGGAACAGAAAACATTCCCCAGCTGTCTTGCTCTGTGTGCCCTGTGATCAAATTCTGGCCTATATGATACAAGCAAAAACAGTGCATAACTTCAGGAACGTCTCACGAGTTTCAGAGAGGGTCAGTAACAGAATAAGAAATCAAATTCTTCAATCAAAATCTCAAAGTCCATGCCTTCCCCACTCTAAACTGCCTTCCTAAAGTCACATCCTTACTATACTTTGTACAAGTGCTTAATTTAAGTGTACAAATATTTCAGGAAGGAAGTGCCTGGATGGCTCAGTTGGTTAACGGTCCAACTCTTGATTTTGGCTCAGGTCATGACTGATCTCATGGTTGGTGAATCTGAGCCCCATATCAGGCTCTGCGCTGCCAGTGTGGAGCCTGCTTGAGATTCTTTCTCTCTCTCTCTCCCTCCCCTTCCCCTGCTCACTCACAAGCTCACTCTCTAAATAAACAAACATTTTAAAGAATGGTTCAGGAAGGAGTTTCAGGGGAAAAATCTGTTTTCTCCCAAATACAAAATAAATTATATTCAAACATTTATTTAAAAGCTGCTTCAATGGGGCGCCTGGGTGGCTCAGTCGGTTGAGCGTCCGACTTCGGCTCAGGTCATGATCTCACGGTTCGTGGGTTTGAGCCCCGCGACGGGCTCTGTGCTGACAGCTAGCTAAGAGCCTGGAACCTTTTTCAGATTCTGTGTCTTTCTCTCTCTGCCTCTCCCCTGTTCACACTCTGTCTCTGTCTCTCAAAAATCAATAAATGCAAAAAAAATAATAATAATAATAATAATTTTAAAAAATAAGAAAATAAAAATAAAAATAAAAGCTGCTTCAAAATCCTAACCACATTTTTGCATAAAACTAATGTTTAAAATTAGTGATTAGAGTCCCTCACCAGTTCCTAAATCTGCTTAGCTACAAATGCAGAACTTACTAGGCTTTGATGAATACAAAATATAACTCAATGACCTTTATCACCTGAGTACGAAGAACAGGAAAATTCAGAGTAAGGATGACACTTGGAAAGAAGAGAGAAAAGAATTCCAATGTGCCACTGAGGCCCTCAAGGGAGTTTGCAGAGCTGTTTCTTAAACTAAGGGTTGGTTTCCTTCAGAATAACATTCCTCAACTCAAAACGTAATATTAAAAGGCATTAAGGAATACCCATCCTGGGGCGCCTGGATGGCTCAGTCAGTTAAGCATGTGACTTTGGCTCAGGTCATGATCTTGCAGTTCATGGGTTCGAGCTCCACATTGGGCTCTGTGCTGACAGCTCAGAGCCTGAAGGCTGCTTCGGATTCTATGTTTCCCTTTCTCTCTCTGCCTCTCCCCTGCTCATGCTCTCTCTCTCAAAAAATGAATAAACATTTAAAAAAATAAAAAGAATACCCATCCATACATACCACCCCAAGAAAAACACCCTACACACAAAAATCACTGTACTCTTACCCTACGCATGGCTTCCTCCTCTTCTTGACGCTTTTCATAATGTGCAAAGTCATCAAAGATTGAGGTGGTATGCTTGAAAGTAGCAATTATTTTAAGCACTTGCTTAGCTTTTTCTAGGGGTACCTCTTGAGTGTCCCTTGAATTGGTAACTGGTTTGTTGTCATTATTTTCTAAGCGAATATGCCGTAATTGGTTATTGGGAACATCTTTGACAAAGATCCATTTAACTTCAAATTTGCCCTTCCACTTATCCTGAGACCAGACACCAGCATATGCATTATAGTCCACAACAGACTTCATTTCAGCCACTCCACAAAAATGTCCACTGCCATTCACACTGAAGAGTAAATAGAGTGGGCCTTTCCCATTCAGGGAACGGTAAGCTGCATCCAAACGCTTATTACCATGCTCAGTACTACACCAGATAGAGTACTTAATGGAACGGTGTATGTCATCCTCAGAATAGCTTTTAATTATAAACACACGTCCGTTCTTCAGGTTCCAGTCAAAGTCTTTGGGATTATAATTGTTTATGGCCTTTAGCTTTTCCAGCACTGGATGCACTTCTACACTAGAAGGTGAAGCACTGACAGGAACAACACCTAAACCAAAGTTTTCACCGCCCACTCCATTGTTCTGGTTGAATCCAGCTCCCCTATTCCGAGGAGCTACCCAGCGATTCTGCAGCTGTTGCTGTTGGGGCTGCACTTGGTGAGGCTGGGCCTGTGGCTGAGGTCCTTGTTGCTGCTGTGGTTGTGGTGGCTGAGGCTGCTGTTGAGGCAGTTGGCTTTGCACCAATGTTGGTGGTTGAATTAATGGCTGAGGCTGCTGGATTATAGTTTGAGGAGGCAGAACTGGTTGGGTTGGTGGAGCCTTTACCACTGACCCCTTTTCATCCCAAGTTCCAATATTCATGTTGTGTTTTATAGGAGGTGGTGGCACAGCAGAACCCCCAATTCCCACATTGCCCTTGGGTTTAAGTTTCGGTTGAGGTTTGGCAGGCTTTCTGGCAATGGCAGCCCAGGAGGTTGGTTTAGGTGCTGCACTGCTAACTGGGGGCACACTATTGGTTGCAATGCTAGTCATACCACTGCTGCTCAAGGCTGTACCTACAGTTTTTGTCACTGCGGCTGTCAGGTCACCACCAATTTTCAGTCCAGTCATGCCTTGCTCAATACTGCTAATGCCAGGCACCTTACTCAAAGTATCATTGCCAAATCCAGCCTGTCCATCTGTAATAGCTCTCCCAAGAGAACTAGGTGGATAGCCATAACTGCTACTATAAGCAGAACTTTGTGTTGATTGTCCCTGAGATCCACTTGTCCCCCATGTAGAGAAATCAGCATTACCAGGAAAAAAGTTAAATCCATGTTGACCAAGAAATGGAGGGGTATTTCCTAATGCCCCAGGTTGACTAAACACACCATCTGGTATATAATGATGTTCTCCATTACTCATTTGTCCATAGGTTGTCAGATACGGCATAGGTTGGTCTCCCGCCGTGGACCATGCTGCTTCCCCAAGAGAATATGGAAATCCAATGGATGGAGCATAGTAACTAGGCATGTATGGATCTGACATTGGTGGATAGCTGTTACTCTGGAAAACAAAAGATCATAATCAGGAGCGAAATATCCTCTTAAGACCAAGGGGGGGAAAGGACTCTCAAAGATTAAAATCAAATAGCTTGAAATAAATGAAAAACAGATGCACCTGTTCCAGATAAAATTAAAATTTCAAATCCAATTTTATCAAGACAAAAATTTGCTGATATTTTTATTTTAAAATATTTGTTAGAAAATTGCAGGTTTTTTGGCGGGGAGGAGGTGGGTAGGATGGGGATTATTTCTAAGAGTCAGATCCTCTGGCATAACTTAAAAATATCATTTCTACAAAAACTGATTTATAAACTCTGCAGACACAAACTGATCATTTACAGCCAACTTTAAACAGCTGATGTATCCAAAAATTTACATGCAAAGATTAAACAAATCTGGAAGGTATGCCAAATAATAGAGGAATTTTATGTATACCTATCTATATGATGGAATCCAATTTAGCAGTTACATTTTGTACTTTCGTTAAGAAAAAATAAAAGGACAGTCGCCTGGGTGGCTCAGTAGGTTAAGCATTTGACTTCGGCCCAGGTCATGATCTCACAGTTCGTGAGTTCGAGCCCCACATCGGGCTCAG
Source organism: Cryptoprocta ferox (assembly GCA_028646485.1). NCBI lineage: Eukaryota > Metazoa > Chordata > Mammalia > Carnivora > Eupleridae > Cryptoprocta > Cryptoprocta ferox. The sequence continues at coordinate 64,877,379 of CM053569.1, forward strand.
TGCTGACAGCTCAGAGCCTGGAGCTGCTTCGGATTCTGTGTCCCCCTCTCTGTGCTCCTCCCCGGCTCGTGCTGTCTCTCAAAAATAAACATTAAAAACTAAAAAAAAAGAAAAAAGAAATGCTTACACAGATTATACCTGTGGCATGATCCAAATTTGCTTTGTTTTGTCTTACTCATTTTGAAAAAAAAATCAAAACAAAATCCTTGCTATGGTTTCCTAATGGTGAGATAATAGGTGCCTCTTTTTATACTCCAATTTCCAAAGTTTACCCAATAAATTATCACCTTCCGAATCAGAATTTTAATTTAGAAATAGTGAGCTCTTACAATTTTTTCCAGAATTACTGCGATTAAATCAATGTTAACTTTTGAATAGTAACTGATCATTCATTTAGTGATCTGCCAAAAAAGAAAGCACCAAATTCTATTTAAAGAAAAAACCCTCAAATTTGTTATTAGCCAATGTAAAAATCAAAAATACCTGAAGGATTTATTTTGAAATTGGTTTAAGCCAAAAACATATCTGATAATAGATTTTCACTCTTTGGTTTACGTATGATATTTTAAAGAAATGAACAGACCTTTGCATGTACCGAATTAAGCAAAATGCAAGAATTAAGCTAGTATCTAGTCAGGACAACTAGAAGTCACCTTGCAAGAGTAAATACCATTCTGAAGGCTGACTGTTCACTTAATTTATATAGGCATTCTTATTCGAAGTTCCTGGGAGCAAAACACTTAACTTTCTTCTTTCTGTTATTCTCTCCCATTCATTCTACCACTTCTCTACATAGTAGATCAATATAAGTGCGTGACAGTAACATCATAGATACTCCCTGGTATTCATGTGAAATTTTTTTAAAGGCCTAACATTGACAACTGACATATTTTATTATTATGAAGTTACTTGTGACACACCTTGCAGCTATTAAAATTGTCCACTGTCTATGAGAAAGTTAACTTAGTATTTATCTTCTGCAACGATTCCAAGAAAACTGATATAAAAATAAGAGAAGGATGCCTGGGTGGCTCAGTCAGTTAAGCGTTTGACTCTGGATTTCTGCTCAGGTCATGGTCTCACAGTTCTGAGTTCAAGCCCCGCACTGGACTCTGCACTGTAAGAGATTCTCTGTCTCTTTCTCTCCTTCTCTCTCTCTGCCCCTCCCCTGCTCGTTCTCATTCTCTCTCTCTCTCTCTCTCTCTCAAAATAAATAAACATTAAAAAAAATAACTTACGACAAATAAAGATTGCATTGAAATTACTAATTATGGCAGATTTACTGAATATTTCCAGCAATGCTTGGTCTTAAAAACAAAAAAAAACAATTCTGTCACTTAGTACTATTTAAAGAAAAAAATGGCTTTTTAAATATACTTGATATAAATGTATTTTACTATATTCAAAACTGGAAATAAATGGGTTACTGTTTACTAATTTAGTTGAATATATCCTTCAACTATATTAGCTAATTATTAACTATATTTGAAAGTATATTCAAAGAATCCTCCCAATATTAGTGTGAAGGAAATGAAGAACATCTTTGGAACCACAACAGTACTGGCATCATCACACAGACCAACACTGGAAATACTGACTGCTATGTTTAATACAAGAGAGATTTTGAGGAAAGCTCAAAATGACCAACAATGGTTTTCCAAGAAAAACTTCTTGAAAAAATTAGTAGTGATTATTAAACTTACTAGCCATGAAGATCACACACACTTGTGTGTGTGTAATCTGATCACTAAATTATTTATTAAAAATAAAAGTAGTCATAGGGTATCACATTGACAAGGACGTCCCTGTGATAGAAAACTCCAAAAAGCTTAATAAAAATGAACAGGTCAGCCAATATAACATACAAAAGAGATTAAAATATTTTTTAAATTATCTTTTTTCAGTTTAAAGTTATTAAAATTATCCTTGCATTTATTACTTTATTATTTACTTCATCTAAGCACTTACTGAATGCCTGCTCTGAAAATACTGATGCATTCATTATAAAAGAGAACCTACAGTTAAAAAAACATAGAACACTGGGAAGTGAATGAATTCCAATTAGGGAAGAATACGAGAGCTATGCTGAATAGGGAGGTAATCAGTTTCAAAGTTTTAATTTAGAATGTTGGCACTAAAATGTGGACTCAGTAAGTCCTTACCTGGAGTGGAAAATAAGACTAGGTGGAAAGTTTTTAAAGTTTAACTCTTCATAATCAAGATTTTTTTGCAAAATTACACTTCTAACTTACGTTGAATATTCTTATTTCACCATCACAGATGAGGAATTTTGCACAGTTACATACCAAGTTCCTAATTTATCTGTAACCGTAATAATTCAGAGGTTAGCAAACTAAAGGCCAAAGAGTAAATAGGCCAAATAGTCTCTAGTCGCTGTCACACAGTCATCTTACTTTTTTTTTTTTAAACAACCCTTTAAAAAGCTGCTAGCTTAGGGGTTTTTTTCAAAGAATACAGAGCACAGAGTGGATTTGATCCCTGGGCTATAATTTGTCCACCCTGTTTTAACTGATTGTCTCATCTGTACTAATTCCTAAAAAAAGAAAGCCAATTTTCTTTGGAGAATGGGGAAACAAACTTTGCCAATTCTGTTACCTGTGGGACTGGAACAGGCCCAAACTTTCTTGGGTGTGGGGGCTTTTATTACAGATCTTTTCCATTATTTTTTTAATCATAATTTTTACTACTTCACCTCTAAATTACTGACTTTGTTAAAACATAAGTTTAAATTACTTTAAAATGTGCTCCATTAGTCACGACTGCCATCAAACAGACTGCTCTGGCGAATAAGCAGATACACTGCTGTCCCTGATCTGATGACAAAGCTGTCCGGGGTTACTGCTACCGCCTGTATTTCCTCAGTATACTGGGGAAGTGGCCTGCTTTCTGCAGTTTATCAAACAACACTAACCATTTACTTTTCCCATTCTTTCTGCAGTTTTAGCTCCATGAAAGTGCTTAACCAGATCCTAAAGGCAAGGCTTCATTTTGGGTTCTACTAAGAACAAAACTATAGGAAACTTTCAGAGTTTAAAAATAAGATATGGCCAACACATTTCGAATTAGTAGAGCTTCAATAATAATATTTAAAAATATGTTCTGCTAAATTTAAGATAAATTTTTAATTGCTAGCTAAGTGGAATATCAATTAGAGGGATGTACCTTAGTAGTGAGGAGGAACAAAGTTCCCCTTACTGACGATGGAAAATAACAACTCAAAACTTACTTTCACCTTTTACTTCAAACCTGGTTATAACGAGACATAATCAACTTATCGGTTTATGTTCAAATAATCACTTTAACAGTTTATTCATAATTTGGAAATTGGTCAGTGATAGTGAAATTTTCTTATATTCTTTAATAAAGATATGCAACCTTTAAACCAAATGATGTGAAATATTTGATGTTTCCCTCACAATCAAAAAACTATTTGGAAGGGGAAAAATAACAATATGTCAATATAAGTGAGGGCACAATCACTGGATATAATGAAACATACTTATAGAAGATCCACAGACCCTTTACTCACAGCATAAACTTAGATACACAAGCTGGGGAGGCCATTTAACCTAAGGTTGAAGTGAAGCCATGAGGTATCTGAACTCTACTCACAGCCCAGGTACTTATCAGCTACGTGAAAAGTAGCCAAGTTACTTAAACTCTGAATTGTTTTCTCATCTATTAAAAGGAAATAAAGATACAGTGTCTAAGTATTCAATCAACAAGAGTTATATTTGTTACTACAACTGAACTTTAAAATGTAAATAAATCATCAAACACATGATATCATTTCAGACCTAGTCCATCTTAATTAAGAGTATAAAAAACTGGTGTTGTGATGTGGTAGCCAAGAATACGGACTCAATTCTTTTAATCTTTTACTTTCGATGTCAGTGATCCCTCAGATCATATAATTTCTCTCTTTGTTGATGAAATGGGGGTAATACCTACTGGTCTTATTAATTGTAAAGATTTTTAAAATCTACTCTGTCAACTACAAAGGGTTATATGGAAATAAAGTATGGGAGCTAAGCCTTTTACCTTTAGTTTTTTTTTTAATTTGAAAAATAAAATACAGAAAAGATTAAAAGATCTTCTTTAAAATTTTAAAATCATTTCTAATTATTATTCCTTAGCCTTATGAAATAGATCAATTGGTTTTCTAGTACCTCAAAGAAAATTTGAACAAGATGTTCCTGATTACTGCTGACTTGAGACATTTTAATACAACTCGATTATAACTAGTCTTTCACTTATAGCAACTGAAGATCCAGTTTAACTTTCCTTTCAAGAAAGAAGATGCTATAAATATCTCCTAAGTTCAACAGAAAAGGCACAATTCCCCAATTAAAGTACTTCTGTAAAAATAAAAACAAAAACTGTTTTCCATTAAGAACCTGAGGTACTTCAAACTCCAGAAATCACTTCTGAATTAAAAAGTTAAGTGAAGGGGCACCTGGGTGGCTCAACTGGTTAAGCGTCTCACTCTTGATTTCCGCTCAGGTCATGACCTCAAGGGTCAGGAGTATGGAGCCTGCTTGGGATTCTCTCTCCCTCTGTCTGCACCCCACCTCCCACTCACTACTTCTCAAAATAAACATTAAAAAATAAAGTTTAGTATACTTTTAATGCTTACGTGTATTTTCTCCTAATACTTTAAAAAATATTATTGTGCTTTTCAAAAAGTTTACTCCACACTTATCTAATCATTATGATGTCACAAAAAAATGTATTATACATGGTACCCAGTTAACCTAAATATTTCATCAACTGTAATTCTTCGTTCCTTAATTCTAGCAGATAACCCAATCCATTCACTCAATACTTAATAAATGTCTACTATGTGCTAGATACAATGCCAGTCACTGGAGACAAAAAGATGAATGTCTCTAGCCTGGAACACTTCCCAGGTCTAGTGGGGAAGACACATATACCCTAAAACTTGACAGGTACTATAACGGAAGTATAAACAAAGCAAAACTTTCTGGGGGAATGAGAAAAGAATTCATGAAGGGATAAATATGAATCTGGGTTATGTCTGTATATAAATCATATATACAAATACAAAAACAAATCATGAAGGAAGATATTCAGAAAATATTTTATTTTTTCAGAAAATAATCAGTCCTATTTCCCCAAGCAAATTAGATGGAGAAAGTTGACCAAAGATGAGACAGGGAGGGAAATGGAGCAATTTTAAGGCCATTCATATAATAAACGACATCATAACAATAACAGCGGATAAATGATATCCACTGTTGTGAAGCTGTGGTTACTCTTTAACATGACAGTGCCACAATCAGACATGGACTTTAAGAGGACTGCTGAGTGGCAATATAGAATTACTAGTTAGAAAATCATTCCAACAGGCAGAGATAATGAAAACTTTAAGGGCAGTGATGGCCGGGACAGAAAATAACAAAATTCAAACTATTTTTTACATTAATCTTACTCTCTATGCCACTTCTCTGAAAAACATGGTTAGGAATTTATTTCCCCATATATACAAGCAGACAAACTCAAACTTCATTTCTCCAATTTATTCTTCAAATTTGTACGCATAAATTCCATGCCATCTTTAACAAAACCAGTTAAACCTGAATTTACCAATCAACTTAATCATCAGATTATTCTGAGGAACTTTAGAATACCACTTTTAAGACCTGAAGGACATTTACTTTCTAAATTACTATAAAAATTATCCATTAAGAAACTGAGCACTAGAAAACAGAATAGTCTAACACAGAAGGCCAACAACTGTGTTAAAGTATCCCTCGGTTTGATGTGTTAGATCTAAGTCTACAAAACAATTTAAATCATTAGCCAAAAACATTAACCACTTTTCCAGACAAAAGATTCATTTTTGTTATTTATAATATTAGAGTCAGATGAAGGGATTAATTTAAAGACATACTACACATCTAACTGCAAAAATTTTTAATTAAACAATATTCGGCTAGATCAGTACAAAGAAATATAAATGCTTGCATAACTTTAATCTGTAAATAATTACCTGAGATATTTCACCAATAATTCTAGTTTTCATTATCCTGCTTTTTAAAAGGTCAATCAATTTTAAAAAATTTTCTTTGACCTAGGTGTTATTATGAGTAACTTAAAATTCTTGTACTCCTAAGATTAAAATCTTGTAACTCCTAAGATTTCAGATAATTTTCAATTTTTATCTCTAATAAACCTTCAGTTTTCAACATTCCAGTGTTAGCACTCTTTAAAAGGTAAATGTATGCCCTGATTACAGATAATTATCTTTAGTGTTATAGAAACATAATTGCTAAAACCTGTTCATTAGTACTGACGAGGAGAGGGAGGATAACATACCCTTACTGGCATCAAATTTTAAAGCTTCTCTTTAAACAGCATATGAATATACATTCAAATTATAATAACAATTTAATGTAAAGCATAAAACCTTCTATTTAAACACCACATTAAAGTAAATCTTTTATAGATATTTTTGTCTCAACATAAGGAAACTCTTATGAGTTATGAAACAAATTAAAAATTGGGTTCACTAAATAAATGCCTTTAATTCTTAAGAAAAAATAATGGTTTTCTGAAACTTTCAAGTTTTTTTTTTTTTTACAAGTACAATTTTATGCAGAATTCCAATACATAAAACAGACAAGAAGAAGGGCACAGCTCCAGTTGCCACACGGGTGGGATCAAGGGTACCCTCCTCTGGCCTTCCCTAGCAGACCTGAAGCACCTCTGTGGAATGCCAAAAAAAACCCATCCTCTAAGCCCCTGTGACAAATAAATTAAACGATTATCTGTTACCAAGTAAAACAAGAGGATTCTTACTGGTTGCAATTCTCAAACATTTAAATTCCATTAAAATTCCTTGAAAACAGAGATTGAACAAGTAAGTCAGAGGATCTTAACTATATCCTTGCCTTACGAAATCATTTTATTATAATTGAGTATGAAATCAAGTAGCAAAAAAAAAATCAAATGTTTAAAATTCAAAACAATATCCCAAACTTATCTGATCACGAAGACCTTAACTCAAAAACAGTAGGAAACACTGCCGTAAGAGATGTTAACCAAGATTACTGTATGGGCCCAAACAGAATAGAATATTGTATATTTCTTTTAAAACTCGCACTACAATTCAAAACAATGATCTTCCTCTATCTTCCAGTGATACATTCTTTCACAACCTTCAGGTGGAAAGTAAATCTGTTACTGAGATCAGAAATTATTTAAGTATGAAATGAATTTTTTCATTCTTTTATGAGCAGCCAAACTTTCATAGATTTTATCACCCATTTTTATTCTTTCTCATTTATTTATTCCTTCCCAACATAAGCTAGGAATGTAGATCAACAGATAGGAGGGGGTGGTTAACAAGAAACGACCAAGAGGTAGATCAGGTTGAACATAACCATGGCTCTCCACATCCTGAAAATAATCCTACATATACCACAAATTGGTAACTACTTCTTTTCAAATTTTCCCTGTAACTGTAAAGGTCTGCAATAATATTTGGTTCCTTGTTCTTTTACAATATAAACAAAATCTAGAGGTTAAGATTTCAAGGTACATTTTTTATCTACTGGGTTTTTTTAAGCAAAACAACAAAAGCAGTTTTCATTCCAGAATATTCTCTCTCAAGAAACTAGTTAACAATGAAAGTTTATTTTTTAAATGTATTGGTAGTGATGACATATTTTTATTAATAAACAAATGGATACAGAAATGGTATATAGAGACCAAAGAATACTCTTGTTTTTCAATGCTGAAATCTACACTATTCCTGTATGCGAATTCACAAGATTATTTGTGAAAAATCCAAACACAAATGAGCCTCAAGAGTCACCAGTTATTTGATTTTATAAAATTCTCCAAGCCTATAATATAGAAGGTAAGTATGTTTATAAAGTCTTCTATTCCCTACGTTACCTAGTTGTATTAAAACTTTAATTACCAACAAAACTCAAACTGGAAAAGAAAACAGTATATTTAACCAAAAATTTCAGGCATAAGCTAGTCCTTTCCCACAAATGCGTAGCTAATTAAATCTGGTAATTTGCTTTGGCTATGAAGATATGGCAGCGACATTAAAAGGTTAAATTCTCTCAACGTTCAAAAAGAAATCTAACCATACCGCATACAAGTAACGTCCACCTTCAAATCTTTATATTTCACACTCTTGTTTCAGCCACGTAGAATTTCTAATGAATTCTCCTGTACCATAAAGCTGCAACTGCTATTCATTATTATGCAGGCACACTAGATTAATACATGTTATGGTTAACCTCATTCAATTAAGACATCTATTTGAAAACTCAATTAATACTAATGTAAGTTTAATTTCCTAAATATGGGACCGTCAGACTTACCTGATTTGTCTGGCTACTTAAGTATGGCTCAAAATCATCATCATTTACAGCATCTTTTTGATGAATCGAACCGTTTTGTACTGAAACTAAAAAATATGTTTATATTAGAGGTGTGGTAATTATCTTTACACGACTGATAGAATAACCTAAAATTTTCACTATTTTTCAACCAACTCAGAAAAGGTTATCCTGAGTTGTTCTTTTCATAAAAAAATCCTCTTAGAAAATTTAGCTTAATTTAGATACAAATATTTATGTGTCACCAACAACTTACAAAGCTTGTATATACCCAAGATTACATAGACTATTTACACTTCCCATTACCAAAAACATAATGTAAACATCCCAATTTCAACATGATAGTAAACAATTAAATTGTTGGAAGGGTTCCCTAATATTATATTTGAATCTAAAATAACTTCAAATAGAGCTGCAGATAACAGAATCCTGCATGTTCTCTACCTTGTTAAATCTTTATATTACTTAGTCCAATGAAGGCCAATAAAGAATGAAATAACTTTCCTTGGTAACTAAAGTCAGAGTAAATGTCTTAAAGAAAGTGGCTTAAAGAAAGTGGCTAAAATTCACTGACGCAGTTATCACAATGAATAAATTATTAAAAAATCTAAAAGAAAAAGGGTCTTAATTCCAAACCAAAATATTATAAAGACTTTCACTTGGAAGCACAGATAAAGTTAAATCACTACAGATAACCATGGTTGTTCTTCCAACACATAGGAAAACCAGAGAATAGTTTATAATGCCTTATTTGTTCAGAGATCATTTCCAAAAATGCTCTATAAAACTGTTATTCTCTGAATGCTGTCTCAGAGTGCTTTTGAGCACAGACTAGAAGAAGGTCCTGGGTTCAAATCCCAAATCTAACACTGAGAAGCTGAGTGATATCTGGTTAGTGACTCAGCCTCTCTAACTCTATTTCTCTATTCAAGGAGGTTATTATTAGTACCTACCTCATTCATCTGAGGATTCAATGACAGTATTCAATAATATTGGATATTATTTGACATAAAATATTACAAGATCCAAATAAGAGTAAAAATTACTTTAGGACCACATAAACAGAAGTTTTACAAGGCTAAAACTTGATATGATGACACTGTCTAAATACACTATTCTACTTCTGAAACACATGAAATGAAAAAAGCTGAAAGTTTCTAACGGATGTTGACTAATCCCTTAGAAACAACAAAAAAAACCCTGCAGTATGTGAAAATTTATTGCTTAAAAACACAGTGTCACAAAGTGTTTAAAATTAAGGCTGGGGTATAGGTTTAAGTTGTGTGTTTCTCTACAGCATCATTATATTTTAATTTACCCTAATTTTCCCAAAGAGTTTAGATAACCAAAAATGTAACATTACAAGCTGACAGTGGCATCGGAGCAAAGACAGGCGAAATACCTTACTTCTTTGCCACCCACTGAGTAGCGATGGTCACTCAAAGAAAGGATACTACTCTGTGAAGCCTTCAAAGTAGACCTCTTATGATACTATGTTGCCCTCAAATATCAAAAGAGCAACATGAAGGTCACCTTGATGTTGGCTCACAGGAGTGGTTAACTGTATTTGGTAAGGATTGCATTTGAGCCAGGGTTGAACTAAACGTGCTCCCTAAAATTTAAATATGTAATAGTCACTAGAAACAAAAATAAAGAGGTAAGTCCCTTAGGTTATTTCTGGTGGACTAATCATTTCAGCCCACGAGATTCTAACATCCTGTTCTCCTTTACCACCCCTTCATCAAAGGTGGTTATGCATGGTCTAGTCTCTCTTGAAAAAAAATCTCCACTACACTACTGGACTATACACTAGTGCATATTATAACACAGCTACCCATTTCAAAATGATAACTACCTATTTCTTATATTCATTAGATTGTCAGAAATTTAGTCCATAACTGCTAATACAGTAAAAAAAAAAAAAAAAGTACCTACTTAAAATCAATCTAAATGTATACCATAGCGCTATTCTTACTCATTTCCTCTGTTCTATTCTTTCTCTTCTAATTCTAAGATGCTGAGACTAAGAACAAAATATTCTCATGTAGTAAGTAAATATACAGTCTACAGTCTGTGCATAAGTGATGCATATGAACATGTCTAAAAAGTCCTAAAAGATTATTCAAGGAGTATGTCAATCTGAGGAAAAAATATTTAATCAAAAGTACTTCACAAATACTGACAAGCGATTTGCATTAAATCAGAATCTGAATAAGCTAGCCCTTGAGTTTCAAAAGCATACCTTTTGCTTAAGAAATTCAGCTGTCTTAAAGACTTTAGTTTTTGAACATTACTTAATGACAAACTAATGCCTTGGAGACTGAAAGCCATTAAATAGTAAAGAAATCCAAGCCAGTTCCATAGTCTGTACAAGTTCTTCAGGGAAAAAAGAACGGGTGACTTACATGATTCTTCGCCTGTTTCCTCTGCTCTATGAAGCAGAGTCAAATCAAGATAGAACATGGGCCTTAGGAGCCAGGTGATTCTTTGCTCTGGTCCTGACTACATCAAGTTAGGAAAGTCAACAGATCTGTGCATCATGTTTTCCCACCTACAAAAACAGCGACAATACCATATACCCTCTATCTCCTTACAGGAATGTTTTGAGGATTAATAATAAAATGAAGCCTAAAATGACAATAAAGTGCTTTGCAATCATTTCCAGAGGGAGTGTGGGGAGAGGACACAAAAGAATACTGCATTTTCTACTACTTTTTCTGAAACACTAATAGCCAAATTTGACCTAATTCTTTTAAACTGCAGTTGTACCAACCAATTCTGTCCCTCTGCTGGAAAGGGATGGGGGGAGAGAGGAGGGAAAAGATAAATTCCTTTCCATGTATTTGTCTATTTATACACTTAAGGCACAGGAGAAAGTTGGTGGCAAGACTACTAGGAGTATGGGATCTGACACTTTTATCTGTGGCGCCTGTGGGAAAAGGAGGTTCCCTTTTATTCCAGCAAGCAAAACTACTTATTAATCAACAGTAGTGGTATAAAATCAGTTTTAAATTATGGACCAATAAAAATAAATAAAGGACCAATAGTTAATTAGCCTTAAATTTCAACTAAGCTTCAGTACTACGCTCACCAAGGATAATAAAACAGTTCTAACATTTAACGTAAGGAAAATCTATTAACTAAAAACTCACACTCACAAAAAAAGGAAACCCAGAATTACTACTTATACTATGAAAGCATTTTTGCTTCACCAAGAGATTGATACAGAAGTCCTTTCAAATTTTAGCTGTTAGTGCACTTAAATCCTTAAGGTTATGCAGGAGGAAAAAAACTCAAAAAACCAAAAAACACTAAAGACAGGTGTTAGGCTAACACTGTCAAATGAAGATAATTCAGAAAAGAAATACAGCATCTCTGAAATTATATTAAGTCAACTGAAAAGGATTATGCTTTCAGAACTCTGACGACTCCTCAGCAACATGTATTTTTCATGTTTGTGAAGTTCTGGATTCAAGTTTAGTACTCGTATTCTTAGACCACTCAGGCTGTAGTTCAAGAAAAATAACTTTGCTTTCTGCTTCACAAAAGTAAACAGAGTAACTGTAAGACATTTTCACTAGCTTGAAAACCAAGTCAGCTAAAGCACAGGAGTGTTTCCTCAAACACACACACAGCTACTTGTATCAGTTCACTGGAGGTGCTCCCTTCGCCTTGTAAGTCTCCCTGCAGGGGCATAAAAATACAAGTGATGTATATGTGTATTTGTGCACTTGCAGCATGTACCATTTTAAAGCATCTTAAATGATTACTAACACTTTTAGGCCAGTAGAGTTTTTCCCTCCTGCCACGTCTTAGAAAAAGTCTCCCTGCACCTTAAAAATAGATGAGGTGAGGCAGGTGAAAATAAATCCAGCAAATACAATGGCTACCAGAGCAGTGGACTCCTGCAATCGTAATTCCTCATAACATACAATAGGATTTACAGCTAGAATTATCACTTTCGTTTTATAGACAGAGGGGAAATTCTGACCAAAAGGTGCAATGTGTTCGAGCTCACTTGGCAAATCAGTAGCCACAGGAAGTACTAGAACACAGTCTCCTAGGGATCTCAGGCCATCGTTCTATCCATGGACAAAACTATGAATGGAACAGTAAGGGGGAAAGAAAGGAAATTTCTTGGAATAAAGAGCTATCCAAATAAATACTTTGTGTGTGTCTAAATACATCGAAAAAAGGTTACACGGATGGAGCAAAAACATTTTAAGAACCAAAAAATATTTATAGTCAATGTGCAATACTGTCAGAGGTAATTTATAACTATAATATCAAAGATATCACCTAAGTGAAATGATTATATCACAAATTAATTCAGTAATGGCTTACAGTGCTGCAGGTGCTTTATTTTGTTTTGTCAAACAAATATGTACTTCATTTGAACTTGCATACTTACCTTAAAGCAGGTAACACAAAACACTTAGCATTTCAAATAGCCTTGCAAAGTGCCACCTCCCCACAGATCTAGGATAAAATAATTTATGCTAGGCAATAATGACCACAGATTTCATATATCTCCAAGTCTATATACTTCCTCATGAGCAGACTAGCAAAAAAAAAAAAATTAATGGATCATTCTTTTCAAATTTACAGATATTTAAAAACATTTAAAATAAACAATATCGAATTGAAGTTTATGCTTATGACAGGAAATAGTTCTAAAATTAAAATTTTAACTCTAAAAATTAAAAACTGAAATTTAATGCGTACACACTCCCCAAAAGACACCTTTAATCAAAACAAAGCAATAAATTTATGGTATCTGATACAGTGCCATTTATCTGGTATTCACAAATAAAGTGCACTACAACCCAAAGAAAATTAACTGAGCTGAGCACTCACAACCTATGGTTTCCGAATTTGCAAAGGCAAGTAAAAACCCTAAGAATATAAAGAACACCAATAAAGACTGTGAACTTACATCTATAAAGCTACTGTACATCTTATTCTCTAGGTAATACCTTACTTCTGAAATAAAAAACAGGAAGCATAATTGTATTTAGTCCGATTTGAAGCCCGATTACAAAATATTATAAATATATAATTCACTATGGTAATTGGCACCGTCCCAAGAAAGCAGTTATTGTTCTATACTTACTAATGTCACGTGATTAATGTCATATTGTTCCAGTCAGTTGACTATTTTCCATATTAATGGGCACAAAATACACTTATTTTCTTTTAAACGCTTTACTTTCAATAGTGCTTCTTTTTTTTTTTTTTTTAAATAAATCATATAACCGTAGCAGGAACTTCACAAATTATTTCCTTCCCAGTCCTTTCTGAGACACCAGCTTGAGTGACACCTTGCAACCAGGGCTGCACAGCAAGATGACACGCGTGCTCAGTTTTGGTCTCTCTGGTGTCACTGCCTCACCGCAAGTGACTTCGGTAGAACCGGTGATGAACAGCACAGTTTTCACTACTGTGACACGGACTACAACTTGAGTTGCACTCTCGAGTGTGACCTCGCAATGTGAAACAAAATGTCCACTTATCTGCACACATTTGTCGGAACTGTGGTGGCAGAAGTTACATAACGCAGATAAACTGCAAAATTAAACAAATGTCACCACATCCCTAAGACCTCCTTAACTGAAACACAACGAAGCGCATTGTTTCTCGTGCCACTCTGGTTACTACGAAAAGTGGCTTCAAAGCAGGGAACTACAGAAGTTTGGGGCAGCGTTTCGCTGTTTTAGCCATGATGAATATTTCTCTAAACGTACATTTCAAAACCAACCAACCAACCCCCCAAAATGGTGCAAAAAGGCCCTCTCCAAGTTTGTAGGGGACATCGGCCCAACACGAAGAAATAAGATAAAAATATTCAAACTCACCTTTATTTCCTTGCCCTTTAGGTCTCTGCGCAGCAAGACGAAAAGGTGTGATAATGAGAAGGGGAAAAAAGGAGAGAGGGAAAGTGTGTTAATCGAAGACAGTATCAAAGACAAGTTATTTTCAACAATCCGCGTAGGAGTAAAACCTACCACATCCTCGGTAGCCTCCCATTTCCCAACCACCCCCAGGCTTTAAACCTCCTACCCGCCACGGAAAATCCGGCTCCCGGAGCCCGCCGGGCCCCAGCCCCACGCCTGCCGCCCTCGGATGTGCCCCAAGACCCCCGGGAGCGGTCCTTCCCCCACCCACCGCGGCCCCGCGGCCGCCCGCCTCGGCCGCAGGCTCCGGGGCAGGGCGCACGCCCCGGCCCGGGCGGCAGGACCGCAGCAACTTGCGCCCGCAGCACCGTTATGGGGCCGCCGGCGGCGGCGGCGGCGGCGGCGGCGGGGAGGAGCCCAAGCCCCACGCGAGGGTGGAGCTCCGGGGCTCGGGCCTTCGCCGAGCCTGAGGCCTCTGCTCCCTCACCTGATCCACGCTAGTGGCTGACATTCTTCACCACAACCCGAGAGCTGCTGCTGCCGCCGCCGCCGCCGCCGCCGCCGCCGCCGCCGCCGCCGCCGCCGCCGCCGCCGCCGCCGCCGCCGCCGCCGCCGCCGCCTGGGCCTCTCCCCGTGCACTCACAGCAGTTGGCTGCCGCCCTCGGCCGAGTGACTGATCCAGCCGCCGCCGCTGCCGCCGCTCGCTGAGAAGCCAGAAAGACGGCCTTGGGCTCGCGGGTCCGTGGAGGGGGCCCTTCTTCTCGGCGTGCAGGCTCCTCTTCCCCCTCTCGCTCTCCGCTCCGCGGGTCCACAATGGCGGACAGACTCCCTAGTCTCACTTCCGCTCCGAGCCTCCCTGACCTTCCGCTCTCCACTCTGACGTCCCTGCTCACCTCGCTCTTTCTCCCCCACCCGCCCGCCCGCTACCGACCTTGGCTCCGCCTGCGCATCGCCACGTCACCGGAGACGGGGTCCGCTGGCCGGCCCCTGCACGCATGCGCCGGGGAGGCAGTGCGCCTGTGCGGCGGCGAGCGCCACCTTCCCTGGGCGCTTCTGCGGCGTCCTTCTGTCGGGCTCCCTGGCTGCAGGGCGCGCGGCGGGCGGCAGGAGCGGGAAGCCGGCCGGCATGGGATGCCAGCGCACCCTGGGCAGGAAGTGGGCCTGGGCAGGAGGCGGTGGCCGCCAGGGATTGTAGAGCCGGGCCCGAGGCGCAGTGCCGGCAGCGCCCCCCTTGTGGCGGAGCGGACGCTGGTGGGTTGCAGCGTCGCGGCCGCCGCCGCACCGCCCCGGGTGCGCGAGCAGCGGTGGCGGGGCCTCCGCCTGAGCCTCCAAGGCCACGTGGGCGGCTGGGTGAGTCAACCACCCTCGGGACCGAGTTGCTGGGCCTTCCGCAAGGGTTCGCACGTGCGGCGAAAGTGGCTAGGTTGGAGCTGTGGGCGCTGACACTTGAAAGCAAATATGGGAGGTGCGCCGGCAAGTGTTGGTTCTCACCGAAACCCAGGCAACATGCTCAGAATAACTCGTACCGCTTCCATAACCTCTGGAGTCAACTTTACCACCCGGTTTCTGCACTTGTGTTCCCCTCCCGTAATGTTCAGTTGATTTTGATGAAGAAGTTACCTCGGGAAAGGTACACAGAGTTACAGGACGGGTTTTCAGTCGGAAAAGTTAGTTTCAAAAGAAACTACTAACGTTACTTTTTTGCGAATTGGCAGAACAAAAGTAGCCGATCTGCAACATTTTGAAACTTTTGTGGAAATAATGTCTGCAATAAAGACAAAGATTTCTTGTCTAACAGGTCTGATGTGGACTCTAAAATAAATCATTTAGATGACAATCCTTTCTTAAAAGCCATCAAATGAGGGATAATTGAGAAAGCATGAAGTAGTTGAATTATAGAGTTCATTTTGTGTTTTACCACACAGCAGTATTTTAGAAGCGCTGAGAAGCAACTGGAGCTTATCTTGAGAGTTCACTGCTTCATATAAATCACCAAGAGGCATTTTTCAGATCAGGTCAGCTTCCCATGCTCTTATTTTGCCACAGGTCCCAGGGACCTAGCTGGAAATTCATCTCAGGACAGAGCACTCGCTTGCCACTTCCCAAGACTTCTGCCACCCTTCCAGTTACTGTTCTCAAACTCTCCAATCTACCCATCCTCCACTCCCATACAGAACTTTCTAGCGTGCAAGAGTTTGCTGCTTCATGCTGGGGGGTGGGGGGGCGGGGGGGGAGAGAATATACAAGAGGAAGCTTGTGAAATCTTGCACTCCTTGTCGTTAATTATCTTTGTTGAAAACCATTTGGAATCCAACCCAGCCGAGTTTGAATTCTCACTGGTCTGGAATTAATTGCACAACCTTGGGAAAGTTACTGAAACTTTCTAAGACTTAGTTTCCTGATAAATAAAGGTCAGATATGTACAATTCCTGGCAAAGAGTATGCTTTCAACAAGCATGGCCAGTTTCAGGTTCCTTTGCTAAAGAAGTACCAGAATGGTGGTAATAGCTTACATTCATTGTGTGAGTGTTCATTGTGTGTCAGGCACTGTAATAATTATTTAAATCCTCACAACATTCTTGTGTTTTAGTTCTGTTACAAAAAACTAGCACACAGTAAGGTTAGGAAATACGCAAAATAACACAGCTAGTCACTGGGACCCAGGATTTAAACACGCGCAGTTTGGCTCTAGAACTTGCACTTTAGCCACTGTAAAATACTGCCTCCTGACATGATGTTTGATGAGCTTTCTGTACTCTTTCATTTCTACTCAACAGTCTCCTTCCTTGCTTGTTGACCTTCCTAGCCCTTCCTGAGGTCTAAACTTGGAGGATAGAATGGTAACTACCATGAAGTATAAGCCCACTTAATTTAGTAGGAAGTATTATTGTTTGAAGTACTTCAAGGGAACTACCTTAAATCATCTCTTCCAGGAGTATGCAGATGAAATTTTAGAAAATGCTGCCCTACAATTTAGATTCTAGACAAAATTTGACTTTTTTTACAGGGCCACTAGTGTATCAGGCTCTTGGTAAACACAACACTGTTCAAAGCTTGGAACGGAGTGGCTAGGTTAGGTTTCAGCCCCCGTTTACCCACCAGCCATCCTGGTACCTTATCCAGTAGATTTCTACTTCTGTACAACTCTAGGCAATGGCCCTGCATTTCTGCATGACTTTTTCTATCAGTTCAAATTAGGTTCAGCTGCAGGTGATATCAAGTCCAAAATAAACACGAACTTATATATATATACATATATATATATGTATATATAAAAATCTGGACGTTGTCAGTCCAGGGCTTGGGTCGTTGTCACGGTGTTAGGTGTCCAGACTTCTAGCCAGTTGTTTCACTGTCTTCATGATAACACTGTGATCCAAGATGGCTGCTCAGCATCCAGGCCACATACTCACATTCCTACCAACAGAAAGTAAGGTGAAGATAGGTCTGTCTCTTTCCTTCAAGGACATTTTGAGAAATTGCATTTCCTACTTCTGCCTACTGCCTACTATCTAGAACACAGTCTTATGAAAATACCTAGTTGAAGGAAACTTGGAAAACATTCTGGGTGGCCACGTGTCAAAGAGTTTACTACCAAGGAAGAAGGGGATGCTAGATCATGAGAGATCACTAGTTAATACCAAACTGTGTGTGCATAATTACCCAGATTCACTTCCTTATCTAGTACTAGAGTGTTTGTTTGAGGGTTACAAATAAATTTTAACTGAGTAGGCATTTGCAGGTACAGAATGCAAGAATAATAAGAACATTGTATTTAAAGTGACAAGTATAGGGTTGCCTAGGTGGCTCAGTCAGTTAAGCGTCCAACTCTTGATTTCAGCTCGGGTCATGATCTCACAGTTCATGAGATTGAACCCTGTGTTGGGCTCTGCATTGATAGCAGGGAGCTTGTTTAGGATTCTCTTTTTTCCTCTCTCTCTGCCCCTCCCCTCTCATTCTCTCTCTCTCCCTCTCTCCCTCTCTCTCTCTCTCTCTCTCTCTCTCTCTCTCTCTCGAATAAACGTAAAAAGTATATAGATATATTGAAATAAAGTGACAAGTATAGTGTCACTATATACAGTATATATAGTATACTATACACGTAAATAATAATTAAGAGTTCCTTTCTCTTGTAGGTACATACTGTGATATTGACTTATTAAACAAAATTTTACATGACTATTATGGTTCTCTGACTTCAATATATTAGAAAGCAATGTGTAGATTAAATATGTCATGTGTAGTTGATTAAAAGTGTTGGTTGAGTCATAGAATGTCAGATATAACCTAGCCTATGGGAAAATCAGATTTAGCTTAAATGTTTTAAAATTAGAACATTTTCCCAAAAAACAATCAAATTAAAAGATGGCCAGAGGACCTGAATAGACCTTTATCCAAAGGAGATAAACACATGTCCAACAGACACATGAAAAGATGCTCAGCATCACTCATCAGGGAAATGCAAATCAAAACCACAATGAGATATCACCTTATACCTGCCAGAATGGCTAAAATCTAAAAGAGAAGAAATAACTGTAAACAAAGATGTGGAGAAAAAGGAATCCTCATATACTGTTGGTAAGAATATAAATTGGCATAGCCACTGTGGAAAACAGTATGGAGGTTCCTCAAAAGATCAAAAATAGAACGACCATATGATCCACTACTGGGTTTTTTCCCAAAGAAAATGAAAACACTAATTCAAAAAGATATACACACCCCTATATTTATTTTAACATTAATTACAATAGCCAAGATATGGAACTAACCTAAGTGTCCATTAATAGATAAATGGATAAAGAAGATCTGATACACACACACAAACAATGGAAATTTTACACAATGATTAAAAAGGATAGATCATGCCATTTGCAACAACATGGATCGATCTAGAGGGTATAATGCTGAGTGAAATAAGTCAGCCTAAGACAAATACATGATTTCACTCATTTGGAGGCTGAAAAACAAAGCAAATGAATAAACAAAAAGCAGAATCAGATCTATAAATACAGAGAACAAACTGGTTCTTGCCAGGGGAAGAAGGTGGAGCAATAGGAAAAATGGGTGAAGGGGAATGAGAGATACAGGCTCCCAGTTGTGGAATGCGTTAAGTCATGGGACTAAAAGGCACAGCATTGGGAATATAATCAATGCTATTGTAGTAGCGTTGTAAAATGATACATGGTAGTTACACTTGTGGTGAGCATAGTAAAATGTATAAACTTGTTAAATCACTATGTTGTATGCCTAAAACTAATGTAACATTACACATTAACTATACTCAAATTAAAAATTAAAAAAAATAAAATTACAACATTTTTGTCAACACTAAATCCACCATAAGCTCAAAGACTGACTACATGTTAAGGGATTTGTACTTCCGCGAATTTCACATAGGTATCAAATAAAAGATTTTAAAAGGAAAAGGATTCATTTTTAATGTGAAAATGTTGATGAATTCCAGGTTATTTTGTTTTATAAGTATTTTTTTAATTGGAAACTTCAAATGGAAAATGTTCATATTTCTGATAACTCTATAAAAAACCATAAAATTACATTTGGGTTGTTTTGAGCATTAAGTGAGAAATCATGTTCAAAAATACTTTGTGAAACTTAAGCGTTTTTTGCAACAATAGTATTTATTATGAACTGATATGTAAATATTTTGAGCATTTTATACACTGCTTGCACCTCTTAAGTTTTAAAAATTTCTAAATCCAAAAGTGTACGACTAATGATGAAAAAATTGAGATCTTCACTAATATCTGTTTTCCTCACATAAAGCAATGTTAATGAGTAGGTATTAATTCGCTTGTATATGAAATGGTAACTATCTTGCTTAAACTGTGACAATTCAGTTGTTGTTTTTTTTAAGTAAGCCCTAGGCGTACCATAGGGCTTGAACTCACACCCTAAGAGTCACACACTCTACTGACTGAACCAACCAGGCACCCCTGTGACAATTCAGTCCTAAAGTACTTAGAACATATTTATTATGGATTGAATTGTGTTCTGCAGAAGGATATGTTGAAATCTTAATCCTCAGGACCTCAGAATGTGACCTTATTTGGAAATCGGACCATTACATGTGTAATGAGTTAAGATGAGGTAGGACTAGGGTGGGCCTTTAATCCAATATGCGTATCCTTATGAGAGAAACACAGAAACACAGACCTTCAGGGAAGAACGCAATGTGATGAGAGAGGCAGAGACTGAAGTGTTACAGCTACAAGCCAGGGAGTGGCAAGGATTGTCAGCAAAACACCAGAAGCTAGGAAGAGGCAAAGCCATTCCTTCTGACAGGTTTCAGAGGGCTCAGGGCCCTGCTGACACTTTGGTTTTGACTTCTAGCCTCTGGAACTGTCAGATAATAAATTTCTCATGTTTGAAGCCCCCCAGATTGTGGTACCTGGTTACAGTGACCCTACGAAACCAGTACAGTACTTTATGAATCCCTTTTAAGACTGTCAGATCAGCTTAATTTTTTAAAAAATCAGACTCATTTGGGGGAACTAAAAAATTCATAAAATACTGAAATATGATAAAATACCATCTTGGACCAGTGCTCTTCATGAACTCAGAATTCTATGACAAGCAATGAAAAAGAAAGTGAACACATGGATTTTCCAGTGAACACATGGATTTTCCAGTCATATATATTTGGCTTCACATTCTTGCCAAGCCACTGAATAGCTGTGTGAACTTATTTAACACTTGCTCAATTTCCTCATTTTAAAAATGGGATCATCATGCCTATGTCACAGGGTTGCCTATGACACAGTGTTGTTGAGAAGCATTTGTCCAGCATCCGGGCCAAGCAGGCACTTAGCCAATGTTCTCTCTGAGAAGATGCCAGGGGATTTTCTATACAGCACCGTGGTGATTGCACTTTAACTCATTCTCAGATTAAGAAATGCAAGTAATCCTGGGGCTCCTGGGGGCTCAGTCAGTTGAGGGGCTGCCTTCAGCTCACGTTATGATCTCACAGTTCATGAGTTCAAGCCCAAGGTCAGGCTCTCTGCTGTCTGTGAGGAGCCTGTTTTGGATCCTCTGTCCCCCTCTCTCTCTGCCCCACCCCCACCCCCTCTCTCAAAAATAAATTAATCAAAGGGGCATCTGGGTGGCTCAGTCAGTTAAGCATCCGACTTTGGCTCAGGTCATGATCTCACTGTTCATGGGTTCGAGCTCCGCATCGGGCTCTGTGCTGACAGCTAGCTCAGAGCCTGGAGCCTGTCTTCGGATTCTGTGTCTCCCTCTCTTTCTGCCCCTCCACAACTCTCTCTCTCTCTCTCTCTCTCTCTCTCAAAAATTAACATTAAAAAACTTAAAAATAAATTAATAAAGAAACGCAAGTAATCCTAAATTCTCCATTAGTAACCTACTAGAAATATTTCATTCAAGAAGCAAGATTTTACTTGAGTATCAAACAGAATACTAATCTTGCAATATTTATCAGTATTCATGCAAACCCAGTCCTTAACATTTTCTTCTGTCTTCTTGGTCCTTTCTCCATACTTAAGCAGCAGCCAGGCTCCTCTATTTGTACTCAGGAAAGGAATGTGGCTGCAGGGAGTTGGGGGGATTTTCTTCCTGGCTTTTGAGTTTTAAAAGCAGGCCCAGAGATAAAAAAGAAGATACTGATGAAGAGGCAAAGAGTGGAGAGATTGCATCAGTAAGAACACAGCTTCCTCTCTCTTTTCCACAATCTATACCCTGGCAAGCAAGAATCCGCAGGCTTGAAAGGAATTTCAAGAGATGAGACACGTTGCTGGAGTCCTAGAGAAAAGTGCTTTCTGTGTCCCTGCTGAGTGACAGGTGTAGCTCTATGCCAGTGGGGGCGAGGGGGCCCAGCTCCCCAGAGCTCCATGCCTTACCTCTGGGGCGGGCTCCAGGGAGACAACAGGACTCAGAACAAGCTGTATGTGCCCACGGCAGTCCCGAGGTAGCAGAAGGAGTCCCAGAGGCCCACGGATGGAGACAGGTGGAGGAGAAAAAGCCCTGCTCAAAGAGTCACAAAATAGGAAAGGGAAGTCTCCAGAGAAACCCGCTTGGACTAATTCAAAGTGGCCAGATGGGTATTGATGTCTTAAGTGACTGAGGCAGATGACACTGAGGCCAAATGAGCTCTCATCTCAATATCTTGGCTTTATGCAGATAGTAGAGAAAAAGAGGGAAAGGTACTGAATAGACCAAGACAAAATTTCTGCCAGCCAGGTACAGTGATGCCTTTCAATGGAAATCCAGTTGAATTGTAAAAATTAAATTACATTTCTTGCGTGTATGAGTTTGCCGATGAAGATTCTGGCCTAATGGACCTGATTTATAGATTTGGCCCCTAAACAGCTGGATTTCATTCAATTAATGTTTTTTGAGTGCCAGACTAGCCAGGCAGGCTAGTCCGGCGCAAGGTAGGTACTAAAAAACAATTGCAGGTCAAATAACCGTTACCGAAAGGGAAGTACATAGGATCATAGATCAAAAGTATTTAAGCTATATAGTGGTATGGTAAATAGCTCCTTGAGGAAATTATGTTTAAACTGAAACATGAAATATAAGAATACACTCAAGGCAAAATGTAATCAAAAGAAAAGTGGTAGAGGGGAAGCAGAGGGAAGAGATGTTTCCGGAGAGTGAAATCCAGCACAGCCATTGAATAGTGGGCATAGGAAATAGCAGCCTTGGACTTGAAGAAGTTTTGTTTTTATTGCATTATTTCTTTGCTAGGTAAGTTGACTGGAAAACAAGGTAATGTCGCATATTTAGGTCTAAAACAAGAGGGAAAGTCTAGCCACTATTTAAAATAGCATTCTATCACAATGTGCCAAGTGAGCTTGTGATGACTGATAGTTTTAGAGTAAAAATGTTTCACTCCTACACCCTGTGCCTATTTCTAGACATTATCTGTAGCTTTATATTGTGTCTGGATGGGAGCTCTCTGAAGGTTTTAGAGACTATTCTCTTTAATTATGTCACTATCTTTCACAACATTTTATGGTGTTTATAAGTATAAATGAATTCAGAGCTTTAAACCACTTCCATTGAAATTCATTATATTTCAAATGTTTCTTTTTTTATTTTGTTTTTGAGAGAGAGAGAGAGAGAGAGGGCACAAGTGAGGGAGGGGCACAGAGAGAGGGAGAGAGAGAAAGAATCCCATGAGGGGCAGAGAGAGAGAAAAAGAGGGAGAGAGAAAGAAGCGGGGCGCACCCGAAGCAGGGCTCATGCTCGCCTGGAGCGGGGCTCAAGTTCACCCAAAGCAGGGCCTGAGATCACCCGATGTGGGGCTCAAACTCACAGCCAGAAGCCACTTAACCGTCTGAGCCACCCAGGCACCCCTCAAATGTTTCTTTTGATCAGAATATAATAATGTGTGTATACTTCTGGGTCGGCAGTCACCATCAACACATTGTGTCATATCTGTGTGGGCTGGAAATGTAGAGCTTAAAATGCATTCTTGCATTAAACTAATTTTATAAACAGTGACTTACACCAGGGTACGCATCCTGTAATATTGCTGAATTAACATTTTTCTGCATGCGACTTTTGGTTTGGCTCACCTGTTGTCATTGCTTCACACAGCATCCACCCTCTTTCTGTTTCTGTTATTTCTATTCATTTCCCTTCTGCGTTGCACAGTGTCAGTTTACCAAGCCCTGTCTGAATCTCACCGATCCCACAAAACCCCCTTCCTAGTTCAGGCTCCCATCGTTTCTCACGTTGACTAATGCCTCTGAACTGCCTGCACGCTTTCTCCCACCCACCACCCTCCACCCTGCTGCCAAAGTTTCAGATCTTGTTCCCATTCCTCTCTCGTTCAAACCCTTCATGGTTTCCCCTCACCTGGAGCAGGTGTCTCCAAGCTTCACTGAACCCAGAGAAACAATTGTGAGCATTCATCCCCAAAACAGTCAAATTGATTGATTGATTCATTCATTCGTTGTAAGCTCTACACCCGACATGGTGCTTGAACTCATGACCCTGAGATGAAGAGTCCCATGCTCTACGGATGAGCCAGCCGGGTGCCCCCCAGCCAAATTTATTTATAATAATTTGTATATTTGTATCACTGTACTAATAATAGGTCTCATATAAATTATCAGAAGAATTTTTGAGTTATAAATGAAACTACAAATAAAAATAACGTCTTCCACACTGTAGTGTACTATCTTGAGCATACTCATTTTGTACACTTCTATCTTATGCTCTTCCCTTTAACTCCCACCAACTCACACACACATGTGCTCCTACTTGCTAGCCTCAATATACCACATAGAATTCTCTCAACAGGCCACATTCACTCTTGACTCTGTCTTTGCATAGATTATTGCTTCTGCCTGGAAATCCTTGTACGCTCCCTTTCTCCCTAGCCTTTTCTTTGAGGAACTCCTACTCATCCTTCAGGGCTTGTTTACATTACTGTCTTCCAGGATACTGCCCTTGATCCTATGAGGTGGGGTCAGACACCTGCTCTGTGTTCTCTAGCAACCTGGGCATCCCTTATGCTGCCCATGTCCCTGACTGGTTCTTTAAGCTCCTGAGGATAAGGATCAGGGATTTCATTGTGATGTCATCACTGCCTAGCATATTGCTCAGCACCTAGTGTGACATTATTATTCAGCTGGAAATGATTTCGCCAAAGGTGGTTTGGTGGAAAGCATCTTTAAGATTTTTGCATTTTCTGCATCTTTAAGAATTGTTGCCTATTAGGCGTTTTCTTTTTTTTTTTTTCTTTTTTTTTACCCCCAGGAGAAGGATTGTACTTTTTTTTTAATGTTTAATTATTTCAAGAGAAAGAGAGAGTACATGCACATGTGTGCATATGCATGAGAGAGAGAGGGAGAGGGGCAGAGAAAGATGGAGAGAGAGAATCCCAGGCAGACTTCATGCTGTCAGCATGGAGCCTGATGTGGGAACTGTGAGATCATGACCTGAGCCCAAACCAAGAGTTGGACGCCTAATGGACTGAGCCACCCAGGCGCCCCGGATTGTTCTTTATTATACTAATTTATTTTCATCTAATCGTAACTGCTCTCCACTATTTATCATTTCAAAAATTTGATATCCAATAATTGGTAAACTGCAGAAAGGTACGCATGATATTAGATTACAGAAAAATAACACGTTTTATATAGAAGAATCTTGGAGCATATATCTCAGGTATTAATACAGATTTTATTTCAAAATAGGCTTGTATTATTAAAACACTTCCTGCTCATTACAGAAAAATCAGAAACCACAAATTAAATAAAATAAATAAAAATAAAATAAAAGGGAAGTAAAATTGCGTCATCCTAGAAACAACTGCTTTGTGGGAGAGAATGGGAGGAGAGGAGAAATGTATAAGAATTAATTAGTTGGGGCGCCTGGGTGGCTCAGTCGGTTAAGCGTCCGGCTTTAGCTCAGGTCATGATCTCACAGTTCGTGGGTTCGAGCCCCGCGTCAGGCTCTGTGCTGACAGCTGGCTCAGAGCCTGGAGCCTGTCTTCAGATTCTGTGTCTCCCTCTTTCTCTGACCCTCCCCTGCTCACACTGTCTCACTCTCTCTCTCTCAAAAATAAATAAAACATTAAAAAAAATTTAAAAAAAAAGAATTAATTAGTGACTGACTAGGAAAAGGGTAGTCTTGACAAGATTTTGGGAGGGAGACATAAAAGATCAAAAGAATTTGATGGGAATCTAGGAGGGATAGTTTGAAATAAATGAAGAATTTTTTTTGAAGTAGCTAAACTGATACTCTCGTATCTCAGATCAAAGCACAATTCATCCATTCAATCTGCTAGCTACCAGGGTGCCTGGATGGCTCAGTTGGTTAAGCATCTGACTCTTGATTTCGGCTAAGATCACGATCTCACTGTCATGAGATTGAGCTCTGCATCAGGCTCTGTGCTGAGCTTGGAGCCTGCTTGGGATTCTCTCTCTCTCTCTCTCTCTCTCTCTCTCTCTCTCTCTCTTTCTCTCCAACCCTTCCCATACTTGTGTGCACTCTTTCTCTCTCTCTCTCTCTCTCATTCTCTCTCTCAAAATAAAAAGGTAAATAAACGTTAAAAAATAATTAATTTGCTAGCCCCAAATCTCCATAAATTAAGCATGCATTCCCAAGCCTTTATTTCCAGTGTCATTTTCTTCTGATACTATTGCAGCCCAATTACCCTCCTCAGGCTCCCCCCAAATTTCTCCCTAACTTTCTCTTGACTTTGCGTCTATGCTCAAGTTATTTATCATAATGAATGCCACCAATCAATCATGGTCTGACGAAATATGTTCCCCTTTCAGAGCACATCTAGAATGTTTTCTTCTTGATGAAATCTTCACTTCACAACCAACCCCTATCACCCTCCTACAAGGAATCTCTTGTCTTTGACCCTCCATAGCACTTTGTGTTTTGTTGATGGCCTCTGTGTTCTGGTAGTGTGGAAAGGGGACAGAGCAGTGAGTTTGCAATATGTGACGTATTTCGTAAACTTAAAAGCATTGTGGAAATCTATGATGTTACTATTGTCTCATCCTCAGAACCAGTTTATAAGCTCCTTTAGGGCAGAGACTACATTTTATTCAACTTTTTTGTCCCTGCTGCCTAGCAGGATGCCCAGCACATAGTTATTTAATCAACATTTGTTCAGTAGCACATAACAATTCTTTTCTGCCTTTCCCTATACTCATTCTTTAAGAGTGGCCTTGGGTCATAAGGAAATACTTCTTGTCTTTATGAACCCATTATCCACAAATATTACAAAGGATTCTGTGCTGATCATGAGTGCTAAGAAATGCATCTTCCCCACTGAGTTTATGTGCAGGTGTATAAAGTTGTTTACTTCCAGACATAACACTTTCAATGGGAAGATAATGAGGAATTTTCCTAGGCCCTTTAGGTTTAAACCAGTGTACAGATTTATGTTTGGCATAGGTGAGGGGCTCACAATGTAAGGCCTTCTATAAGGCCCTTAGAATACAGACAGAGCTGGACAAACTAGAGGTGAAGATACTGGTCCTGGGGAAAGCACCTTCCAGATACCTGCACTTGCTTTGCTGTATGTGCTAGGTGTTCTCTCATACCTCAGGTCGTGTTTTGTAGCGCCATCAGAAGGATTTTCCCGGCCTTTAGTTGTCACAGAAAGCAGGGAATTTCTCCCATGCTGGCATTTCAGATGATCTTATCCCTTATGACCTTTATAGACAGGTGGAGTCCAACAAAAAATGAAAATGCTTGGATCTCTCATTTTACCAGCTATTTCTAGACCATACTGGACTACCAGTCAACATAGATTAAAAAATTTTTTTAAGTTTATTTATTTATTTTGAGAGACAAAGAGTACGAGTAGAGTAGTGGCAGAGAGGGAGGGAGAGAGAATCCCAAGCAGGCTCCACAGTATCAGCGCAGAGCGGGAAGCAGGACTCAAACTCACGAACTATGAGATCATGACCTGAGCTGAGATCAAGAGTTGGTCACTTAACCAACTGAGCCACCCAGGCGCCCCATAAGGTTTTATTTTTAAAATATGAGTTCTCAGGGAGGAGAGTTTGAGACAAATCATCAGTGGATACAGAATTATATTGTTAGATTTATTCATCATAAAATTTCCTTCATAGATGTGCATTCATTCATGCATATGTACTCACAGAAACATGTTTCTGCAGAGACCATTCCTTTAGATCAGCGCACATTTACCATAGTCTTATTTTGTGCCAGACACACTTCCCTATCAGTTCCTGAGGATAAAGAGTTGAATGAATTGAAACCCTTGTCTTTTAAAAAAAATTTTTTTTTTACATTTATTTACTTTTGAGAGATAGAGACAGAGCGTGAACAGGCAAGGGACAGAGAGAGAGGGAGACACAGAATCCGAAGCAGGGTCCAGGTTCTGAGCTAGCCGTCAGCACAGAGCCTGACGCGGGGCTCGAACCTGAGCCGGAGCCTGATGCTCAACCGACTGAGCCACTCAGATGCCCCAGCCCTTGTCTTATAGAACTTAGATACACCTTTTAATATGCTCAGGAGCTCACAGTGAATTGGAGAAATAATTGCAATTTACCATGAAATGTAAGATTGTAGATACAAAATTGGACAGTAGCTCAGAGGAAAGCAACATTATCTTAGTCTAAGAGAATCAAGGAAAGCTTCACAAAGATGGTGAGAATTTTGAAGTGTAAGTAGGGGCTCAACAGGCAAGTGCTGGGCATGAGGGCATTCTAGGATCAGGGAACAGTCTATACAATTGCACAGGGGTGTAAAATTGCATGGCAAGTTTGAGGTGCTAGAGTGCCTCAGCTGAGTGCCTCAGTGGGTGTGCAAGGTGAATAGCTGCTATATCAGGTAATATATTAGTATTTCTGCAAAAAGAAATATAAATTAAATGTAATTATTATATTATGTTTATATAATACATATATTATATTAATATAACATATTAGAATATATTAGTAATATATTAGAATTTCTGTAAAGAGAAATAGAAGTTAAATCTCTACTGAGATGCCATTTCCCTGTCAGGTTAGCAAAAATCCAAGACTTCTGCACACTCTTGTGAGGTTGCACCGCTGGTGGGGGTGTAAATTAGTACAGCTTCTAAAGAAGGCGATTTTGAAATATTTATCGAAGTTACAAAATTACAAACACACGTGGCTTTTGACCCAGTGATCCTCCTTCTGGCAATTTTATGATAATATTTTACATATTACAGATCTATATCCAAATAAATACACAGCACACACACTTGCAAAATGGCATGCATAGTGGAAGTGTTTCTTTGTTGCATCATTTGTGATACTTTTGTGATTCATCCATGCTATTGCACATAGTGACATCATGCGTTGCTGAGTTGCATTTCATTATATAGATATGTTTATCCATTTACCAGTTAATGAACATTCACCTTTTCCCAAATTTTGGCTATTACAAATCAACATTTGCCCACTGAGCTTTGTGGTGTTTTCATTTCTCTTGAATAAATATGTAGGAGCGGAACTGCTGGGTTGAATAGGAATATATGTTTAAGTTTATTAGAAACCCCTGAACTGTCTTTCTGAAATGGCAGCATCATTTTGCATTCCCACCAGCAATCTATGAGAGTTCCACTTGCTCTGTATCACCATTTGTAATTGTCAGCCCACTTAGTTTTAGACGTTCTAGTCGCTGTGGAGAGCTATCTAATTGTGGTTTAATTTGCTTTCCCTGAGCGACTAATGGTGTTGAGTATCTTGTTGTGTGCTTATTTGCCGCCCACATTTCTTCCTTGGTGATGTGTCCCAATCTTTTGCCTCTTCATTAGATTGTTTGTCTGCTTATTGGCTTGCAAGTGGTCTTTGTATAATTAGGATGCAAGTCTTTTATCAGACATGTATTCTGGAAGCATTTTCTCCCAGTCTATGACTTTTCTTTTCCTATTCATAGTAGTACCTTTCAGAGACCACAAATTTTTACTTTTTATTAAGTCTGATTTATTAATTGTGTTTTTTAGAGTTCATGCTTATTGTGTCCTAAGAAATCTTTATCCAAAGCAAGGTCATAAAGATATTCTTCCATGCTTTCTTATAAAAGTTGTATAATTTTAGCTCTAATATTTAGGTCTATTATCCTTTTGGAGTTAGTTATTTGTACATTGTGTGTATATACTAATCTTCAATAAAAATTAAACAACAAAAAAAGTTCCAGCTATGCTGCCCTTTATTTTGAGACTTTTAGCATTACTCCACCTAGTGGTTACTTAAAAACTCACACATTTAATCTGTTCATATAATGACATTTTAAATATAAATATAAAGCAGGGGTTTTTTTGTTGTTTTTTTTTTCCAAAAAAAGAAACAAAAGTATTTTGAAAATAAATGTTTGAAAATAATCATTTAATTTATTTTGAAATAGATATAAATAGAGACGCCTGGGTGGCTCAGTTGGTTGAGTATCTGATTCTTGGTTTCAGCTCAGATCACGATCCCAGGGTTGTAAGATCAAGCCCCGCATCCGGCTCTGCACTGAGCATGGAGCCTACATAGGATTCTCTCTCCCTCTACCCCTCCTCCCCACTTGTGTCCTCTCTCTCTGTGAAAATAAAAAAATAAAATAAAATAAAATAAAATACATAGATATAAATATATCACCTGTAAAAAGTCTCTTATCTCTACATACTTGGAAAACTTGGGAACAGATTTTTCTAACTTATTTTAATTACTTCCCCTTTTAAAATGAGGCATGCCCATGGGATTCAAGCACTTGAAAGTACAGCATTTTCCAGTTACTTGTCAAGAACAGTTAATTGACATTAGGAAAGGTGCATTTTTACTAATAATTTTCAATATAAACTTCTGAGTAAGTGGATCAAATTGAAAAATGAGTATTGAATCTACGTATCTTTGTGACATACTGTTTTTTAAATAACCATGTATCAAACTAAGCTTATAACTCAATTTTGGGGTTGCTATATCAAAAATTGATAATCCCAGATTTTAATTTTTTTAATGTTTATTTATTTTTGAGAGACAGGGAGACAGAGTACAGGCAGGGGAGGGGCAGAGAGAGAAAGAAGCACAGAATCTGAAGCAGGCTCCAGGCTCTAAGCTGTCCGCACAGAGCCAAACACAGGGTTTGAACCCATGAACTGTGAGATCATGACTCGAGTCATAGTTGACACTTCACCAACTGAGCCACGCAGGCGCCTGATAATCCAAAATTTTAAAAGCTGATTATGCATATTCTTTCGGCACTCACCAAAAACATTAATAATAGTAAGAGCCTGGGTGGCTCAGTAGGTTAAGCGTCTGACTTCAGCTCAGGTCATTATCTCACAATTTGTGGGTTCAAGCCCCACCTCTGTGCTGACAGCTCAGAGCCTGGAGCCTGCTTCAGATTCTGTGTCTCCCTCTCTCCCTGCCCCTCCCGTGATCATGCTCTGTCTCTCTCTGCCTCTCAAAAATAAATAAAAACCATTAAATTAAAAAATTAATAAAAAATAGTAATAGCAAAGAGGACTTTTGTACCATTAATAAAATAAAATAGGGGCTCCTCGGTGGCTCATTTGGTTAAATGTCCAACTTCAGCTCAGATTATGATCTCATGGTTGGTGAGTTCGAGCCCCGCATCACGCTCTGTGCTGACAGCTTGGAGCCTGGATCCTGCTTTGGATTCTGTGTCTCCCTCTCTCTCTCTCTCTATTCGTCCCCTGCTCGTACTCTCTCTCTTTCTCTCAAAAATAAAGATTAAAAAAATAAAAAATAAAATAAAATGCTTTTTAAACTATTTATTTCCTATTTATATCATACTATAAAATGCTCCTCTGTATTTCATAATATATATATAACTTATAAGTATATAAATACATAATAATTAGACATACCTTAAACAAATTATTCAATCTCTCTAGGCTCCTATATTCCTACCTGTAAAATGAGTGGTTCTGATTACATAATCGGTTCAGCTTGCTTTAAAATTATTTGATTTTGCAATTCTATGCCTGGAGATCCTCTTTTTAGCCTGTGTGTCTACATTTTTTAAATACCATCATCAGCCTTCTTTCTTCTGCTTAAAAACATGTCAGACCTACATTTTTTTTTTTTTTTTTTGAATTCTGGCAGCTCCTTTCCCTCTGCCTGAGGTCAATCTCGAAGTTATGCAAGTATCCTTTGCAATTTAAAAACAATTGTTTTTCACTGTAGAAGAATGAAGGCAGGGAGAGTTCTATAGCATCACTATGAAGCATCAGAAAGGGGTTTACTTTGGGTGGCGTAAAACAAAAACAAAAGCAGATGTTGGGAATGACAGAGGAATTTATTTTGAGCAAAGAAATGACAGACCCGGTGATAGGTTGCAGATATAAGGGATTTTACAGAGAGAAGAGTTAAAGATAATTTAGAAGTTTCTAGCATTGGAGATTACAAAGGAGGTGATATTATGGACAGATTTATGAACATATTAAAATGATGCCCGTTTGTGATAAGAGAATGTTGAGCTCCATGGCAAAAGTTAAATTTGAGGTAATTTTGGCACATCTAATTTTCTCTACTTTTTTTATTAGAAAATAAATCAGATTAAGGAAAAAATGGTTAATATCCCTAATGGATAAAGACCATCTACAAATCAATAGGAAAAAAATACATTTCCAAAAGAAAAATGGGCAAAGACAATTCCCAGGAATTCATCAAAGAAGACATTCAAATGACTCAATCTTACAGTTTAAGAAAAGTGAAATTAAAATAATAATAGCCTGTAATATAGATGCTCAGGACAGGCTTTTGCCATAATCATATTGCTTCTTTGGAGAAATAGTTCTTTTCTCTTATAGAATTGGCCATGAATATGCTTAGAGTATATTTGGAAACTATGATTTATGTGCCCTGGCTTATGGAAATGAGAACCTGAGAGGGAGAGAGAGACAGGAAGCCTGGCTGGGGCACAGCTGGGTGATGTGACCTAACAGGTGGTCCAGTAATGCACTGAGGAAGGGCTGACAATTGGAGGAATTAATGATGACTTTCATCGAGTGAAAAAGATCATCTGTGGCAAACTGAAATACCATGTCTCATTTCCAAAGATGAAGAAAAAGGGACATACATCCCCTAAGCCAGCTAAGCAGGGGCTCATTAATATATAATCCCAACATAGCTAGAGAAGCTGACAAACACCAAAGGTGCAGAATCTCATGTGTATTAGCACAGAGCATACAGTTTGTCCCGTACACTCCAATCTAAGATGCAGAATTTTGTTTGAAAATCCAGGGGCTGCTCTAGGCATTCAGAAGAGAATGATGTTAAAGAAAAAACATTAGGGGCGCCTGGGTGGTTCAGTCGGTTAAGCGTCTGACTCTTGATTTTGGCTCAGGTCATGATCTCATGGTTCCTTGAGTTCTAGCCCTGCATTGGTCTCTGCGCTGACAGTGCAGAACCTGCTAGGGATTCTCCCTCTCTCTGCCCCTCCTTCACTCTCTCTCTCTCAATCAAGAATAAATAAGTAAACATTTGGGGAAAAAAGGAAAAAACACCAGCAGAATTTCTCCAACTCCATCTGGTGTCTATAGAAAAATTAAGGGACAAAACGATGATGAAGAAATGTCACTTTAACAACTCACAACTGTTTGTATGATGTTTTAGTCTTCCCAACAATGGTACAGTTAATTTTCTAGTCTCCTTCTGTATGCACTATACTGATGATTATTTATATGTCTTTAGTGACTACCTGCTCTTCTAACTGAATCCTTGAATGCCTCCTCATTTTGCAGGCTAAAATTCCTGAAGCCCCATTACCACGCTATGTTGAGGGGAATCTCAGGGTCTAAAGCTCTCAGTTATATATGCTTTGAAAAGACATTTTTAAAAATTCTAAGGGGAATCTGAACTTGACCTTCAGTGTACTTCCTTGGATCATCTATCTCCTTGGAGAGATAGGGGCCTTCATTCAGAAGCAATTTTTTGCCAGTCTTCTCAGTGTTCACAGAGAACATGTTTTCTGAATTGTCTGATAACACATATGAGTCTATATTTAAGTGGTAACATAGGAAATCTGTAGTTCAGGTAATGGTCTCCTGCATGAAACAGTGGCTCAGAGTTTGCTGCTGCAATGTCATGGATGCCTTGACTGAAAGAAGTAATGTTTGGGGAAGACCGGAAAATTCATCTGCTGTGGTGGTGTGCTGCCCGGACACCCCCTCCCCCGCAGAACTGAGGCACCCATTTCCTCAACCACCCCCACTCTTGGCTGCTGATGGCTCACGGACCCCCTGCAGGAACCGCTCTTGGAAGAAGTTGTTTTGCCCAAGATTATAGCACCTCCCCACCAACAGCCTGCAGCACAGGTCTCCTTCCTCATCTCTGAAGAGGGATCCAGCTGCGAAGCTCGCTCTGGGATTGACAGGCTTCTCTCTCCTGCACCTGAATCAGGGTGCAACTCCTGCCAGCTTTGCTTCCCTGGTCCCCTGGGGGTGCTGCTTCTTAGGGATTGCTTGTCCGAGCAATCCCTAACGACCCCCAGCAAGCAGATTGTCACCTCACGTGCTCCTTCCAGAGAGCCCGAACTAAGACATACTCCAAATAGTCTTTCAGACATTGTCAACTCAATCCCTGGGTCTAATTAGACCATAAGAGAGGTGATGGCTTTCTTGGTAACTTAATATTGGCCACCCTGGAATTACCTAGTTCAATTTGCTTTGAAGGGTCTTACACCCACCTTTGTGGAGTAGGGCTGTAAAGAACAGCCCTGTGAGACGTGTCATTACTTCTACTCTAAGATTCTTGTTGCTTCTATTGTTTCATTTTTAGGGAATTTATCCTAAGGAAGTAATCTGATTTGCATGCAAAGATGCAAAAGATGCATAACGATAATGATTAGAGCAACTTACAGCGAGGGGTTAGTCCGAAACTATATATATATATACAATAGTTAAAATTTAAAAACACACAAAGCCATATGAACGGTTTAATTTCATTTTTCAAATGCCCTACATATGTTCATAGATGAACCTGAAATCTGACATGACAAGTCAGGACATTAGCTATAAGTATAGCAATTACCTACATAGAGGTGAAAGCCAAAGCGACATCATTCTTACAATCCCATAAAATTACATATATTTGGCACATTTTTGTTTAATTTTTGACAGTCTAATAAAATGCATATAAAAGCCAAACATTTTATTGATGTGACATAATACAATTTAATTTTTAAACAAATTCTGCTAATTTGTAAAAATTCTACTAATTGTTTGTAATAAAGGAATTTTAACAGTTTGATAGGTCAATTCTAATAACCATAAAATGCATTTCCATCATTACTAAATGATTTTTGTATCTAGTTTAAGCAAAAAACATAGATATGTTATTATTTATTGATAATCTCTCTATGTACTAGTTATTTTATTTGCACTATTCATATCAGAACTATAGAAGTCAACTTTATTCCTATTTATTTTATTGAGAAGAAACTGACCTTCAATAAATTCTACTACTTAGCTAAAGTTGAGTAACTAGTTCATGGAAATTCGTTCAGACTCAAACTGGAGGCAGTCTTTTCCAATTTTTTTTGCTCTTGCTAATTAGTCAAAACATATGTTCAATGTATACTTATTTTTAGTGGATTCATCCATGAAACATTGTTATAGATAAATATTTAATAGCTTAATGTAACCGAAGAAGTATTAAATGAAAATAGTACTACAACATACACTCCATTTTAAAACATAAATGTATAGACATGGACACAAAAAAATGTTTGAAATGATATATATTCTTGAATGGTGGAATTATGAATGCCTTTTAGTCTAGTGTACTCATTCTTATTTTGTAAAATACATAAAATGAGTATTTCTCAATTTGTAACTAGAAAAATGGGATTTTTTTACAAATATAAAGTAGCTCCTTATTTTTCAATAGAGCATATCAGTCTCCTTAATTGCTTTAGGAACTGCATTTTATATTGAGCTTACTGTTAAATGAACCCTTTTTCACTTTACATTTTATTTTGCTTTTCCAAGGCTGATAGAAAAACCAATTGGTTTCTTCTAAGTTTCCACTAGGTGGTGCTACAGTGGAATGAATTGCTTTTTTTTTTTTTTTTTTTTAATCTACTAGTTCTTAAACTTTTGATTCTGTTTTGAAGCTTAAGGTGCTATTCTCTCTCCCCCACCCCACTAATCTCTTCACTATAGATTTGTTGATATATGCTAAGTGATAATATTAACAATGATCTCATAAACATTAAAGAGATGTACATCCAACTCTGATAACTGCGAGTTCCTTGGAAATAACTGGAAGTATCTGGACCATATTTTGTGAAGCATAACTTAAAACACAGTGCTGTAAGAAATTTGGATTGGTAATTTTCCAATTACCAGCAGTTCTCAACTTTCAGATATTCCGTTTTAATAATCCAAAATTACGACGCACCGATGATTACATGCATATAATTATGTATGACATTTAGAACAGTCTGTGCAAAACGCCTAATTTTTCTAGCCTAGATGCTCTTTGTCAATGAGGCTTAGGAAATTTCCCTCTTTGCTATATATTTGCCCCGTAGTGATCTCTCTGGCTCATGGCGTCGGACAGCACAGAATTATCTCATGCTAATACATACTCTTCAGCTTTGTTCCTGCCAATACTATCAATACCACAAGTGAACTTTAAAACCATCAGTTGTAATACTGTACCATTAGATAGAGTTGGCAAGTAAAATGTACGTCAAATTTTATCACTTGTGAATAAATTTATGTGGTGTCTATCAACGGCTGATGTGGTGGTAGGCAGGATAATGACTTCCCGCCATCCACATCCTAATCTCTGGAAATTGTGAATGTTATCTTTTATGACAAAAGGGATTTTGCAGGTGTGATTAGATTAAGGGTCTTGAGATGGGCAGACTATTCTGGATTATCAGGGTGGGTTTGATTTAATTACAACAGTCCTTGTGGGAAGGACACAGGAGGAGTCAAGGTCAAAGAAGGCCATGTGACAATAGAAGCAGAGATTGAAGTGATGCACTTTGAAGATGAAGGAGCCGTAGCCAGAGAACACAGGCTAGAAGCTAAACAACACAAGGGACTGAAGTCTCTTTTAAGAGCTTCCAGAATAAAGCAGCCTCGCAAACACCTCCACTCCAGCCCAGTAAAACTGATTTTGGACTTCTGGCCTCAGAACTGTGTTGTTTTAAGTTAGTGGCAATTGGTCACAATGGCAATAGGAAACTGATGTTGCTTAACCACCTACCCTATTAATATAGCATTGCTGCACCAGTACCCTAACCTGCCTATTTTATTGTAACACCCAAATTGTAATACACTGGAAAAATATGTGCTACTTCTGGTGCATTTATTAATTACTTCAATTTTTCTGGAAGAAGGTGTAGCAACATGTATCAGGATATTTTTAAATGTTCATATCCTTTGACCGGGTAATGCTAGGTGGCCAAAGAAATAGCTATAAATACGTAGAAAGACCTAGATGCAAGGATGAGCATTACGAGGACATAATAAAGATTAGAGGAGATATTAATAAAGAGAAAACAAACACACCACTTTCAATAATGAACAGACAGTATGGCAAAAGATCAACAAGAAAATAAAGACTTGAAGATATTACAGCTCAACTAGACCAAACAGATATTTATAAAATAATCCACCCAACAACAGAAGAATACATATTTTTCTCAAGACCACGTCGAAGATTCTCCTCTATAAATCACGTTAGTCCACAAAAAATCAAGAAGATTGAATCAGTAATATCACTATATCAATGTATCAATAAATTAAGAAGATTGAAATCAAGCAAGGTATCTTCTCTGACCACAGCGGAAGTTGAAATCACTCACAGAAGGAAAACCAGAAAATTCACAAGTCTGTAGAAATTAAATCACACAATCCCAAATAACCAATGTATCAAAAAAATCATAAAGGAAATTAGAAAACACTTTGAAATGAATGAAAACTAAAACACAACATATCAAAATTCATGGAACTCACTGAACGCAGTGCTCAGAGGGAAATATACAGCTGTAAATGCTTGCGTTAAAAAAAAAAAATCTCAAGTCAATAACCTAACTTTCCACCAGTTCTAAAACAAAAAAGCAGTAAACTAAACTCAAACGTGGCAGAGGGAAAAACATTATTACGATTAGAGTGAAGATAAATAAAATAGGAAATGGAAAAACAGTAGAGAGAATCAATGAAACTAAAAGTTGGTTTTCTGGGGCCGCCTGGCTGGCTTAGTTGGAAGAGTGTGTGACTGTTGATCTTGGGGTCGTGAGTTCGAGCTCCACGCTGGGTGCAGAATTACTAAAATAAATAAATAAGTTGAAAAAAATTGGTTCCTTGAAAAGATCAACAAAATCAACAAAAGTTTAGCTAGATTAAGAAAAAAAAGAGAGAAGACTTGCATTACTAAAAGCAGGAATGAAA
Organism: Cryptoprocta ferox; assembly: GCA_028646485.1. Taxonomy (NCBI): domain Eukaryota; kingdom Metazoa; phylum Chordata; class Mammalia; order Carnivora; family Eupleridae; genus Cryptoprocta; species Cryptoprocta ferox. The sequence goes on from CM053569.1 coordinate 64,915,541, forward strand.
GAGAGAATATTACTACAGCCATTACAGAAATAATAAGGGTTGTAAGTGAATCCTGAGAACAAATGTATGCTAACGAATTAGATAACCTAGATGAAACTGACACAGGGAAAGACACAAACTCTCAAAACAGAAGCAAAAAGAAATAGAAAATACAAATAGACCTATGGCAAATAAAAAGACTGAATCAGTAATCCAAAAAATGTTTCACCAGGATGCCTGGCTGGCTTAGTCACTGGAGGGTGTCACTCTTGATCTCGGGGTTGTCAGTTCAAGCCCCACATTGGGCTCAACGTGATGACTCAAAAAAAATTTTTTTTTAACATCTCACAAAGAAAAACTCAGAATCCCATCCAAAAGCAATAGAACACACATTCTTCTCAAGTGTACATGGAACATTCTCCAGGATAAATCATATGTTAGGTCACAAAACAAGTCTTCATATATTTAAGAAGATTGAAATCATGTCAAAAATGTTTTCTGGCCACTGTGGTATGAAACTAGAAATCAATTACGAGAAGAAAATTGGAAAACTCACAAATATGTGGAAATTAAACAACATGTTACTGAACAACAGTGGGTCAAGGAAGAAATCAAAAAAGAAATCAAAAAATACCGTGAGACAAATGAAAAGGGAAATACAGTATACCAAAACTAACAGCATTCAGCAAAATCAGTTCTAAGAGAGAAGTTCATAGCAATAAATGCCTGCCTCAAGAAACAAAAAAATCGCAAACTACCTAATTTTACACCTTAAGGAACTAGAAAAGAGGGAAAAACAGCCCAAAGGTAGCAGCACTTTTCTTTCTTTTTTCTGGTTTTAGATTCCACAGATAAGTAATACCATGCAGAATGTGTCTTTATTTGTGTGAATTATCTCACTAGCATAATGACCTCTGGGTCCATCCATGTTGTCACCAACAGCAGGATTTCCTTCTTATTTACGGCTGAATCATCTCCCATTGTATATATATAATTTTTTCAGTAATATGAACTTAAGCAAACTCTATTTGGAAGCACTCTTTGAATTTGGTTAATTTGCATAACTGAGCTCGAGAACAAACTCAAAGGGCAAGGCTAGGCAAACACACACATGCCTGCGTTGGTCTTTGGATATTTACAACGCTGGGGAGTGTACCAAAGGCCACCACTGAGTAAACAGACTGCAGGTTCTGATGGCCTCATTCCTTCTAAAATCTTTACATACACACATTTATTCTTATTCCTCAAATAAGACAATTTACATAAATGATTTTCATATAACAGAAGAATTATGTATTATTGTTTATCTAGGAAACAAACTGGCACTGATCATATTCTTAATCTGATGTTAGATAATAACGACAGCGCAGGAAATGTCGTGCCTCATATACAAGTGCTTTCTCAGTTGTCACTCCACTGCTGTCGTCCTGTTTGTTGCGGATAAGAGATCCCTTCGGTTTAGGAGATTTTCTTAGTGTTAATTATACATACCGTGAGCTATATACATGTAGCTACTTAAGTTAATTTTACTTTTCCACCATACAGAAGCGCTTCCATACGAAGATTTTTAAATTTTCTTTTATTTATTTATGTATGTATTTATTTTTTGAGAGAAAGAGAGACAAAGTGTGAGTGGGGGAGGGGCAGAGAGAGAGAGACAGACAGACAGGCTCTGAAGCAGGCTCCAGGCTCTGAGCTGTCAGCACAGAGCCCACAGCAAGGAACTCCGGAACCGTAAGATCATGACCTGAGCCAGAGTCAGATGCTTAACTGACTGAGCCACCCAGGCACCCCGATTTTTACAGATTCTAATGGATATAAAGTTAGCCATATAAATGCTGTCATTTAAGGTATTATAGGAGAGAGCAAAATTTAGGTTGATAGAATCAGAATGTTTTAGAGCTTTAAAGTTTATACCTCAGAAAGTATGTAGTCCGGTTCTTTTCTTTTATAGAGAAGACTGAATGAGTCTCTGTCACTTAAGTTTTGAAATACGCTGTTTTGGTTTAGCCAGTCTAAAACAGAGTTTCACATGATCTCGCACCGTGCCTGGCACACAGACGTCACATTACAAGTATTTGTAAAAGAAATTACTGCTGCTGGAAGATGTCAGAATGATTTCTCTCCAAATTGACTACCAATCTGTAATAGACGTAATACATGAAGTGCTTAGAATGATTCCTGGCACATAGTTAGCAGGTATGTGTGTGATAAGCCCGTACCTCGGTTCAACATTCAATGAATACTAACCTACATGGCAGTTATCTGTCTTGGATGCCAAGGTGCTGAATTGAGGCAAACCCGAGTTCTCAAGGGGACAACTGGTGGACGTTAGGATCTCACTGCAGTCACGCTTTCACAATGAATGTTATTTATCATAATTACAATTTGCACCTGAAAATGGCGACTTTACTAAGAAATGGCCATGTGGGTTAAGGTTATGAGCCAGCATTCGTAAGAGAGTTCATGGTTCCTTCAATACATTGTGGTTTGCAAGTATTTTCTTGTGGGTCCCTTTGATGAAATGAGATTTAGGGTAACTTCAACAGCCAAAAAGCTCCAATTATGTATCTAAAGCCTTAAGGAACAGGTCTGTGTGCCTAAATGAGTGGGGTTGAGGCCACCAGATGTTAGGTTAACAGATGTGGACATGGGCTATTGTTATAATCCCTTCCTCAACTGGAGTGTATTTTAACAGGACAGAATTAAAACTACCCACTGAGGATGAAATTCCTGCATTTAGGCCAAGTGGAACTTAGAAAAGCTAAATTTTAGGTTTTTTTAAAGGTGACATTTTTAAGCATTTCTCTTCTGAATCATTCAGAGAGCTCCATGACATCTCCCTGATCAGCATGACAACTCATCTAGATGGAGGGCCGATATTTCGGCAATTTTATAGTTATTAAATCTGTAGGTGTGGAGTGAAAATAGACTACCTTCAGTTAGTGATTCTCAAACTTGCTTTATCCTAAGAATCCCCTGGGTGTCTATTACAAATCGAGATTTCTAGACTTCTTTTCTGGAGATTCTGATTAATAGGCCTGGATGGGGCTGGAAATCTCTGTCTTTAACAAAACCTCAGGTAAATGGTTACAATGTGTACTCCAGCTTGGGAAATAGAATCTTCATTATCATTTGCCCAATAAAAAGGCTGTTATTCAAAAACTCCTATCTAGGTCAGAAATCATCAAAGCTTGCAAAACCTAGTCCATGCATAAAACTCAGCAACAAAATATAGAACTTCTGTAGCTACCCCCAACCATTAATATCTTAAAAGATTTAATTGGTTTGGACCATCAGGACTTGATGCTGTGCCTCTTAAATAAGATTGCCACAGGATGGATACTGGTAAGTAAGTAGGGGATAGAGTTGTAATTTAACTCAAGACTAAGAAGTGAACAGAATCAAAGTACAGGTAAAGCTGATAAATTATTTTTTCAAAGCTAAGTTGTCCTTGATTATAAATGACACCATTATTTTAGGTATCATTTAGAAAGAAAAATATTATGATACAGTGCTTTCTTATCATCCAAATACTTTATTTTACATTTATAGAAAGAGCTTTTTCAAGCTTAGGCATTTTTATCCTATACAATTCAATAACTCTTATGAATACACAAAAAGGGAAATACTGTATTTCACTGAGTCTAAAACACATTTTTAAAAAATGTTTGTTTATTTATTTATTTTGAGAGAGAGAGAGAGAAAGAATGTGTGTCTGTGTGTGTGAGTGGGAGGAGCCAAAGAGAGAGAGAGAGAGAGAGAGAGAATTCAAAGCAGGCTCCAAGCTGTTAGTGCAGAGCCCAATGTGGGGCTCAATCTCATATACTGTGAGATCATGGCCTGAGCCGAAATCAAGAGTCAGATGCTTAACCAGCTGAGCCACACAGGCACCCCTAAAACATATTTTTTTTTCACATTTTTACATTGCTGAAATCAGGAGGTATATTATAATCCATGGTGCCTTAGCAACGCATCATAAGTTATGCATTTTTACTTTTATTATGTACATATATATGTAACATATATGACATATATATGACATGTACAATATTGTCTTATAATGTATAGCACCATAGATTCACTGAAAGAGGGTATTAGCAATGTATTGTGATTAACGCATTCCTAAACTTCTTCCCATCCAGGGACTACCTCTTTTGTATCACTCTTTAATTCAGATCATCTGTGTCCATGGTTTTCCACACAACTATTGTTCCCTGTGGTGTCAAAATGCAGCATTAGTTAGAAGAATCCATGAAAGAGCTAAGTCCATTGGTTCTGGATTCTAAGCCAGGTTTACAATTAAACATAGTTACTTTACTTTAACATTGGGAATGTTGATAATTACATCTGATGCACCAACACCCCCATCTCTTGCCCATGACCTTTTGGTCTATACTGTCAATCTTTTGGTTGATTGGGGATAAAAGTTTACACCATTTTTTAAATTTTTACATTTTTTTTAAAGTAGGCCCAACATGGAGCTTGATCTCTGATCAAGAGTCTCACGCTCCACCAACTGAACCTGCTGGGCACCCCAGGATTACATCAACTGCAGCCTCTGGAAAACAGTACGGCAGTTTCTAAAAGGGTTAAACAGAGAACTACCAAATGGTTCGAAGTCCACACCTTGCTATATATCCCAGAGGACTCAAACAGCTACTCAAACAGCTACTCATATACCAGTGCTCATAGCAACAATAGCCAAAAAAAAAAAAAAAAAGAAGCAATCCAAGTTCCCATGGACAGAAGAATGGATAAAGAAAATGTGGTAGGGGCACCTGGGTGGCTCAGTCCGTTAAGCGTCTGACTTCAGCTCAGGTCATGATCTCATGGTTCATGAGTTCAAGCCCCGCATCAGGCTCTGTGCTGACATCTTGGAGCCTGGAATCTGCTTCGGATTCTCTCTCTCTCTCTCTCTCTCTCTCTCTCAAAAATGAATAAACATTAGAAAAAATAAAAAAAAGAAAGAAAATGTGGTATATACACGAACAAGAGAATATTATTATTCAGCCATGAAAAGTAAAAGCCATTTTTATATATGCTACGACATGAATAGATTTTGAAAACATTGTTAAGTAAAATAAGTCAGACACAGAAGGACTTATATGAGGTACTAGAACAGGCCAGTTGACAGACACAAAAGTAGAATAGAGGTTGCCAGGGGCTGGAGAGAGGGAAGTTACTGGTTCATGGATACAGAGTTCTGGTTGAGGAAAATGAAAAAAGGCGTAGGTCTAGATAGTGGTGAAAACTTTGTGAGTGTATTTAATGCCATTTAATGGCACACTCGCCAAATGATTAAATCAGCAAACATTTCCTCATAATATATTTTACCACAAAAAAGAGTTCCCACCACTCTTTTCTTTCAGGATTTGCTTCCATGGCTCTCATCCTCCTTCTGCCAGCCTTCATCCTGGCCCTGTAGGGTATGCAAGCAACACCTACTATGTCACCACTGTGGCCGGACTGGGAGCGATTGTAGCAGGCCACCTAGATACATCCCAGTTTCAGAGACGTAAACTGCAGGAAAGTGTGTACTTCAGCAATGAAACAAGGTTCAGGGATTTGGGATAGAGTTAGGGGTCGCTGTTTAAGGTCAGAAAGGATAGAATAGATTCTGAATAGATCATCCCGAGATCATTCATCTGGGGACATGGATGGTGAAGTAACTAATTTAGATTTGCAGTCAGCTAAGTTAGAGCTCAGTCCAGAGTCCCAAAACAAAGAATGGGCGTAAGCGTTTTGGTGTGTTAGGGTTAGGATTGGGGTTAGGGTTCAGTTAGGGTTAGCAAAATATACATTATGAATCTATATGACAATAAACAGATCTTGAACAAATAGAGCGTGCTTATTTCTTATCCTAAAGTTTTACTTACTTACACTATACTTTCACATTCGATTTGAGTCCAGAAATATTTTCATGTGGTAGAAATGATCCCCATTGAGTGAAGAGGAAAGCAAAGTCTTGTAGCCACGTGTTTCCTGAGTAGCCCAGATCTGGTGAGAAACAGAATCACATTCCAACTCTTATGTACCTCCGATGCCCATGGCTTTGGAGCTTTACCACAGAAAATAAAATACTGTATCATCTGTTACCATCGAGTATAAGAATGTTTGTGTGATTTAGTTCTCTGAGTCCAGATGAGTGAAAGATATGCACTTGAGTAAGTAGACATATTCTAGGATATTCGAGGATTCAATTTAATTAGAGTCAATTACCATGCCACACCGAGAGCAGTCTTAATTGTCACGATGTTCCTAATATACCAGTGGCTCAGGTAGGCAGGTATGTAATGCCAGAAGCTGGCTTTAGGTATCCTGCTCAGCATTTTAGAGTCGAGTTAGGTTTCATTGCAATAACCTCTTGAGATCCAATTTTCTCCTTTCTAAATAGGGATAATATTACCCCACACTGTAGCACTGTTATGAAATTAGAGAGATGATGTATGTAAAATATCTAGCGCAGTATCTGGGAAAAAATAGGAGGTATTAGTAATCTGAGTATCTACTCAGTGGTTTTATTTTCACTCATAATGACACTACATTGACCCAATCAGTCAATTCTATATTAAAATCACCTGCTTTCCACAATTTAAATTCATATATAAAATAATTGCCTTTTGATGCAATATAGCATGGTGCTTAAATCTTAATTATAAGCAATCTGAACTGGACGAGTTACCAGCAGTGTGGTGTTAAGCAAGTTACTTAATGTCTCTGTTCCTCAGTTTCCTCCAAAATAATATGGGAGTAATAGAATCTACCATGCAGGCTTGTGATGAAAATTAAGTGACTTGACATTGGCTTTAAATTTTAATTCCAGAATAATTAACATACAGTGTTATATTAGTTTCAGGTGTTTAATATAGTGATCCAACAATTCTATACATTAGTCAGGGCTCATCATGATACGTGTACTCTTTAAGCCCCATCACTTATTTCACCCAATTGCCCACTCATCTCCTCTCTGGTGATCATCAGTTTGTTCTCTATAGTTAAGAGTCTGATTCTTGGTTTGTCTTATTTTTGTGGATGGTGTAAGAAAGTGGTCCGGTTTCATTCTTCTGCATGTAGCTGTCCAGTTTTCCCAACAGCATTTGTTGAATAGACTGCCTTTTTCTCATTGCATCCTCTTCCCCAAAATAGTTAACATTTGTAAAGAACGTAGAATACTACCTGACACATAGTAGGGGTATATACATCTTTGTTTAAGTAAACAAACTTCTATATAGGCTTTTACATGTCATTTTCAAATAAATGATTGCCAGCAGTAAAGTGAGATAATATTCCTAACAAGGGAACAACTTTCACTTTACTAATCCACGTGATTCTCGAAGCACAACTAAAGAACGGTACGCGTGGTTCAAAAATGACGAAATAAGTATCTAGTTTACGTATCTAAATAAATGCTTGGTTCACAGATATGAGGATCTTTGAGGAGAAGCTAGGTCCTTAGAGGACAGTTCCTGGGCTGCAACAGGTGGATAGCATGACTCGTCCCCCAAGTCGAGCCCAGAGATACGTGCAGCCATTTATCAGAGGAAGAGAACAAGGGGGAAGGGAAATACCAAGTGTGTGTGAGGGTTACTGGACATCGCGAAGGTAGTCCCCAGGGCCCCAACATACCACTGTGGTCTCCAGGCAGAATGGGGCTTGTGGAGGTCAGGCGATAGGTGAAGCCTTCACCTGAGTTTGTTTTACAATGGATCTGATGAGATGGAAGATTGGTCCTATGGTCATTTCCTCACTTTGCAGAATATATAATACAATTAAACATATTTAGTACCTGGCAGAATCCCCATATTGTTTACGACCCACGGAGTAAGTGCTATAACAGAAAAAGCCCTTGAAACTGACCACGCTGCTTCCCCCCCCCCCAATCTTCTAGTATCCCCAAAAGCAGTACCACGTTCCTAGGTAACTGCAGAGGTTGGGGCTAGGTTTGTTTTTTTTTTTTTATTTTTAATGTTTATTTATTATTGAGAGACAGAGAGAGAGACAGAGCACGAGCAGGGGAGAGGCAGAGAGAGGGGGAGACACAGAATCTGAAGCAGGCTCCAGGCTCTGAGCTGTCAGCACAAAGCCCGACACGGGATTTGAACCCACAAACCACGAGATCATGCCCTGAGCCGAAGTAGGAAGCTCAACCGACTGACCCACCCAGGTGCCCCAAAAGCCAAATGAGTTTTCGAGGATGACTGTGGATTATTGCAAAATTAATCAGGTGGTGAAACGAATTATTGCTAAGGTTCTAGATGAGGTAGTTTAACTGGGACAAATAAATATTGTGCTATTGACATTGGAAACAGGCTCTCCAATTTTTATCAGTGAAGATAATCAGACCCAAGTTTGTCTTTACACAGCAAGGGATTGTGATCTTACTTCACTGCTGTATAAACTCTCCTGCTGTCTTGTTATAAGGCAGTCCAGAGATATTAATCATCTTAATGTGCCACACTGGTTGGGCAGACAGGGTTCTGACCAGAGACAGATGGTGCACTCAGATTTGAGACTTTAGGATAGTTTAATAAAGGGACTATTTACAATAGTGAGGGCATGGGAAACACAAAGTCATCACCACCCTTAGATTTTCTAGTGGGTTGAATGGTGTCTGTCCAAAATTCATATCCTTCCCAGAACCTCAGAATGTGACCTTATTTGGAGATGGGTTCTTTGTAGATGTAATCAAGTTAACACGAGGTCATACTTGATTAGGGTAGAATCTAATCCAATATGACCAGTGTCCTGACAAGAAGAAGACACAGACGTGCAAACACAGATAGGTCAGGGAGATGGCCATGCAGCCATGGAGGCAGAGACCCGAGTGATGTAGCTACAAACCCAGGAATGCCAAGGACTACCACAAGGACCTGAAGCTAGGAAGAGGAACGAAACAGCTTATGCCTCACGGTCTCCAAAAAAGCAAGCAATCCTGCCTACACTTTGATTTGGGCTTCTACCTCCACTATTGTGAGAATAATTTTTTTTTAATTTTTTAACGTTTTCTTTATTTTCGAGAGACAGAGAGAGACAGAGCACGAGTGGGGAAGGGGCACAGAGAGAGAAAGGGAGACACAGAATCCGAAGCAGCTTCCAGGCTCTGAGCTGTCAGCACAGACCCTGATACGGGGCTCGAACTCATATGAGTTGTGAGATATGACCTCAGCCGAAGTCGGACACTTAACTGACTGAGCCACCCAGGCGCCCTGAGAATAATTTTTTTTTTTTTAATTTCATCTTTGTTACAGCACTTTGTTACAGCAGCCCTACCAAACTAATACAGACTTGAACGGACAAGGGGTGGGTAGTTATGGAACCTCAGAGAAAGTAGCTGTAGCTATAAGAAAGGGCTGCTAGAAGGCATGGTGGGCTTTGAAAAAGAGGTGCAGCCAATGCGGGGCAACCCCATGGGGAGGGAGCCTCAGGAACAAGATCCTGACCTCAAACTCTCCCCATCTCTGGCCATTGCCTCCTGCCAACTAAGCAGAACTGGGAGCCAGAGGGCAAGGAGCACGCTGGGGAAATCAATCAGCCAGCCTCATGGCGCACAAACGGGAGAGGAGAGTGGAGGCTGTACACCGAGGTGAAATTGGAAAATAGTCAGAACTGGGTCTTAGATGATACTGTGGAACTGTTGCTAAGTTTTTTGGCGTGAAAATGGTATTTAGTAATATAAAAAAAGAAAAAAATGCACATTATTTACCAACAAAATATGATAGGTAAGGATTCTTTACAATACTTCAGCTTATTAAAAAAGTGGGAGAGGCAGACAAAACAAGATTGGCAGAAGAGCATTGATTGCTGAGGCAATGTACCACTATTCCCGCGATCTGTGTTTGGAATTTTCCATGGTAAATACTACGTTGAAAAGTTTTAAGTGAGGGTTCCCAAGTGACGTCAGATAAAATCTGTGCTTCTGTGGAAACGGAGGCTCTGTAGAGACTCTAAATGACACCTTCTGGATTATCGGATTCTGATACTATCTAGACTGTCTGGCAACTTTATAAATTGCAGGTAACTGATAGTAATGGCACTTAACTCTTACCCACGAACATGTAAATTCTGTCCTCTCTGGTAGAGTTTCAGTTGGCCTCCCTCCATTACTGTGGAAGAAGTTAGTCTTGCCTCTACTTGCATATTCATCTTTTATTTCGTATAAATGTATGCTGTTTTTTTATTTTTCCATTGAACTGTTACAACATCTCCCTGGTTCTCTGCGTACAAGTTAAATAAAAGCTTTAACACACTTTCACTTTCATGTCCGCTGGAGTAAGAATTGTACCCCTTTCTGAAAGTTATCTCTTAGCAGTGATAAATAGTACTTACATCTTTTTTGTGAAGCTGGAAGTAAAATAAATGAATTCGTAAACTTATGAACGATTATGTGTTAATGAATGAATAATTGCTAAATAATTTCAGAGTAAATTGTAAGCTATTTGTACAAATAGTAACCAACTTTTCCTCCATTTGTTCCTCGTACCGTTAGTTTCAAAAACCCCTTTGGAATCTTTGTACCTGAGCACTAGATGGATTTTCAGTAAACATGACAGCTCACTGAAGTGAAACAGGCACATAGCAAATTTGAAAACACTTCAAAACAAACATTGAGTAATATCTCCCGAAAATCTGTGTTAACAAGTCTCAAGGTTTTACACAGATACAAGATACACTGTTGAAAGACACAAACAGGGTCTGCATTATTTAACATGTGACAAGTTTTAGGGTAGGAGTCTCACCTTATAGGTCTACACCTCTTCTTCAATTTCTTTTCTTTCTCTTTCCCTTAACATTGCAAACTTGTCTTCAGTGGAACTCACTGCAGACACTGGAATTTCTTCCCGTTTTGTTACAGATATCCACCGCTAGCGCCGCCATTTCTCCTGGTCTTCTGGGCTCCATGTTGGTTCCATTTTCACCAAGTTTAATGGCAATCAACCCATTGGTTGGTATTCTTTGGCGTTTCTCTTACAAGAGTTTCACAGATGTAGAAATAGAAAATTTGGACATCATACCCATACATGGCATGCTTTCAAAAAAGGACACTACAGCTTTGTCCATCACCTCTCACTGAAGTTTCTGCCCACTTTCAAAAAAGCAGATGCTAATTTCTAAGAACAAGTAGAAGAATGTGTTGAAAAAATTTTTGAAAAAGAAAACATGCTGCATGTACACTCTTAATTTATTTTTAAACACACTAAACTATTAGAGAAGTCTGGCTTCCCTTGTATTTCTGTTATTTCGACCCAATACCTTCTTCCCGATCTCCCACTTTCCCCTTTACCTGGCAAACTGCCAATGCACCACTAAAGCCAAGCAAATGTCCCCCTTTTAGTGTACCCAGCTCTCCTGGGCAGAGACCAGTAGCCTTCCTCTGTGTGCCCACAGCACATTCCCAGTACCTCTTTCATAACAGTTTCACATTGATTTGTAAACCCTTGAAACCAACAGCTTTCCATCTCACTCCCAAGTAAAAATCAAAGCTTGGAATCTCTTTCTCCCATTTACATTGCTTTTTCATTGGATTCTCATTGTTTTACGGTGCTGGCTTCCCAGCTCCATCAGACTGGAAGTCATAGCCGCAGCCCTGAAATCCCAGATATCCCTGGGCCAGCTTCCTCACCTCCTCCAGGTGTTCATTCAAGCATCACTGCAGGCGCTATCACCCTTCATTGCTTTGTTTCCTGTAGCACTGATCCCCATCGCTCATACCATAATTTGTCATGAGCAATCCCCATCGCTCATACCATAATATTGTCATTCATAATTTGTCATAATATCTTGTTCATTGCCTGTTTCCCTCCATAAGAATGAAAAGTCCCTGTAGACAAGGGTTTCTGTCTGTTTCGTTCACAGGTGTACCCTCTGCACCTTGAACAAAGTCTGGAAACAGTAGCAACTCAATAACTATTCTTTTAATGAATGAAATGGCAGTCTCTCTCACCACTCTCTCTTTTTTAATTTTTTTAATGTTTCTTTTTGGACAGAAAGAGAGACAGACAGAGCAGGAGCAGGGGAGGGGCAGAGAGAGAGGGAGACACAGAATCTGAAGCAGGGTCCAGGCTCTGAGCTGTCAGCACAGAGCCCAGTGAGGGGCTGGAACCCACCAACGGCGAGATCATGACCCATGCTGAAGTCAGGCCCTCAACCAGCTGAGCCACCCAGGCACCCCCGACCGCTTTCTCTTAAGGCAAAGATTTGGCTTTGTTTGTGCAATTCTGGCATTTACCTAGCACATGGTATATAGTCAGTAAGAATCAGTCTCATGGACTTCCCTGGAGGACACAGGTCAATTCTAGGACTGCTACAGCGGGTAGAGATTAAGGAAATGCCAATTTAAAAACCCTTCTGGTTTTCATATCATTTCCCGGATTCATCTTCATTACCTGGGATCACTTAGATGAGGTCCTACATCTTTGGCCAGTCCACTGAAAGACTGGACATGGTGCGCTGAAACGGAAGAAGTACATGGTGTTTAAAACTTCTCTTCTCTCTTTTCTTTTTCTTTCTTTCTTTCTTTCTTTCTTTCCTTCCTTCCTTCCTACCTTCCTTCCTTCCTACCTTCCTTCCTTCCTTCCTTCCTTCCTTCCTTCCTTCCTTCCTTCCTTCCTTCCTCTTTCGGCACTTGCTAGTCATCTGTGTAGATCACTAACAGGATAAAGTGCCAAGAACTGAAAAGACTGCCTGGATTTGGAGGAAGGGACGGAGCAAGAAGTCTGTTAAGGTGGCATCATGGAACGTGTATTTTAGAAACCACTGTGGTAATAACACATTTTGAGACGGGAAGTCAGCTTGGAGCATTAATAAGCGTAAGGAGCAGCGCTCAGTAGTGATTCTGCCGCAGGGCCATTGAATGGTTGTCCTTCTAGCTCCAAAATGAGAAAGAGATAATGAGAGAAAGAGCGAAAGGAAGGGAGGAAGGGAGGGAGAGGGAGAGAGAAAGAAAGAGGGGTGGGAATGGAGAAAAAGCGAGCGAAAGAAGGCGGGAAGAAGGAAGGGAGAGAGAAAAGGGAGGCAGGGAAGGGAGGTAGAAACAGACGAACAAATGTCTCTAGCAGATTTTGTTTTGTTTTTTGTTTTCGAGAAACACCCAAACCAATCGCAATCAGTGTAGGCAAACAAACTCCCTGATACCTTCCCTTTGGCGGTGAACCCCACGCCTTCCCTCGGTGTTGAAAGAAAGGCTCGGGTCACTCCGCAGGGTTTCCAGAAGGAGTAGCACCGTGGGGGGGGGGGCACACCACGTGGCTCCAGGAGCTGGCCCGCCGCTCGCGGGGGTGCGAGGCCGGCGGGCTCCGCGGGCCGGGAGGGCGGGAGAGCGCCGGCCCGCCGCCCCCGGAGGAGGGGCGGAGGGTGGCGCGGCGCCCGCGCTTTTCCCCGCAGGCCGGCCCCGGGCGGCCGCAGCGGCGGGGCGGGCATGGCCGAGACGCGGCCCGGGCCGGAGCTGGGGCCGCAGCTCAGCGCGCTGCCCGACCACTCGCCGCGCCTGCAGCCCGCGCTGGCCGAGCTGCGGCGCCGGGCCCGGGCGGCCCGCGGCCCGCAGTCGCCGCCGCCGCTCAGCGACGCCTTCCTGCTGCGGTTCCTGCGCGCCCGCGACTTCGACCTGGGCCTCGCCTGGCGGGTAAGCGCTCCCCTCGGCGGGCGGCGCCGGGGGCCCGCGGCCGCGGAGGCTCAGGTCGCCGGCACAGCCTTGGAGGGAAGGCGCCCCGGGCGCCCCGGGCGGCGGGCGGGCGGCTGCGGTTCCGAGAAAGCCCGCACCCGCCCTTCCAGTTTCTCTGGGTCTTGGAAAGGGAAAACCTAGAAGCAGCTGGAGCGCTTCGGGGTGACGGCCCGTTTGACCCCCCAGACACTGGAACTCTGCTCCAGATGAGTCTCCCGAGCCTATCGAGTTTGGGGCGAATGCCTTTCCTCTGGCCGGCGCGAAGCCGGTGGCATAAGCCCGGGGAGGAAACCGGGATCGATCACCGTTTAGCAGATCGCTCCCCGGGTGGCCGGGAACGTGCAGTTGCCAGGGCAACGGAAGGTCTGAAGCCAAATTCTAGCAAAAGAGTGCGGTTCGTACTTTCCGTGTCAGGAAGGTAAAGCAGTCCGGTGTATTCCGAGTGGAAAGGTGTGGGGTGTGGTGGCCCTTGTGTGTTTCCAGGTGTGTTACACCTGGTTGAGAGCGGGGGTGGGGGGACGGGGGGGGGGAGACAGGAATCGGAAGGAGGGATGTAGCCCTGAGTTCTGTCACTTTGGGCTCATCATCCTTTTCTGTTAAATAACGGTGAGAAAGCCTACCTCACTGACCGATTTCGGACCTGAACGTTAGCCAATCTACCAGAACAACACGTTTCCAGCACAGAGCCTGGCACAGAGTAAGCAGCCGGCAACTGAACCTGATCTAGCCCTTTTGCCAAGTGGGTTGCTCAATGGCACGTTGCGAGGTGGGAGGCAGGGGACGTAACGTGTCTCAGTATGAGATTTTGTTGTCGTTAACTAAGTTTTAAAACATGTTTTTGATGTTTATTTGGGGCGCCTGGGTGGCTCAGTCCATCCGACTTCAGCTCAGGTCATGATCTCTTGGTTTATGAGTTCGAGCCCCGCGTCGGGCTCTGTGCTCACAAACAGCTCAGAGCGTGGAGCCTGCTTCAGATTCTCTGTCTCCCTCTCTCTCCGCCCCTCCCCTGCTCATGCTCTGCCTCTCTCTCAAAAATAAATAAATGTTAAAAATGTTCAAAAATATATATTTAATGTTTATTTATTTTTGAGAGAGAGCCCAAGCGGGGGAGGGACAGAGAGAGCAGGAGACACAGAATCCAAAGCAGGCTCCAGGCTCTGAGCTGTCAGCACAGAGCCTGATGTGGGGCTCGAACCTTCTAACCCTGAGATCATGACCTGAGCTGAAATCGGAAGCCCAACCGACTGAGCCATCCAGGCGCCTGTCCGTTAACTAATTTTTAACGGAAACAGTAAAGAGCATGGGTGATTTTAAAAAATCCATAAATAGTAAAGAGTCCAAAGAAAGTTGCTAAAAGTAACTTTCTAAAGGAGAAAAGTTCCCCACCCAAAACCTTCATTTTGTTGGTCGTTTACCCAGAAGCAGTTACTGTTATGTTTCTCTTTCTAGATATAGTCTGAGCTCACACAGCATAGGTATGTGTTTTCATTTGACTTTTTTTTTTTTTTTTTTTACACAATTTATCATAGAGAGCAGCCTATTTCAGCACGTGCGCATACAGCTTATTCTTTTGGGGAGCTGTGTCCTCTTCCACTGTATGAGTTAATTCCATTAAAATTTATTAACCAGTCCCCTGTTATTGGCCAGAGGCATTGTCATCAATGCTATTCATTCCTTCAGTGATTATTTTTTGAACTGCAGTGTGCCTGGCGGTGTACAAAATGCGGTAAATCAGACAATGGGGTTTCTTCCGTCACCAACCGGGTGTTATACACAACTGTCTTTGTGCAAGAACACAACTATATCCTTAAGGGTAGGTTCAGCCTGTACAGGTGTTGGATGAAATAAGAGATGCATTTTCAATGTTGAGTAACCACTGTCCTTCAAAATGTTTGCACTAATTGCCTCACTTTTATACTACAAAATGGTGACTTTTTCTTCATATGATCACCCACACTTTACTATCAGACATTATGATCTGTGTCGACCTGGTTGGTGAGAAATTGGTTCTCATTATCATATGCATCTTTTTAAATTATAAGTGAGCTTAATCATGTTTCATATATTTAAAATTTTAAAATTATTTTCCAGTTAACTGCCTGCTTTTACCGTTTGTCAATTTTCTTCCATTTTGTTCACATTAAAATATACATATAATTTTTTATTCATAAAATATCTTTGTGTATTAAAGAAAATAAGCCTTTGCCCTAGTTTGTTGTCTTTTGACATTGTTTGTACTGTTTTTTCTGGGCAGAATTTAAACATTTCTATGTAATCAAATACATCAATTAGATTGTTCTTGGTTTCTAGGTCTTATAAGCTCTTCTCTCCAAATTTTCCATGGTAATTTATTTATTTGTTTTTAATTTTTTTTACTGTTTATTTATTTTTGAAGGAGAGAGACAGAGCATGAGTGGGAGAGGGGCAGAGAGAGAGGGAGACAGAATCTGAAATAGGCTCCAGGCTCTGAGCTGTCAGCACAGAGCCCGGCACAGGGCTTGAACTCATGAGATGTGATATCATGACCGAGCTGAAGTCGGATGCTCAACTGACTGAGCCACCCAGCCACCCCTAAAGCAATTTATGACTTCTCTCTTTAATGTTGGAGTTGCTAATCTACTGGGATTTATTTTGATGTTAGGAGCGAAATAAGAATCTGACTTTAATTTTGTTTTGTCAGATGGCTACTCACGTATCCCAACATCATGAGCAATGAACTAATATTTACTCAGCAACTACTAAATATAAAGACAATCTGAGGTCCTAAGAAGAGTGCAGTTTAAATGAGGCATTAAACATATAAATGTGTAGAGGTTACTAATAATAAAAAAGCGAATGATTTACTGATTTCCTTTTAGCTGCTTTTTAAAAGTAATGTCTAAACAAAAGAAGAAATAAAATTTACCCCAGCCTCTGTTATATATATTATTTTCTGTATTCTTTATTTTCCTGAATTGTTTTCATTGCACCATGTCCTTAAGAAATTGGCTAGCAAGACTGTCTAAATCCATTGGACAGGAATCAAGTCTCTGTCTGTGAACTCTTTGCCTCACTTTCCTGCCAACTGGGAAGGAAAGGGAAAGGCTTAGAGTGTGAAACTATTTTTTTTCATTTTCCACCATAAAAGCGGCTAATTCAACTCAAACTCCCTTATTTATAATATAAATGCCCTGTAGTTTTAGTATAAGAAGAAAACTTTATAAGTCCCTCAGTTACAACGAGACTAGTAACCAGTTTCTAGAAGTAACTAGAAGTAACTAGTCCGAAGTCATTTATTAAGTGGGGGAGCAGGGATCTGAACTTGGGTTGAAGTTTGCAGAGCCTGCATCACAAGCACACTACACTTGACCCTTCTGTTTAAAACAATGAATTTAAAACCGCCAATTGTTAACCTTTGCCTGTTCTACGTATTCTTGTGAATTCCTGTCTTTTACAAGTGACTAGTTCAGTTCCTTATATTTTTGCTCCACGTGGCAAGTTTTTTATCCTTGAAATATTTCTATGGTTTTCCCAAAGTCTTTGAAGCTTTCAAAATCCATTGACTCTCACTGCTAATTTCCCTTTAAATGTAGCTTCTTTTGTAAAATTTATCATAACACATGTCAGTTTTAGCAACTCTGCTCCTGATAGTTACTGCCCTTAAGCAAATGTGTAACTTCTCTAAACTTGAGTTTTCTTATCCATAAAATGGGGTAACAGTAGTTACCTTTCAGGATGGTTGTGAGAAGGAATTGAAATGATGCCATAAAACCCCATAAAAGCTGCACCAACATAGTTGTTATTTTGTTTGAAAGTACGTGAAAAATGTAAGAACAAACATACTCGTTTACAAAGTATAGTTAATGAAAATAAACCATAATTTTATTTATTTATTTATTTATTTGTTCCTAATTGTGGTACAAAACAGGTACCTTCCAGTAGTGAATATTCACTTGCTTCCAGTTTTCTGTTGTTGTGGACTTTAGATGATTTGTTGGAGAATTGCTCAGTAGCAGTTTATGTCATTTACATAACTTATTTAAGTCAGCCGGGGTTCTGAATTAATTCATCAATGGAAAAGTAATAATCAAAGATCCGAGTTTAGATATTTCAATTTGCAACTAACAGATCCCTTAACAACTTCTATGATTCCATGGTAAATTAAGACCATTCTTTTTATATAGGTACTGATATGCTGCGTGCGTCTAGCGTTTTCCTTGAATCAGAATTAAAAGGACTATTTTTTATATCTGAGGGAACTATCAAAGTAATGAGCATTGTAACATGCTTTTAATCTTTGTTCTGATGCTCTCTAAGACCGGAGGAGGAACAGAAACTCATAGAGTAGAATGAATATATCAGAATCTACAATGTACCTTTTGTTCTTTCTGCTTTTGGAAGTTGGTATTTAGGTCACCAATTATTTCGTCATGGGCTGATTTATAGGCTTTTTTCATTCTTACCTCTCAGTTTCATTTAACTTGTAGCAACTCTCTTTTTTTTTTAAACAATTTGGAAAAGTTTATTAAATGAAGAAATGAGAGGGAGAAAGATGGAAATAGGGAAAGTTAGAAAGACAACATCAGTAAGAGAGAGAAAGGAGAGAGGGGCAGGCGGCACACATAACTCTTCCCTCCCTTCTGTGCATCATGGTGTCGCTTCTCCTGTATACCATCCAACTAGCTTTTCTCGTTCTTCAGCCATTTCCAGTCATTAACATTGCCCAACGGTTAGAATTTCCCCTTCTACTTGGTTTTTGAATTTGTATTTGTCGTTTCTCCTCCAGAGCACAACTACTTTGTGATCACACCTGTCATGCTTATTCCAATGACTCTCAAATGTGGAATCTGTCCCTTCCTTTCATCTGAACCTCAGTTCCCCATTGCGAGTAGACCTCTTAGAACTCAAAACAAACATGCTGTCATCTTATAAAAATTGAGAACACTGAAAATCGTGAAGAGGAAAATTTAAAAATCACAAACTTTAAATGCATAATTTGATTTTAGTATTCCCCACAAGACACTGGCAATATCTGTATTACTTGTAAATGCAGAGTAACAATTACTGGTGGGTCTTTTAAAATAAAAAGAAAACAGGATTCCTTCATACTTTGCCAAGACTTACTATCCAGGCATACTGTTCCACTCTGAAGCCAAACCACTATTAAAACGTTGATTTGGGGGGCACCTGGGTGGCTCAGTCCGTTAAGGGTCCAACTTTGGCTCAAGTCCTGATCTCGTGGTTCATGGGTTAGAGCCCTGTGTTGTGACGGCTCTGTGCTGACAGCTCAGACAGAGCCTGGAGCCTGCTTTGGATTCTGTGTCTCCCTCTCTCTCTGTCTCTGCCCCACTCATGCTCTCTCTCTCTCTCTCTCTCAAAAATAAATAAGCTAAAAAAATTTAAAACATTGATTTTTGTTGGTTTTCTATTAGTAGAAAATATAGTAGTGGTATAGAGATGTTCCTTTGTATCTTTGATTTAGCTCTTTTTTTGTAGGAAAGAATATGAAACCAAAAATCCTAGTTATCTTTAACATAAACCTGCACTAAGATACTTGGATGAGCAATATAAATCCAAATAACTTCCCAATGATCACAACAGCAGTGGTAACTACCACTCATTATGCCCGTGTATGATTTATATTTAACCCTACGAGGCAGATGTGGAGGAAACAAGACTCAAAGGAGTTAAATATTTACCCAAGATCACACAGATAATAAATGGTAGAGTTAAGGTTTTTCTGAAGAAGCAGCCTGGGAATTTAATTTTACTTTTAATTTTCACTGCATAGCATGGCTTGTATGATGCAGTTGTTACTGACGGGTCAGCTCCAGAGAGCACAGGCATTTTACTCTGTTCACTGCTCTAATTCAGGTGCCTACACAGTATGTGGAATTGTAGATGCTCCCAAAATATTTGTAGGGCTAATTTGTTTGATTTCTCTTCTTCTTTGTTTCAGAAAGGACTAAATGTGGATATTTCAGTTATCTGTTGCTGAGTAACAAATCACCCCCGAATTTAGTGGCTCAAACTACCACTATTTATTTGTCTGTGATTCTCTAATTTGGGCAGGGCTGCGTGGGGCCATCTCTGCTCCACATTGCATCAGATGCGAACTTGGCTGAGATCAGACTAAGATGAGCTCTGGTTGTCTAGTATCTCTCTCCACATAGACTTATGATTTGGTAATCTTAGTCTTTTTTAAAAAAATTTTTTAATGTTTATTTATTTATTTTAGAGAGAGCGAGAGAGAGCACAAGTGGGGAAGGAGCAGAGAGAGAGGGAGACACAGAATCCAAAGCAAGCTCCAGGCTCTGAGCTGTCAGCACAGAGCCCGACACGGGGCTCAAACTCACTAGCCATGCCGTGAGATGATGACCTGAGCCGAAGTCGGATGCTTAATGGACTGAGCCACCCAGGCGCCCCTTAGTAATTTTATTCTTATGTGTTGTCTTGATCCCAAAAAGCAAACACAGAAAGTCCTAGACTTCCTAAATTAGCACAGTGTCACTTCTGCTAAAGCAAGGTGTAAGGCCACATGAACAGACACTTCTCCAAAGAAGACATCCAGATGGCCAATAGACACATGAAACGATGCTCAATGTCACTCATCATCAGGGAAATACAAATTAAAACCACAGTGAGATACCTCACACCAGTCAGAATGGCTAACATTAACAACTCAGGCAACAACAGATGTTGGCAAGGATGCGGAGAAAGAGGATCTCTCTTGCACTGCTGGTGCGAATGTAAACTGGTGCAGCCACTCTGGAAAACAGGATGGAGGTTCTTCAAAACATTAAAAATAGAACTACCCTACGACCCAGCAATGGCAGTACTAGGTATTTATCCAAGGGATACAGGTGTGCTGTTTCAAAGGGACACATGCACCCAAATGTTTATAGCGGCACTATCAACAATAGCCAAAGTATGGAAAGAGCCCGAATGTCCATCGACAGATGAATGGATAAAGAAGATGTGGTATATATATACAATGGAGTATTACTTGGCAATCAAAAAGAATGAAATCATGCCATTTGCAACTACATGGATGGAACTAGAGGGTATGCTAAGTGAAATTAGTGAGTCAGAGAAAGACAAATATCATATGACTTTACTCATATGAGGACTTTAAGTTACAAAACAGATAAACATAAGGGAAGGGAAGCAAAAATAATATAAAAACAGGGAGGGGGAAACATAAGAGACTCTTAAATATGGAGAACAAACAGAGGGTTACTGGAGGGTTTGTGGGAGGGAGGATGGGCTAAATGGGTGAGGGGCATTAAGGACTCTCCTCCTGAAATCATTGTTGCACTATATGCTAACTAACTTGGATGTAAATTAAATAAATAAATAAATAAATAAATAAATAAATAAATAAAGATGTCAGGCCAGGCCAGATTCAGGGAGGAGGAATCAAATGGATCCCACCTCCCACCTCTGATGGGATGAGTTGCATGTGTTGACCAGGAGGGGAGGTATTGTAGCTGCCCCTGGAGACTGCCAGCCATAGAGATAAATGAAAATTACTCAACTTTGAAGTTGTGATGAAGTCCTGTCACCTGAGATCCTTGATGAAGGGAACTTTAATTTTTACAGCTAAAAAAATAATACACCAGCTTAAAATCCTGACATAATGGATGGAAAGGGCCATCCATAATGCCAAGGCTTTGCTACCATTTTTACAAAGTGCTTACCAGGTATGTTATCTGTAGACAGTTTTTATTTATTTTTCAGTTACTGAAAAACTATTATAAGTGGAGGGCAGAATGTCCAGAAATAAGTGCAGATCTACGCCCTAGAAGTATCCTTGGCCTTTTGAAGGCCGGTTACCTTGGAGTCCTGACAGCCAGAGACCCCACTGGCAGCAAAGTTCTTATTTACAGAATCGGTAAGTCATACATCGTACTTTTTTTCTTTTTCTTTTTTTTTTCTTGACTGCCATATTAAAAGCTTTGAGTCTGTATTTAAGAATTTAGCTTTTTAGGTCTTCACTTAGGTTTAATATAGAGTTTAATGTCCCTCAAATATAATAAAACTGGCGATTGTGAGAAAATTAAAAACCAATGAAAACCTCACTTCCATTCTTCCACACGGTCAACTGTATAAAATAAGAAAGAAGACAGAGTAGAGAAATAGGGGGGAAAGGTGAAAAATATCAAGGTAAAGGTTTTAAAAAGTGCTTAATAGGAAATCCAAAGAAGAATTCCAAACTGTAATAATGCAACCTCCGTGAGAGCATGGATTTTGTCTGTTCACTGTATCCCAAACACTGAAACCAGGGGCTAGTATGTGGTAGGGATTTATTAACTACTGCTGGAGTGAGGGAACGGCTAGTGGGTCAACACCCAGGGCTGAGGGGACAGGGGCTCCCTCTCTGGGATGGGGGGATGTCCAGTGGGAAAGGAGCTTTCCTGGGTAGTTGGAAGACATTGTATCCCACATGCCCCACTTGTCAAAGCTCCCCCCGCTTCACCGTTAGGCCTTCCTAGTGTTTTCTGTAGGTTGGTGACTGCCCCTTCCTTAGACCTGTGTGTGATTAAAAATGGCGCGTAACAAAGGAATCACACGGCCCCTAGCGTCCTTCCGTGGCCCACTTGGTAGGACAAAGATAACCAATATTTCATGAGGAGAATTTCATTAATTATAATCTTACAAAAACCTTTACATCTGTAAATATTCTAGGGAGCTTTAAACTATTTATAGATTTGCTTTTCCTGCTTGATGATAGATAAGATGCCTGCCTGTAACTCAACTGTTTATGATCTTGCAGGAAGACCCTGCATTTAATTCTTTAGGGTATCGGAAAATGGAGTCGAATGATTCGGTTTTGTGCTCCAGCTTATGTGTCAAATATACCTGGGTCATCGTGAAGTCGTTGTCTATAAAACAGACATCACAATGTCTGTCCTGTTCTTCTGTTGCCCCCACTCCAGTGTTCTAGGAAGATGAATGAAGTTTCCCCAAGTTATTTAGGGATAGAGTTGCCAGAGTTAAGATAGTATCCTTGTTTTGTATATCAGGTAGACATACATTTGTTGAAAATATGGTATGTCCAGTTTGCATTTGAATTTCAGATAAACAACAAATAATTTTTTAGTATGCACGGGGCATAGTTACATGAAAAATTGTATCCTGTTTACCTGAAATCCAGCTTTAACAGGCAGTCTTATATTTTATCTGGCAATGCTACTTAGAGGTCCCAGGATATAAAACTGAAACCTGCAAGTGTCCTGGCTCTGTACTGCCTGGCTGGAGGTTTCTTTTTCTTTTCTTTTTTTTTTTTTTTTTTTGAGTTTGTTAATAAATTACCTGGTGGGCAAGTTAAGAAGTAAAAATGACACCTTGAAAGTAAAAAGCAATTTTACTACTTTGATCATAAATACTTTAATACTGGGGGCACCTGCTCAGTCAGTGGAGTCTGTGACTCTTGATCTCAGTGTTGTAAGTTTGAGCCCCACACTGGGTGCAGAGATCACTTAAAAATAAAATCTTTAGGGGCACCTGGGTGGCTCAGTCAGTTGAGTGTCTGACTTTGATTTCAGCTCAGGTCATGATCTTATGGTTCGTGGGATAGAGCTGTCAGGTTTTGTGCTGACAGCTTGGAACCTGCTTGGGATTCTTTCTCTCCCTCTCTCTCTGTCCCTCCCCTGCTCACACATACACACACTTTCTCTTTCTCTCTCTCTCTCAAAATAAAGAAACTTAAAAAAGTTAAAAATAAAGTCTTTATAAATACATACATACATACATACATACCTTAACAGTAAATCAATAGTCTTCTATTGCTTAGGGAGGGTTTCTTGTAGTACATTAATAATTAAGTATAGTATTTAACTAAAAAAGAGATTTTAATATCAAGAAAACGTGTAGGTTAGTGATGGTCAGAGCAGAAAGGCATGTAGAAAATTTCCTGTGTATTATGTAGAATTAGACTTTATTCTAGGGTGAAAAGGAGAATCAGAAGAGGTTTAGGAGTAAAATGAAAGGATAGAGTAAAGATTTATAAATTTCCTCAATTTAACTGAATTAATGGGAGGAACTGAAAAAGGAAAGCTGTGGTAGAGGTTTTTGGACATTAGCGTAACCACCTTTGCCTAGGTACCATCTCTGCAGGAAAAGCGGTGACAAAAACGTACACAGCCTTTTTCTCCAGTTCTGTCAGGGCAACACAAGGTGAAACTCAGTTTTTGCCATTAGTCCACAAGCCAGAGGATATAATTTTATGCTTTTGAGACTCACGACTATACTGCAGCAGCAAAAATACAATTAGCAGTGAGTATTAAGTCTTGACTATGGCATAGTTCTTAGGAATACAAGTTCTACAGCACATTGGCCAGCCCTACTACTTTCTAGCTACCTGTAACCCCATTTTTTCATCTGTCAAATAGGCATAGTAAAAACCCATCTCACAGGGTTGCTGTGAGTGTTAAATCTTGTAACATATATGAAATATAATTAGAACATTACCTGACATATAATAAGCACTCAATCAATGTTAGATAGATGCTGAAAAAGGAATGAGAAATCTAAGTCATGTTTTTCTTTTGCCTTAAGGAAGCTTGGAGTCTAGACCAGTGCTATCCAGTGGAATTTTCTTTAGATTTTTTTTAAATGTTTTATTTATTTTTGAGAGAGAGAGACAGTGTGAGCAGGGGAGGGGCAGAGAGAGAAGGAGATACAGAATATGAAGCAGGCTCCAGCCTCTGAGCTAGCTGTCAGCACAGAGCCCGACGCAGGGCTCGAACCCACGAACTGTGAGATCATGACCTGAGCCGAAGCCGGACGCCCAATCGACTGAGCCACCCAGGTGCCCCTGGAATTTTCTATAATTATGAAATTGTTCTGCAATAGCCACGAGACACATGTGGCTCCTGAGCACTTGAATGTGGCTTTTGCAACTAAGAAACTGAATTTTTAATTTTATCTAATGGTAATTAATTTAGGTTTAAATAGCCACCCTTGGCTAATGGCTACCATATTGGACAACACAGGTCTAGATGACTATGTTGGTGACCTCAGAAATTTAGGTCAGCTACTATTTTCTTAACTGCAGACTTTCAATGATTCTGTGCCTATTTTTCACCATGGTAGCTTTCTGCCAATGTCTGAAGTAGTATATTATATTTGAGCTGGGTTATCCATGAATTGATTATTCAAATTCTTACCAGGCAGCTGAGGCTCCTGAAGAGCAAAGGGCAATCCTATTGGGCCTTACTGGGAATACTTCCAATTGTCTCTTCTCCCTATATATGTATCTTCAAATTTTTCTTTGCTAGTAGACACTCCCCATCAACATTTAAATCCGTTAAGGGTCAGCCATCCAAAAGAAAGCAAAAATTCTTCCTCAATCCCACAAGACCCTCCAGCCTCCATCCCAGCCATCTCCCCACTCCTTGTTCTCAGCCAAACATCTTAAATTAGTGATGTTCACCGTCCGTCTTTTCTCACCGTTTTTTCACAATTCCTCTCAATCCACCCTAGCCTAATTTCACTTCCACCGCTGTGCTGAAATGACCTTAACAAATCATCAGTGACCTTCCTTTCACCAAATCTCATGGACATGTTCAGTTCTGTTTTACTTGATCTCTCAACACAGCAAACCACTGCCTCTTACTTGAAATTTCCCCTTCCCCTGGCTTTTCTGATGCCACATTCTCCTGATGTTTTCCCGACTTAACTCCTTCTAAGATTCCTTAGCTGGTACCACCTATTCTATGGCCCTTTAAATTCTGAAATTCCTTAGGGAATAGATCTCAGCTTCGTGTTCTGTTGCTACTTTCTCCATAGACCTAAGACAATCCCTATTGTAGACAGTCTATTGTAGACTGTCTCACCCCACCATCTCCTGTTCCCAGGGATCCACACAACCTGTTTCTTGTTCCATCTGTATCCAGTTGGATGTCTCCCAGTCACCATTTTTACATGTCCAAAACTACTTATGATCTCTTCCTCCCCAAACATTTCTCTTCCACTGTTTCCTATCTCAGTGAAGGGTACCACCATTCTGCCCAGTTGTCCAAGCCAGAAACTGGTGTTTTGAAACTTTACCATTACTTACTCATGAATCTTTTTTCCCTCTTTTCAATTTGTTTTGTTAGACACTCCATGAAACTTTCAGTATGAAGACTTGTAGTTTTTTCAGCGTTGGAACATTTTTCTCTACTGTTACTCCTCTCTCCTTTCTTCCCTATTCTCTGCATTTTTTACCTTCCAGAACTCTAATTAGTTGGATGTTGAAACTTCTGCTAGCTGCATATCTCTAGCTGCATGAGTCTTTTGATACATACATATCAATTCTTGGCTCTTTTCAGAGAATTCCTCAGCTTGGTATTCCAAACCATTATCCACTCATTGGCTGTGTCTTTTCTGCCATTTGTCCTTTCAGCTGAGATTTGCTTGAATTATCATTGTTTCGTTTCCAAGATCACAGCTGATTCTGTCCTGGCGCGCCTGGGTGGTTCAGTTGGTTAGGCATCTGACTCGGATTTGGCTCGGGTCACAATCCCATGGTACATGGGTTTGAGCCCTGCATCTGGCTCTGCACTGTCAGTGCCACTGCTTGGGATTCTCTCTCTCCCTCTCTCTCTGCCCCTTCCCTCCTTGCACGCTCTCTCTCTCTTTCTCAAAATCAATAAACTTAAATAATAATCTTTTCTTATAATAGCCTACATTATTCTTTTTTCCCCCTCACTGAAACTATTTTGCTTCTTTTTAATGTCTCTTCCTTTATTAACTGTCTCCTTGGGTTTTAGTGCCTTTATTGAGTGTGGTTCCCTTCTTCCTTGAATGTGTGTATTTTAAAAAATCTTATAATATTCAATGGCTGCATATCTTCTTTTAAGATCACCTGTTTACCTGTCTGTAACTGCCATTTCTGCTTGCCCTGGCCTGCCCAGGGATGGTGGGGGAAGGGAGAAGACAAGAATGTCAGTTATTCTTCTTAGTTGTTTCCCCTGGGTGTGGGCAGCTACTGGAGTACTTCCTTGTTTCTTTTCCAAAGCCCACAATTAACCATTCTGGCCTGTTCAGACTTGACGGCTACGTGCTGTTGCCACCAAGGGGTGTCTGAGACATCAGTGTGCCAGTCTGCTCTTCACGCATTTCCCTTAGCAACCTCTGGTTACTATAGGGCCCTGGTTACTCCTCAGAATTCCTTATCATCCAAAAGCTTTTCTCATTTCCAATACCTCTGAGCTTGGAGCATACCTGGGGGCATTCTCGTCTTCAGCCAGAGCTCTCTCCTGCATGTTGTGGGTGCAGTTCCATTTGGCCATCAGATCCAGCCTGCATTCATTCTTTTTTCCCCTATGCTTTTACAAATCTGTTCTTTGCTAGGGATCTGAGGGTGGAGGGAGAAGCAGGAACATGTTTTTGGACCACCAATTTGATCTATTATTCAATCCATGATCTTTGTACCTGTTTTTATTTCTACTGATCTTTTACATCTTGAAAGAATTGGTTTCCCTTTGTAAATCTTCCTGAGTTTTTACACTATGCTGAGATAATGCTATTTAAATTTTTTTTTTTTAGCACAATGGGACCCAAATGTTTTCACAGCTTATGATGTTTTTCGTGTAAGTCTAATCACATCCGAGCTTATTGTACAGGAGGTAGAAACGCAACGGAATGGTATCAAGGCTGTCTTTGATCTAGAAGGCTGGCAGTTTTCTCATGCTTTTCAAATTACCCCATCTGTAGCCAAGAAGATTGCAGCTGTTCTTACAGTAAGTGTGTATTTTAACTCTTTGGGATACTAATTCCAAATAATAGATTTAAATTTAGTTATATGTTAGACAAAGCAAAGGGATAGTACATTTATTAGAAAAGTAAATAAAAATTTTTAAATATTCACATAATTCAGTGACACAAAGAGGAAGTAAAGGGTGATTAATTCATAAAATAAAAACTGTTGCAGGAAACCAAAAATACATTCAAAATTAGCAACCACAGAATTTAAATAACAATGTGGTCATTTTCTCTTTCTGTTATTAAATTTTTCTTCCTAAATTTAAAGATTGACTGAAAACAATATTTATAGTAATGGTACAATAAAAACATTCTTGGGAGGTATAAATTGATACAGTTCTTTCAGAAATCAAAAGGTTTTTAAGACGGCCATCATCTTTGACCCAGAAATACTACTTTTGGGGATAGCCAAGGAATAATCTTTAATACTGTAAAGACTTTGTATATACTGTGTGCCAGGTACTCTGTTGGATGTCTCAAGTGCATTACCCTTTAATGGCCAAACAAGCCTATGGCTATTATTTTCCCATTTTTCAGATTAATTAACCATGTCGGAGAGGTGACATAGCAATGCCCAAGCACACACATTTTGTCAGTAGTGAAGCAAGAATTCCAGTTCAGGGCATCTGAATGTAAGAGTTGTCCTTATTGCTTTATGTAAATGAAGATGGTTACTATAGCATCAATTTTTATAGATGAAAATTAGAAATAGCTTATTTGTCCAGTAATAGGAAAATGGTTACTTAAATTATGGTACATCCATTTAATAGATTATTGCAATGATATTAAAACTCGTGTATTAAAAAATTGCATTGTGTCAATGAAACAAAAGAGGTGCAAATTATTTAGAGACTGTATTGGCAATTATGTTTAAAATAAAGTTATTCATAGAAGGAACCTGGAAGGAAAATCTCCAAATTGATAACACATCTCTAAAAGCTATGCAGAGGGGAAAAAAAAGAATTTTTTATGACAGGAACTTGGGAAGAAAAATCTCTACATTAACAACACATTTTGAGTAGGAAAACTATTGGTTAAGTGTTTTTTATTTATTCTTAACTTTCTAAATAAACTTATATTGCTTTGATGTGAAAGACTTAACCTGGGTTAAAAGTTCAAAAGTGTGTGTTTATTATTCTTTCAACTTCTATGAAACTTTAATTTTTTTCTCAAAATAAAAATTAGGGGAAGATGGTTAACTATAAATATCCGAATGACTGGTTGGTTCCTTGAAAGAACATTTATATGTGATTGGGGAAGATATTTTCTGTGTCTAACTTCAAAAGATGTAGATGTTTCTTAACATACTTTGCTAAGCTATAAAAGTTTTAGAGAGTTTCCTTACTCTAGTGACTGTGAACTGTAAAGCAGGCTATTGTATTGATAGAATAAATAATTCTGAAAATAAAATCCTACTTTAGGTACTGCACTAGGTAGAGCAAGTGTTCAAAGAAGGGACTGCTCAATAGGAATATATATTAATTGATGCTTTGTTATTAACATTTTTTTATTTTCAAAAGGATTCCTTTCCATTAAAAGTTCGCGGTATCCATTTGATAAATGAGCCAATAATTTTCCACGCTGTCTTTTCCATGATTAAACCATTCCTGACTGAAAAAATTAAGGAACGGGTGAGTAAAATGTATTCAAGTCACTATGCTTCTGTACCAGACATTCCAATCCTTTTTTATTTAAGCCAACTGCTTTTATAAATTAAAATTCCCTTTTAATTTTGAAAAATCAAGTTAGTGAGAGTGGAGAAACTGGGCCTCTCATTCATTGCTAGTGGGAGTGAAAAATGGTATATTCCCTCTATTGAGGGCAGTGTGGTAATAGTTATCAAAATGACAGTCCTTGCACTTCTGGGATTTTATACCACAGATATACCAACACATTAACAAAATTACATATACGAGAGGATTCACTGCAGCAAATGATTGGAAACCACCAAGTGTTCATCATCAGGGAACTGGTTAAATAAACAGACACATCGACACAATGGAATACGACATAATTTGCAGGATGTATTGTAAAGTGAAATAGGAAAACAAAGAACAGTTTTTATAGTATGCTACCTTTTGTATAAAAAGGGGAGAAATCAGAATCTCTAGTTATAGCTTCTTTAAAAGGATATACAAGAAAGTAAACTAAATGGTTACCTGTATGTAGCAGAGCAGAGGTGTGGATGGGGTGGATGAGGTGTGAGTAGGGACTAGGGCATCTGTGTATCTTTTATCTTGTTTTGATTTCCAGCCATATGAATGTATTATCTGTGCAAATAAAAAATTAATGTATTTAAATTAGACATGCATAACTGAAAACTACAGTACCCAAAGGTATGTGACTTAGTGTCATTTAGTTAAAGCAAAAAGATTTTTTTTTTCCACCTATCCTGTGGAGGCTTATCTGAGGTGACTATCTAATGTCTTTAAGGATTTTTCCAAATATTAAAAATAAAATCTGAGTTCCCAAGAGTGGCAACCACTCTACTACATGAATCTGTAAAGGATAATTTGTAGAGGTTATCCAGTAGGAATTTCTATCTGTCTTCAAGAAGAACCACACCTATGAAGATGGCCGCTTTTCATCCTAGTATTTTTAGAAAAGTCAATTTTGGGGTGTTTATTATTGTGTCTCTTCAGTGTAGCTTGATCATTGCTGACCACCTTCTATTTAACTCTAAAATATCTAAAAGTAAGTATTTCTATTTTGGGTTATATTCTGGACAAATAAAAGCAAAAATAACAATAAACTCAACCTAGCAAACAGGAGAATATGAGCAAAAAAGGAAGAAAAATTTAAAAATGAGAAGGAAGATGAAGCATTTCAGTGAAGGTTAATTGAAATGAAATGGACTTGCCAGTATAAGAGAAGTGGGGACCCAATGCAGCTATTCTCCTCCCTTTCAACATTTTGGCAATATCCTATGAATGTTCTTTGTTGCTGCTTCCTGAGGAGACAGGAGAATTTCTTTTTAATTAGCTGATGATATTTTAAACATTCCAGAAGAAACCAAGAAGTGGGGCTCTGAGGTTCCTGAGTACAGGAGACTTGTTTTATTCTTCTAATGTACAGATGAACATGTTACCCTAGCAGATGGAAAAGGGGTACTTATTTGTTTTTAGCAACATGTGCTAAAGGTTCTGAGTCTTTATTTTAACTTTGTGGCATTATGTGATCCATTTTTATGGTTTAAATATTTGAAAATTTAAGGTTCTCAACCATCATACTTGTCTCTTAATTCTGTACTAGCCAAGAATATCCATTAATTGTACCACATAAATTACTCCCCGTATACATAGCTGTGTGTGCAGATACGTGCTTTTATTTCATATGAACTAATACCAAGTAGTACATTTTTATCATCTATAAAAGAGTCTCAGGATGTTAGATGTTTTGAATCACATGTATATTAGGGAACAGAATGTATAGTAATTTTATTTAGAGTTTAAAATTTTTTTTACGTTTATTTACTTGAGGGGAGGGGGCAAAGAGAGAGGGAGAGAGAGAATTCCAAGCAGGCTCTGTGCTGACAGCATGGATTTCATGAATGGTAAGATCATGACCGGAGCTGAAATCAAGAGTCACATGCTTAACTGACAGAACCACCCAGGTGCCCCTAAAAATCTATTTTTGAAAGAGGATAGAATATCTTTTTATAAATCTTGTATTGTTATAAGAATACCAATATGTATAAAAATCAGTAAGATGATTAGACTTAAAAGCAGCACAATACAAATAAAATTCTTACATAAATAAATATAGGGAATATGTGTTCTGCTATTTTGAAAGTCATTAGAGTGTCTTATTTTATGGTAGTGATATTACATGAGAAATGCATCTAGTAAACTGAGAAGCTGGGGCATATCTTCTCAAACATTTTGGCTATTTCAGATTCATATGCATGGGAAGAATTACAAACAAAGCTTACTTCAGCATTTCCCAGACATTCTTCCTCTGGAATATGGTGGTACAGAATTCTCCATGGAGGACATTTGTCAGGAATGGACAAATTTTATAATGAAGTCTGAAAATTATCTCAGCAGCATTTCACAGATCAATCAATGAGAAGAAGTTACTTAATGTGAATGACTTCTTAATTAAAAATACATGAGTGAGATCCTACCAGGTTACATGAATGAAAGAAAAAGAATCTTTTTAAACTAATTAATGCTTGTCTGATTGATCTTCTAAAATGTAAAACTCTTCTGACATGAGCAACATGGGTATTTGGAGAACTGCTTTTTAAATGAATTTTATCTTTCAGGTAGTTAAATGTTAGCACATCTTAAAAGCATAGAAGAGATTCCTGATTTTTGTATTTGAAAGTTATCGCTAAAAGTAGCTATTCATGTTCACCTTTGTATGTTTCTGAAAAGTTTCATTTTAAACAAGTTATTTGACTACCTTGGTTTCATAATAAATGTACAAACAGTCCAGGAAAAAGAAGTATTAGTACAAATCAACTGATGATAAAAATTTATCAACATCCATCTTGGGTAGGTGTCAGATTGGATTATAATTCAGATTAAAATCTGAATGCAGTTTTACAGAGTTATTTCTGTGGGCCAGCAAGACAGTTTATCTCAGGGAAGTTCTATTTCAGCATATTTGCACAATAGAAACTTTTGATTGAAGAGTCTAGATACTATAAACTATTGTATGTAGCATCTAGAGGTCTCTATGAAATAACTCATGTTGAGACAATTGATAATCAAAAATAATTCAGAATATCTTTCAGGCATAGCTGATGGCTTCTTAATGACTATGCATTTTCAAACAAATCAAGAATGTAATTTTGACTTCGGTTTTTAGTTGTCTTACCAAGATTACACAGAGAATTAGAAATGGAATAATATTTGGTAGTCATACATGGACTCTATTTTTAATTGAACAATAACATAACTACACAAAGGAAAGGAAATGTTTACATTTTAAAAATCACTGTCAGTTATACCTGGAACTTTTCAGATTATGTATAAAATAATTTAACTTTTACTATATATCAGAATATTCTTGCCAAATTCTATAATTCATATTTACTTTAAAAAAAACAGTAGTTAAAAATGTGCTATTTATATTATAGCTTATATCATAGAATATTTCATTTATTAAGAAAGATATAATGTCAATATAGCTTTCAATTTATGACACTTTTATAGCATTTCATAAATTTTAAAATTTTAAGTTTAAAAAGAAAAAAACACAGGGTGCAAATTTGTTAAACATTTGTTCAGCTTAGTTGGGTTTCAACATTGATTATGCAATAGTATCTTTGTGAAAGGATATATGAAGGGTATTTTTCTTTATAAGAAAATATTCTAATCAGGTGAGCTGATAATTGTGATTCTCTGTACATACATCTGTGAAAAAATTGAGAGCAACTGTGAATGTTCTTTAGAGAACACATATTGATTTGGCATTGGGAAGCTAACTTTACATTATAATTTTTATTAAAAAATTAGATCATGCCTGTTTTCTAAAAAATTATAAAGTCTTCCTTACAAAATCATATAATTCACGAAATTGTATAATTAAAAATAATACCAGAATAAAACCACTGAAAAACTATAAACAATAACAACAACAAAAAGCTCTGGTTTACCCAACTTTTATTTTTCTGTAAAGGAGGTTTATATCCGAGTTCCACTTCATTTACCTTTGGGTACTTAAAACACTTACTCATGACTCTGTGCAGAAATGATTACTTTAGCATGTGAATAAAGGATACTATTTAAAAATGTTGTTAAATGTGATTCACTGGTGATGTTATTAACAGTAAATAGAATTAAAATATGTCAATCAGTAGAAGTGCATTTCATGATGGGACTTTGACATGTTTTTTAAATGCAACAATTCACTGAAGAACATTTAAAGAACACAGCAAAATGAGCAGGCAATTCTATAAGGTGGCAGGATAAATAACTATCAAATTGTCTATATTACTAAATTACTGTATATTACTTTACTGTAATTGAACCAGAAGTGCCTTTTACAAGGTTAACTCTAACTTAGGCTCATTATGTTACTGAGCTGCAAGATAATTTATTTGTTTTAAAATAAAGATCTTTTACATAAACTGTAGCTGTTTCTTTTTCGTTTTTAAATACGAAATATTTTAAATATTAGGCATTCATTTTAAAAAATTACTTTTCCTTACAGGTAAGCTTAGGAAAAACTTACCAAATCTGGTTGTCCAATACCCAAATGGTACTATTCCTTTGTAAGTTTTCACTGCAGGCTAGTTTTCCCAGCCACTTAGTTCAGCACCATTTTTCTCTAATGTCTTTTGCCATGCTTAAAGGGACCATAAACTAATTTCATGACACTAAGCCATGCAGACTTAAGAAGTTAAAACTTCTAAGCGAAAAAAAGAGTGTGCTTCTTAATCAGATAATTTAATTTTGAAACAAAATCTGCTGTTACCCTGGATCATGATTTTATTTGTCAAACGATATATTTTTCTTACAGAAATAACAGTGAAGTCTTGGAGCACGTATTATCTTTGCCACTCACCTAAATGAAGCCTGTAGCTCACAAAACAGGTCAAACATACAAACCAGCCAAAAACTCAGCACACTAGTAGGATGCTGTTGTCTGAAACACTCCTTACTGGCCTTATATGTTGAATTTTGCCACACTTAGATACTGTGGAGGATGCAAAGGCAGAACTAGAAATGATGATAATAAAATTAGGATTGGCATTAGTGCATCTCCACTAATTTTCTGGTTAACAAGGACACATGTGTGTCCTCCTGCTCCCATACCTAGTATTCACTTGACCACTGTCTTCTCCATCCAAGTCGACCACATTAATTTATTAAATATCTACTTTTGGTAACACTGTACACAGACTTAATATTATAGTGAATAGAAAAATTAACTAGATGCTACCTAGAAGAGAGAAAATATATCTCCAAAATAGCCAGGTAAAGCGCTACTCCACTTTCGTATGAGGGTCATGAGGAAGGTTCCAAGAGAATACTTTGGCAGGAAGGATAATTTCCTTGTGGGGTAACCGAGGATGTGTTCTTAGATGAGGCACAATTTGAAGCAGAACCTTTAAGGAGAATTGACTGCCCTAGAGAACAATGAGAACTGAGGAGAGGAAAGATATTCCAAGAAAAGAAATAGCACAAGCAAAGACTTAGAGACGAGAAGGAATAGGCCATGTCTGAGAAATGGTCTGTATAGTTTTGGAGGGATGGGGTTGGAACCAGGAGAGTGAGCCTCTCTGGGCAGACAGCTCAGAGCCTAGAGGCTGCTTCTGTGTCTCCCTCTCTGTTCCTCCCCCACTCTCTCGCTCTCTCTCAAAAATAAACATTAAAAATTATATATAAAAAAAGAAAGATGCGCGACACACAAAATATAGGACATCTTGAACACCCACTGAAGGGCACTTGATCAAATGTATGAATTACTTACTTTGTGCCAGACAAAACATTAGATTCAAATACATTCTGTCATTCAATCTTTGCTGAAAAAAAATGGCCCGTTTTTACAGAAGAGAACTGAACTCTGAAAGTGTCCGTTCCTGGCTCGGGGTCACAGAGCTAGTAAATGCCAGCAGCAGACTGAACTCGGCTGGCCTTGCTTTAAAGTCCACGCCCTCCACACCACCACCATGCTCCTCGCAGACCCAGTTCCACAGGCCCCCAGACTCTACCAATCCTACTCGGAAATGTCTGACTCTGACCCATTTCCAAGGTTAATCACCTCTCGTCAGACCTGCTGTAAAAGCCTCCACATTTTAGGCTACCAGTTTCTCATTATTCCTGACTTGATGTACCCTACTGCTGTTGCCAGAGTTACCTTTCTGCAAGACTTTATTTCCTGAACTTCGAGAGAGATGGCACTGTGTGTGTTGTGAACTGCTAAATGGCATCCAAGGGCCCTTACAAGTCCCAACCTGTTCTTCCATCCTTGCTCCGAACCCCACCTATACTGTAGATGCACAACCTTTTCACCACTTTGAAAACTCTCATCCTCCACACAAGACATCTTGGAATCAATAGCAAGGGAGGCAGCGAGGGAGGGAGGTAAAATGTGCGTGTTTTGTGCTCTGAACCTTTGCTCTTATTGTTTCCTCTGCTCCATGTTCTTTCCCACTTTCTCTGTCTGCTCATCTGCAAAGTCCTGCTCACTTGTCACATCTGTGAAAACTCTCACCCTCCTGAGAATTCTTTGCTCCTGCTTGTGGATCCTCTGCGTGGATGTCTAAAACAAAGCTTATAACCTTGAATTTATAGCTGTTTACCTGCCTGTCTCCCTCCTGGACAGTGCTCTTAAATGCAGTCTTCTTTTGCCTTTGTCTAACCAGTATCTAAGCAGCATCTAGCAGAGGGGCAATACTTACCGGATGCAGACCTTACCGAGGGATATTTCTCATTTCAAGGCTGGGCGACAGCCCTCAGGAGAACAGTCATAGGTGTGATGAAGGTCTGCCTTGTGCTAACTGGAATACTGTTTACTGGGAAGCTGGGTTGTCTGTAGGAGTCTCCGTACAAATTCTCAGACTTGACCTCCTCTCTCTACTTCTTTTCTTTTTCATCCTAAATGTTAGCTGTGTTACAATGATAAGGTCCTACCCTGTTGACCTTATTTCAGTCTCAAACATCATTTCTCTGTTTTAAGTATCTTATGTGATTGGCTTTAATTTTTTAGTTGACTTTATACTTTACTTCCTTTAATTTGACACCCACAGACATACAAACTACAGGCTGTCCCCGATGGAGGTGTTCCAGAGATTCATTAGCCACGTTGAATAAATAGCCTCCACCCCTGTGGCAATTTGGCTCTCATCAGGAGCTCCCTCTCCAGTCCAAAAGAGCTATTGCGTTAGGCCACCCACAGCAGAGCTTTACTGTGCCCCATGCCCCCTCTTTCTCAGAACAGCCTGCACTTGGGGTGAGGTGAAGGTGTGGGATGGGGAATGGTCAGGCACAGCCCCACGCTGTACTCCCTCTTCCTTCCCTGCTGCTCAATCTCATCCACTCATGACTCACGCAAACCTCTTTTGAGGAACTTCAGTCCGTCCCTTGGGGGCATCTGAGCCTCATTACCTGAATTCAGTATGTGGATGATCTTCTCTGCTTAATGATGGTTGTCAATGCCCAATATTTACTCCAAGCTCTTGCTCACAAGGGACATAATCTCTAAACATAAAACAATTAACGGCTCTCAAGTGCCAGCACATGATTTCCTCCCTGAAGTAAAGATTTTATTCCTAAAAAAATTAACACCATTATCAATTTCCCTCTCCCTAAGACCACAAGACAACTCTGAGGATTTCTACGAATAGTTGACAATACCAGAACTGACTCTCTAACTTTTCTGCCATAGCTTCTCCCTTATACATCATGACTAAAGAGATGTCCCTGACCGCCTCAACTGGGTTCCATGCCTGCATCTCAAAACCTCAAATCCTCTCCATTCTTGTCTCCCACTCTTAGAGTCCCCAATTACAAATACCCTTTCCTTTTTGTATACTTGAAAGGGGTAGATACACTTTAGGTATCTTCAGCCAAAACACACTGTCCTCCTCAAAACCAAAAGTACTCCAAAATTACAAAGTATACAGCCTTGGGTTTACATTTCTCAGCTAAAAGAGAGAGAGAGAGAGAGAGAGAGAGAGAGAGAGAGAGAAGCCTTACTTCAAATAGAAACCCACCTCAATAGGAAACCTTGAAATGAAGCTCTTTTGAGAGACCCCAGAAGCAGATGATGATGTAGGTGGCAGAATATGCCACTTTCACATAAGTATTATTTTGACCTGAAGGCAAGTAAGAAGAAGCAGATATAAGAAAAGCTCTCTACCTTTCCCCTATTTACCTAAAATCAGGACATAAATTTTCAGGAAGGACAAAAGTTAATCATTGGAGACAACTATAGACCCTTATCAGTCCCAAGGAATCTACATAATAAACTTTATTAGCCCATATTTTCTACTAATTCTCCATCTATTTCATTTGCCTTCCCACAATTTACCACCCCTAGAAACTTGAAGTCCTTTTGCTTTGCCTTGTCACTTCTCCAAAAAATTATTGTTCTTTGCTAATATGCTATAAAGCCCAAGTTCTAAACAACCCTTTGAGTTACTCTTCACTGAGTTTTCTCCCACATGATGTACACTCCATAAATTGTTTTTCTCCTGTTAATCTATTTTTGTCAGTCTATTTTTATAAGGCCCCAGTCAGAGAACTAGCAGACTAGAAGGAAAAAAAGAAATTTTCCTCCCTTCTAATGACATGAAGTAGACTGCTTTCTCAAGAACAATTATATTACACCATTAAGTGCTCAGCTTCCAACCAACACACCAGAACAAGATCCTTTACAGGTGTTACATTCCATCCTTTCCATATTTTCACTTTGTATCATTTGTGTTATCTTCCTTCTACTTTTCTATTATTCATTACTATCAAAACTGCCTTGAACCATGTCTTTCTTTTTCTTTTTTGCCCTTCCCACTAGTCCCTCTTCCCTATTCCTTATTTAACCTACATTCAGGACCCCCAAAACCTTTGGATAGCTTTTGCTAAACTGATTACTCAACCTTAATGTCTTTCTTTAAATTTTTGCCTTTGTTCATCCTTTCCTTCATTTTTCCTTAAATTCTTCTTCCCACCCTAAAACCACCACCAACAGCTTAGCTGTTTTCCCTATACAATGCGAGGACATTCTTCTTATATTTTATATTAAACAAATAACCAAAGCCAATCTGGACTACTTTTAGAAAAGTCATTTTTATTTCCCTGGTAATTTCACAGACAAGAATTTTCTAGGTTCCAGTTTCTGTCTACACAGTTGGCCTTTGGACAACATGGGCTTGAACTGCACAGGTCCACTTATATGCAGTTTTTTTTTTTTTTACAGTACAGTACTATAAATGTATTTTCTGTACCTTGCTATTTTCTTTTTTAAAATATTTATCTTGAGGGCAAGAGTGCATGCATGAGCAGGAGAGGGGCAGAGAGAGGGGGAAAGAGAGAGAATCCCAAGCAGTCTCTGCCATGTTAGCACAAAGGCCAACATGTGGCTTGTTCTGTGAATGGTGAGATCATGATCTGAGCCGAAATCAAGAGTCAGATGCTTAACCAACTGAGCCACGCTGGTGCTCCTCTACCTTATAATTTTCTTAGCAACAGTTCCTTTTCTCTAGCTTACTTTATTACAAGTACACTGTCTATAATACATATACAAAATATGTATTAATCAACTATTTATGTTATTGGTAAGACTTTTGGTCAGCAGCAGGTTATTAGTAACTAAGTTTTGGGGAGGGTCAAAATTACATGCATATTGTCAACTGTGCAGGGGGCTGAACCCCTGTGTTGTTCAAGAGTCAATTGTACATCTTTTACTCCACCAACTCTAATGACAGTACTTGTAACTATTCATCAGTTCCCAAAGAAAATGCTACCTTATATCATACAACTCCACCATGGGTGCTGCCATCTGGGGCACTAAAGTTTTACATATGGAAAAATACCTTTTTCTTAGCTTCTATGTTGTAGAAAGGATGACACTATGGCAAAAAACAAATTCCCCATTTTGCCTGGTTATTCCAAGACATCTTATTTCATTTATGGAGTAGACCCTAGCATACTGGACAGGCTTAGAACCTAGCCAGTCTTGTCAATCCTTACCAGATATGTAGCCCAACCACTTTCTTAAAGTATTTAAATTCCTCTTTATCCTCTTCAATGACTATCATTGATCTTAACAGTCTACCAGTAACTGCGTTTCCTGAAAATGTGAAGGCTGACCTCAAAATGTTAATATAGTATTCCTTTTTCTGCTGGACCTGATGACAGCTTGCAAGGGGAGCTGAGAGCTTGGTAAGAGATCTCAAGGACTTGGCTCCTGCATCTGACCACATTTGAGCTACCTTTTTGCCTGGACCATCTACACTATGGGCTACTCAAGAAGCGAGTCAAAACTCTCACATCTTCTATGCCAGGAGATAATCATCACTACAAACAATGTGATAAAGAATGTTAAACTTCTTGCCCAAGAATTTCAAAAGACTGAACACACAGTGCTCCAAAACTGACTGGCACTTGGTCTGACCTTGGCACCCATAGATGAGACATGTGCTGTTTGAAAGTGATGAAATTTCTCTGACTTCTACATCATAAATACAGCTCAAGTTGCTAATGAAGAAGTGCACCCCATTGCCACCACAGTGCTGACCCTATTGTCAAAAGACTTTACCACACTAATATTCTGGAATCCACTAGACTGATCTCAAGTCTTGGTTTTATTCCTTCATATAATCGCTAATATTTTTTTCTGCTTACTCCTGTATGTATCCCTCTGATTAAATACTTGTCTCTAGAACCCTTCTGAGTTCTAGACCACTGTTAGAGTACAACAGATGATTCAGCTGTTTCTACAAGAACAGCGCCAACAAGAAATGCTGACTTTGTGGACTATTTCAATGAACTTTGACCAAAATTCCACACAAATTACTCCAACTCTTAAGACTGTTTTCAAACAAACTATGTTTGACCAAGCCAACAAACACAGACCTTTCTTTTTTGCGCAAACCTGCTGACAAGGCCAGACACAGATCCTTCAGTTTCCCACTCTTTATCTCATTATCGATTAGTTATGATTAGAACTGTTTGTCATGATTGATTAGCTCAGATTAGAACTCTTTGTCTCCTTGAAATTTGCTAACTACAGAGAAAAACATTTCCTATTCAGGTATCTGAGACTTCTGCTTGCAAAACAACCCCTACCATAAATCTCCAAAATGCCACATGTTCACTCCTTTCCGTGAAAGTCTAAGGCAAAACCACTATGAGACACTCTGATATTCAGATCTGGTACTTTCTAAATTGTAATAGTCAGAATAAAATTAATCTTAGGGTGCCTGTGTGGTTCAGTCTGTTGAGCGTCTGACTCTTAATTTCAGCTGAGGTCATGATTCCAGGGTCATGGGATCAAGCCCTGTGTGAGGCTCTGCATGGAGCATGGAGTCTGCTTGGGATTCTCCCCCTGTCTCTCTCTTTCTCTCTCTCTCTCTTTCTCTCCACCTCCCCCCCCCTCACCTATGCTCTCTCTCTAAAAAAGAAATAAATAAAAATAAACCTCTTAGCTTGTCCTGTTTTTGTCTTTGATAGAAGCCGCCCAAATATTCTCTGCTGTTTGGAATCAGGAGGATTTCTAGGGAAGGTTGTGAGCTACCATTTTTACCTCAGCTTTACTCAGATTCAGCCCTTTGCTATATGAAATGCTTTATGTAGATACAGAGATGTAACTGGGCTTCCTTCAGCTGACTCTGCCCTCAACCAGTTGCTGTGCTGAGATAAATTTCCTATTAGGCACTGACACACAATACGGACAATAAAACATTAGTAAATAATGTAGACTTCTAATAAAGCTTCCACATAGAAATGGAAAAAAAGGGCAAAATTACAGCTCAGCCAGCAAAACCACATGTACCTTTGAACAGTCTTTTGCTTTTGTTTGTTGTCTTCTCCCTTCTCTCCTCTCTTTCCCTTCCTT
Organism: Cryptoprocta ferox; assembly: GCA_028646485.1. Lineage (NCBI taxonomy): Eukaryota > Metazoa > Chordata > Mammalia > Carnivora > Eupleridae > Cryptoprocta > Cryptoprocta ferox. The sequence continues at coordinate 64,956,423 of CM053569.1, forward strand.
CTTCTCATCTCCCGTCCCTTCCTGTCTTTCTGCCTCTTTCTTCATTATGTCCCATAAATCCCTTTGGGGTTTCTCTAAATCCATAATCACCCTCCTCCCTTGGCAAAACAAAAGATTTCTTCCAGAATCCTCCTTCCCTATAAAGTATGGAAATAGGGTGGGATGGACCAGTAACAACTCTTTTAATTTATTTTTGAAGTTTTAATTCTAGTCTTACATACATTTTTAATAAAGATTTTATTTTTAAGTATTCTCTATACTCAATGTAGGGCTTGAACTCACAACTTCAAGATCAAGAGTCATATGCTCCACTGACTGAGATAACCAGGTGCCCCTTGTCTCAGGCTTTTAAAAAAAAAAATAGGGGGGTGCGAAATTAGCTCATTTTAAACCTTTTTAAAATTTTTGTATTAAACATTATATGTTTAGTGAAGGAAACAACCAGCAAAACTAAAAGGCAACTGACAGATGGGAGAAGGTATTTGCAAATGACATATCAGATAAAGGGTTAGTATCCAAAATCTATAGAGAACTTATCAAACTCAACACCCAAAAAACAAACAATCCAGTGAAGAAATGGGCAGAAGACATGAAGAGACACGTCGCCAAAGAGGACATCCAGATGGCCAACAGACACATGAAAAGATGCTCAACATCACTCATCATCAGGGAAATACAAATAAAAACCACAATGAGATACCACCTCACACCTGTCAGACTGGCTAAAATTAACAACTCAGGGAACAACAGATGTTGGTGAGGATGTGGAGAAAGAGGAACCCTTTTGCACCGCTGGTAGGAATGCAAACTGGTGTAGCCACTCTGGAAAACAGGATGGAGTTTCCTCAAAATATTAAAAATAGAACTACCCTATGACCCAGCAATTGCACTGCTAGGTGTTTATCCAAAGGATACGGGAGTGCTGATTCAAAGGGGCACAGGCACCCCCAATGTTTATAGCACCATTGACAATAACCAAAGTATGTAAAGAGCCCAAATGTAATTGACTGATGAGTGGATAAAGATGTGGTATATATATACAATGGAATGTTACTCAGTGATCATAAAGAATGAAATATTGCCATTTGCAACAACATGGATGGAACTAGAGTATTTTATGGTAAGTGAAATAAATCAGTCATAGAAAGATGAATATCATATGATTTCACTCATATGTGGAATTTAAGATACAAAACAGATGAACATAAGGGAAGCAAAAATAATATAAAGACAGAGAGGGAGACAAACCATAAGAGACTCTTACATTACAGAGAACAAACTGAGGGTTGCCACTGGGGTGCAGCGTGAGGAGGATGGGCTAAATGGGTGAGGAGCATTAAAGAGGACACTTGTTGGGATGAGCACTGGGTGTTATATGTAAGTGATGAATCACTAAATTCTATTCCTGAAGTCATTATTACACTATATGTTAACTAACTTGGATTTAAATTAAAATACGTACATACATACATACATAAAATTTAAAAAATGGGGGGAGCTCATTTTAAACCTTTTTAAAAATTTGCATTCAACATTTATATTTCAAAATTACAATTCAGTTTTCCCTTCTTCAACCACTTTTAAACCTTTTGTTCTCATACACATGTTCCCATTGGGTTCTAGGTGAGCTAGATGATGTCACAATGAGTGAAGAACTTGCAAAGAAATGCCTCTTCTTTAATTTAATGAAGAAATACTTGGTTTCAAACACTCCACTACACATTAATAGGAAAAGACAGAGACTCTGTAGCCAAATTCTGGCCACTCTACTGCTCTCATCTTTCTAAGCTCTAGGATGGTTTATATCTCCTTCTCAGTAGGGTCTTAATAGAAAACTCTTGAGGTTTGCTCCTATCAGCTTCCCTTTAGCCATAAACCAGGAACTAACTAGAACAGGGTTTAGCTAAAGAAGGCTGTAGTTGTTCCTCTGGTTGGTGATTCTAAGTCTTTGGGTCCTGATTTTAGTAAATAGAGCCCTGCCTGGAAAGATCCTAGAGAAGAGTCCTTTCTTCTGTGACTATTAAGCCATTGCCAGTCCCCAGAGATATAAGTCCCATTTTACTGACCTTACTGGTTTCACCCAAAGTAAATAGATGCCCAAGGAATGACCTGATTCAACCTCTGGATGTATGTCACGCTGACAATACTGCTGACTTTATCTGATTATCCTCTCCTCCACTTTCTTCTTCTCCTCCTCTTCTTCGTCTAGGGGCCTGTTGATTTCCTTAGGCCTCTAAGTGGATTGCTCTCCCCTTTGAAGAGGTGACCCATCTGAGATCTCAAACGCTGTTTAGACTAAAGTGAGACCACTAAAGTTGTAATGAAGTTGTCACTTCCCAGTCCTATCCAAGGACTAATGCTGGAGTATTCCTTTCTACACCACCACTACTAATTCTGGATGTCAAGGTTCGTATGAGCACAGAGCAGAGGAGGGGGAGTAAATGTTAAACCAGGGTAGTTCAGAAGAGGCTAGGCAAATTCTAGGGTGCAGCCAGATACCCTTCTGCTGCTAGACAAGTTATGAGTGATCTGCAAGCAGTTGATGATTGGAGACCTATACGCTATAGCATTTAGATGAGCAGAACCCAGGACTCTGCTTTGGTGACAGTCAGTGGTACTTCTAATAAGTGGTCCACAAGCATGTGGAGTCAAATATTGTTGTTGTTGGTTTTCCTTAGAGGCAAGAAAGAGTGTAAAATTGGCCAGTGGCAACTTCAGGAAGTAAAAACTGGCTTGAGAAACACAGACATGAATTATTTTTGGTAAATAATTGATGTAAAATTAGGATGGAATATCCAGTTACCTAATACATCTATATTTAGAAGGGAACAAAAGGGTTGTCCTTTTGAAGGTGAGAAAAAAATGTATCATGGGCCCAGTTAAATGTGAGAACATTATTATAAATATTTAAGAAAAACAAGTTATTAATGATAAACTTTATTATTTCAAATGGTCCTCAAACAGATCTGAAGGAAAAGGTCATTTTGGAGATTTTACTTATCACATCTAAATATTGATACAGTGGGAAGGACAAGGTATCAATTTTGTGTTTTGTTTTCGTGTTCGCTCTAGTGGTCTTTGTTTTATTCTCTGACATTCCAGTGGTGAGTTTTGTTTTGCTGTCTTCCTGATTTTGAAGAAAAATTCAATGTGTTTTACTCTAGGTGCCCCCTTTTGATTTTTGCTTTGCATTATGCTGCATTAAACTTACTGAGGCTTTTGTTTAGCTATTTTTGTTAGATAACTTACAGTGCTTACAGTCTTAGGAACAATCATACTAGTAAAATGGGATCCTCTGATGATGTAATGTCTTCCAGTTAAAAGTGTTATACAAAACAAGGAGACATTATTCTTTAGGCACAATAGAATTCAAAATTCCTTTTTATAGATTCCAATTCTCTGCTGAAAACTTCTCATCCATTTTGCCCATACTTTTCTCTATTTTATTTAAAATTAACCATATTTTGTTTAAATGAAAGCCTTGTCTTCTAATTGCAGTATCAAGATCATCTATGGGTTTTTGATTTTACTTTTCTTTTTAGATTACTATTACTTATTTCTGCTTCTCCATATTTTTAGAAATATTTTATTATGTTCTAGACACTGTAGAGACTCCAGATGGTATTTTCCATTAGCAATGATTCTTCTTTTATCAGATAGAATGACAATCCAATCAGGTCTTATACTGGGTTGCAGATTTAGTAAGATTCAGTCCATCTCTAGTTCATCCCCATTCTTTAGGACTGGTTTTCTCCAGCTTTTGACTGGTGTCCTGCATATTCTTTTTCTCAGCCTTGCAAGTTCAGCTTTTCACAGATTTTAAACTTAGTTCCCATCTTTTGCTAGTTAAAAATCTGGCAAATGCCTAACAGCAAAGATTTATTGTGTGTTTGCTGAAGTCTCCTTCCCTCTAATGGCACTTTGTTTCCAAAGCTGTGCAAGATAAAGGAATCTTTCACTCCGCCTTTCCTACTCAGCAAGGTATCAGTTTTTGGTACCATCCCAGACCTTAGTACATGTCCCATGGGAAAATCTAACCATGTACTTTATATTTTCCAATCTTTTCGTTTCTTTTCTTTTCCAGGCCTATATAACTACAGAAAGCTCCACTGGTTTCTCTTTTCCAGCTAGGATTGATCTGCCTTATATCTATGTGTGTAGGCATAGTTATTTATAACTTTTATCATGCTCTTTATTCCTCCTGTCTTAACGTTTTCTGAGTGGTCAGTTTTTAAATGGCACATTTTGACTCCCACCTCTTACCTACACACAGTGATTTTATTTTAGTTTTTTCCTCCTCTCTCCCTTTTCCTCTCATTTTTTAACTTGCATTCTTTCTATTGGGCAGAATATATGTTTATATTCTATTCTTTGACCCATGTCCCTACCCTTATTTTAGTATTAGTACTACAATTAAATATATTAAATGCTTACCATCAGGTATTCTGATATATTTTCCAAGTCATCTTTTGTTTGGATGAAATTCATCTTTTAGATGGTTTTACAGGAAGGGTGTAGGAGAACAGTTATATGTGTTTCTATAACCTCTGACTTGAAGTATAGCTCAGCTGCATACAGAAATCTAAGAATTTATTTGGATTTTTCTTAAAATGATGCTCCATTATTGCCTTGATTTTTATATTGCTCTTGAAAAGTGTGAGGTCATACTAATACTCTTACCTGCATAAGTAAACCAATTATTTTGCCTGGCAACCTTCCTTTCTTCTTTTTACTTAATATCCACTAGTTTTAGTAGGATAAGTCTCAGAGTTGTTCATTCTGGATCAATTTTACCATTTTTCTCTTACTTACAGCAAGTCTCTTGGATTATAATGATAAATATTGCTTTTAATTCATTGCTTTTTTTTCTTCTTCTTCCAGGACTGCAGTAATACATAATTTTAATTTCTTTGCCTGTCTTCCATTTTAAGCACTTTTTCTCAGACCTGTTTTACTTTTGTTTTTGGTCGTTTCTTCCCGTTCTTCACTGCTTATTAAAATTTCACTTGAATCCTTTCTGCCTTAGACAGTGGTCATATATTCTTCACTTGTGAGATGTTTTTGTCTTTTCCTTCAAATTTTTCTTGATTAGATCATCTTTTGTGGCATTCTTTCCTGTTTTTGTTCATTTCTGTTCTTAGATTGTGAACTAGATTTGATATATACACAGATACACACATAACTAGTGCTTGTCTGAGAATATTTAATTATAGTTTGGAGCTTGGTTTTATAGTTTTGTTTTGTCTTATTTGAGGAGTAATTTTCCTTAGGTGAAATGTTACAATTTACCTTTTCTGTTTTCCTCTCAGAGTAATTTTATATTGTGTTGGTCTGATTTTTTTTAATAAGCCTTTTGTGGACAATTTCGTAGTTGAAAAGAATTTTATTGTGTCAGTATAGTGAAGTGCAATTCATTTAACACATCATGGTTTTAGTGGTGGCAGATTTATGGATGTAGGGGTGAGGTGGAATGGTTGGCACGACTTATTTCTCTTTTGTTTCTATAGAATCCTTAATTTTCCCCCTTCTTTTTTCTTTCTCTTCATTGCCATGTCTTTAAGGGACCCAACCCCCTCATCAATATGGCTGATTCTTCCTCCGAAGTAATGTTAATGGGGGCGCTTGGATGGCTCAGTCGGTTGACCATCAAACTCTTGATTTTGGCTCAGGTCATAATCTCAGGGTCGTAAGATTGAGCCCTGCATCCAGCCCTATGCAGAGCATGGAGCCTGCTTGAAATTCTCTCTCCCTCTAGCACTCATGCTCTCTCCCAAAAACAAATAAACAAAAAAAAAGGGAGGTAATGCTTATCGGAAGCTGGTCTCACTCATTTTTAAGCTCCTACTTGACAGCCAAAGCTGTAACTTACCAAGACCCAGGCTGTGGTTAGTATGTTGGCACTTAATGTTTGACATTTTCTTTTGGGGGAGGGGCAGCGAGAGAGGGGGAGAGAGAATATCAAGCAGGCTCTTTGCTGTCAGTGTGGAGCCCAAAGAGGGGCTTGATCCCATAACCTAACCATGAGATCATGACCTGAGCAGAGATGAAGGGTCAGAAGCTTAACCCACTGAGCCACGCAGGTGCCCCTCATTCTTTAAAGCCCTGCCTCTCCCACTCTCAGCATCTAGAGGTCTTACAGCAGTGGAGGAAGCTTTTTAAAATTTGGTACAAATCAACTTTCTGAAAATTTGATGTTTGTGGTATCCTCTGTCTCCTAATATTGCTAAAGGCATGAATCACATGTAATTATATTTGCACTGCTTGTACATATGTTCTTTTGAAAACGTGTGGACAGATTCTGGTTCAGGTGGCTGACCTTATCCTCTAAGCTCCAGCACAATTTATCGCTGTTATCTCTTATTAATAGAGATTCATCTCAGTTCATAAGCAGCCAAGCAGCTCCGATTCATTCATTTTTCATGTTTCCTAATAGTGTGTTACTTTTTCAACTTACTATCCATTCTCTTATAGATCATTTATATTGCATTCAATTCTTCACTGCTACCAAAAAAAAAAAAATGCTGTAAAGACCATATTTGTATTTTCACACATGCAAGCATTTCTCTAGGGTATATACCTATGTTTGAAAAGAGCTGGTTTACAGAACATATTCATCTCTACCTTTACCAGATATTGTCTAACTGCTCTCAATAATGGTTTACATTCTTGTCAATCTGATGGATGTGACATATTATCTTAATTTTTACTTCTCTGATTACTGAGGGTTTATCTTTTCATATTCTCTCCCTATTTTTCTTTTGGGATGCTATCCTTATTGATTTTAGTTCTTTGTATATTCTAGAAACAAACTTTTAAAATTCTACATTTTATAAATATATCTTCTAAGTTTGTGCCTTATCTTTGACTTTCTTAAAGTTATATAAAAGTTTCAAAATTACAGCATTGTCAAATCTGTTACTTTTCTCCATTAACAATTGCATTTTTAGTATGTTTTATAAAATCCTTTTGACCATCAAAGTCATGAACATACGCGCCTGTATTTTCTTATTGAAGTATATTTTGCTTTTCACATTTACATCTTTATCTATACGGAGTTTGTTTTTGTGTACCATGCCAGGTAGTAACTGTTTCCTTTGTGGATGGTTACCTGCTCCAACACCTCAAATTCGTATTTACCAAGGCTCCTCCTCTGTTCAATTGCGCTCAAAACCAGCTGAGCACTTAGGGCCTTTCATAGCATCTTTAACCACATCCTCGGGGCTTATCTCTTCGCCACACCCTTCTGCAGTGGCATTATTTTCTTGTTGAACCAGATTACTTACTGCATTCACTCTTGTTGACATATGCCAAAAGTATATTCTTGCTCTCTCCACAAGTATATTCTTGTTCTCGTCCTGTCTTTTCTCCTTAACAAACTGTAAACTTCCTGTAAAAAATTCATTGTCCAATTCACCTTTGCGTCCTCAGTGTTTGGCCCTGATTGAGTGGACTTTCAATACCAAAGGGTTTTATTCTGAATTGAATTTGGCCCTTGGAGGTGGGCACTTGCACCCAGTACAAACCGGATCTATGTATTTAGGTGTTCACACAGAAAGCAAAAGGTTTCTGTCTTCGACCTAGTTTCCCACCAGTTGATTCTAGATCTCTTTTGAAATTTTAAAAACACACCTCAAAATACTTGCGATGCCCAGGAACCAAAGGTATCATTTCTGCCCCTGTGGGTAGGGCAGGCAAGTCTGTGGTCGACGCTCACGGTAAAGGGGACGTGCCCCTTTGCAGGGGTTGCCGGGGGTCGGCCCCTCCTTGACCCGCTTCGGAGCTGAGGCCAGGCGCCCGGGAACGTGTTCACATCCATCCTCCTTCCCTCTTCCCTTCATGTCCTCCGGCTGCCTGGACCCTGAAAACACACAGCAGGATGTGGAAATTACCTCTGAGGTCACAGTCTATCCTTCCATGGAACGCTGGGGTGCCCAGCCCGGCGGTCAGCGTTCCTGCAGTCAAGGTCTGGCCTTTCAGGCGGCAGCTACCGTTGGCGCAAAGTTCTCAGGCGACTTCTCGAACCTCTCGCCGGCCCCGCTTCCCGCTTGGTTACAAGATTCGGACAGGCGGGGGCTCAGAGGCTCCAGCCCTTCGAGAGCCTGGGCTCGGATACCGGTGACTGAAGGTCACAGTCATAGAACAGCCGAAAGGGAGAACTGCGTCCGCCCCGGGCCCGGGGCAGAGGCGTCTCAGCGGCTTCCGGCGTCTCCGCCCGGGCCGCGGGGCAGAGGCGGCGGCGGCGTGGTCGCTGGTGGCAGAGTGAGGGCCGGGCGATGGGACGCGCGCGGCGACCGCGCCCCCGGAAGCGCCCGCCGGGGACCCGCGGCCGCCGAGCGCGCCGGCACTGCATTTCCCACAGGCCTCCGCGGCGTAGCACCGCCCCGGCCCGCCTCCCCCGCGCGGCCCCGGGACCGCCCACCCCGCCGCCGCCGCCGCCGCCGCCCCGGGTGCCCTGCCGGCTGTGCTTTTGAAAGGCGGCGGGAGGCTGCGAGCGCGATGGCGAGCCTGCAGCGCCTGCTGTGCGTGCTGAGCCTGCTCCTGTGCTGGGCGGCCGGCCCCGGGCTGTGCGCTCCTCGCGCCTCCACCTCCAAGAAGCCCATCATCGGTAAGGAGGGCTGGGCGGGAGCCGCGGGCCGGCGCCGGTGTCCGTCCTTGGCACTTCCCGTTGCTGGGCTCCAGCTGCTGGGTCCGGGTTTGGAAATACCCGAGTCCAGGGTTACGCTGTGTGCCTGCATTTGTAGCACGAATAAGAGCCGAGCCAGGACACCATTTGGATCGTGCCGAAATATAGCTAATGCCCGCTGATTGAAAGTCGTAGGGCCCTTGAAGTTGGGGGGAGGAGGGTGCGCTGGGCATCATCCTGCGGACTGTTTTCTTTTTTGTCCCTGGCTAGGAATTTCTGCTAACTCGACAAACTGTCTCTGCGTTATGTTTATTATAGTTTCACGGAGCGAGGGGGTCGTTTCAAGATACAATGCATTATACATATAAAAATCGAATTGACCAGATAATCAAGAAATTATGGTATACTTTGGATTTTTGTCATCTTCAGCACTGGAGGGCAGCAGTGGCTAGTAGAAACCTAATTTCTACGTGGTGTGAAAGTGAAGCTTGTAATTTTTCATTTCCAACTTAATTTATATTTTAAGAGTAAAATCAGTTTGCGTTGCCGAAACAGACATTCAAGACAGCGACGGGGAAAGCTACCCAGGAGAAATCAATCAGCCTAGAATTAAAATTTACACAAAGCAATTTGTGTCAGACAATTAAGATTGGCTTTATTTTCGAGGTAGTATTATGCCATTCAAACTCTTTTATCTTCCAGGAAGAGGAATGGCATATTCTATAACTAAAGAGAAAGTAAACGAGTATTTTTTTTTCATATACTCAATTTTCAAGTGGGTTCTGTATCAATATTTGGAACTTGGAATGCCTTACTTCATAAATAAGGTGGTTTCATAAAGTGGTGGTTGATTCTCCAAGGAGAATTAACTCAAAAGAAAATTCTGTGTAATGTGTTGAGAGTTGTGAGTACAGAGAGGAGGCAGAAAGGAAAAAGAGGGGGGACTCTTCTCCCTTTCCTAGAAACAGTGGCAATTCAGGGTGAAATATAGAAAAAGGGAGTCTGCTTTTGGTCACATCAATTAAGACAAAATAACTGAGCACCTACTGTGTGCAAGGCATTGCGTGAGGAAGTGCAAAGGATTCAAAGACGAGGAAATCACAAAAGTTGTGAGGTGGTTCTAAAGGATGGGTGGAATTTTGTTCACATTTTGAGGGACCTGTGGCCTGAAGTCCCCCCCCCCCCCCCCCGTAGATGGGAAAAGTGAGTATGTGGGTGATGGGGCAGGGCGGGGGGAGAAGATGGTGGAACTTACCATCTTCTAATATACTTTCCTCCTTCTTGGTGCTTATCTTCACATGTCCCAAACCCCTTTTTTAATGCATGTCACCTTCCCTGCCTTGTACCGTTCTATTCTCCATTTCCTATGACAGCCCCTAATTCTTTACCTACCACATTTCATTTTCCTCAGTGGAGACAATCTTGCCTATCCACAACAAGGAAGACAGTCTTAGTGACCACATTTTGGTATTTGGCATATGTTAACTGAGTGCCTGACAAATATTTTGTGAGAAGCTGGGAATACAGACGTGATTGATAGAGAGAGCTCTTCCAGTCGGTTGACCTACAGTCATCCACGTGCTGAAGCAGCGAGTGATGCTGGCCCACGTGTGTTCTCCAAACAGACATGTTTTGCTGTATACCGGACGCCAGTACCTTTCTGGGGCTGGGGGTTCAGTGGTAAGAGGCAGCCTGGGTGAGAGGTGGGGCAGAGCACCCAGGGTCTTGTAGAATATATGAAAGTTGAGGGACCTGGTGACTTAAACAAGGAGAAAGCCCCTGTTGATTTGTTATCTCTGATCTCCTTGCCTGTCGCTTTCTCTCCTTGCTCACACAGGGCTCTAATCATATGGACTCCTTGCGATGTGATAGGCACACCTGAGTCAGGGCCTTTGCACTTGCTCTTCCCACACCCTGGATCCCTCTTCTTCCAGATATTTGCATATGGTTTACTCCCTCATCTTTCTGAAGCCGTGGCTCAAATGTCATGTTCTGCATTCTCAGGGAGGACTTAACCTGGCCATCGTATTTAAGAGACTGGCTCGAAGGGACCCCTGGATAGATGGGACCAACTCCTCCCCCTCTCCATCACACACCTTCTTACTCTGCTTTACCTTTTCTCCTTAGCGATTACCACCAGTCTTCAGATTTTATATTATAACCTTCTATCTTGTTAACTATTTGTCCTGTCTTCTCTCCCTCCCGCACACTAGGATTAAAGTCCATGGGGAGGGATTTGTGTTTTGTTCACTCATGTGTCCCTGGCACCCAGGTCAGTGCCTGGTATATATGATTCAGTAACATCCTGAATGAAGAAATGGATGAATGAATGGTGATATGATCAGATTTCTTTGATTGTGGAGAATAGGTTGGAGTCCTTGAGAGTTTTTTAAGAAGGGTTCTTGAGAGACTTTTTAAGAAGGTATCGTAATACTTCGAAGGGGCGGCGAGATGTTGGTTGCTTAGATTACCATGGTGTGGCTGATGCTGGAGATGCGGAGAGGAGAATTTCCACTCTTGCTTTATTGTCAAGGAAACAGTGTGTCTTTGAGCGTGTGGGGAGGGGAGAGGCCTCCTTCTAGATTTAAGGATGTCAGATTGATCTAGGTTGTGTGAAGGAGGCTGGTGCTATTGTAAACCTGCTTAGGGGCTCACTTGGTCTCCCTAATTGAGGTGAGAGAGAGGAGGCTACTTGAAATTCAGCCTCTTCTTGCTCTTTTCTCCAAGTTGATGGATGTACTTACAGAAGAAGCTTGGTATTTAATTCTGTGACTTAACAGTAATGGTATCTTTACTGTGATGTGCTTCAGTTTCTGAGTAAGAAAAAGAGGAAAAATTGCTTGAAACTAAAACTATTCCTCCCCCGCCCTTTCTTCTCTCTTTCTTTCTTTTTGTAATTTAGGAGTATTAATGCAAAAGTGCCATAAGGACATGAAAAACCTGGGAAAATACTATATTGCTGCATCCTATGTAAAATACCTGGAGTCTGCAGGTGCAAGAGTTGTACCAGTAAGGTATGATCCAATATTTTTTACACCGTATAAATAAAAAACTCCTGTTTTATTGCAAATTACCTTTTATCTCAAAAATTACTGTTTTCTTTGCTATGATTGTATCATTTAACATTGCACCTGATTTTTGCCACAAGTCTAATGCTTAGAGTCTCTCATTAAATTGTTTAAAGTATGGAGCTAGCTGTATTTATCAAGCTGTTAGAGGTCTGCCATGCATATTTGGTAAAGAACAAAATAATAGTTTCCTGTATCCTGGAAAGGGGGGTCTTTGGAAAGTAATGGAGTAAAAGAATCTAAAACTTAATCAGCTTTATTCCATCATATTAGGATAAAGGAACACTTAGGGAATAAAAGAGATATTTAGAAGATAACCTTTAAAATACCTCCACACTGTATTTTAAATGTTTGTGAATGACTAATACAGCGGTGTTGCTTCAGTATCGATTACAAGCATTGCAGTTTTAAAGGAGCTACATTATTTTTGGTGATGTAATGGCCTAGTCAGACGAAAATGACTTATGTCATATTTTGATTTGGAAAGAACTGAATTTTTTAACAAAACCTTATAAGTATCTGTAATATTTTTTCATCCAAAATTAGTGTATTTTGCGGTCTTTCAGCACCCTTATTTATCCATTATAAGCGATTCCACACATAAAACACAACCGTTTGCTTTGGGCAACCTATTTTTGTCATTAATTTCACGTTAAAAAGTTGTAACCAAGAAAGTTGCTGCTCAAAGTAAACACTAATAGTCAAAATGCAAGCATCACAACTTAGAGAGTTGTACCACAGTATGGTTTTATGTTTAGCTTCATGAGTTTCATCTTCTTGCTTCATCTTTTACATTTAACCGTCTCTACCCCTTTCACTTTTGACACTTGTCTTTCATTTTTTAGTAGCAGATCTATTTTTTCAAATGAAATCTTATTTGGAACCCAAACACTGGAGTTTAAAAATTTTTTTGAATGTTTATTCATTTTTTTTGAGAGACAGAGAGAGAGTGAGCAGGGGAGGGGCAGAGAGAGAGGGAGACACAGAATCTGAAAACAGGCTCCAGGCTCTGAGCTGTCAGCACAGAGCCCGATGTGGGGCTTGAAGTCACGAGCCGTGAGATCATGACCTGAGCTGAAGTTGGCTGCTTAACCTACTGAGAAACCCAGGCGCCCCAACACCAGAGTTTTAGAGCTGAGGAGGCTTTTAGAGAGTCTTCAGAACGGTGTTTCAAAGTTTTCACCACCGAAGCTTTTTCTGCAAGTGTTTTTTTGGGACATCAGTGCTGATCACCTGGCTGGGAGGTAGGAGAGACACGAGGCAGGTCTGTGGAAACAGGCTATGTGTGAGTGATGCAGGCTTGGCTTTGAGCAGTGGTTGCTGTAGGACTGACGGGTAAACATTCTCTAAAAAATATCAACAAGATTTGATGACTAACAGAATGGAAGGGCACAGTTTTGAAACTGGGCAAGTTTTGAAACTTGGGGAAGTTTTAAAATGGAGGAAGTTTTGAAACCTGATGACTAGGAGCAGACTCCTGGTATTTATGACAGAGTCACTGAAAATGTGACTGTCAGCACATAGGTTGATTTCCAGGTTGGGTTCCCAAAGTTCATTTTAAGGTGTATCACTCGCAATTAGAATCATAGAATCGTACAAAAGCCGTGTAATTCATGGCAGCTGCATTCCCTGAGTAACTGACAAAGGATTACCTAATACAGAATGGGACTGAAGTGGTCACACTGATAAGGTTGAGTTTATTTCTGCATTTTGGATGCTGAGGGGTCAACATCCATGGCTTAGAAGGGATAAGGAGGAAGATGGGGGACCCAGGCAAAATTCTGGAATAGGTAAAGAAGTTTGTCTTTGGTCTCCTTCTGCCTTCTCGGGTGCCTGATGCCCTGAGGTTATCATAAATCCCCGCTGGTGGGACCCACCATCAGCCTTCTCCTGAGGGGTAGTATCGGCTGTTTTTTTTTTTTTTATGTTTTATTTATTTTTGAGAGAGAGAGAGAGACAGCGTGAGCAGGGGAGGGTCAGAGGGAGAGGGAGACACAGAATCCGAAGACAGGCTCCAGGCTCTGAGCTGTCAGCACAGAGCCTGACGCGGGGCTCGAACCCACGAACCGCGAGATCATGACCTGAGCCGAAGTCGGATGCTCAACTGACTGAGCCACCCAGGCGCCCCATGGCTGGTTTTGATTTAAAACTGTGTTTTATTCACACAGTACTTTATAACATTTTTAAACATTTACATGGCAGAAGACTTCATAAAAGTCTGAATTTCTGGCCTTCTTCTTTTTTCCCCCCCAAGACAGTTATCTGGAGCTGACTTTAAATAAAACAACATTGCAACAACGTCTGTGACTCCTCTTCATGCTGCTGAAACTGGGCCATCCGCCATCACTACCAGGCTTAAGCTGTTTTCTTTAGTGAACAAGAGAGCAAACTAGTTCCTACCCTATTGAGAAGGTCTTTCCTTTCTAAAAAGTGACAACATGCAAGCAACATCTGTATTCAGAGAATGTGACCTGGCCTGTTTTTGCTATCTCTGAGGCACTTGAGTTCATGACACTTCTTCCCGACCTCCCCACCGCCCCAACAATTAAGCCCCTTAAAAATGATTAACTGGGTCCAAAAGTTCAGTCAAGCACAATATGGGAGCCATTTATTTAAAATTAATGAAATGACTGAAACCAGCCTGCATGGCTAGCTGGTAGAAGTCCCTGGAATGTAGCTGAGTGATCTAAATCCATTCCTGTGATGATTGTCTATCCTGGTTTAAATATCCATGAGGAAGATTCTGGGTCCTGCCTGTTTGGTTCCCTTTTCATTGGCACAGTCTGGGGAGATTGGACTGGCAGAATGCTGGGGATGTGGACTCACATTTCATCGCTCTGCCACTTCCCAAGTCAGGGCCACTTGCCCGTTTATCCTTTATCTAAGATAATGGGAAGCACCATGGCAGGATCACCCACTGCTTTATAACTCTCTGCTGGGAGGAGGAGTATTATGAACTTCTGAAGAGACCTGGACTTGCAAAGCTCATTTGGACCTAGAGGAAAACCCAGCACAACAAAGCACAGCCAAGTTCTGGGCATCATAAGTGTATTTAATAATGGGAAGGTGTTCTAACTCTTCCTTAGACTTTCCCTGGGGCAGAAATGGACTGTGGTTGACCTTTGGTCATAAACCCACTTCTTTGGTGGCTGATGGAGAGGGCATTATTCCTTGTTATTATCTTACAGGACCAAAAGACTGTGCAATGTAGGAGAGTCCTTGCAGGAATTTCGTAACCGTGATGCTCTCTTCTCTCATTCTTGCATTTTGTTGAACTTCTGGAAGAGCAAACTCATTTTACTATGACCTAACTAAATTTTCACAGATTAATCCCATTACTTTTTTTTCTGGAGAAGGGGATAAAATCAATAACATGGTGATGTTAGGAGCCCTTAGGTGGTGTTTGATGAAGTAGCTTTGGAATAATTACCTGGGCGAATTACACCAGTCTGCAGTGGTGTAATCTGTCTCTAGATCAGAACTCTTCTGATTTTTGAATACACAGTGGCCTCCAGATCTTTGCAGTTAGTGGTGGGGATGGGATGAAGAAGGGACTTGGCATTTATATGTATTGTTTTTTTATCTCCCCGAACTGCCTGTAGTTAGGGTAGGCATATTAATAAATCTCTTTATTTAGTCTTTTTGTAAAACTACTGAGTATCCTTACATGTTTTTGATAGTTCTCAGCTAATAGAGAAATTACTGGTGCCCAAATCTCATGGTCTTTAAAGTTTTACATATTAACACACACTTCACAATATTAAATTATATTGAGACCACAGGAAAACACGTTTACTTGTCTGATTAGCAACACAAGGATATAATTACAATATGTGATTTTCATGTAGTTTGAAAAAATATCTCTAGGAAGGGAAAGAGATATTGCCTAGCATTTAAGAATTATTTTTCATTTGTCTTTTTAAAATTAATGTGGGGACTTCATTTTGAGTCTTACTTTTTTCTCTAAGTTTTGGAAATGGGTGTTTTATAATTGTTTTTATTGTTTTCAGACCTGATCTTACCAAAGAAGAGTATGAAGAGCTTTTCCAGTCAATTAATGGGTAAGTTGCAGCATTGATTTGATATAGGGAATAAGGTGGATGTAGTCTACTTTTGCAAAAATGCATATAAATATACATGTTTCAATGTAACTGTCTTATAGTGGCATAACAGTTTTCTGAGTTCTTTTATAGAAACTATTTTGTTGAGAGATGAAAAAGTACTGCAGACAGAACATGGCTTAAGAAATAAATGCTACATAGTAGATACATTTAGGTCTTTTTTAAAAAGTGTCACATAATCTTTGTTCTTTTAATGCTTGCCTGTAATGTTTTGAAGCCACTTTGAATGGCATGGTATACTGCTTGCTCAGGGTATTTAGAAGTTCTAAGTTTGGGGATCAGAATCTCTTATCTTTCAGAAGATAATTCCAGGGGCTCTTGGGTGGCGCAGTTGATTGAGCGTCCGACTTTGGCTCGGGTCATGATCTCATGGTTCATGAGTTCGAGCCCTACATCAGGCTCTGTGCTGAGGCGTGAAGCCTGCTTGGGATTTTCTCTCTCCCTTTCTCTCTGCTTCTCCCCCTGCTCACTCGCTCTCTTTCTCTTCCTCTCAAAATAAATAAACTAAAAGAAATTAAATTCTCATGGATATTTGCTTCTAGCCTGTGTATGTTTTTATGACCAGTTTGTTCTTTAGGATTAAAAATAATTCTTTATGAGCCAAAACCAACTCATGATTATGGCCCTGCAGTTGATTTTGGCATCACTGATCCCCAGAATTTAAACCTAGCTGTACCTGGGATTTTATCTCGACTTTGATTTCTAGCTTGGTGTACTCCCCTCCCCTCCCCCACCTATTATCCTTAATTTACCCATATGCTGTCTCAAAAATAAACTTTGTTGAAGAAATTGCAGAAGAATATGCACAAAAGTATTGGTAACTATGGTAGTTTGTGAATGTGTAGGAGCGTAAA
This sequence comes from Cryptoprocta ferox, assembly GCA_028646485.1. Lineage (NCBI taxonomy): Eukaryota > Metazoa > Chordata > Mammalia > Carnivora > Eupleridae > Cryptoprocta > Cryptoprocta ferox. The sequence continues at coordinate 64,973,089 of CM053569.1, forward strand.
TATTTTATCTTTTCTTTTTGCCGTAGTTTTCCAACTTCTTTAATGATGTTGTTACGTGGTAAGGCAAAATTTGTTTTAAGATAAAAAGAGTGTTTATTTTCAGTGGGGCGTGATGTTGAAATGCATTCTCTTTTATGTCGTTTCAGGATCCTTTTCCCTGGAGGAAGCGCTGATCTCCAGAAGTCAGGTTATGCCCTCGCAGCCGAAAAATTTTATGACATGGCCAAAAAGGTATATATCATTTATTGTCTATTATTCCAGGTGGGTTTTTGTAATTTTCCCTGAGGAGAATTCAGTTTTAGGCATGTGGTAGTACTTCTTCACAATTACCCCGGCTCAGCCCCCTTTAACTTTGGAGCTGGAAGCTGTCACCTATTTTCTGTGTGCTTCGTTTCGTTCTGGAGTTCCCAAGGGACCAGAGCCTTGCAGACCAGCCCCCTCTATCAGTGCTCATTAATATGAGCCGGGTCCTCATGCTGGCTTAGTAAGCTGTTTTGTTTTTTATGAACCAGGCATCATTCATATGTTACTAATTGCGATCTCCTCTTGAAAGGTCCTCTTCATCCTATTTGACCTTTCCTCATGGTTCCTGTAGATGCTGCATTGTCACCAGACAGAGCCTCTTGATTCCTTTCTGACGTCTCACATTGAACTTGCCTTTGCACCATACCTCAGATCTCCTGTTTCTCTCCTAAACTATAATCTTTCTGGCCCTGGTATCTCCCCCTGCCCTTAAACATTTCCCTAAAAGAACTGCTTTTAGCATCTGAGATATTTAAAAACTTTGAATGGCTAGGCTAAATAATCTGTAGTCTTTCATAGTCTTTGGGTCAAGACGTATAGTGTTTCCACAGCCCAACTTTTCCAGCTTTTCCTTATGCACATAATTGAAGCCAGGTTGGTATTTCTAGCATATGTTCTGTGTCCTCCTACTTAAAAAAATTTTTTTAAATGTTTTATTCATTTTTAAGAGAGAGAGAAGCAGAGAGGGGGACAGAGTATTCCAAGCAGGCTCCACGCTGACAGCAGAGAGCCCAATGCGGGTCTCAAACTCAGGAACCATGAGATCACGACCTGAGCCAAAGTCGGACACTTAACTGACTGAGCTACCCAGGTGTCCCATGTGTCATCCTACTTGTAAATTGGTTTAGTCTGTTTCTTTCCATTCCATCCCCAGTGTACAACTTGGTTGTGTTTCCAGACTAAGGTGCTGCTACCCTTCTGTAGAGGTTTCTTTGCCAACTCCAACTGGAATGGCATCCCACTCCCTCTCAACTTTTAGAGTATTTTGTTGTAGAGTAGTTCACTCACTTCGCTCCAACTCTGTAATATGACAGGATCTGTGACCTTCAGGAGCTTATACTTCAGACAGAATATCTTGAGATGAGTTACTTATGTCTCTTCAGATTTCATGGTTCCAACACCCTTTGAGGTGTTCCTCGTTTCATATTATGTGGTGCCATGTACTTAGTACATGCTCAGTGGATATTTTTTTGAAAAAGTGAACAAAGTGGAAATTTTATAATGTGAGTGACTTAAAATGCATTTGGGAAATATATATGAACATATAAAGTAGTCATTTTTCCTTTTGCATATGGGGACTCCTGTAACTAGCTTGTTCAATTAAAAAAAAAAAAAGGAACCACTTAACCCATAGGATCCAAAAGTCTACTTGTTTTTTTAAGTTTACTTTTACTTATTTTGAGAGACAGAGAGCAAGCAGGGGAGGGGCAGAGAGAGAGGGAGACAGAATCATAAGCAGTCTTTGCACCGTCAGTGCAGAGCCCGATGTGGGGTTCTGAACTCAGGAACCGTGAGATCATGACCTGAGCCGAAATCAAGAGTCAGACGCTTAACTGACTGAGCCACCCAGGTGCCCCCCAAAAGTCTACTCTTTAAAATGTCATTAGCTACTTTTAACGATTTCAAAGCAAAGGAAAGTAGCTCAGCAACCTTGAACTGATTTAGCTACAGCCCCTGGAGTCCACAGAGCCCTCACTGAGGAAGCCTTGAGAAGTGGAGTCGGTTAGATCTGTTCACTGCTCCTCTGTGTCCTCTGCTCTGCTAGGCTTTGTGCAGGATCCACAAAAAATAACAGATGTGGTCCTAGCAAGCAAGGACTTAACATTCAGTCGAGAAATTAAATTTGGTACATATGGAAACAGAGCCGTTAAACCCTCTTCTGTGTTTACTATAAATGCAGTATGACGCTTCAACTTAATGTATGCAATTCTAACTTCTAAAAATAAAAATTTCCAGACCTGCATATGAAGTGTTGAGAATCCGACCTTGGGATGGAAGGTATAGGAATTATTGTAAATCTGTATTTTTCTCAGCAAGGAACAGAAGAACAAATTAAAAAAAAGAAAGAACAAGAAAACCATAACAATTTCCTCACTTAAAATGAGTGACTATTAGGTTATATTTTAGATCTACGCAGGAAAATCACTGCTTTTAAAAAAGTGGCAAAACTCATGTTCGTAACTGTCAGCACATATGGGTTGAATCATTACTTAGCCAAAAAAATTGAGTTGCTACAAGATTTTTTCCCCATTCATGCTAGTCGTTGTGACTCCTTTTGAAGAGGCTCAATACGTTTGTACGTTTTTAGTTGACAACTTTTCCTCTTTGCAAGTTTATTTCACTTTTGCTTAGCCTTATCCTTACTGACCGTTCCTTGCCTTCCAGATCATGGCTTTCCCCTGATTTAAATCTGATTAGCTGAAGGTGATATCATGCAGCTATTACTATAAATTCTGAGATAATAGAGGAAGGACTTCAGAGTGTGTTCAAACCAGACAGTCATCCAAAGCAACAAGATTGGTAGGAGATGTATACATAGGCGTTTATCTAGCATTCTCTCTGATATTTGCAGTCTCTAACTGTTACTTGGGTTGATTAGTACCTGCCTGGCAAATGTCAGTCTTTTTCCCAGCACAGCTGAGGTTGGATAGTTTGACTAAAACTGAACTGTTCTGTAGGAGCTTGGGGTCTGAGGAAAGATTAAGTGAGAGCCTACTTATGGATCCTGGAAAATTCTTTAGAAACCCATGCCTGACTCAGGTGCCTGTCTCGTCATAACAAACCAAAGATATAATTTTTGTTTTGATCATTTGAATAAGCTTAGTTTTCTTTTTCACTCTGCAAAGAGTTTCGACGATGGAGACTATTTTCCTGTGTGGGGCACATGCCTTGGATTTGAAGAGCTTTCGTATCTGATTAGTGGAGAGTGCTTATTAACACTCACAGAAACTGATGGAATTACAATGCCTCTGAACTTCACCAAAGGTGAGAATTCTCTTTTCAACCCTTTAAAAAATATTACCTGGGCAGGATTATTAAGTAGCAAATATCCAAGTCAGAAATGCTCATAATGTTTACTGATTTTTTCTTTTTACATTTATTTATTTTTGAGAGACAGAGAGAGACAGAGCACAACTGGGGGAGGGGCAGAGAGAGAGGGAGACACAGAATCCGAAGCAGGCTCCAGCCTCTGAGCTGTCAGCACAGAGCCCGATGCGGGGCTTGAACTCACACACTGTGAGAATCATGACCCGAGCCAAAGTCGGATGCTTAACTGACTGAGCCACCATGGTGCCCCAACGTTTACTGATTTTTAAGTGATTTACACAAGCTGATGATGTGGATGATATCTTTTGTGCTGAGCCATGAAGATAGCGTACGGAGCCATCATTGCCTGTAGTGGTATTGGGACCATGCGTGATTAAGACCTCTAAAATTGGACCTGGATTTGAGTCCTACTTTGTCCCTTTTGCCTTGAGGCATGGTTTAATTTCTTGATTTTAAGGGTTTTCCTCTTAGGGTTGTTTGTGAGGATTAAATAAGACACTGCTTTCCAGATACTGTGTTAAACGTTTTCGTTACAACTCTCATAAATGTTAGCTCTAATTATTGTAGTACAGCATTGTCCCCTTGGCTGTGTACTCCGTTTTAAGCCCAGCCTTGGCGTACTGCAGTTCGATTCTGGTACTGACCACCTGGAGTTAGCGCAGACTCTCCCCAGTGAGTCTGCCCTTATTTCAAGATAAACCAGCCACAAGTCACATCCCCAAGCCACCCACACTACTGACCAACTGGCCACAATTTTGAGGATTCCCATGACCCTTCCTGAGGTTCAGTAATTCACCAGAATGACTCACGGCACTCAGGAAGGTGCTGTGTTTGCACTAACCTTTATTATAAAGGATACACACAAGATGACATCTGGGAGGGAGTTCAGAGTTTCTGTGTCCTCTCCCTGTTGAGTCACATCACCCTCCTGGCGTGTTGAGAATTTTTTATTGGGGTTTCATCGCGAAGGCAAGATTCATTAAGTCATTGGCTGTGTGACTGAACTCAATCTCCAGTCTCCCTTCAGTCCCTGGAAGTCAGGCTGGTCCAAAGTCCTAACCTACTCTAGTCATGCGGCTGACCTTTCTGATGACTAGCCTCATCTCAAAGCTGTCTAGGGGCCCACCTTGAGTCACCTCATTAGCATTACAAAGACACTCCTATTTCTCAGGAAATTCTGAGAGTTTTAGAAGCTCCCAGTCAGGAACTCAGGCAAATTCTTTGTCATCACACTCTGTATAAATAGGTAATGATTCTTGTAGTTTACCTGAGCTCTGAAGCCTCGGAGTTGAGTGCTATTAGCTATTCTGTTCTCATAAGGATTTTGGATGGAAAGCAGTAGTTTTATACATAGAACCTACAGAATATACTATACCTTTCAAAGCTCTTTCTCACAGTATCTCACTTAATCATTATAAGAGCTCTGTGGGAAGTACATGTATTAGGTCAGTCTGTTTTGGATGTGTGTGGTAAGAACCCAGTTTATATAAAAAAGGAATAGCACCTTACTGAAGTAAGGTACTCGAGTGGATTTTTATTATCTGAGGTGCAGGGATTCCCATGGAAGCCGTTAGCATGCCAGAGGCTTCATTTAGGGAGAGCTGGCCTCAGGGCCTTGCATATCAGAACTTTTTTATCCTTTTGCTGGTATTTGAGATTATGTGTCAGATTCCAGAGACTTTAATGAGGTAAACTGCTCTTTTTGATCTCTTTACTGAGTAGAGATTTCTTGGCTTGTTAATGTTCTTTTCTACATTGTTGGTGTTCTTCTTTTTTTTTTTTTTTTTAAGTTTACTTATTTTGAGAGAGACAGAGTGAATGGGTAAGGGGCAGAGAGAGAGAGAGAATCCCAAGCAGGCCCGGCACTGTCAACATGGAGCCCGATGCAGGGCTCGAACCCATGAACTGCAAGATCATGACCTGAGCTGAACCCAAGAGTCGGATGCTTAACCGACTGAGCCACCCAGGCATCCCTATGTTGTTGGTATTCTTAAACCTTATAAAGTCCAGATACCTTTGAAAATATGTTGAAAGCTCTGGATTGTTTCCTGAGAAAACAAAAATATGTTCATGTGGTAAACTGTTCCTGATTTCAAGATAACTCAAGTTAGAATTCTTTGCTTACTCTGTGGCCAGCCTGAATATGATCATATGAGAAGGATTTTAGTTATTCATGTTACAATTCTATAGGAAAAATACTTGACCATAGAACATATTTGAATTTGTGTGTTAAACTCATTCTGTGCTTGTCCAGAAAACGTATGTTAAAATGATGTGTTTTGCTTATCAACTAGGCATCTTGATTTTGTCTTGATAATGGCCTCTTTTTGGCCCTAGATCACTTTGGTGGATTTTATTTTTTCTGTGTTTAAATTAGTTCTCTTGTGCTTAAATTATTTCAGGTGCATCACAGAGCAGAATGTTCCGGAATTTTCCGGATGACTTGTTAAAGTCCTTATCAATGGAACATCTAACTGCAAATTTCCACAAGTGGAGCCTCTCCATAACGGTATTACATTAATTAACAATGAAATTAATGCGTTTAGATTAACTACGGAAGTAATTATTTTGTTTTATTTCTATACTCTAGAATTTTACGAAGAATGAAAAATTAAAGACGTTTTTCAATGTATTAACTACAAATACAGATGGCAAGACTGAGTTTATTTCAACCATGGAAGGTATATATCGTGGCACATGTACACTTTATTTCACTTATGTTCATATATGTTAATTTTCATTTTATAGTTCTTTTATGAATAACAAAGTCATGTTACTTTGGGGTGTGAATATAGAAGCTATTTGTGGAAACAGGAGGCGTTTTTTTGTCCATGTTCCAAATCATTTGTGACTTACCTGGGTCCTCTTCTAGAATGGGGTGATGGGAATGGAAAGTAAATAAAGAAGGGGAGAGTAGATAAAGGGGAGAGTAGATAAAGAAATGGAGAAAGTGACTTCTATGTTTAGCGGTGTTGTAGATTAAGCACCATGATAGATTCTCCTCTGGACAGGAACAAAAAATATGATTCACATTCAGAAAAACATCTTCCTAAACACAAGTCTACGCCACTATTCCTACTTCATAGGGAGTGGAACCTTCCTATGAAATTCCTAAGCCAATGGCACAAAGCAAAGAGTATCCTCCCCACATTTCAAAGTTTGCATTAAAGCCACTTTGGTTTTATGAAACCTATTAGTTAGTTAGTACCTATTTCCGCTAACTGCAAGAACTCCAAAGGGGATTTTTACTTTCATGAAGAAAAGCCATTGCTGTACGAACGTTCAGTCTTTCATAATCATGAAGTGGCACACATGGGCTTTTGGAAAGCGGGGGATACCAATATATTGATGAAGTGACAGTAGGGGTACTCATGCCAAAACCACTGGGAGTCAAATGGAGTACTTTTTTGCTTTCATGTTTTCTTTATTTATTTTTGAGGGAGGTGGGGGATAGGGGCAGAGGTGGGGGATAGGGGCAGAGAGAGAGGGAGACAGAGAATCCTAAGCAGGATCCTCACTGTCAGTGTGGGGCTTGATTGAACCTACGAACTGTGAGATCATGACCTGAGCCAAAATCAAAAGTTGGAGGCTTAACCGACTGAGCCACCCAGGCATCTTGGAATAGGTTTTCTAATTGAAGTGTAGTTAGCATGCAGTGTTAGAGTTGGTTTAGGTGTACAACATAGTGATGTGACCATTCCATATATTATGCAGTGCCCACCACGATAAGTGTAGTTATGTGTCACCATACAGAGCTACTGAAAGTATCACCAATAATCCATATGCTGTACTTTTCATCCCTGTGACTTATTTATTTATTATTAAATAAATAAATACCCTTTCCCTTTGGCAACCACCAGTTTATTCTCTGTATTTATGAGGTTTTTTTTTGTTTTGTATTTTAGATTCTCCATATAAGTGAGATCATATGGTGTTTGTCTTTCTCTGTATTTCACTTAGCATAATACCCTCTTGTTCCATCCATGTTGTCTCACATGGCAAGATTTCACTCTTTTTTTTTATGGCTGAATAATATTCCATTGTATGTATGTCCCTGATCCTCCTTTGTTCATTCATCGATCCCCGGACACTTAAGTTGCTTCTGTATCTTGGCTTGTAAATGATGCAGTAAACATAGGGGCCCATATATCTTTTTGAATTAGTGTTTCCATTTTCTTCTTTCTTTTTTTTTAAATTTTTTTTTACAATTTATTTATTTTTGAGAGAGAGAGACAGAGCGTGAATGGGGAGGGACAGAGAGAGAGGGAGACACAGAATCCGAAGCAGGCTCCAGGCTCTGAGCTAGCGGTTAGCACAAAGCCCGACGCGGGGCTCGAACCCACGAACGTGAGATCATGACCTGAGCCGAAGTTGGACGCTCAACCGACTGAGCCCCCCAGGTGCCCCTGCATTTTCTTTGTGTAAATGCCTAGCAGTAAATACTGGATTGTATGGGGTTTCCATTAAGTAGTCTTTAATCCAGTGTTGTTATTTAATCAGGAGAACTTGAGATGAAACCTCAGGAACCCCTTACATGGAAACTACCCCATGGAGCAGGGCCTAAAACCCTCAACAGACCTGCCTGCAGTATTGCAAGAATTGCCATCTTGAACCTTGGTACAAAGAGAGTGGGGGTGGTGGTAAATAACGCTTGGGCACTCATAATGACATGCTGGTCACATGTGGCCTGTATCATACTAACTGGGAAGTTCAATAAATCTCAAGTCAAAAATTTCATTTAAAGGTGTTTCAAACTGATAGTGTCCCAATGCACATGGCAAAAGCAATTATAAATAATTCCTTCTGGAGGAAACTACCTTTTTTTTTTTTAACGTTTATTTATTTTTGAGAGAGAGAGAGGCAGCACCACAAGCGGGGAAGGGGATTAGAGAGGGGGAGACACAGAATCCAAAGCAGGCTCCAGGCTCAGAGCTGTCGGTGCAGAGCCCAATGTGGGGCTCAAACCCACAAACCGTGAGGTCATGACCTGAGCCGAAGTCAGATGCTTAACCGACTGAGCCACCCAGGCGCCCCTAGAGGAAACTACATGTATTCCAGACTTTAAGGGATTTCCATAAAATGAGGCTTTACGGACAACAAGCGATCATAGCCAAAAAAAAATCACTAATGTGCAAGGAAGCACATGCATGAGAACTTACAGAAACAGTAGACAGTCTTTGAGTCAGTGAGGCTGTGCCACCTGAGAGGACAGGGTCTTGGAGTAGAATGAACTGGAATAAAGTGGATGTAGCTTCTGATATTCAAAGATTGGCCTTATTATTGGCTTGCTTTTGGGGGAGGCCAGAGGTCCCAGGGTTTCCAAACAATATCTGGGGGATTCTGGGGAAGGCTGGTCAGCCTAGTCCGAAGTGAACCTTATTATCTTCTCCTTAACACTGTTTCCCTCCTGTTCTTTGCTTCAATGATAGCATTGGCATTTGCCAAATCATCCCAAGTTAGAAATTTGGATGTCGTCTTTGACTTCTTGCCCTCATTCTCCACATCTAAAAAATTTGTACAACTTTCTGCTCCCCAAATGCTTCTTGAAAATATTACCTCCCCTCCATCCAGTTTAGCCCTGGCCGACTTCTATATTAACTATGTCCACCGTGACTCCTCTGTAGCCTCCTAACTGTCCACAGAGTCACTTTGCAGGTAGCCTCCGATGACCCTTCCGAAACACCAATCATGAAGTTAGGAACCATTCCATAGACAGACATAGTTTAGGCCAAGACAAACTGGCTTACACAAAAGGACATCAAAAATGCGCAGTATAGTTGGTTCTCTTATGAATACATTATGGGGGAGGATGCAAACACAGTATGAGGTGGGCGGGGGGGAATGGACCCATTGTGGAAGAAACTTGTGTCACTAATCACACACACATGGGCACCTGACTATTCAACTGGGCTATATTCAGAAACTCAACTATTTCAATCTACTCTGATTACCTAGTAAAGCAAATCATATTACAAATTGTAAAACGTTGAAAAAATCAGTGAAATGTATTGTGAGTGTTGACATTGTGGGCTACATTGTTTATTTTGTCTCGGAGAGAATGAGCACAATTTTACCCTGGGATTGTGGATTATAAAATAATGTTTTACAGGGGCACCTGGGTGGCTCAGTTGGTTAAGCTTCCGATTTTGGCTCAGGTCATGATCTCACGGTTCGTGAGTTCTAGCCCCGCGTCGGGCTCTGTGCTGACAGCTCAGAGCCTGGACTCTGTTTCAGATTCTGTGTCTCCGTCTTTCTCTTCTCCTCTCCCTGTTCTCTCTCTCTCTCTCTCTCTCTCTCTCTCTCTCTCTCTCTCAGAAATAAACATTAAAAAAATAATGTTTTACATAGGGTGTGAAACATAACTGAATTGTAAGTAGATCATTCTTACCTCACTTACTCTTTTGTGTTCTTCGTGCAGGGTACAAGTATCCGGTGTATGGTGTCCAGTGGCACCCAGAGAAAGCACCTTATGAATGGGGGAAGTTGAAAGGCATTTCCCATGCTCCTAATGCTGTGAAGGCTGCATTTTATTTAGCAGAGTTCTTTGTGGCTGAAGGTAATATGTGGGTACATAACTTTATTAGTCTACTGTGGCTTTGGAGAAGATCGCCCTCATCAGAACTTTCTATACTCTTTTGCTCTGTAGATGTTCTGTAGGTTTAACTTTAAAAAAGATTAAATCATAGGAAAGCCCTGAAATTGAGATATTAGACATTCAGATAAAACCAGGACAGTTATTTCAGTTAATGGTATTATGTACTCTAAAGTGCACTGAACTCTTTTTTTTAGTGTTTATTTATTTATGTATTTTTGAAAGAGAAGTTGCGGGGGGAGGTGCAGAGATGGAGGGAGACCGGATCCGAAGCAGGCTCTGCACTGAGAGCAGACAGCCCGATGTGGCACTCAAATTCATGAACTGCGAGATCACAACCTGAGCTGACGTCAGATACTTAAGCGACTGAGTCCCCCAGGTGCCCCAAAAGTGTGTGGAATTCTTGAACAACAGCATAAAGATTGAGTTCCTTGTTTTTATTTCTTTCTTGAAGATTTTTTTTAAAAAAATGTTTTCCCCATGACTCTTCTTTTTAGGAACGATGCTTTAATTTTAACACTCTCTGAGAATTAGATGTTATTTTTTCTAAGAAAATTACATAAGTTGAATATATACTCATCAGTCTGTGATTATAAGGCTGCCTGTCTGCAGGCATTGGCACATTGGAGAAAGTTCATGGGTTTTTCCTGCTTTTTCATGATGAAAACACAGACATTTTCATGCTGTTATGTTTACGGGTAAAATTGAGAATTTGGTTGTAGATGCTTAAGTTGTAGCTGAGTGACACAGGTATGGGACAGAGCTACAAACACAACCTGCAAAGGGATAAGGCGTCACTCTGGCAAGGCATGAACTGTAGCACGCTGTGTTTGTACCCTGTCTCCGAGCTTGCTCTACATTTTTATCAGCCCTGCTGCCCTCACTCATGAGTAAAGTACTTCCTCCTCAGTTCACTCTGGTTTAGAATTATGTTCAGTTGAATGGGTAGTTTCATGGCAAAAACCCTGAAATAAAAAAAAAATGTCTCATGTGCGTACTAATCCCAAGTAACATTTTCCTGTTGTACGCACAGGGAAAATGAGAACACCAGTAGGCGAGGTTGCAGCGTTGTCACATAGCAAAGCTGTTTATTTTATCTTCATTTCCCAATATCCTTCTTTCTAAACATGCTACAAAGTCTATATTTATTTAGACTTTAGGGTAAAGTCTGAGCCTTCACTGCTTCACATTCAGACTTCAGTTAACTTCTTTTCTCTTTTTTTTTTAATTTTTTTAACGTTTTTTCATTTTTTTTTTGAGAGAGAGAGAGACAGAGCACGAGTGGGGGAGGGGCAGAGAGAAAGCAAGACACAAAGCAATCCAAAGCAGGCTCCCAGCTCCGAGCTGTCAGCACAGAGCCCGATGCAGGACTTGAACCCATAAACTGTGAGATCATGACCTGAGATGCAGTCGGAAGCTTAACCAGCTGAGCCACCCAGGGACCCCCAGGCTTCAGCTAACTTTTATTAAAAATTTTTTTAAGTTTATTTATTTTGAGAGAGAGACAGAGTGAGCAATGGAGGGGCAGAGAGAGAGAGAGAGAGAGAGAGAGAGAGAGAGAGAGAATCCCAAGCAGGTTCCACATTGTGCAGAACCCAGCGTCAGGCTCAAACTCACGAACCATGAGATCAAGACCTGAGCTGAAACCAAGAGTCCGATGCTTAACTGACTGAACCCCCAAGGTGCCCCAGACTTCAGCCAACCTGTATGTTCCTCCTTGTTTTTCCTGTGTCTGCCTTCTCTCTCATTTCTCCATCTGCCTCAGCTTTGCCAGCATCTCCATTCTCTTCACTCTTGTAGCATCTCAAGAAGATAGACTATGAAAACATCACAATATACAATTCTGTGTGGTTACTAGGCTAGGCTTCTTGAGCGCTAGCACCTTGCCCTGTTTATATTTCCATCCCCAGGCCCTGCAGCGTGTCTTGCACACAGCAGGCCCTCAGTAAGTGTTTGAATCGAGGGGAGAGTGAGCCCCACAGCGGATCTGGTGCAGGGCAAATGTAGGTGCTCTTTCGGTTGGTAATAAATCAAGAGCTGCTTTATCTAGGGGAGATCTTGTAAGACATTTCTCCTTTTTTTGGTGGTATTTTTCCCACTTAATAATGCTGGTTATAGGAAGAATGTTATAAAGTAGCCTTTTGAAAATTTTATCCTGTCTTTTTAAAAATTAACACTCTTTTTCTTGCAGCTCGGAAAAACAGTCATCATTTTGAATCTGACGTTGAAGAGAATAAAGCACTGATTTATCAGTTCCGTCCAGTTTATACTGGAAATATTTCTTCATTTCAGCAAAGTTATGTATTTGATTGAAAGCCTGCCGTGTGTTAACAGAGGAATCTTGAATAATTCCACTATTAAACTGTTGCAATAACTTGCTACTCATGGCAATCATGGAAAGCCACAGCGATTCCTTTTCTATAATGTTACTGGTTCTGATTCTTCTTTCAGTGTTCTTGAATATTTTTTATCACATTTGATAATCAGTGAGACAGATTAAAAAATCACAGTGTATTTCATGGAAAAGCTTTTATGTGATTAGAACAAAATAAATGTATTGAAAATCCAAATATTTTATTTTCTTCCTGTTGATTGTAGAAATAAGTATCCCCCCCAACCATCCACCCCGTCCTTGCTGAAGATCCTTTTTAAATCTTGGGGTGCCTGGGTGTCTCAGTCGGTTAAGTGTCCAGCTTCAGCCCAGGTCACGATCTCACCTTTGTGAGTTCGAGCCCCGCATCAGGCTCTCTGCTATCAGCAGAGTCCACTTCAGATCTTCTGTCCCCTCCCCTTTCTGCCCCTTCTCCATTCACGTGCCCTCTCTCTCTCTCTCTCTCAAAAATAATACATTTTAAAAAATCATTAAAAAAAGTCTTAACTCTGGTTCTCTGGGAGTTGTTTTCTTGAGTTTTGGGAGTATTGTGTGTGTGTGAGAGAGAGAGAGAGTGTGTGTATGAGTGTGTGTGTACACACGTTTCCTTTTCTGCCTTTTCCACTTCACGGTCACAGCGCACACCTCCTGAAAGCGGGGCCTGTGTCTTGAACTTTTTCTCTCTCACAGTGTCTAACACAGGAAGCCGTCTCTAAACACTTGTGGCTGTTGGTGAGTAAACCTTGTTTCCACGGAAAATAATTCGAAAGCTGCCAGACATTTTTGGGGGGTACATTTTAATCTGTTTCTCAATCTGTGCTCCCCTGTCTCAACTCTCACCATCCATCCTGTATACCCTCGCCAACTCTGAAATGTTGGAATCCCTAGAGGGCAGCAAATAGAAGAGAGGACGTTCTGAACTGTTTTGGACAGACCATGTTTTGCGCCTGTTCTCCGTCCTTCAGAGCCGCTGCTGGAGTAGAAACCCGGGAAACAGAGTGATGGGGCAAGGTGTTCTAGGAGATTAGGAATGACTTTATGTACAGAGAGATGAGAACAATAATCTGAAGATACTGAGGGAAGCCATAAGCTTTGGGCACTACATCCAAACAGAACATAGGATTGAAAGGGATTAGCACCTTTAGTCAGCTCACAGGATTTTAAGAGAAGTGTGGCAGATTTAGTTTCTATCCATGAGCAAAAAGATTCTGGTAAGTCTTGTCAAATGTGCCATTTCTAGCTAATTCCATGTCTCTCACCGCTAGAAGAAGGTAGCTACTGTGACACTGCCAGGGTTCTTTCCAGCCCATTTGTATTGAAGCCGAAAAATCTCCTTGTCTCTGAAGTTCCCAATGACACTTAATCCTGACTCTGTCATCATCACATATGCTGTATCAGCCCTCCTTGCTGTGAATACTACTTCTCATTGCTCCCAGAGGTCCTCACTGTGCTTCACTGATGATGAGCACAAATAGAAGGCAAGGTAAAGCACCGTTTTTTTTACTTAAATTAAGTTTTCCATTTTTTCAACCATGTATGAACCAATATTTTTTTCTGAAGGCTTTATGCTAGACTCACTCTATTGCAAGAATGGGATCACTTTCAGAGTGGACAATATCCCTGCCTTTCACATACTACTGCCTCCCGGAGGCTTGGCAAGAGGTCCGAGGGCAAGGAATGCCTGTTTCTTGTCCAGCTTGACAGAAGACTGACGCAGGGGCCTGATATGGCTACATTGGTGGAGGGAAGAGAGGACGGGTTAGAAGTGCCTGTTGATGTTTGTGAGAAATAATTAGGGAAGTCCTTGGAGGAGATCGCCAGCTCGCTGCCCCTGGAGGGCTGCCAGATCTGTCACGAGGAGCTCCTGGGAAGACTGGAGTGACCACCTCATGCCAGTGGCTGGAGGCATGGTGGCTAAGAGATGGGTGTTGCCACCCCACTGCCCTTGCATTCTGGAAACTAGAGGTGACACTATAGTTGGAAAATGGACAGGTAAGAGCCAGTACACGGGCCCACACATGTGGCTCAAGCCCAAGGATCAGCAGTAGGTCTCCAATAACCCACATACCTGAACTTGTCCTGTGCCCATTATGAGAGTCACTTAAACTCGACATGTCAACACGATTCTAGCCATCCAATCTCATGCAATCCTGTGAAAGAAGTGCTTGCCGGGTGACCCTCCTGGAGCTGGAGTCTGGCCACAGGACCGGGACAAAAGCATAGGCATGAATCCCAAAGCTGCCCAGGGCATCTTGTTGACTCTCTAATGAGTAGGGTTTCCCTCATTTCCTGAAGAGGAGAAATGGGAATAAGGTCCATGCAAGTTCTGGCCAAGCTCAAGGTGCCCTAACCGCATGGCTCTGCCATGGCTGGCTTGTCACTGCCGTGGGGGCACTTTTGAAATGTTGAGGTATGTGCTTTCTGTGACCCGGACCCATACAAGACCAGGTCCAGGTGTGGGGTCCTGAGCCCAGACAGCACTTCACCCTGACCAGTTCCAGGCACTAGAAATGGGCCTGGACAACTTTGAGGAAGGTACTCCAAAGTGGGGGGCCCTGATGGGCCAGATCTGGAGCGGGGGCTCCGCTTGCCTGTGTCCAAAGGTGATGCCGCCTAGCTCAGCTGTGGCCCAGTGACAACTGGTTAAAGAAGTAAACACTAAAGAAGCATTAGGTCAGCGGACCACGCTGAGTATCAAGACTTCTCTGTTGGCAGGAGAGAAACAGAGGCTGAAAGACCAAGTGTGAGTGAGGGAACGTGCAGATTAGAAGAAAAAGGAAGGAAGAACAAACAGAGGAAGGATTCAGTAAATGTGGCTTTCTTTCTATGTGTAAGAGACAGCTAAAGTGGATCCTTCCCCAGCCTACAGCTGGCAGCGTCTAAGGGTTTTTGGGGGAACAACTGCCAAGTCATTACCTCCAGCATTTCCCAACTTGTTTCCCATGTGAAACACCTCGGATGGAATGGGAATGTTGGACTCAAAAGAATAGGCCATCCCTCATTGCTATTCAGCCAGATATTTTTGAGTGCCCAGGAGTTTACATGACTCGTGGCCTGACACGAGATGTTTTATGAAGGGGTGTTGGCTGTCTCCATTTCCACACTGCAGAGTACGAAAATCCTCAATCCCCTGTCAGGCTGAGTTTCTGTAGTTCGAATGGTCCTGTGGCTTCTAGAAGCACAGAGATAGCTCAAAGTCCAGCATTCAAGCCCAGCACCTGGCATGTGGCAGGCCCGCAGGCATTTTCCCTGCCTCATCTGCAATAATAGAACAGCCCAAGCACGTGCTGGGTCTTTCTGTCCTACCTGTCAGACTAGCAAGAGCAAACAGCAGTTTTCTCTTATGGGAAGAGCTAAGAGAAGAGTCTTTTGCTTCTTAGAAACAAACAGCAGCTTTGTGGGGCGCCTGCATGGCTCAGTCGGTTAAGCAGCTGACTCTTGATTTTGGCTCAGGTCATGATCTCATGGTCCAGAAGTTTGAGCCCCGTGTCAGGCTCTGTGCTGACAGCACAGTCTGCTTGGGATTCCCACTCTCCCTCTCTCTCAGCCCTACCCCTACTCACTTGCTCTCTCTCTCTCTCAAACAAATAAACTTAAAAAAAAAAAAAAGACATAAAATGAATAAAGTTTTTATTCCATGTAACAGTTTTCTTCCAACAGCAGTTTAAAATGAACAGAGGTATTTTGCAGTAATGAATCAGAAACACTAGATGTCAGAAGAGAACCAGCTAACCTAAGGTTCAACCAACTGTGTTTACGTCCAACCATTTAGAGTAGTGGATTTTAGGAGGCTGCCAGAAGCCTAAAGAACATTTAATAACACAGTTATTGTACTTATTTAAATAGTAATGGTTTATTGAATCAATACATTGTGCACCTGAAACTAATATATGAAACTAATATATTGAATGTCAATTATATCTCAATTAAAAAAAAAAACCTAATGGCTGTGTGAACATAGATTTATACCTAGTACTAGATATTTTCTACTCTTACCTATGAGAATGCCCTGAAAGACCTGATAAAAAGAAAGGGAACAAACAATTTTAAGGATACGTTAAGGGCCAGGAAGTCTCATGTACACAAATTTGTGGTCTATATACAAAATTCCCAATCCCCATTCCCCTTCCACCTAACTGAGCAACTTTTAGGCTAGCGGGATTTTTCTCGGTAAAGAACCAGAGCTTCATATAATGAAAGATGCTTCTTGGGACACCTGCAGGGAAGACACCAAATCAATTAAGAAGTATTCCTTAAATATCTACTATAAGCAATGTACATGTAGAGAAGCACTTTAAACAAACATTGACATTGGATTTTTTTCCCTATAGATGAAAGTTCTCAACCAAATGTACTCTAAATCTTGTCATGATTTCCCTTTTGGATTTAAGAAAAGGTTCCTAACCATTAGTTTTTCTACTGAACTTGTTCCTTTTTGCATAAGTATAGCATGTTTTTAGGCTTCTAATTCTCTAACACTTATTATAATTTCTTATAAACCTAATTTAGAGTCATTCTGTTTCATCATACAGATTGGCTTTAGAAACTTAAAATACCACTTTGACATCTTTTGCATTCAAGTTAATTCATCCTGGAAATTTTTCAGGATAAAGCTCAAAAGTTTGAGAGAATTAGAGACTCTCAGAATGGGAGAGTAGACAATCATGGTGGGCCATGGGTGGAGTCCATATTTCCATTAATGAAATTTGTTTTAGGTCAGCCGCATTATCCCTGGACCACACTAAACTGTTGGCAGTTTAAAAATCATAATTCCTGGGGAACCTGGGTGGCTCAGTTGGTTAAGTAGCAGACTCTTGATTTCAGCTCAGGTCATGGTCTCATGGTTCATGGGATCAAGCCCTGCATTGGGCTCTGCACTGACAGGTTTGCTTGGGATTCTCTCTCTCCCTCTCTCTCTCTGCCCCTCCCCTGCTCATGCTCTCTCTCTGCCTCCCTCTCTCTCTCTCTCTCAAGTAAACATGAAAAAAATATTTTTAAAAAGTTAAAATCACAATTTATTCTTCTCTGGCTTATATGTCACATCTTCCATCCAGTTTCTTAGCCGGATGAGAGTGGAAAGACTACTGGCAGTCAGAGGCCAGGGGTCTGGTGCCATCTCTTGTCATTCATGTAAACTTGGGCAAATCATGTACTCGCTTAGTCATGAAAATTTCTACCCATACTCTGAGCACTTCATATCCTGTGTAATTGTTTTTCAAGTTTTTAAATCCACAGTAGATACTTTCCTTTTTCTTTTATATTATTTGATAATTAAAAAATATCATTTCATCCACTCTTTATAAAGTTAAATAAGAAAATAAAACTTTTAAACTTGCACAATTAAAATAGTAATTTTACTTTGCCAATAGTTAACACTGTCCTTTCTCTTTCAATTTTATAAAATAACTTGAAGCAAAGATGAACATTTACATTTTTTATTCTCTAGTCAGAAGGATCTAAATGACTTGGTTCCTCTTTACTAGTCTTGATCCTGAGACAAAGGAGCTAGTAAATAATATAGACAAATCTTTTGGTATAATTAACAATAATGATTGGATCTGATGTTGAGGGGACAAGAGACATAAAACAAAGTTTGAACTAAGAATAGAGTTTAGAACAATAACAATGTAACAATGGTAAGAGAAAAAATCGAATGAAAAATTGTTATTTCCCCTTAGTGTATTGTCATGTATTTGCAGATATAATCTGGGTCCTGCATTTAGTTAACTGGATCAAAAACCTGTTTCTGTGTTGCTACGTATGTGGCCATCCTAGCTGTCTGGGTCCTTGTCCTTTGGCAGGATGGGATGGCTCAGTCAGGACCTAGCCTTGGCAGTGAGGATTGGCCGGTGCCAGAGGTGGGTTGAGGGCTCCGACAGGGCAGGAATCCTATTTAAGGTGGTTCACAGTGGGGGCAGCAAGGCAGATGCAAGGCAAAGTACAGAGTGGGGATCAGAGAGTGCAGGAGCGAAGAGGACAAGGAGAAGAGTGATACAGTCACCGGAACATTGAACCTGGGAGTCAGGGACTGGAGGGAAGGGTGGCTGCGGGGTGAGCGGGCTGCTACAGCCAGGAGAGTCCCCGTAAGTGTCCCCGCTCCCAGCTCCAAGGGGAGATTGTCCTTTACAACGTTCTAGTTGGTACATGCCTTGTTTCTAAGATACGACATTAAGACTTACTTTACAAACTGTGAGGCGTCCCATCGGTAAAGGCTGGTGGTATTTGCCTACGTTGGGCATGCAGGATGGTAACTTTAAAGCCAGCACAGGCCGATACTTTAACCACTTTTGTCCCCAGTGCCCAGGTTGCAGGCTGGCCTACAGGCCTCCTGTGTAAGAATTTCTCTGGCTCATCAGCCACTCTGCCCTTCATCCTTCATCTCTTCCGGTTTCGCTCTGCTCTCTCCCCCAGAGAGGGTTTGATATTCAGGGTGTTTTCCTCTCCTTGCCCAGTCCCCTTGTGTATGTGAGTCATAGAGGTGGTTTGCCTGGCTTTGTGGTTCACCGAGTGATGTATAATCTCTGGCTCCAGCCCAAGCATTGGCCTGTATGTGTGTCTACTGTAGGTGGTCATTGAACCCGAGCAGAATGTCCCCGTGCACAGTGAAGACTGCCCTGCCCAGTATCCATTGGGCATGTTACATTCAGGGGGGAAGTGGTAAGAGGCCTCATTTTGATCTTGGGTATCGGCTATGATCTCCAATGGAGCGTCAAATAGCCATATACAGTGATGTCTGTATTTTAGTCCTTCTCTGTGTGTCTAGAGAAGGAAAGTTGAGACTAGGCTTCCCTAAGAGCCCCTACTACCTGCAAGGGTGAGTCAGTCAAAGATCGTTGCTTCCCTCTTCAATGGGCCAGGACTCCTATCATTCTCAGGATGGGGCACATTGCAGCGGCCTGAGGATGCAGCAGCTACCTAGAGCTGGACATCACTATTTCCACATCTGTGGTCTCCGTGATGCTCGCCCAGTTCTCCTATGTAGGAAAGGGGTGCAGGTCTGGGTGGGAATCCCCACCTGCAGGTCGAGGGAGTGCTAACCTCATGGATGCCATGCAGTATTTCAGTTAGCTTTTGTTGTATAATGACTCCCCCCTTCCCCACTTCAGTGACTTAAAATAACCACTTTAATTAGCTTATAATTCCACGTGTGGCTGGCAGTCCTGTGGTCTGGGCAGCTAGTGGGTTAATACCCCTGTGCCCTGCCCAAGATGCAAATCCTCCCAGAGCAAGCCCACAAAGCACTGGATGAATTGGGAGGGGATCAATGCAGCTCTGCATCTGTGAGTTTGTCTATGTCCAAGTGTCGGGCCAGTTAGACACTGTGGCCTTTTCAAAACATTGAGATAGAGCTATTCAAATGTGTTAGCCTCAAGGCTGACAGTCTATCCATCAGCCACTCTTTTAAAATGTAGAGTTTATTTTTTATTTAGGTACGGTGAGGTCGACAGATCAGAAGACAGTTGCCATTGAAGAGATAGTTTCTTACCTGCCGTTTCTAAGAGGAAGGGGGATGTTACGCCACGCAGGGCCACTTGGTATTGGTCACAGGCAGAGAGAGCAAGGGCACTGTGGGCAAGTGGCTTTATTGCACTTTTTGTTGGTAGGAACATTCAAGGCAGGGTAAGAAGGCTAAGCACGTTTAGCACTGGGCTACTTCACACAATTTCAGCAGGCTCAGGGCGGGTAGGGGCTACCCGAGTTGTGTAGTGGCTGGCCCTGGGGTGATTAGAATGAGGAATCTTGTCCTGAAGGGTAAAAGAAAGTGGGGGAGGGTCAGCGAGAGAGAGGAGGAGAGAGAGAATCCAAAGGAGGCTCAGTGCTGTCAGTGAACTGACACGGAACTCAAACTCAGAAACTGGGAGATCATAACCTGAGCCAAAATCCGGAGTCCAGCGCTTAGCCAACTGAGCCACCCAGGTGCCCCTCCTACTCACTTTGATGTGGGTACTTTCTCAGTGTCCTGATGTGTAGGAGTCACTCTGCTAGTCTCTGGAGCTCTCTGAGGGAACTGCTCTATGCAGAGTTGTAATATTCGGTGTCTTCATGGGAGAAGGGAAATTCAGGAGACTCTTAGTTGGCCGTCTTGGTCCAGACCTAGATATTTTTCTTTAAATGTTTGTTAACCCTTTTCTTTAAGTCTAGAAAGCCTACACATGGTTTTTCTAGCATCATTATCAAATAATCATCTCTTTCCCCTCGTTTACAATGCTGTCTATAAACTCCGCTAAATTTTTGTAAACACTGTTATCTGTTTTGTATTATTCTGTTTCTTTAATTTCTGCTTATTCTTATGCCAGTACAACTGGTTTAATTATAAGGTCTTTGTAATATATTTCAACGTAAAGCCAATTCTCTCTTTATTGGCCTTCTTTTAAGGAATTGGTGGTGATATCTGTTTCTTTTCAAGTTTTACTTAAATTCCAGTCAGTTAACATACAATATAATATAATAAAGTACCTGGTATCTCTTCCTATTTATATGTTAAAATTAATTAGAATATTGTTTTGTTGAGTCCTCAAAACCCTCCCATGCCCCCACATGGGATTTTACAGGGAATACAATAAGCCCATAAATCAGTTTGAGAACAACTGGCTTCTTTATGTTTAGCTTTTTCCGTGTAGCAGGATACAATGTATCTTTCATATCCCTGAATTCAGTTAAGTAGTTTCATAAACATTTCTCATTAGGATTTTTCTTATTTTGTCATCTATTGCTATTTCTCAATGGGCTTTATTAGTTTACCTTATTAAATGGGAAGTTTTAAACATGCATCCTTTGAACTCACCAGAATAGGATGTGTTTTAAATTTTGGGGGGGGGGGAGTGGGGGTGTTGGGGAATTGGAGTTCAGGCATTCCATTGGTTTTTGGGTGTGAATTTTGTTCCTGTTGTTATTAATTCTGACAATTCTTTAATTGATTCGCAGGGGCGTATCATATTTTCTTTATTATATGTAATATATTTATACAGAAATATACATAATTATATTTTATACATAATGTAATATAATACACTAGGATTATTAATTCACGTTTTCTTTTTGTACCTATATACACTTTCCATATTCCATGTAATGCCTCTTTCCCAGAAATAATTGAGTGTGCATGTTAAATTAAGGAGGGCTGAAACATTTAGATTTTGAAAAGTTGCAATTAAAGTAGCTTGGGTAAGGTTTACAGACTTCTACTTTATATGAATAAAAGCATTCCGAGAAGTGGCAGAGTATATAATTTTCCGGAAGGCATTATCCCAAACCAGCCATTTACAGGTAGAATCAGATGTGTGTGGATTGCTCTGGTACTGCAATTAAGCTTTTGCCTTTGCTTTGCTTTCATAAAGGAAGTTCTGACAAAGGGTGTGGTGGCCTCAGGGCCTCTTGGACACCACTCAGATGGCGCCCTTGTGTTGAACTGTACGTTAAGAAAGGACCGTTGCTGTACGAATGAACCTGTGTCAAGATACTCCCAGTTCAGTTCCCGTTAACTTCTAATTAGGGCCTCCAGAATTCTCTGAACCTTTCCAGGTCTCTGGCTGGGGCCATTTTAATGTTTCCACTCCAAAGTCTGGTTGCTAATTTTGATTTTTTTTTCCTGTGTAGGATTTCCTGAATCAGTATGACATTTGCCTTTCATAGTAGAAGCTTTCTTTTTAAAACATTTTTATTTTGAAATAATTTCAGTCTTACAGGAAAGTTGCAATTATTATGCAAAGAATTCCCATATATCCTTCATGGAGATTCCCTGTTAACATTTTTCACATTCGCATTATCATTCTCTTTCTCTGCTCTGTATGTGTGTATGTACAAGTATGTATGTGTGCACTCACATTCTCTTTTAGAAACACATGAGATTAAATTTGCAGATGTGCTGTCTTTTATCCCTAAATTCTTCAATATATATTTCCTAATAACAAGGACGTTCTCTTGTATAATACTGTATAATTATCAACATCAATAGAACTGATTAAAATGTTGCCAATTATCTTGTTATTGTTCTCTATAGCAAAGAAAGAAATGTGGAGGGGGGGATGGAGAGGGGAGGGACCCAGAATCTAATCCAAAATCACACAGGGTATTTATGTCTTCTTAGTGTCCTTTAATCTATTCCTCATTCCTTGTCTTTCATGACCTTGAATTTATGAAGACTATAGGTAAGTTATTTTGTGGACGCTTTCTCCTAATCCTAAATCTTTAACTAACTCCAAAGGTACGACCTTTAACTTGCCACTGAGCTCCTGTTACCTTAATTTTCCTATCTAACCTGAAGACATTCACCTCCTTTTTGTGCTTAAAGAGCTCAAACGTACCAGGGCTAAAAACTGGAGACGGAATTGACATTTGCCGAGTACCAGCATAGTCCCCGTCCTGGGCAGTTGAGAAACATCCCGTTTCATGAGCACATCCATCCTGTGGCACAAATTATTATTATTGCTATTATGCACATTTTGCAAATGAGGAAGCAGATGCTCAGAGATTGTAACCTGCCCAAAGCCACGCAATTGGAGCTAGGACGGTTCAGAGCCCACCTCCTCGATTTCACCACGCTCTTTCTGAAAGGGCATTTAATCTACCTTGACCCTTAGCCATAGTTGGTTCTCTATAGACCTTGACATTTGCAGGGTCTTCTGGCCTTCCATGGAGGGTATTAATTTATTTTTTTTTCCTGCACTGGAACGTGAACCAGCTTCTGAGGAAGAGAGACCAGAGTTATTTACTCTGTAGTCTCATGCCTAACTCAAAGCCTGGAATGTAAGCGTTCTTGATTGAAGACATTAGAGCACGGGAAGTCTAAGAGGAATAAGAAACGCATCTTGTGGACTCAAGTTTTCCATATTCGGGACTGTGACCACTGCCTGAACCTTGGAACTAGATTGTCCCTCTCTCTTTAGGGAAACACTGGCTTTGCTTGGCCCTGGGAAGACATGCTCTTTTGATTCCCTTCTGACCTCATTAGTTACTGCTTCTTTTTTTTTTTTTTTT
>CM053569.1:64996879-65118666 GCA_028646485.1 Cryptoprocta ferox
CTGCCGCCGCCGCTGCTGCTTTTCAAGGCTCCCGCTGCCGCTGCGCCCAAGGAAGAACTCGCCGGCCAGATGGGACAGATTTCTCTCCCGGCGCTCGGCAGCTACATATGGGAAGACGGGCGAGTTTTTCCTCCCTTAGAGATGGTTCGAGGTGCGTTTTCCATCTCTCTTCCTCTTCCCCTGGTCTCTCCGGGGCACAGCGCGCTCTCCCTGTGTTGGGCTCGGGGGCTCCTTCTCCTGCACCACCGGGACCCGCCCGTCCCCTAATTTCCCAGATCACAGTCACTCACTCAGGCATCTTTGAGGTTGTCTTCTTTCTGGCGTCTGTTTCTTCTTTCCTCCACTTGCAAATCCAAGTTTTATCCCTTCAGTCGTTCTCAGTTCAATCCATACGGGCGTGCGCGGATTACAGTGCTCCCTGCTTCTCCGCCATCTTGTTTTCCTTCCTAGTTACTGCTTCTTAATCTGAGTTGATTTATCCTCACCTCTCTGTTACACATTGGATTGCCCTGAGGCCAGTCCTAAGACTTCTTCTCCCCTCTCTATGCATTGACCTACTCGGTGTTCTCTTGTCTCATGGCTCTAAACAGAGCGTGGCTATTTTAAAATTTATATCCTGGCCTGGATCTTTCCTGAACTTCAGGCTCATGTCTGCCTGCTTATTCTACATCTGTACTTGGATGCTAATAAACATCCTAAACTTTACGTGGGGAACTGAAATCCTGGCTTTCCTTCCACCTCAGTAAATGGAAACTCCATCCTTCATGTTGCTCAGACTCAACACTGTAGATTCATCCTTGATTTTCTTTTTCTCTTGTACCCACATACAGACCAGCAGAAAATTCTATCAGATTTCAGGTGCTGGGATTGTGATACCATGGTAGTTTTTAAAAGACCTTTGTAATTCTCACTGAAAATCAAATAGAGAGCTAGGTCTGAATCATGACCATTCAAAATTCATTTGTTGAAACTCTAACCCCACAATGTAGTGGCATTTGGAAAGGGAGCTTAGGAAAATAATTAGATTTAGATGAGGTCATGAGAGTAGGGCCTTCATGATGGAACTGATATATTTATAGAAGAGATATCAGAGAGCTTGCTGTCTTTCTTTCTTGCCCAGCATGAAGCAATGCCTGAAAGCCAGGAAGAGAATTCTCACCAGAGTCTAACCATCCTGACAGCCTGATCTCAGATTCTGGACCCCAGCACTGTGAGAAAATAGATTTCTGTTCTGTTTAAAGAACCCAGTCTATGGTATTTTGTTACGGCAGATCAAGCTGACTAATCACCGATCAATCTGCATAGTGAATGGAAAAATTACCCATGGAAACCACTTTTGAGAAAACTAGAGAACAGAAAATCCCCACAAACCTCCCCTCAGAGGACAGACACATTCACATAGAATTTAGACATATTCAGAGATATTCAGAAGTCAGACCTATTGTCTAAACCCCTACCAGCAATAGACGGTTGTAGAGCAGGAGTGGTAGAAAATGAGAATTGAAATTCTCAGAAATGTCTAGCAAATAATCTCTTCTATAAATTCACAGCATGACACTGAAGGAAAATAACTAGAAATAGAAAATGCATTGAGCAGAATAGGATTGTGGGGCAAGGAATAAAGAAGGCGTGGGGAGGGGAGGGCAGCTCAGGGGAAGTAGATTCCAGAAGATGCTGTCCACGGTGATGCACACCAGGGCTGGAGGCAGAAAACCTTCCTGTATCAGTCCCCCAGCCTTTCATTTTTAATTTAAAAACTCCATCACCGTTTTTGGACAAACTGGGCCAGTTGTCCCACAGACTGCCCCCTTTCTGATTTTGTCTCTTCGCCAACTACATTTCCTATAAACTAGACGTTAGCTCTGAATGCTTGATTGGGGGAAAGTTCAGTTTTTTGACAGAAATACTCTATATTAGTACTTGATGAGTACTGCGTCCTGGATCACTCCAGGAGGGGCATGATGTCTGGTTTTCCCACTTTGCACGGTGGAAGATTGGTCCAGGGGTGACAACTTGATCCTTCCGCTGTGAATTCTTCTACCAACTAACTCGTCTGATGGGTGACCGTGGAGTCCAGCCACTCGTAACCCCTGTTGCCAACACTGCCGTGGTCAAAGCCACCCCCACCTCTCACCTGGAGTGTTATAACAGACTCCTCACCTGTGACCTGCTTCTGCTTCCCAGGGGTCTCCTGCCCATGAAGGAGCCCGAGTGATTCTTTTTTTTAAAGTTTATTTAGTTTTGAGAGAGAGAAAGCATGAGCAGGGGAGGGGCAGAGAGAGAGGGGGACAGAGGAACCAAAGCAGGCTCTGTGCTGATAGCAGAGGATCCAAAGCAGGTTCAATGCAGGACTCGAACTCACAAACCATGTTGATCATGAGCCAAAGTTGGATGCTTCACCGATCCGCAGCCAGGCAGGACAGATTCTTTAGAAACCCGGGTCCCCTGATATTATTACTCTCTGCTCAGGACTCTCCAGCTTCTTCCTAACGCACTCAGAGTAAGAGCCAATCTTCTGCACTGGCGTCCTGGGTCCTGCCCTTCCTCGCTCCTTGCCGGGCACCAGCCCCACTGGGCTCCTCCCTGTGTCTCACATCTGCTACGTGCCCGTCCCCAGCTGGCCTTTGCACTTACAGCTGCCTTGTCTGAAATACCCTGCCGGCCCCCGAGCTGCCGGCTCCTACCCTTCCTTCTACCCAATCTTTCCTTAAATGTTCCCCTTCTCCATGAAGCCTTCCCTGATCACTCTCCATAAAATTATAACTTGTCTTGGTGCCGCCTCTACCTTTTCCTTGCTTTGTCTCCACAGCACATAAAACTCCCTGATGTAATTTTATTTGCCTGCTCGTGTAAGTATTCTCTGCCTCCTCACCTAGAGCTTAGTTTGCCTGCAGATGGAGACTGTACTTGGTCCTACACCGCTGCCTGCGAGCGGCTGGCCTCACCTGAATAACTGATGCATTCAGTGCACTCAGCACTGAGAAAGCCCTGGCGGAGCCCAACCTGAGCGTGCAGTCAAGGAACAGTGTACCTGAGGGGTGAAGTACAGTAGTTTTTTTAAGTTTATTTATTTCTTTTGAGACACAGAGAGAGAGTGTGAGTGGGGGAGGGATAGAGAGAGGGAGAGAGAGAATCCCAAGCAGGCTCTGCATTGTCAGCTTGGCCAGTGTGGGGCTTGAACCCATGAACTGTGAGATCATGACCTGAGCCGAAATCAAGAGTTGGTGGTGACCTAACACCTGAGCCTGCCAGGGGCCCCACCAGTATTTTTTTTTTTTACAGTATTTTTAATGCAAATTTTTATTATACTTTGGCTTTCTGCACTCGCTTTACAGCTTAATCCCCTACGTAGGATTTGACTCCGCTCTAGAAGGTGGTGTCCAGGTGGCCTCTTTCATAGAACAAAAACCTGGCAGCCCGAAGGTCTTCAAAGCCTCTGACCACAACTAGTAAGCAAGTGCTGGTGTCACTGGCTTCAAGAATCAAATATACAGAAACGATGTGCCAGTTTTAATAATTCAACCCCCCAAATGTGACGTTTTCTTGCTTCCAACTCAAAATACTTGTGAGCACGGCCCCACTCACAGGAAAAAACCCCGTAAATCTGACTCTAAAAAGCACTGCAAAGTAATACAGCTCTTATTTGAAGTTTCCCTTTTATTTTTTATGAAGCTGTGGAGGAGGGGGCGTTTGCCTTGTCACAAATTCACTAAGGTTTCCAACCACACTCTCAACATCGCTCATTCTGAAAGGAAGGAGTCACCCCAGTCTCCTTGCCTTTCAGCCTCAACAGGCTCTTCTCCCTCCTTCTCTCTGCCTTGTCCCCAGGCTCCTTTCTTCAACGTGTCTCATGACATTTCTAATGTAGATCAGTGTAGCTTTTCATGTTTTGTTTTGTGTTTGTTTTTGTTTGTAGTGACTTCCCTACCCTCTCTGGTGTGGGCTGGGCGGCCTTGTCTATGCTGGCATTGTCTGCGCCACTCTGAGAGCTCCCACTCCTGTGCTGTCTTGGCTTCTTACTTGTGTCTCATCCCCCAACTCCTACCCTGTGGCCTGCACCACTTAACTGATCTCTTGAAGAGTGTAGAGGACAAACATCGGAAAATACCTGCTTCTCACGGCTAAGCATGCAACAGGATATGCCTTTGCTGTGCCCGCCTAATTGTGGTTTATTTGTTTAATATTAAAATGCTCTCAGATCTACATAAGCCATCTGCTTTTTCCTCCAGATCTGCTGAGCCCCGATGCATTAAGCATCTGTAATTCTATTTCTCTTTATGTCATTAAGAACGGGGTTATGCTAATGCAAATACCAATTGGAAAGCTTGAGTCATTTTTCAAACTTTTCAATCAGGCTCTTTTCTGTATTATTATTCCGGATTAGTCTACTTTTAGTAGAGTTTTACAGTATCATCAAAGTCCGACTCCAATACTTAGATCCCAAATGACAGATTTCATGGCCTTTGTTAACACCCCAGTGATGTAGGCCTAATTTTATGGTTCACCTGTTTTTGCTGTTAACTTTCTTGAGCTACAGCCAAGCTGAAGAAACTGTATGAAAACAGAGTCTGACTGTCCATGAAAGAAAATGCCACCTTATTTTGTAAAAGGGAAACCTGGGTTCTCCTAAGTTGGCCCCTGAAAAGGACTCTGCACATGGGGATGGAGGAAGCTGTAGACCCCACAGCTGTGCTTCTCCCCCAGTGATGCCTCAGACACACTGGCTCCAAGGGCATGCTCTGCCCTTGAGTGTTCTAGGTCAAATGAGCAGCTGTGACACTTCTCGCCATAGTCTGTGGTACTGCAGACTTAAGATCAAAATATTTTATTTACTTTCAACCTGAACTTGAATCTTCCTGAATAGGTAATAAAAGGAAAGTCTAAAAAGTCTTCTTTGGTTTATGTACCCAGCCACCCAGTCCTCCTTCTCTGAGATGACTAGAGTAACTGATTCTTTTTTTTTTTATTTTAAAAATATTTTTTAATTTTTATTTTTGAGAGAGAATGGGAGGAGGGCAGAGAGGGGAACTGAGGATCTGAAGCAGGCTCTTTGGTGACAGCAGTGAGTTCCACGTGGGGCTCGAACTCACAGACTGTGAGATCATGACCTGAGCCAAAGTCAGATGCTCAACCAACTGAGCCACCCGGTTTCTTTATAACCTCTCAGAGACATTCTATACTTAGACAAATACTGATATGATTCTCCATTTTCCCTTCGTAGATGTGGTAGCACTGCACATACTTGTACAAGTGGCCCTCTCCCTTGCTCCGTCTTGGAAATTCTCCAGCACAGAAGTCCCCATTCTTTTCTGTTGGCTCCATAATGACCCACTGTATGGCTGTACCATAATTTATTTAGCCTCTTTCCTGCTGATAGGCATTTGGGTCGTTTCTTATCTTTTTTTGACTCCCAAAGAGCTTCAGTGAAAACAATAAATAACTTTTTTTGCACATATGTAAAATAAGTAGGACAACTTTCTAGAAACTGCTGGGTCAAAGAACAGGTGCATAGTTGATGTAAATATATATTGTCAAATTTACACTATTCCAATTTATACCACCCCACACATTCTCACAAGTAATATATGTATTTAACAAGAGTTTACAAAAGGCTTAGGACTAATGCAGGGAAATAAACCTGGTGGCCCAAAGCGAGATAATATGATGTATGAGATATGGCTTACCAGTCTTTAGTTTGTGATCCATTAGAGGAATGCTTTGCTCCCTAGCTCTCGACCTGCTTGTACCGAGCAGGAGCTCTAGGGGAAGGGGAAGTTGTTTTCTCCCCCCTCACCTGCCTCATATCCTCCCACCTCTCTGAGCCAGAAGGGAACACAGATGCCTTAGGTATTGCAACTCAGGGAACAGAAAACATAGTATTTTCCCCATTTCTGTTGAATGAGGTCATCAAACAGACTGCCAACTGACTCATGAGCTGGTCCCAAGCACTTGGAGGCTCCTCACCCTGTTCCCTGTCCTTGGAACTTGAGTTCCATTTGCCTTTCCCATTCCCACAGGCTGCTCCATCCACGGATATGACCTTGAGATGGTGATGAGGTGTTGAAAACACCTTCATGGTATACACGACGGAGCCCAGTTGGAGTCTCTTTATAAGAGTTTGGCGACAGGTGCAAGGATCCGTTCATCGTGCTGGCACTTCAGACAAGCCTCGTATGTAAGTTCCCTTAAAACTGCTACCTACCAACCTGGCGTGGCCTGCCCCTTTCTTCAGACCCTCTCTGCCCTCGTGATGGGCACTGGTTTCACATTTCACCTGGGAAGCTCCTGAAAGGGTTGCAAACCAGCAATCTCCATCCTCCCAATACCAACATCTGGCTCAACTAGAACTCAACTAGAACTAAGTCAGAGACTGACCATGAGGAGGGAGCTGGTAGCAGAAAGACTGAGGAGCCCAAGGGGTCAAGGAAGGTAGAAAAGGGAGGAGGGATAAGGGAGAGATATTTCTCTACTGGCAGGAGAGGGAGGCTATATGGGTGAATGCTATGGGTGGCATCATTTGCTGTCCTTATTGACTACGTGGTTTTTGTAGGATGTGTGGGAAGACTCAGATCAGGACAGTCAATATTATTCTATGGGAGCTTAAAGTTCTAGGACAATTTCTTTTTCTTTCAATCTTCTGATTTTCCTAAATATTGCTAAAATTCCAACACAAATTCCCATTGCAATGTAAAACTACTAAACCAAACTATTTGTAATAAAAGGTTGTTGTGGCAGAATTTGCTATATGTTCACCATATTCTATTCTTTTTTCTTTCTGGGCCAGAGTTAGATTCTATTTTTCTGCTTTCCTTATGACTTGGTGGGGTCCTATGACTATGTTATGGACCGAGGAACATGGGCAGAGGTGATGTGCACCGTTTCCAGGCATGGCCCCTAATACCTTTCTCCTCCACCTCCCATGAAATCACTTCTACACTCTTTTTTTTCCCCTCCTTTTTGTACAGCTAGAAACAAAAGACTTCAAAACCTTCAGCCACTTCTGGCTTCAGTAAAGTCAGAACACAGGAGGAGCATGGGCCCCTGAATTCTGCTTGATGAAAGCAAGTAGGAGAGCTTACGTTTTATGCCCTCATTAAGTAGATGTTAGTTCTCTCCTTGGATTGGTCTCTGCTGGCCGGGGGCTGCTGCATCCAGGTACTTGCAGGTACTCATGCTTCTGAGTGAGGAGGCGTGGCAGTAGGTGTAGAATTGGATTTCCTTAGATAGCTTTCCCCAGTTTTATTTTATTTTATTTTATTATTTTTTTTAATGTTTATTTTTGCAAGAGAGACAGAGACAAAGCACAAGCAGGGGAGGGGCAGTGAGAGAGGGAGACAGAGAATCTGAAGCAGACTCCAGGCCCTGAGCTGTCAGCACAGAGCCCGATGCGGGGCTCGAACCCATGTACCGTGAGATCATGACCTGACCTAAAGTCAGACGCTTAACTGACCGAACCACTCAGGCACCCCTAGCTTTCCCCAGTTTTAAATAAAAATCTTGGGGTGCCTGGGTGTCTCAGTCAGTTAAGGGTCCAACTCGCATTTTGTGAGTTCCAGCCCCACACCAGGCTCTGTGCTGACAGGGTGGAGCCTGCTTGGGATTCTCTCTCTCTCATTCTGTCCCTTCCCCACTCATGTTCTCTTTCTCCCTCTCAAATAAATAAATAAATATTTTAAAATTAAATAAAAATATTGCCCTTAATTAGCAGAAGAAGTCAGATAATTCTTTGTGAAACCTCTTGAAATAAAAAAAAAAAAAGAAATTTACTCTGCATACTAGAATGTACTTCTGAGTGTGTTAAAGTCTTTGCCCCTTGGCCTCCATCCCTTGGACCCCAGGGATTAGAGCTGAAGTGAGCCCTGGCTATAAGAAAGACCTGTTGGCCTGTGGTATGGACCGGGGAAGAAGAGAAAAGGGAGGGTAGCAAGGGGCAGGATGTGTGAGGGAAGACTAGCTTTTGTAGGGGGCTTACTAATATATCAGGGCCTGGGTTATATGTGTTAACTGTATTTTCTCACTTAACAACCAGATGGGACACGTGTCAGCTTCTTGTTACAGATAAGGAAGCTCAGACTCTGAGAAATGTCACTGACTCAGTGATACGCAATTAATGAGCGGTAGAAGTGGAGACTAAAAGAACATGTGTGCCTGTGTGGGGGGGTTGGGGGTCCTAAGTATCAGAAATGCAGAAAGATTAGAGGTGGGAGGAAGGAAAGTCAGAGAAGAAAAGAGAAGGAAAGAGAGAGGAGGGGACAGAGCACCTCCTCCCCAACGACCCACCCACTTTCTTCTGAAGGTGTTTCCTCTCTAACAAGATCTGCAACTCATGGAAATTGCTTCAGTCGTTTTTATTCTCTGGGACACTTTGTCCCTTAAGGAGTCTGTTCAGTCAAAGAGCTCTAAAAAAATGCATTCTCTGAAGATACCCAGTGACTTTTATTTCTCATCACCAAAATGACAAAGACAGAATCAGGCACCATTATTTCCAATGTTTCAGTCCACACAGGTCTTCATTAGAGCCCTTAAACATAACCATTTAAGAAGACATCAGCTTTTGGGGAAAATACTTTTTGAAAGCTAACTTAATGAAGTCATTTTTACATAATCTGGAAGCAGAAATGTCTTTTATGATTGAATTTTTATTTTCAACATATTGACTAATGTCGGGATTATTATGTATCAGTGAGCTGAACAAACACATACGTGGCTCCGAGTTGGCATAGGTGTATTCTCAAAGG
Source organism: Cryptoprocta ferox (assembly GCA_028646485.1). Taxonomy (NCBI): domain Eukaryota; kingdom Metazoa; phylum Chordata; class Mammalia; order Carnivora; family Eupleridae; genus Cryptoprocta; species Cryptoprocta ferox. The sequence goes on from CM053569.1 coordinate 65,005,618, forward strand.
ATTAAAATGGCAAAGACAGGGAAGGATGAAATTAAATTAAGTTTCTGCTTAAGTAAGAGGAATGGTACAGGATCCTTGTTCTTTGCCAACAATTTTAATTTCCAAAGATGCATGCTGTCCCTAGTGTTTGCTGGTATTTGTTACCCAAAGAGGTGCGATTGGAGATCATTTCACTTACCCATGGTCAATCAGGGCCAAGGGCCCTCTAGTGGTTTCCTGTTGAATAGAATCTCAACTTTGATAGACTCAAAAGGCTCTGAATCTGGCTACTACTTCTTACCTCGCACTTCCCGACCTTTTCTCATACCTCCCTTCCACACTCACTGTAGTCCAGCCATGGAGCTTCCTTAACTGTGTCCACCTCTTTCCCGTCTCACGATCTTTGCACTTGCACTGAAATCAGAGATGGTGCCTGGTCACTTTATCAAATGTAGTGCCTCATTCCACATCCATTTACTTTCCATCACATCATTCTGTTTATGTTTTCATGGCCCTTAAGCACATTCTTAATTTATTTTTGTTCATTGGTTTGCTCCAAGTGTACGTGTCATGTGATTATTGGATTTGCCTTTGCTCACCAACATGTGAGCACCATGAGAGCTGTGAGAAGCCATGTTCCTGGGAATTTTCCTCAGTCTTTAGGAAATCTTATAACTGCAAATGACTAGGGGCTCCTGGGTGGCTCAGTTGGTTAAGCGTCCAACTTTGGCTCAGGTCATGATCTCATGGCTTGTGAGTTTGAGCCCCGCGTTGGGCTCTGGGCTGACAGCTCAGAACCTGGAGCCTGCTTCGGGTTCTGTGTCTCCCTCTCTCCCTCTCTCTGCCCCTCCCTTGCTCATGCTCTGTCTCTCTAAAAAAATAAATAAACATTAAGAAAAAAAAGATAACTGCAAATGACTAATGGTTAGCACTTCTTTACCTTCTCTGGTAAGAAGTGTAACTTACCAGGCAAAATTCTGGTAATTGTTAGTTTAAATCCCATATAATTGAAGAAAACTTCTGACTGGCTCCCTCAAATGTGAACCCTTTGAATGGAAGAATTGTAACAGTGTCTGACACATTATAGACATTTAATAACTTCTTGCTGTAAGAGTGAATAAATAGAGCTGCATTTATTAAAATGATCTAAGATCATTTTTTCTTGGTGAGCTTGGAGGATCTTAGAGGATGAGAGAAGAGCCAGAACACTAAAAATGGACAAATCATTGTGAGAATTCACAAAAAGTGGAAGAAGGTAGATTTCAAAAAATCATAAGTGATGAATTTAGTGGAAATCCCAAATAAGACATGACTTGTAAGAGCTAACAAAAACTGACTGTGGTCTTGAAGAACTAATTCCTAAAGAACGCCTCAGGTTAGACATAATATATCTTACTCATAAAATTAATACATTAGACAACAATACATTAAGAATGCATTAAGAAAATGATGACTCTGGAGTTCAGAACGGTTCTTTACCTAACGTAGTGTATCATCCCAGGTTCTAAGGAGGCACTTGAGGCCTAACTGATTAGAATAATGTGATAATTTGGCTATAATCATTTTCGAACTTGTCTTATTCAAAAGTTTGTGGTCTCCAAATAAAAAGATATTTGAATATATGTACGTCACATGAATCTGAGAAAAATAACCAATAGTTTGGTTAAGAAAATCAGAATTCAGGGGTAGCTGGGTGGCTCAGTTGGTTAAGAGTCTGACTTTGTCTCACGTCATGATCTCGTGGTTTGTGGGTTCAAGTCCCATGTTGGGCTCTGTGCAGACAGCTCAGAGCCTGGATTCTGCTTCGGATTCTGTGTCTCTCTCTTTCTCTGCCCTTTTTGTCTCGTGTTCTGTCTCTTTCTCTTTCTCAAAAATAAATAAACATTAAAAAAGAGAAAATCAGAATTCAAAATGATACCATTATATTGCAATGATTGGCTGAATCTAACAAAATTAAGTTTAGAAGAAGTCACTAAATAAACTGAGCCTAAATAAACCCATTTGCACAGATGCTGGGTGGGGAGTTTTTACTTAGCAGTACAAGCATAGTGGGGAAACCCCAACCTTATGGCTCTAGTGATGGAGGAATGAATGGAAATGAATAAGGTAATATGACGGCCAAAAAGGCTAATGTGATTAATATTTATAAAGCACTTAGAAAACTCACAATGTAGTAGGTGTAGTTAGGGTTCAACATGTAATTATGGACCAAAGTTCTTAGTGTATAGAGAGACCAGTGCCGTTTGATGGATTCAGAATTGTCCACCTTGCAAGGGTTCCATAATTACATATTGATTGGGTTTTTAATGGGCTAACATTTGACTCAGGTCTTAAAGATTGAGTAAAATATATTCAGCATTCAAGACACTATGAGCATTCTACATGTAGAAAAGGGCTCCCAAATAGTAGAAGCATGAAAAAGCAGGAGGAATGTTTAGACAAAAGCATAAAGGAAATGCACAGGGCTTGAAAAAGAGTAGTAAAGAGGTGAGGATGACAATGTAGGTTGTGTCAGATAATGAAAGATCTTATACACCAAGCTAAGGATTTTGGATCTGATTCTTTATCCTATTTCAAGATTTAAAAAAAAATGTTTATTAATTTTCGAGAGAGAGTGTAAGCAGAGGAGGGACAGAGAGAGAGGGAGATAGGGGATCCAAAGCAGGCTCTGCACTAATAGCCTCATGTGGGCTTGAACTCACGAGCTGTGAGATCAGAACTTGAGTCAAAGTCAGACACTCAACTGACTGAGCCACCCAGGTACCCATATCTTATTTCAAGATTTTAAGCAGGGTGATAAAACAAAGCTCAGAGTTGTCATTTTAGAAATCTATTGAAAGTGGAGTTTTTAGGGAACGGTGGAGGGTCTAAGCTCCATTAGGAGCCTATTTAATTAAGAAATGATGAAGGCCAGGACTAAGGCAGTGGTGGTAGGATTGGAGAGGAGGGGCTAAGAGATGATATTTAGGTTATTTTGACACAGGTAAAAAATAAAAGAAAAATAAAATATGATATGCCCTTAGAGTAGGGAAAGAATATGTTTATGTTAGTCTGTTGTTTATATTCACAGACATGATTAGATTATGAAATCTATTAGGAACATTTAATATAATTTCTATTTGCCCAATGAGGTATAGGAATTCAAATGCCCATTTGAAGGAAAAGGCAATAAGATTAGAAATTAACATTTTTCTTTATCTTGCTTGTAAGTACATGGGAGAGTATATTTTAATCCTTTTGACAAATTTATCATTTTTTATGTTGTTATAGTTGCATCACTAAGGGTAAAATCTGGACTATACCATTGAAACCAGCATTTCTTCCCCCCCCCCCACCACGACCCGTCACCTTTTTAATAAACTCTGTTTTAGAACTCAAAAAAAATTTTTTTAAATTGCAAAATAGAGTTTCCATGTATCCCACCATTCCGCTCCCTCTTTTTTCTGGAAATGAACCCACTGTGGGGTGCTAGTTAGTTGGTCCAAGTCAAATCCTTTCACTGTTTTTGGAGAAGCGTCATCTGGGACAGAATTGCAGTGTACATGTGTTAGGCCAGATGTCAAGTATTCTGTTAACTAATAGAAACAACAGTATTGTCTTAATCTCTGTGGAGATTACTCTGATGTTAAGGAGGTTTTGTTCCGTGCTTGGGGTGCGGTGGAGGGTATTTTTGGCAACCTGACCTGGAAGCATCGCAGAAATCAACAGTGGGCAGGTCTGCCTGGAAGGGAGGAGATGGAAGGCAGGCATTTAAGGAAAGAGGGGTGCACAGAGGCTGTCCCGTGAGTGCGAAGGACCCCAGGCCCACTGATGTCTGAGATGCGCTTTTAAGCTTTTCTCTTCTGGGGTAACCCTTTTATTTATCATCCAACCTTAGTAAATTGTATTCGTTGCAAAGGCTTGTTTCAGCTTTCCTTGGGAAATAAAAAGAGAGCCCAAGTGCCTGGTTTGGGAAGATGGTTGCCAGGAGCCAGCTGCAGGAACAAGAGGCAGTTATGAGAAAGTCTGAGTCATTGGCAGAGAAACCCAGTGAGTCTGCAGTGAACTTACACTGGCTACACCTTGGTGGGTTTGCAGAGCATTTGAACCCGCACAGGGATGGTCAGATATTCCTGGGGAAGGGACTGGATTTCCTGTGGTCACATAACCTGTGACTTAACTTTTACTTGAAATCTAAAGAATGAAGGGATATTCAAGATGCATACCTTTTCCAATTTTATTACAATAAAGACTGTAACGGGGAAAAAGTTAATAAAAACAGTAGTCGTGGGGCACCTGGGTTAAGCATCAGACTTCGTCTCAGGTCATAATCTCATGGTTTGTGGGTTCAAGCCCTCCATTGGGCTCCGTGCTGACAGCTCTGAGCCGGGAGCCTGCTTCAGAGTCTGTATCTCTCTCACTCTCTCTCTCTGTCCCTCCCCTACTCGTGCTCTTTCTCTGAAAAACAAATAGATGTTTTAAAAAAAAAACAGTAGTCGGGGCACCTGGGTGGCTCAGTCGGTTGAGCATCCGACTTCAGCTCAGGTCATGATCTCACAGTTCGTGAGTTCGAGCCCCGCGTTGGGCTCTGTGCTGACAGTTCAGAGTCTGGAACCTGCTTCTGATTCTGTGTCTCCCTCTCTCTCTGTCTCTCCCCTCCTCATGCTCTGTCTCTCTCACAAAAGTAAAATAAACATTAAAAAAAGTTAAAAAAAACACCAGTAGTCATCTTTTACTTCAATGTACATTTTTATTCATACTTGAAAAGAATAGTCTATTTTACTGCTAACTTATTGTAAATGTACCCAGAATCAAAGTATCTATAGAGACATAAAAAATGTATGTAGTTTCTATTAAATAACACTTTCTGGTCACTTTAGAATATGAGTATAATATACAGGTATTATATGCACAAAAATGTAAAAAGCAATTGTGAAAACAAGTCTTGTTACCAGTTTATATAAGAAAAAAGACATTCATTTTTCACAGGCTACCAGCATCATCTAGGATGGTGCCTAACAGGATTCGACTTTTTCAATTAAATCACCTGGTAGCTCAGAAATCTGTAGAAAAGAAGTTAATATACAGTGAAGTCACCACACAGTGTTAGGGGGCAGTAGAAATTCATATTGGTACAAAATATCATTCAAGAGTTTTACATTAAGTTGCAGTGTCGAGATTGAGACACATCTAGGTTGGCAAGCGATTTAAGTATTGTTCAAGAATGAAACTTGTTTTTAAAATGACTTCTGCTGGTAAAAATGTTAAAGGTTAAAAATATGTAGAAATAGACAGGAGGTGCAATATCCTTGTCTTTCTGTTCTCTTAACCAGCAGATCCTCGCCTTTGAAATAAAAGGAAATGCTTTAGGTACTTCCAATATTTTCCACGAGATGGCAGCATTGCTATTACAAACGTGAGAGCATTTGAACTTTCAGACCATTGGTCACAGCAACAAAGAAAGTCATTCTCACCAATTAAATACTGCTATCCTGCCTTCAATAATAATAGCAGTAGTAGTAGTTGTAGGAAAATAATAATAACATCCAGTTTGTTAGAAACAATATTCAAGAATTATGTGTTGCTTAATCTCCGTAATTACGCCATAGTTGCGTGGGGACTTTATTTAGCATTGGTTTTGCTCCTTCAGTGAGTTCCCATACCTGTCCGCTTTGTTTTTATTTAAACACTGACCCATGCAACGAGGCCCTAGGGCAGCACTCTCAGATCACCACAGATGTAAAACAAATGTCTGTGATATCACTTCAGCAAGTAGTGGCCTTGATTGCTTTTGACTGTTAGAAGCTGTAGACTTGCTATGCTTAATGCAAATTCAGAGGTCCTTCAGACTTGCATTGGTTTGTTTGAAATGAGTGACTGCACTCTGGCATTTGTGATTCAGGCCCTCAGCAATATGGGGCTCATTTTGTTGATGTGCTCTTTCGTAAAGTCACAACAAAAAATGTGGCATATATTATGTCTGTCCAAATGAACGGGCTTAGTGACTTCAAGACCATACTGTGAACAGGTGTCGTTTCTAGAACCTGAACCCAAGGAAGGCAATTTACCGACCACCTGAAAGCTACTGGGACTTCTTTTGTAAACTTCTCAAGGCAAAGATGTATGTTTGATTTGTTTTGGTCACCCCTCAGCTTCTTGCATCAGGTAGATGCTCCCTAAATGTTGAATCACAGGACGGGGGGAGGGTTGTGAATGGGCTCTCCTCTCTCCTGAGATTGCTGGAACTCTCAATTCAGAAGAAGGGACGCCCCGGCATCTCCCATCAGGGCCCGGCTGAGCAGAGCGCTAGCAGGCATTAGTGTGAGGTTAATACTCCCCTAGACAACTGGATTGTAAGCTCCTTGCAGGAAAACTCTCCGTTATGATTTTGCTGAATATAGCTAGTGCCTGCGTACCTCACACATAGAAGGTGTTCAGCAGGCGTGATTTGAAAGAAAGAGACAACAGCTCTAGACGGCCATCAGTGGATACTGGCACATGGTGTAAGCTGAAGGAGGTCATCTGATCCTGTCTCAGCCATGCAGCTGGTGTACCCAATGCTAGTATGGCACCTACCTTCAGAGAAACTTCAAGACCAATAGTATCTTCTGGGTATTGTCGGTTTTATACACCAAAGAGCAAATCGGAATTATCCATGAGCGAAGAAGAAACTATACCTCCCAGTTTGATATCAACTGCCACTATCAACAGAGAAGAGATTTCCTATTATGGAGTAAGGATAGGCACCAGGAAGGAGGTTTGTTTTGGTCAACGTGGGCAGAACTACTTCCCATGGAAAAAGCGTGCCACATTCATGCTTTCTTCAAAGGCTTCCTTCTACTATGAAATAGCCTAGGACTTTGATATCTTTGCAACTGAAAAAAAAAAAAAAAATCAAGGCATTCTACCAGAAGAGATAATTTCGCAACCGTAAGGTGGAAGAAAATTTATCAAAGGGGATAATTCCTGGAGAACTAATACCAAGGCCCACAGTCTTGAAAATCTATTCATTTTTCCCAGAGATGTCTTCTCACCAGGGTGTGGCTCCTACTTAGGACATTCAGGGAATGTCTTTGGCATTACAGATAATTTAACCTTTTAACTACCTAACCATCTTTGTCTTAACCATTTGGATTGTAAGTTTTCCACAGTGAAATTTACATACCTAATACTTTAAAAAGACTGTATTGACCATAAGGCCAACCTAAAATGTGCAGCTTATGAAGGGCAGAGCAATACCACATTTAAAGAGTTCCCATTCAAATAATAGCCATTAAAGATCCATAGGATTGTCTGAAAATTTTTCCAGATGACAGTAAAATGTCTGACATAAATAAAAATGAATAATATAATTTTAGGACAGATGAAAGGAAAGTGTCCTGAGTAAGGGATTCCTGTTCCTAATTCCCAATAAAAATTTTTATTGATAATCTGGATTCATTGTATGAATAAAATGTTGTTCCCTGAAGCAATGCAATGCTGCCTACAAACTCTGCTAAGTGCATTCATTCTCACCAAAGATGTCCCCAGACAACTGTGCTATAGATTTTTATATTCGTGTTCTGTCTCTGTTCCTTTGGCGAATGTTACGTGACTATCAGTATTTCTGCTCATTTTACACATAGCTCCCTTTCTAATTTTCTGTTTGTGATCTGTTATGTGAATGAAAACTAGGCCATTAAGGTAATTAGAATTGTGTGTAAATGAAGAGTAATTAGGATTTAAATAAAGGGTTGAAGAGCTTTTCTATGGGAAAAAAACTCTGGAGTTTCAGAATGTGAATTTCATGACATTTCCTGGGAGAGTCGGAGACTTTGTCATTTGTCTCTTGGTTCTCTGTTCTGCTGTGGATAGACGAGGTTGCCAGGTAGCTGAGTTCTTGTCACATAAAGAGAGTCTCAGAAAAAAACTGAAAGGTAAGCACAAGTGAGAAGACAGGTTTTTTTTTTTTCTGTCTTTTTAGCTACAATGGCAGAAATTCCTTAGTGTTTTCAGATGGGAAGGTCTCAGTGGGAGTTCTCACCTATACATTTCTGCCACAGGATAAGAAATAACTTTGTTATTCTGAGGCAGGCATTTTGCTTTAGGAACTGAATCGGAAATTAACACTTTTCACTTCGGATTTTCTCCCTCAGGACTTAAAAGTGTTTTGAAGTGTTAACACCCAAATTCCCTTTGAGTCAGACAGGATGAAATTGAAATATCTATGCCTTTAAAAGAAAACGAGACATAGTCTTACTACAGTTACCACTGATGCTAATAATACTCTGTGCTGCTAGCATCTAGACAGGGCATCTTAGATTTGCAGGGAAACTGCAATGAAAACTCTCCATTTTTCAAAGAGGTAGTGATTATCATGCGGCCCCATATTTATAGCTATGGAAATGGGAAGTTCAGGCAAATTAAAATTAGGGAGGGTTGATGGCCCTGGGCCCTGAAACAAATGAGGAAAGAATAAAACAGGATCTGGAGTTGGCCTTCCGACCCTCCCCCCAAACTTCCTTCTTGACAAAGATTAATGGAAACGATGTGACTCAAGCTCAGAGACTTTAAAGCAAAGCTTTGCAGGCCTGGGAGCACAAAAAAACTTCACAAAAGGCCAAGTGATTTAGATTTCTGAATGAACTTTAGATATTTGAGTTCCATAATCAATAGGCTTCCTCTGTGATCTTAAAAAAATCCAAAGATCGATCAATTGATTTTTTAAAAAATTCACCACACTAAACAAGTGGTTTAAAAATAATAAATAGAATGGAATTAATGAGCCTCGCTTGGCCTATAAAAACAAGGTAAGTATGCCACATGAATTGTCCCAAATTTCATTCTCTAAAGTTATTGAACTTGGTGCTCTGTACATTACGTTTTGCCTAAAAATGTCTTGCACAGGAAACTCTTTCTTTTTTAGAGTGATGGCAGAAGTGAAAAGCCATAGAAGAACCTAAATAAATTTTTATAGGTATTGGTTGAATAAGTGGGTTAAATGTGACAGGTTATCATAATAAAAACCCTAGATAGTGCAAAGAGAAGGCTGCACAGCACAAGGTAAGTTCTGATGAAGCAATGGGAAAGCTGATTTACAGTCACACGTATAATGCTCTATTTGTACAGTCATTATCTGAATGCAACAGGAATAATCACAATGATTAGACCTTTTGGTTTCACATGACACAGGTGATCCAAGTAAACTATTTTGTACAACTGCATTCAATGACCACCATTTTAGGTTTCAGATAGATTTAAGAAGCCAGAAGGGGAAGAGAGCAATTCTCTTTTAAAAAAGAGGCTTACAGGAAGTGAAACTATGTGAGGCAGTTAAAAAGCGACTTCAAGTAATTATTTGCAAAATCGCTTCCTCATGAACAGAAGTCTTTAGAAGACACTGACATCCTGTAATTCTGCTGGTTGACAAAAAAGCATGAGAAGGCTTTATAAGGTCAGGTGGAATCACGTTGAAGCCATAAGTAAAGAAAGAAGAAGGCAGGCAGGACTGGACTGTCCTGTCTTTTGGGAAGCAGTGAGCAGGGACCTGAGTCTGGGATTTCTTGTTTGTCCTGAGAAGACAAAATGGCAAGATGAAAGCCTCTTGGAAGGGGACTTTCTGATGCTCAGATCCAAGCACAGGGAAGGGGGTGGAGGGAGGAACCAATAGTAAGTGTCTTCCTCAACTATCCTGAGCCTCGAAGACAAGGTGAAAAAAGCCATTAGACTGCAATCAACAGCCAAAGCCTAGTTAGTCAGGACTTGTGACAGCTGGTGGCCACCAATGATAGAGGGAAGGTGGACTTTGAGCTTGTATAGCAGACCCAATGGGACACGGGAGAAGCCACTGCAGGTACCAGCCTGTCTCCTCATCTGTAAACTGAACAAAAGAATCACAGAGGTCCTTTCAACTCTACAACTTGATCCTGCATGAGGCATCTTGTTTCTTGCTCTAGGCATTTTATTTCTTTTAACTTTTCATTCCTTAAAATAATCTTATGCTATTTATTGGTAAGAGAGTTGGGTCATATGGCACATTTTAGCAGTGTGATTCTTTAGAAAAGGTAGACTTGAGTGTTGAAGTTTGTAGGCAGAAGTGTGTGTCCAATATTAATAAGTCAACCAATCTCATCTCAATCATTAGTGATTCATGGGACATTGTTTCGTAAGTAGTATTTGCAAGATTTCTCTGCCTCTGTTTTTCTCTCTGTCTCTTTCTCCCCCTCCCCCCCCAACCCCAGTCTGGGAGGGATGTATGATAAAATGTAATAAAAATATTGTGGTGATTCCCTTCAGTTCTATTTTTTCTTAGAGAAACAGACTATCAAGTAGTTTAAAATACTCATTCCACTGTGGCCAATATGTTTTGAAAAACAGATGAAGGGAAGCACAGGCCAAACTTCTACTGAGAGAAAATAACAAAAAAGAAAGGACTATATGCTTTTCACTTACATCTCCTGCCCCACCTTCCCAAGCATCAATGTCCATATGTATTTGTCAAGTTGAGTAAAAAAGAAAATAAAGACACTACTAACCGATTCAGAAGAAAAGATGCTGCTAAAATAAAATAGTTGAAGAGTTATGACCATAGAAGAAAAGATTTATTTTCGTAGCACAATGGTGAGGACCAAGCAAAACATTAGATTGGCTCTTGAATTTTAAATTCAATTTCCACAAAAGGAAAGCTAAAATATACTCTGCAGAATTATGGAAAACATAGAAGGATCTTGAGTCCTAGTTATTTTTTCTTTCTAAAAAGAAAGGCAGAAAGATGAGGTAGAAATTCTCATTTCACAGAATCAATGATTAATTTCTCACAGTACTGAAGAACATATGTATTTTTTCAATTATGTATCATAATTAAAGTAAATGAAAACATTGTTCCAAAAAGTCATGAGAACTAGTTTTAACTGTGTCTGCTAAGCATTCTTCAGTATACATTTCCTTTTCTTACTAAGAAAGAAGCCCCTGTTTTTTAGATGGGCACAAGGCTATCAAGAATAAAGATAACATTCCCAGCTTTTCCTTGCAGCTAAATTTAGTCAAAATTTTCCTTGCAGCTAAAATTAGTCAAAACTTGACTAATAGGATGTAAGCAGAAGTAGTATGTGCAACTTCTGAGACATATCCTTAAAGGAAAGAAGCACCATTCTCTGTTCCTTTTTCCTCCTTTTTGGCAGGAATAAAAAAGCAATGGCTGGACCTTTGGCAGCGGTCTTGAGTCATGTTATGCCTTGAGAATGGCAGGACACATAATGAAGTAACAAGAATGAACCTAGGTCCTTGTCTCTAGGGAATCCAAGTCCAGCTCTTGGCTGATGATTTCCAGAATATTGAAATATAAACAGGTATAGACCTCCCTCTATCTTGTTTAAGCCATTGTCTTCTTCCTCCCTCCCTCCCTCCTTTCTTCCTTCCTTCCTTCCTTTCTTTTTCTTTCTTTCTCTCTCTCTCTCTCCCTCTCTCTCTCTCTCTCTTTCTTTCTTTCTTTTCTTTCTTCTTGTCACTGGTAGGTAAACCTAATCCTAACTAATACAGACTGACAAGGCAAAGTTGTCTGCCAAAGCAAGTTCTATGAGAATAACTAGATAGATCATTGGTTTCTTCAAAGTCTCTCTCTCTCTCTCTCTCTCTCTCTCTCTGGAGAGGAAAGAAAAAGTATTCCCTAAATGGAAAAGGTTCACTGATTTTAGTCACTCAAAGAAACAAGTACAACTTTAAGTGAAGGACTGACCTGTCCAAACCCAAATTAAATAGACTTTCAATTTTGGATTCTCCATTCTTTCCTTTCTAAGTCCTTTTCTTTCTCTTCCCTTTTCTTCCATCCCTTTTCTCATTCCTGCCTTATTTCTTTTGCTTCTATTTTCCAAAATATCCAAGCATATTTTGGATTCTTTGAATATCTCATATTTTTAAAAATGTTTAGCATTTAACATGATCCTTGCATTTTATATGCTTTCAAGTCCAAGGAAGATGATTCATTTTTCATCTGACACTAAATTTTTCTAGAAATATTAATATTTAAGAAAGTTTATCCACCTTCTAGAAATGGCTTTTCTCCCCATAGCCCTCAATAAAGAAATTAAGCTTCTTTAGGATGAAAAGAGGGATGCTATCCACAAATTTTGAAATTTTTGAAAATTTTGTTTTTTGGAAAATGTTTTATTAATAAATATATTCCTCTAATAATTCAAATATACCTGCTCCCCTTCTTCATTGTACACTATGCTGTTATATGAGCAGTGATTTCTTTAGTCACTTCTACTTTTAGACATCACATCCTTAGCTTGTGGGCACGTTTATCATGAATATTTGAACAGGGTTCACGGACACTTTCACGAACCTATTCAGCAAAGGTTACGGAGGACTCTTAAATAGGAAGGAAACAAGAAAAATAGACATTCAAGGTTTCTAAGTTTAAAAAGATCAATTCTTTGCATTTTTTCCTACTTAATTCAGTTATGCCCTGAAAGCAGCTACTACCTTGAGCTAAAATGTCAACTTAGAACATCTGAATTCTAATAACTACAGAAGTTCTCCTAGTCACATACTGAAGTAGCTCAGAAATGATAAGCCAGAATATTCACTCCATAGTGAGTCCACATTTGGGGATAGTATACAGTTTTACATTAGGTCTGAAATGAAGATCTGTTTATTTTTGGCAAGATTCCTTTCTAATTTGCAAAGATTGAAAACAGCAATTTTGGTTTTTATTTGCTTCTCATTTTAGAAGAGTCATGATGGGTTTCTTCAGCTTTGCAACACATGCTTGAGCTGATTCTATTGAACACAAATTCCTCTCAGTCATGAGTGTCCCATTCATTGAGACAAATGGCAGCCTTGCTATATTTTGTTAGATCCAGCCTCTTGAAGCTCGTGGCTGCCTTCCCTATTTAGGTCTATAGGAAATAGCAGGGCCTATTTTTCTGAAGGGGAAAAAAAGGGAAAGAAGTCAATATTTTGGTAGGGCAAGATGTCAAGTTATCTTCAAACAAGTAAGTCAAAAGCCTCTCTGTTTTTGAATGGTATGAACCTATGTTTTTGTTTCAGGGACACATACCCTCACATTATATGGCAGTTGAAAGTTTTAATGTTTATTTATTTTTGAGAGAGAGAGAGAGAGAGAGAGAGGGAGACAGAGAATCCAAAGCAGGCTCCCGGCTCTCAGCTGTCAGCACAGAGCCCAATGCGGGGTTCCAACTCAGGAATTATGAGATAATGACCTGAGTCAAAGTCAGACACTTAACCGACTGAGCCACCCAGGTGCCCCTGGCAGATGAAAGTCTTAAGATACTTGGGGATGTATTAGCTTAGGGCTTTTCCTAAGAGATGTTTGAAACTTCCCTGATGGTTGACAATTCCATACCCTAAGATGTAGTCTGTCTCCTGGCAATTCTCTAAGAGCCCACCCACCTCCTATAACTCCCCTGCTCAACTTTTGCAGTCATGACCTTTGACTGGCAGCTGAAATTCACACAAGGTAAACTGGAAAGTTTGATTTCCCCTTACTCTGACCAGACACACGCTGCATAGGGAGAAGCCAAGATTTGACAAGACTGTAGACATAGAGAACATGTGTGTTGAAAGCCCCACTGCATAATGCACAGTGCTGGATGGCTTGCCCCAAACAGGAGCCAAAACCTGCAAGAACGGGAGGTCCTCACTCCTCGGAAGCAGCGACCGTGACACCGCTGCGTGGAAAGACCCAGATCAAGGGTGACTGCCGAGGTCACCGCAAAGCTCAGCACTTCTTTTTATCCCTTTCTGGTAGGGAAGCAGTAGCCAGGAGAGGAGAAGTAGGGAGAACAAAAGTGGGAAGGAGAGGAGACCGATCTAACTTGTCTCTGATGAGAGGTCAGTTGAGTCTCTGGAACTTGAGAATTATCATTATGGATTACTGGGATACCATATTAAGTAGTTGCCTATATTGGAAATCCATAGAAAAAAATCGCTAATGTAAGGATTTCTTCTTCAAGTCCATTACTTGCAGTTAGGAAAGATCCAGGAGTCTCCAGGGGATCTTACCAGTATGTACACACTTCCATGAAGATAAAACAGCAACAAAAGTCAGATTGGTGCTATTTTGTGAAATGTTAACAATGTTTTGTTTGTGTATGTGTGAGAGGCTAATGCAATGACCGTTTAAAATACTCAATATTAATTTTTTCTGTCTTACTGATTTCTACATTTTGATGTTTTATTAGCTTTACCCATAATAATAATATGTATTAACCTTGAAATATAAAAGTTATTTTTTAATTAGGAAACACAACTTTCTGTCTTTACTATTTCTAACTGCTTAAATGTGGCAATTTTTTCAAGCTACTTGAAAACGTAGAAGAGTTTGGTGTCTTTGTGGGCTTTTCCCAGCACTTGGCTGGACAGCAAGAGCTCCAGCCAGGGTCCAGCTTGTTGTGACACTACAATCATAACTGCCTTTTTCAGTTGTGGAGCACTTCACAGTTTACAGGATACTTGTTATATTTTATCTGATTCTCACCTCTTCCTTAGGAGGTAGGGATTATACTTCTACCTCACAGATGAGGTAAGTTCCAGGGCCAAGATGTCCAACACTGTCCAAGGCCACATTTGCCCTCCAAGCACCCCCCCCCCCCACCTTTGGCCATGGGTCTTGCCCCTCTGTATACATGCAGGACTCTGGACGAGGCTACCAAATCCCCTAGGCTTCAGATCCCTGAACTGTGCAATGGTGGTTTGGAGTTGACCATCTCCTAGGTCCCTGTGAGCTCCTCATCATTTTGAATTTGGGTTTATTCAGTAGAATGAAAAATGATGGGATTAAATGCGTGTCACCTGACTGAAGGAGCACAATCCAAAGGCTAGTGACTAAAATGGGCTTCTAGAATGCCCATGGTGTTTGGCATGAGTTGGGAGCAACCAGGGCAGACTTCGTTGCATTAGTTCTGATTCTTAACAGAGTCTCATAAAAATATATGGATTAAAAAAAACTCAAGAAAAAAGGAACCTCTATACTCATACAAAAATTTGTATACAATTTTCGATGGTTTATAGACTGACTTGTTAGAGATGTATGGTCCAAGTTAACAACTTCTGGATCAAATACACGTGTACACAATTTTGTGGCCTATAGGGGGCCTCCTCTTGGTTGCTATCCAAAGTGAGCAAAACTTATTTTGATATAGGAAATAGTCATTGAAAGATACGAAAGGAAAAACTGTGATGTTTTCAAAACAGTCCTTCTTTCCATGGAAAATTATGTTTCCCATATATTTTCTTGGTTATTAGAATGGGGTAAGAAAAAGAAAAATTGATGTAGAGCAAATATAAATATCTTATTTTAGGAGCATTTATAGAGAACTCCATACCATTTTTAATGCTCCTTTTGAATATTTTAAGAGCGACATTCCTGACTGCAGATTTGTGGTTGTGATTTCTGCTCTACTAGTCCACAAGCTGTATGTTTAGGTCAGACCCCAATGTTAGAACTGGCATAAAGAGTAGAAAATATGAACATCAGAAATGCCCATATACTCTCCAAAGGGAAAGGTGTTCTACTAATCGTACTCTCCCATACTCCTCATAATATGTTCTTTTCAGAACACAGGAAGAACAAGATAACATGCATGAATCTGAGAATTTAGATTGACGTAATGTTGTTCTGCATTTTGGAAAGTTAAGAACAAAGGTGGACTTCGTGTTTCATCTTGTGGTGTTGAAAAAATGATCCAGTCTGAAAGCCGGATCCACTGTTTGTACCCATTTATCAGCTGTCACAGCATCTAACTTCATATTGAGTAGCCCCTGGTAATGTCTGTTAATGCAAACTCCATCAGGCGTGGGATTACTGAGGCCATCAGCAATACTGACTTACCACCTCAACACAAAAACCAGTATTTCTCTTAGAATTGAGTGTAGAAGGTTTTCACGAAATGTTTTTGTTTTGCATGCCTCACATTAAATATTGTTAAAAAATGAAAGACCCATTTTTAAAAATAATTTACAAGTATTCATATAAGAAGAAAATGACTTAAAAAATACCCACCCAGTCACCTACAACTCGTCTAGCGAACAATGCTAATAATACATAGGCTGTGACCCAAGAAATCCGTGATTCGTGAGGAAGTGGGGAGGTGCAGTCCGTCCTCTGGGAGGAAGTGAGACGTGTCAATGCAGAGAGGTGCTCTCAGTGGTGCTTTGCTTCCTAACTCAAGTTCAGCAGCCATGTTCAGAGTCAGTGTCATTACTTATTTCGACCTAAAACAGAAAATATGAATTGCTTTAAAGAACTTGACAATCGAAAACTGATTTCCTTTCTATTCATCCAGGCTTTTCAAAATGCAAAAGAGTTTCTGGGCGTGCCTCATGCGGTCCATGTATATGACTGTAGCAATAAGAAAACCAAAACCAAACCAAAACAAAACCCCTGGGCTTCCTGCTCTTCAGATCAGGGTGTGCAATCAGGTGTAAAAATCAGAATATAGGACTGCTTTCCTGGGAGGGAAGTGCCAACCCATAGCAACTGAAGAATGATGTAAAGGTATGGCCTTTGGTTGTCTTGGGATAAAGATGACAGGGTAATATTATGTCTCCAAACTGCTAGAAACATCCTTAGCCCAATCTTCCTACAACATTCTGTTGGTTGACTGCTCAACGATCCTCCTCATCTGGCTTTCAACAACTGATCCATGTTCCTACATACATCCCATCCTGTGATGGTTAATTTTATGTGTCAACTTGGGTGGGCCAAGGTAACCAGATATTTGGTGTGACTGTGAAGGTATATTTTAGATGAGATTTACATTTACATCAATAAACTTTAAGTAAAGCAGATTATCCTCCATATTGTGGGCCAGTCTTATTCAGTCCTTTGAAGGCCTTAGAAACAAAGACTGAGGTGACCTCAGAAAGAAGGAATTCTGTCTCTACACAGCTTTTGGACTCAAGATTGCAACATCAACTCTTCCCGGGGCCTCCAGTCTGCAAGCTTCCCTTACACTTGCTGGACTTGCCTGGCTCCATAATCACATGAGCCAATCTCTTAAAATCTCTCTCTCTCTCTCTCTCTCTCTCCACACACACACACACACACACACACACACACACACACACACCCTATTGGTTCTCTTCCTGTGGAATACACGCTCCCATCTCTAGTCACTCTCATCTACTGATTCTAAGTCTATGTTAGGCAGTCAGCCTTTGGAAGGTGGTGGCTCTGGCTTACGCATATTCGCACAACATCAGCCTCATGCACTGTCTGCCACATAGTTGGCACTTAATAAATATTTGTTGACTATTTTTGCTCTCTGTTTCTCTCATGAGAAATTCTTAGCTGATCCAACTCCTATTCATCGTTAGGGTTCAGCTGACATTTCCTCTGCTCTGTCAAGACTTCCACTTCTACCTCAGCCATACTGCTTTCTCACCCTGCTGCCAGCAATGCTTATGCTATCTGCTGTAGCCCATGTGGAGCAAATGGCATTCAACTACACAATTAATTCGGCTCTGATTATTTCACTCAGGTATGTGGATTTTTTCCCCTCCAACTAAATTATAAGCATCCTGCCAGTAGAATCTGTGTTTTGCATTTATTTTATGTCCCCGTCTAGTAAGTCTCTTCCATGAGCTCCATTCAGTGACTTTCTCTATGGCTCAGAATCGACTTTTTTTGGTCATAATTTTAAATAAGTGGAAAAACCCTCTAACTTTCCATCTTTGCTTTCTGGTAGCCACTCCTCCAGGGAAGTTCTGTTCCTTCTCACACATCTCAAGAGTTGGAGTCCTTTACTTATCTCCTTGCCTTCCTATTACATTTTCTCTGTTCCTTGATTTCTCTACGTTCTGAAAACTATAGAGCCCACATGTCTACCCCTTCCATCCCATTGTGATTTAACAGGGATTGAAGCTGAAAGATAAAGGATAAGATTATGATAGTGGAATTTTTATAGTTTTATACTGTATCTTAGTTAGGAGGGAGTTTCAAGGTCCTGAAGTTTATTCATCCATTCAACAGGCAAATCTCTTCTAGACTGAGGGTAAGGCAAGAGGGGAAGGATTTTTTGTTTGTTGGTGGTAGGACTGATGGAAGTTTTGGGGGAATTTCTGGGTATTTATTTTTTTGTGGTGAGACTGATCTAATTCTGTTATTGAATTTTCCACACTTTCAGTCCAAGATCAAGCTTGACTTTGTGGCAAGATACTTCATACGTGGTGCTATGTCTTCTGATTGTGTCACATCTGGAGACACATAATGTCAAGTTGTCACTCTTTTAGTGATGCTATGATTGATCAGTGAGTTTGGGTAGAACAGTTTGAATTTGGGGAACCTTAAGATCATATCTCTATTTTTTTCTTCAGATGTTAGTAGTTACCTGAGGGT
This sequence comes from Cryptoprocta ferox, assembly GCA_028646485.1. Classification (NCBI taxonomy): domain Eukaryota; kingdom Metazoa; phylum Chordata; class Mammalia; order Carnivora; family Eupleridae; genus Cryptoprocta; species Cryptoprocta ferox. The sequence goes on from CM053569.1 coordinate 65,023,916, forward strand.
ACCTACCTTCCAGGCAGAATAAAATCAAGTAGTAAGGTAGTGATGTTATTTCAAAGTGTGTCTTCTGAGAAGCCTGTCATTGTATCTTTTTCTATTGCTTTTCTGTCTCTCTGTATCACTTCTGGGATGTGTATGTGTAAGTGCATGTGTGTGCTCTCATCTGGGTATTCTATCTTCTTTCCTATATCTTGTTTCTTTCCAGACCCTGTCATTACATGGGATTATAAGTGTTTCTTGATGTGAATATAAAGGAAAACAAAGTATGTTTTTAACATGAAATTTGGTGTATGTTCATTGCATTGCATTTAATTTTAACATCAGAGGATATTTTCTTTTGGAAACAGGCAAAATGAAGGTATTTTTACTTATGTTGATTAACTTGTTGATTAATTGGGGGGGGAGGGTGCTCCATGTTTCCATGGGTAAACCTATTTTCTTGCTGTTAATATCTATGACAAGTACTGAGAAGATTCCTTCGAGTTCTGGCAAAGACGGGAATTGACAGTGTCCCTGGAGGGTACCATTCAGATGCCAGTTTTTTCATTTTGGAAAAGGTGTCATGTGCTTCACAAGGCAGTGTGAGAACCAGGTTCCACAAGGCTCTGGGGGCAGTGAGTGAGGTCACATGTCAAATGAGACGGTCTCAGTGACCTCTGTGAGACACAGGGCAGATGGCTGACCATCAGTCATGGTCATGGCAGACCCTTTTTCGTGTTGCTGGCTGCACTGTTGGTGGAATCATTCCTTCCTAGAAAGGACAGTGGTGCATGACTAACTAGCACAGTGATGAGTCTAACCCTTTAAATACAGGCATTTCACTGCTCATGGTCAAATGGCTACACATTAGGGTGTATTCTTACATCACTCCTAAAAAGAAGTAGTCATTTCCTGTGATGGATCAAAAATTTATTAATGTCAGTGACAAAGGGAAAGGTGCTCCAAGGAGAGAAAGATCAGCAGGCCTCTAAACACTGCTCCTTTGTGCTTAGTGAGGCAGGCATGTTGGGAAGCCTGGCTCTTCTCTTGGACAACTAAGAAGGCGCTCAGTGCACGACATTTGTTGTGCTCTGCACTCTTGACCCTGCCCTGGAGAGTTGATGCCTGTGCAAGTGCCCACCACTTCCAGGGACTGAGGGAAGCCCTCAGGCAACAAGGCTCCACACTCAGTCATGGGAAAAGTGAGCAGCCCCCAGGCTGATCAGATTCCAGACACCTTGCTCTGTGTGCCACAGGGAACAGACACCAGAGAGAGAAATATGAATGTGTGAGAGCCAATCAAGGACAAATGAAAATGGGATAAAGACAGAGAGTTATCATTTTATTAGTCTTTATGTACTTGGCCAAGAAATAGAGGGGTGATGGAGTAAATGCAGGTTGTAGACTCTGGGTTCCTCCAGCTTCAGTTTACTAATACATCGCTGGTGGCTACTGGTTTTTAGACCAGTTTGAAAGCATATCATTCTCACCTCCCTACCTCCTACACTCATAGACACACACACACACACACACCCCTGTTTTGTCTTCCTGGCTGGTTCTTAATCTAGGTGTTGTAAATGCAACATGGTCTGGCACCCACTTACCGGGAAGCTGATACAAAGCAGAGCTTCTCAGGGAAGAGCAGGTGGATGGCCACCCCCCATCTGTCCAGCAGCCAGTCATCAGAGACAGGTTTCCTCTGGGCCTGGGCCATTTGAGGCAGAGACCAGGCAGTGAAGGTACAGGTGGGCGCTGCAGAGCCCACCTGAAATGGGAATTAGCCTCGTCTGTCTTCTCATACTGAGTTGCAATAGCCAACAATCGATCAGCAGTGACCATATAGCATGTGACAATTTTTGTGAAGAAAAATTAGCCTCCAGCCAAGGCAATCAGACAAGTCAAGATACCAGAGAAAAGTCAAGTTCTCATCTGGAAAGCTTAGAAAAAGACTGGCTGAATGTGGGGGAAGAAGCTTTTTCATCAAGTCTTTCTTAATGGCAGTCTCGGGGCATCTTCCTCATGGGAATTTCTAACGTCATCAGATCTCTATCTCTTTTGTGAAACTCAGTTTTGAAATTCCACTGCTGTATTTTTTTTGGCAAACTGGCTGGGTCTAATTATTTCTATCTGAAGAATTACTGCTACAAAGAGCTTAATTTTCCCACTACCCAGTCACTAACCATTTTGATTTAGACAAACTTAAATTTAGTTGCTCACTAGGATGGTCCCTTAAATTCCATATCTCTTCCATAGCTGCATGGGTTTTTGCCAAGCGATTTTCCTTCCTGAAAGGTAAATCTGCTTTTATTAGCCCTCTCTCCTTGGTGTTACTGCAGCCCTGATGATAAGCCGCTCCAAAGATGTCCTCTTCAAAGCCACCACTAACCACATGGCTCTCTGCTCCAATGACAAGAGCTTGTTTCCCCTTGTGAAAGGCGGTGGCAGTGCGTGGTGGCAGTGATGGAGGAGGTCTTGGCAGAGACATAAGCTGTGCTTAGGTTGAGAGTTATAGCTCCCTCCCTGATGGCTGTTGCAAGGTGATGGACCCCAACATGGGCTATCCCTGACCTGTGTGTCACATATTCCCAAGGCAGACCCAGAAAACAACCATTGCAAGCATCACTATAGCTTCTAGAATTTTTAAATATTTAGTTTTTTTAGTGTTATTTCACTGGCACAAGGCTGGCAGACCCTGCCACGCTCCCTGGTGGGGACGGGGGGAAGGAGGGAACATGCCAGGGGCCTCCTATTTATTCTATACATCTTGCCAGACTAGAGGCAAGATCAATAGGGCCTTCTTTCCCCAGTGATTCCTCCAAGGCCCTTTCCTTGGCTGTGATTTCACTGGAGAGTAGGTATGAACAGTGAGAATCTCATTCATCTATATAGCTTTTGTTAAAAAGTCAAGTGTAATGAACATACAGTGTTGTATTAACTTCAGGTGTACAATGCAGTGATTCAACAATTCCATACATTTCTTAATGCTCATGGTAAGTGTACTCTTATTCCCCTTCACTTATTTCACCCATCTGTCCACCAACCTCCCCTCTGGGTAGCCATTAGTTTGTTCTCTGTATTTGAGCAGGTTTTTTTTTTTTTTTTTTGGTCTTTTTTTCTTTGTTCATTTGTTTCTTAAGTTACACATATGAGTGAGATCATATGGTATTTGTCTTTCTTTGTCTGACATATTTCACTTAGCATTATACCCTCTAGGTCCATCCACATTGTTGCAAATGGCAGGATCTCATTCTTTTTGATGGCTGGCATCTCCATAGCTTTCAGTATAAAGAGTGATATTGTTTAGATGGCGGAGCAGTGACTGTGGAGGATCTGGGGGCGTCCCCACCAGGAGTTATCAACATTCCTGCTCTACTTAAACATCTGTTTCCTCATAGGCTTGCTCAGTTTAGGTAACAACTATGGAAAACACAAGATAGGGTAGTCTCGAATTTCAACTTCGTCCTCCATAGAATGGCCAATCAAATTAGCCTCCATACAAGGAACAGTCATTCTCTTCTGCTTTTGATTAATGCCTCATCATCTTTCCTAAGTCAGCTCAGGTATTATCTCCTGGTTGATCTCCTGCCCTGCAAGTGTGAAGTTACCATTCTTCCTTCTGCAAAAAAAATTAACTCACAGACATTGTTTTGTATCTACTTATTTCTATGTAGGTCTCCTCTCCTAGATCATTGGCTGCTGGAGGTCAATGCTCAACTATTGCTAATCTTTCCATTTCTGGTTCTAGCACAGGGACTGTGGAATAAATAAAAAGTTGTAAATAAAGCTAATTTACTTAATCAGGCCTTCTTGATAGCTTGGTATCATTCTTTTAAAAGGAGACAAAGTATGGAAGACCAACTCCATATGTAAAATGACTTCTCCAATCACATCACCCCCAACACATACATTCACACACAATTTGACCTTGGGCACAGGAAAGGAACATTTTATGATTATGAGCAACGACACAATCAAATACGAGAATGAAGTCTTCCTGTACAAACAGGCAGTGTTAACTGTGAATTGACTTTCTGCTTGTAACTGCCTTTTTAGAATTGAAAGCCACCCTTCTATGTACATGTACCTGGGAATATGTTCAGGAATCTCCTGATTTCCTTAATGAAGTGGCTTCCCAGAAAACCTGGCTTAGGACTCCATGGAGATCCAAGAGACTTAATGAAAGTTAAAAACCAGCATTCTCTCCCCTCTCTGACAACTTATACAGAAGACTGGCTTTTTCCAACCTGTTCCTGGGTAGATGCTGCATCACCAAGCCAGCCACAACAAAATCCAACATAATGGCCTTATTAAAAGAAATCAAGCAGGCTAACTAATGCCAACTGGATAAACTGCAATATTTACATACCAGTGGGGAGCACACATACTGACTTCTTAAATTGTTCATGCACAATGATTTTAATTCAGACATAGTTTGATCTTTCAGATCCCTGCTCCCTTCATGGTTGAAAGGCTTTCCATATTCATCTGACAGTAATATGCATAATCTGTCAAAGCAGAAGCTTGTCCTACTGCTTTCTGCAGCTTGTAGTTTATGCTACATTCAGCTAAAAAGGTACGAGAGTTCATCAGTGAACAGTGTAGTTGAGAAAACCTTTTGAGGAGGCAGTGGAGTTGATCAAAGCCTTTCAGGTAATCTCACAGGTACATTTTATGTGTTCTTGATTCACAGAGATGGGAGAGACTTCAGGGAGCATAGATGGCAGTCATTTGCCTTTGGGTCATGCCAGAGACCCTGTGAAGTACACGGATGCACATGCCATTCAAGAAAGGAGACTCCATTACCAACATTAATCAACTGCACTCTTAATAACCTTCCTTAATAGAAAGATCTTTCTTACATTTGACCAACATTTTTCATATTGCAATTTCTCTGCTGAGTTATTTTTTTCACAGTGGAGATGAAAGAAATCATTCATCACTTTCTTTATTACATATCAAATGTATATTAGGCTCTCCTGGCCACTGCTAGGCATTGTTTCCATTCTCTTCTCACTTCCAATGCAGTGATCATCTCTATTATTGTCACAATCCCAGCCAAGTTCCCCAGATTTACAAATATCAACTTTTGGAGCACATCATTTACGAGCTCTCAGTAGAATGAGTAATGAGGTGGTGACTGCTTCGTCCCAGAGTGTTATATAAGGTGAATGATTTTCCAAATTGGATTTGCTTTAAGAAACCAACATTTATTTAAACATCTATCATGTGACACACACAGTGCTGATTTGTGTAGCTTGTGAGCTATGTTTCCTTTAGATCATTCTGCCAGAATAAAATTAATTCAACCTGGATAGACAGGGAGCCAGTGCAGGCTTCTCAGGGCCGTGGGAAGCAGGGAGGATTCAGATGCAAACCACTGTGGCAAAGACACAGCAGAGGAAGGCCTTCATGTGTGTTTCTTACATCAGTGGCTGTTGTACACAATTTCCTTTATCACCATGGAATGAAAGAACATTGGGCTGGAAGAACAGAAGGTCATCTGACCAAGTCCACAGTATCAGGCATGGTGATAGCTTATCATTCAGAAATGATCCCAGCTCTGCCCCTTTCTGATAGTGGGATTGGGGAAATTCATTTAACCTCTATGTATGTCTGTTTTCCTTTTTATGAAGTGGGACTATTAATGAGTACACTACAGTATTTCCATGAGGATAAAGTGAGACAATGCATGCCAAGTGCTTGGCACACGAGAGCTATTATTTTATACAGTTGTCTACTCGCTGCTTAGAGTTTCCTAGGAATGGAGTCACTGTATCTATTTTCTTGCTTTCTAGTATTTTATCAATCAGGTGACCATGATACTTTTCCTTATACGCAACTGAAATCTGTCCAGTTTAGGTACTTTTTGTTGTAGTTGTTGACTTCCTTCCATGTCCTCTAGGGAGAGTTAGTCAAATATTTGAGTACTAGGCACAATCACAGGCAACTTTACATGTACTATACATACCTTATCCCATTTAATCCATCCTCCCTCCTCTGGCTCTGAAACCATATTACAGGTGGGAGAATCAAGTCTCAGAGGTGTCAAGGAAGGCCCCTGAGACCACACACAGAGAGCCTGGTTTTGAACCCAATCTTTCTCCCCTTTTTCCTCTGTTATGTGGCCCCCCAATACATATCTAGTTTCTTTTCTGTAGACTACATTATCCTTTCCCCCCCCAATTTAGCTATCAATCTCTGATAAGAAAAACAAAAAAGCATTTTGGAAACATAAACCATGTTACCTATTTCAAATTCTTTTGGGAATGAATAACAATAATGATGATGTTGGGTTACATGTAAAAGGTGTGTTTTAATTATGAGTGGAAAATTAAACCAATGATTAGTAGTAGCAGGTCCAAATTGTTTCAGATTTGGTTAGTTTTGACCAAGTTAGAAGGATTAATATTTTCCACCTCATCACACCTTTACTTACAGGTTAACAGGCTTTAACTCAACATGATCCTGGTAGTAGGAGTGTACATCAAGTCCACCTATGAAATCAACTGAAAATACAACATAGCCTGATGTGAATAAATGTGTAAATAAAAACACACATAATACTAGGTGTTTAAAGTAGAACACATAAAAATAATATTAACAAAAAAAATCTGTCTACCACAAATGGAAAAATACGTATTTAATATAAGGGGCTACTAAAAATAATATCAATGGTCAAAAAATAGGGAAATTTTAAGAAACACATAAGGAGTTTGGGATCTTAAGGACTGGAAAATCAAAGTTGTTATTGACTTTAGTGAAGAATGAAGTAACATTAAATAACATTAGATTTTAAATCATGTGTTTGTCCTTAGGCATACAGAGATGCCCTTTCCCCCTATATATCAAAAGATATACCTCTCATCTTGTTGCCAGAATCCAATTTTTTTCTTAAGAATATTTATTGCGTCATTAGAAAGACCTTTGAGAAATCACATAATCTATGCCCATGCCTTTTGTCCTCAAGCCATCTTTGACAAATAGGCATCTGCTGTTTGCAAAGGTTTCATCTCTTCTGTGGTAGTATGGTATTTGCCTTACAGTCTGTATAGAATCACTGTTCTTGGTGACATTTGTTCCAATTTCATTCGTTTTGATGCCAGTTTCCATCTTTCTTTTCTAATCCTAAAGTCCATGCCTAATCTTTTTCTCCCCCTTTTTTTGGTAGTTGATTAAAATATTAATTACTTTTGGGGCATCTGCATGGCTCAGTTGGTTAAGTGTCTGACTTCGTCTCAGGTCATGATCTCACGGTCTGTGAGTTCGAGCCTGGCGTCAGGTTCTGTGCTGACAGCTCAGAACCTGGAACCTCCTTCGGATTCTGTGTCTCGCTTTCTCTGCTTCCCCCTCCCCTCCTGCTAAGCCTCCCAAAAATAAATAAACATTTAAAAGAATCAAAAAATATATCAGTTACTTTACATCCAGCTTTGGTTATATTATAGCATTCTAACATTAACAGGTACATTGGCATATAGGAACACTGACCTCTCGGCAAGTACACGTGTGTGTGGGTTCACAGTATGAGAATAATATATCATATCCTTAGCTTAAGACAGACATTTCAGTGACCTGTGATTTCAAGATGGATGACTTAGCCTAGAAGTTCTATTGAAGCCTTGACCTACTCTAGCTCTAGCCACTCTTGTCTCAATCTCTGACTTGCTGTATCCTTTTACCTCCACTGAAGAAGCTGGGGTGTGGCTGGGTCAATCACAGCTTCACCAGATCACTGTGTACACATGAACTTTGGGGTCCTGGGGGGTACACAACAACGAGGTGGCAAGGGCCACTGTAATTACCATTACTCCAAGGTAATCCCCATGGAGACTAGAGGAGCCTGAAGCCCATCTTTTTCCTACCAGGTCATATAAGTTGCCCGGACACCATGTTAGGGAAAGAAACAGTGAAAAGGAGTCCGTCTGAGACACTGAAAAGATTTTCCCAGGAAGTGTAGGCAGTGCCTGTGGACTATTTAAATGGTCAGATTGGACTACGTTTTTATCAAATTAGATATTGAATCAGACATCCACTCTTTCATTTTGCTGACCAATGGGTCAAAAATTAGAAGGAAAATCATACTGATTAAAAGTTGAATGAGGATATAATTTATCAGGTGCTTTTCAAAGTTAAAGAGTGTTAAAAATAAAATTATAAATATATACATTTGTGAATGAAAGGATTCGAGAAATTATATTCAAAATAAACTTTTGTATAAAAATAAAGAGCATATATCTGTATGCTTTAAAGCAAAATAAAAAGAAAACTTTTTATATTGATCATTTGAATATTAAAATGTAACATTCACAAAATCATTATTTTTGGTATAAATTCAGATACTGCTGTGATTCTGTTCCTTAGTCATCTCTGTCTCTAATAGACCAGATCACTATAATGTACATATGATATATATGTTTTTTAATATAGCTTTATTATTTTCATAAATTTACAGTCTTATTTAAAATTTTTTTATTGTTAGTAAAGTGGAAATTGTTGATACCTTAATCAACTCTGAAAATCATAGTATTTTTGCCTATGGAAATATTCTCCATATAAGGCACTGGTAATCTCCAAGCAAGTCTGCCAAAGAGTGGATATATGTAATGTTATTTAGCCCCAATACTTTCCCAGATACTATTTACCTGCATTTAGTGTATCTTTGCCAAACATTTTATAAGACAATAAAATATAAATTATATCTATTTATGATTTTTTAAAATCACATGTAAATGCTGCACAATTTTTAGGCCCTCTCACAAATCAGCTTCTTTCCATTCTGGTGCAGAATATAAATTTCCTCAATTAAAAACAGAGGCTCTGTCACAAGAGTCTTTTCTCAAGTCTAGATATTTCAAGAGGAAATTATAAAATTGAAAAATTAAATCTTGCATAACATTTGAGCTCTCATTATTTAATTTGCCCAGTTCTCTTCCTTTGATGAGCATAAATTTCAATGTTCTCCTTTTTATAAGCTTTCAATTACTGCCATTTACTAAAACTTCAAAGGATGATTTTTGGGGTGCTTCATTTGTTGAATGATTCAATTTAAAATTTTCAACTGATCTTGAATGCAGTGCAACTAAAATGCAGAAAACTCATTTATAAAAATGCTCACAACTATGATAGGAAAATTAGATTGATTTACAGAGTAGTTCTTTTAAGGATGAAATGTTCCTAACTCTGATGGTTGAAGAGAAGCAAAGGCAGAAAATGTATGCCATCATTCTGAAAATTTTTTTGTTTGTTTTCAACATCAACCTCATTAGCAAAATGTTTTCAGGTAAATGCAAATCAAAATCACAGTGAGATACTACATTATACCCACTAAGATGCCTGGAATAAAAACATCAAATAATAACAAATGTTGGTGAGGATATAGGGAAATCAGAACCCTCAGACAGTGCTGGTCAGGATGTAAAATGGTGCAGTCACTTTGTAATACAGTTAGTTCCTAAAATGTTTAAACAGAGATGCACTATGACCCAGTAACTCTACTCCTAGGTAGAGGAGGTTTTTTTTCATATTTCTTGGGTAATATGAAAATAAATGTCCACACAAAAGTGTGTACACAAATATTTATAACAGCATGATTCATAATATCCAAATGGTAAAAAAGCATTCTAGCTTATTTATTTACCCTAATATGTGTATGTATACATATATAATATATATCTTATATATAATATGTATATAATACATATATATAATATGTATTATGGATTATATATATATACATATATATATACATGTAAATTTTGAAAACTAGAGTTTCTATTTTCATTGGTAAATCACTGTACTTTTATTGGGAGGCAATTACAAATCACCTGTGTACCTGAATCACAAATACATTTCTGCTTCACAAATTTCTTAATTTAATAAGAATACTCTGCTTTTAAAAAACCCACAATATTGTACTCCACCAACATTTGTATGATGATCATAAAACAAATAATTGTATCCTTAATATTTACTTAACTGAATTACCATATCACTTAAAGTAACATCATACATTTTAGCTTAGACAGAATGAGTATTTTAAAGTCTTATTTTAATTCTCTGAATTGAATTTAATAAATCAAACCATATTTGAAAACAAATTAATTGGTTTTCTGCTGAAAGCATCTGAGAAACTCATAATATGTTGGCATTTTGGCTCCTTGGGAAATTCTTCCACTACTGGAGACAGCCCATCACCTCGACTTCTGGGTGCCTCCTACTGACCCTCTCTAGCAGCTATGGGCTGGTGCCTCCAGCACGTCCCCACCTCCACCAGCACTGAAAGGAATTAGCTGTCTCTGTTACTCTTGCCCAAGCACCTACCTTTGTAATCATTGACTGATCTGCAGGCTGTCCTTGAAAGAAAGGTCCTAGTTACAATGTATCTTTAAAGGTTTCGGGGGGGGGGGGGATAGTGGTGGTGGTAGTGGTGGTGTTGGTTTTCTTACACACTTAAATATATATTTATTAATAGAATTCTACTCATTGCTCTTGCATCTCACACATCATAAGGAGACTTCTGGCAGACGCTTGAGGTACTATCAGTTCACCCATCCTAGATTATCCAAATACAGTTGCTAATGATAATATTTCATTTGAAAAGTAAAAAATCTAGGACAAAGCCTAAGCCAGACGGGATGACAGGACAACCTGTGTAAATGGAGGCTATTTCAACCAAACTAGGACACATGGTCATTCCAGTGGACCCTTTCTCTGCATATCAGAATTCTAGTGTGAGGTAAATTTTTCTAATCTCTAAACTTAAATATTACATATTGGTAAAATTCAAATTATTGAGCTTCCAGAACTAGACAAGAGTACCAAAACATGTAACTATTAAGAAAGAATCATTAAAAAGTAGGTAAGTGAGAAACTGAAAACATCAAGAATCCTTTATGGATAAAATGCAACAACATAGCTTTTTGGCAACAGAAGCCTATAAGTCCATGAGATGATGATGTTCCTATATAAAATATTAGTTTTTTATGGATAGACCAATACTTGCCTTTTGCCAGCGTGGGAAGATAGGTCAAGTAAAGGAGTAAATTGGAGCATAAATTGAAGGTGAGTTCATAGATTCTTTTTAAAAGTTTATTTTAATGTTCATTTATTTTTGAGGGGAGGAGGGTCATAGAAAGAGGGAGACACAGAATCTGAAGCAGGCTCCAGGCTCTGAGCTGTCAGCACGGAGCCTGAATTGGGCTCAAACCCACAAGTAGCAAGATTGTGACCTGAGCTGAAGCTGGATGCTTAACCAACTGAGCCACCCAGGTGCCCCAAGACTATAGATTCTTAAAGCTTATTTTTTCCCGTAATGATGTCAAATGCTTTTTAAAAAATGAAGACATTTTTATAAAAGATGACCTAACAAAAGAGTTGAATACAATTCAGTAGGAAAGACCTTCGGCTTTTAAGTTCTCAATAAGGGAGTCACAATATATGATTCAGAAAGTAATGCAACTATGCATTCTAAAATTCACTTTAATGAGAGAGATGTAAGAAGATGGTTAATGAAGGAATTTCTCCAGGAGAATAAGATGAATTTCAACAAAACATGAGAAGGAACAAAAAAGGCATAGGTAGACTTTCAGAGGTATGAGGAAAAGAGGATTCGAAAGGAAACATCCACGAAATTTGTAGTTATTCTGATGAGAACACCATACGGGGATCTTCAACAGAAGAGTGGCCATGGAAGAGTCGGGAAAGATAGAAGGAAGCATGGGGAGATAAGGTGGTGGGTGTTGGGGGAACCACTTGCTGGTTGACCTGAAGGACAATTAAGTTAGAATTCTCTCTACTCTGTATAATTAAAGTCTTGAAATGTAGAACAAAAACTCAACACAATTAAGTGTTGGCAGCAGCTGTCCAGAAAAGCCAGCTTTCTTCAGCCATTCTCGGAAACTGAGGTGTTACTATAAAAGATCCCACAGGGAGAGCCTGCAGCCAGGAAACCCCATTGTTTGCAACCCTTTCAAACGTGTTTCCTGTGCCAACTTCCATCAGCACAGCCACACAACTTCTTGGAAGAAATCATGTTACTTGTAACCGAATATCTTTGTGGTTACTTTAGCCATCCCATATCTCTGATGAGGATTCTCGCTGACCTGAAGGAATTATGAAACTACTCTAGATTTCAAGCGACATCTAACTGTATGGCTACAGAATTGTTTTCCACTTGGAACAGGTACACAACCAATTGCAAGTTTTCTGTTTGACTACAGGAAAATTTTTGTCATAAATGAAGTTTCCAATAGGTAACTCAGTGCTTCTGACTCAATTCCTCACGAGTCAAACCTGATTAGCTTGATACACCTACAGTAGCACATTTGTATAATATACACCTGAGACAACGCCATTTCCAGTGAGAGCGCAGGCTATCATTTATGTCCCAGGTTTAACTGTATGCTCCAAGTGGGGTGCCTGGGTGGCTCAGTTGGTTAAGCATCCGACTTTGGCTCAGGTCATGATCTCATGGTTCGTGGGCTTGAATCCTGCCATCGGGCTTTGTGCTGACAGCTTAGAGCCTGGAGCCTCCTTTGGGTTCTCTCTCTTTCTCTGTCCCTCCTACATTCAAGCTCTCTGTCTCTCTCTCAAAATAAATAAATAAACATTAAAAAATTTTTAACTAGCAATTACTAGTTACTTTAATTAGTAATTTTACTAATAATTTTAACTAGTAATTTAAACAAGTAATTACCAGAATGTAGGTGTTTTGTTTCTGAGCCAGCTAAGGGGCATGCTGCCTTGTCACTGAATTGAGAAACACGGAGCCCCTGTTACATTGCCTTTAGCTCAGAGAAATGAAGACTCAGGAAGATGAGGACCAATTAACATATTTATTCTGTGCTTGCTTCCTGGTCTATCATTGTTCCTGCTCCTTAGGTATCAGACTCTTCTAATAAGCATTGATTTTACAAGTTGCCAGCAATAATGTCTTAAGGAAGCATTTAAGGCCTTAAAGAACTCAAATGTTTGGGATGATTGCACTGTGGTTTACTTGTTCTGTGATATGAATTCATAAGAGAAAAGCCAGGGTAGAGGCTTGACACCAGCTGAGTTCACGCGGATAAGATTTTGCAGCACCCCACAGATAATGAGGGCTTTTAGGAAAGACCTGTTATTTCGGAGGTAGCTGGCAACTAAACTGTGCCTGTGCTCCTAGGGAATGAGCTACTTTGCAGCATCGCTGATTTGCTGTCATCTCCTCTCTGAAAAACCCGAGCTTGCAGAGAGCATATTGTGTTGGGCCAAATGGCAGGCCTCGGTCGGGCTGCTCACGCACATTGAGGGGCTGCAGGGGCGCCGTGATGGGTGTGCTGGGCATAGTGAACTGGGCGGTGCCCAAAACACTGTTGATGCCCAGAGGGGGTGGCTGGGGCTGTGCTGCTCCCTGCCCAAAATGTGAATCTTAAGAGCTCTTCAAGACAGATGGCACTCAAATGCAAGCTTGATAGCTATTCATTGTTGTTCTCTTCATGGTGCAGGAAGTGTAAAATTTCTGGAAACCTTTCAGAAAGCACACTTAACTCAAAATGGGAAGCACACGGAACCACTGAGAAGCTTAGGTTTTCACCATTTTTATCTCTTCCTGCCTGGAAATAGCCATGTAGAATAGACTCTTCTCACGTGTCTTGTCTCCCTCCATCCCAGGTACTGCCATGGAGAACTGATTGAGCTCATTGTCATTGCCAGCAACTTGGTCTGGAAAACACTGGTAGCTGTCAGGGGGAGATACTGGGGAGTCTGGAAGCAACCCCATGTCTGTGCAGGACTTCCAGCCCCTCCTTGTCCTAGGGAGGGTGAGGGGAAGCAATAAGAGACCAGTAGTCTTCAGCTGGAGAATGCATGCCTTGGACAGATGTACAGACTTCGCAAATGGTGTGTTGTTTCAGGTGGTCATTCCAAGAGCCTTCATTCCAAAATTTGCATGTCCTGAGAAAGTATCTGCGGCCATTCTGGTTTTCTTGGTTCCCTCAACCTCCTCCATAATTGTCTTCTTTCCACTTTCAGTGAAAGGTATTTATCTCAGCCATTGGGAATCGATCTTGGTGCACTATCTGGAGGGTATCATACTCCAGGTCACTAAACAAAATGGCAGTTTTACTTTCACTGATGATGGGGTAATAGCAACTAATGACAATGGTTCTAAGTTTTGCTTTCAAAAATTTTTGTAATAAATTTTAGTACTTTAACAATAATTTTTGATACTAGATCACTGTGTATTTTTAAACATATATCTCAGGCATTTTACCTATAATTTCACTCCTCTCCACCTTCCTTTTTCCCTGCTTTATTTTCTCTGTGGTGCTAATCACTATTTATCATGCTATATTATGTTTTAATTAAAAAAATCTTATTTGTTGTCTGACTCCCTCACTACAGTTTAAGCTTTATGCGATAAGAATTTTTGTCTGATCTTGTCTGATTTTGTTCACTGTTTTATCCTCAGTACCTAAAACGGCCTGGTGTAAGGTATGCCTTCAAAAATACTTGGGGAAGGAAGGAATTAAAAGAATTGAGTGACATTGCTGTAATGTAATTCCTTCCATTCTCATATTTTTTTCTGTAAACAAAGTTTCTATAATTACAACACTAGCACCAAATACTGAAAGTGCCTGAGGTAGTCTATTTCATCCTAGCAGTAACTAATATTCATCCACGAATACATGAACTAATTGAAAAAAAAAACACTCTGTCGTTTCATTAAGAGGTACTCTTCCATTAAATGTTTCATTTTATGTTTAAGTTTTTCTTCGGATAGGGTTATAGTTGCAATTATTGGGTATCAACATTACTGAGCAAATGTAAATGTATTATACATATTGATGAATATATTGATGAATACATTTATGTTTGCTCAATCATGTTGATAGCCAATAACTGTAAGTAAAACCTCATCCAAAGACAGACTTTGACACTTAAAATCTGGTCACAGGAAAAAATTATGTTTTTATTTATGGGAATAAATCTAAAACAATCTGCAAGTCCTCTACACTATACAACAAAACATTGAAAAAAAATTAAAGGTGTCCTAAACAAATGGAAGAATAGAAAACATTCATGGATTGTAAAACTCAAAGATACCAATGTATTAATCTATGGTTTCAAAGAGAACTCAATAAAACTTTCAGCAGTTTAATGAAGAGGCTGATGCTAAAATGTATATGAAAAGGCAGAGATTCAAGATGAATTAAGACAATCTTAAAGAAGGACAAACCATGAAATGTCCTAATTTGGTTTAAGATTGATAACTGGACTATACAAATTAAGAACTTTGATTCCTCAAAAGATAGCATCCATTTAAAATAAAATTTTAATCTATAAATAGGTTTTCATCATAGATATGTATGATAGAATAAGAAAAAAATTAAGAATAAACATATTACATTAGGACAGAATTCTATGGGTCAAGTGGAATGGAGGTACACATTCCAAAAGGCACTGGAACAATTTAAAATTCCAACTGTTAATTAAAGCTTATTTAGGTACTTTTAAAATGGATGATTATGGTATTAAATTGCTATGCCATTTAGATTCCATGGGAAACTTTAAAAAAGTAATGCCTCAGTTTTTTACTGCCGTGATTTGTAACATGTCAATTTATCTAAGCTGGAATTTCCTGAATTCCCCTCTCTCTATGCTTCTGAGTTAGACCAGAGACTTTTGTGTGAGATATGGAAGACATAGGGAAGCAGAAGTTATTGGGCTCAGGAAGTTGATCTAGAGTCCCAGGCTCCGCTGTGGCTGACAGACCAGAGCGAGACCTGGTTGACACTGGGATCACCGCATAGTTAAGTGGACGGCCAGCCCTACCCGTCACAGCAACCTTGACCTCAGAGTCAGTGCTGGGAGGACAGCCCTCCCTGAGCTCATATCTGATGTGCCTGAGAAATCACGGAAATGGCTGAGTTTTCTTGGACGTGCCTACCATGAGGAAGAAATGCTAAGTCTGGTTTTGTGACAATAAGGAAAGTCACATTTTTGTCACATTGTTTTGGGCATGAGGTAGACAAGAAGTGTGTTTTCATAATTTTGTAGTATTTGAATTGCATCTTGAAATTCTGTTATTCTAATGATAAGTTTTGCATATTGAGTGTCCTGTGCTAAATAAAAGAAGACAACAGATTTGGAGCAAGATCATTGGGTGTGTTACATTATATATGACTCCCTGTATCCACTTAAATTTTAATAGGCTAGCCCATTATTTTTCTCCACAGTGTGCAAGTAATTTATATTCTCACTCAATATTTAAATATGAATGTTCTGGTTTTAATCTAGTGAGTGAGTAATGTCTCTTTCTTCACCTAATTATGAAGAATTTAGTTGTTATCCTTGTTGGAAAGAAAACCACAATTGCATGTTGGAAAGCACATGGACTTTGGCACTTGAAATATCTAGGTCAAACATAAGTTCCATTTCTTACAGGTTAGTGATGAGTTGGAAAATTTCAGTACCTTCATCTATAAAATAAGAACGAATGACCGCCTCAGTGTGGTTGCCCTGGACGAGATAATGGCCATGGAGGGCTGGCATGCAGAAATCATGCAGCAAACGGTAGGTTGTGGATATTATTTGCACATTTATCTTATTTGCACATTTATCTTATTCTCATAATTTCTGATGTTCCAAAAGCTTTGTGTAGCTTAAGATAACAATGATTTGTGAGAATTCCAACATTCTCTTTCCCCTATTCTCCAGAAGAATGCCTGTCCTTAAGGAACTTGCATTGGATTTTGGGTTTAAAGTAGCTACTCTTTAAAATGTTTAAAGAATTTGTGAATCTAAAGTCAATCAAAAAGAGACCCTTAAATAGGAGTAAAGTCTTCTGTCTACTGAAATCTAATGTCATGAGTCCTAGTGTTGTGGGATGCTAAGCTAATCACATTTAAAAGGTATGGAATGAAATCTCCTCTTGCTCTACCAACTACTGAAAAAAAGCCCAGTCAATCCATTAGTGGAATTTAGGTCCTGCTTGGCAGCTGAAAGCCTCTCAGCATGTAGCAAACTCAAATTGTTTGAGATACTTACTTATTGGAGAAATGCATTTCCAACACTAGGAATTGACTAGAGAGAGCAAAAGAAGCCAATTCCAAGGTTTTAAAACCCTTTTATTAAGTTTAGATTAGAATATTGTAATCATTGGGATAGTTGGTGTTTATTGGTATGTAAAATCTTTGATTCTTAACATAATCAGACAGATCATGTTAGGTCTGTCAGAAACACCCTGTAAAACCAATTCAAATTTTGAATTGGGTAATTAATTTTACACTTGTGAGTTTAGGTTGAAAAACATGGGGAAACCTTATTAAATTTGTGTGATATTTAAGAAAATTTGAGAGTCAATATATGCATAAGTTTATTTTATTAGATTTATTAGATTTGCTGGAATAGTTTAAAAACTAGTGAGTGTTTGTTTATCAGGATGAGTATTTGAAGGACTTCAAAAGAATGATAATTACAAAAAAGAATGCTAATTACAATGGATTCATGAATGCAGGTTAAGTATGTAAAGGGCTTTGGTTTAAATTATAAATGGAACAAATCATTTAAAGAAATTTAGACTACTAAACTTAAGTAGATCAAATAGTAATTGAAGTCCAATGGAATATTATTTAGACTTACACGAAAATGAAATTCCAATACATGTTACAATACGGATAGACCTTGAAAACATTATGGTAAATGAAATAAGTCAGACACAAAAAGACAAATACTGTAAGATTCTATATATATAGGTACCTAGACTAGGTAAATACACAGAGACAGAAAGTAAATAGGTAAATACATAGAGGCAGAATAGAGGTTATCAGAGGCTGGGGGAGAGGGAGATGAAAACTTATTATTTATGCGGACAGAGCTCCTCTTGATAAGACGAAAAAGTTCTGGAAATCGATATTGGTGATGGTTGTACAACATTGTGAATATACTTAATGCCACTTAATTGTACACTTAAATATGTTCAAATGGTTAATTTTATATTATGTGTACCTTACCACTCTAAAAATAAGTAAAAATAATTCCCCAAAAGTCATTATTAAAGTTTAGTAGATTTATAAATGGAATAGTGAAAGTTCTATGTAGCCTTCAGAGCTTAAGAAAAACCAGGTTTCAAAAATGTTGTCACCTTAATAAACAGCACAGTGGTTTTAACCCTGAATCGATATAAATACAATTTGCTGAAAATTTTCCCTCATGGACATCAGAAAACGTACAGTGACAAAATCCTAAAGAAACTTTGGCTTTCACCTATTTTATTGCATCTTTGTTGTCTCAGAAAGAAAACACAGTCAGTATGACACCTTTGTTTTCCTTAAAAAATGAAAAAAAACCCCTACATTTAATTTGCTTTTCCAAATAAACATGTAGGTGAATAAATAGAAAATGAGGCAAATATGGAACAAAAGAAAAGAAAACAAAACTTAAGTCCAAGCTGTGTGTTATCTTTCTCCCATATCATGTAAAAAAAATAGAATGCTTTTCATCATTTCCATATAGCCTTCCCACTGGACACAGGGTTTAAAACTAAGTCCCTGATACAATCTGCCTTTTAATTCACTTGTCTTTTGAGAGTTAGCAGGCCAGGGAAGTCCTATTGCCTTTTGACCTTCTAGAGCATCCAATACGAAGCTCGTCCTGAAGTTAAGGCATTTGTTTCGGTCGGAGGTCTCTTCGACCTATGCACTTGCCACTCCTTCTGCCAGGAATGTTCTCCTCCTGGCCACTCACCTCACGGGTTCCTTCTTATCCGTATCCTTTATCTTATCCTTATCCTTCAGTTCTACTCCTTCAGTGCCAGCTGCTCCAGGAGACCTTCCCAGGCACATAGGAGGCACCGGCACTTTGTGGAATACCCAGATTGGTCTACATCCCCTTTGGTGGCAGAATTCCTGCCTGTTTGTACTTCAGGGTCTCTGCCTCTGGGAACCTTCCCTGACCACACCCTCTTGGGTGCTTCTCAGTGCCTCATGCCTCAAAGGCACTTATCACCCTGTCCTCAATTGGCTTGTTCAACACTCCGCAAACCAATGACTTGGTGACCCAGGTGCCTTCAACACTGCAGCTGCACCATTTTACACATGTGGCTTCCAAAGCTTCTGTGCTTGTCTGCATCTAATAAGTAGAAAGGGGAAGAGTGTGGAGAGCTGCATGTAGAAGCTATTTAGGGGCCAGGCCTAGAAGTGGGCATACCTCTTCTGTTCACTTTCCATGATCTAGAATTCAATTTCATGGGACACCTAACTGCAGGCAGCCTGGGAAATGCAGTCTAGCTATATACCAGGAGAAGAATCAACAAATTGGGTTAGTGAGTAGCTGGCCAGTTTCTCGCACAAGCTTGTCCACAGCTATGACAAAATTTGTGAAGGTGCTATTCAATGAGTAAGGGTTGGGAAATGTTACAAGCTTTGCAGTTGATTGAACTATATGTGGCAAAGAAAGCTGTTCTCTGGATACGCCATTAACTCTAAGCTAGACTTTGTGTTCTTGCATTCAAAGAGAGAGAGAGAGAGAGAGAGAGCAATCCTGTTTCCTTCTATGAGAAAAAGTGTGGACAAATTAAAAGACTGGGTAGGCATAATTTAGAATTAATTTACTTTGCACCTCATACAACTCAGAAGGAGAAACAAATTCTTTTACTTCTCCCCTACTTTATTTTCATGCTGGCATCCAAGTTATATGAATACTCTCAAATATCTCACTTAGATTCCAGTTCCAAATATTGCTCCCAGAAGGAACAGTAAATTACTTTTTTCTTAGTCAATAAAGTACTTAGTAAAAGCACATGAAGATGAGTGCTCCTTATATACCTTTTATTGTTGGTTACTTGTATGACATTTCTTTAAAGGAATTATAAAATCAGATTTCCATTAAATATTTCATCCAAGAATATAGCTCTTGAGAATATTATGTGCCATTTTGTTATCTAAAAGGGATAAACATCTGTTTTATTGTTTGGTCTCTCTTCAAAATGCTTCTGTTTTATTGTCTGATCTTACTTAAAATGTTTCAGTGCTAACAGTGGGAGTATAAGCAATTTACTAGGGATGGCAAGTTAACATTTTAAGGACTTAGTGAGAAGTCATCACTCCAAAACTAGCCAGGGCAAGCTCAAAATTTCTTACCTGTATCTGTGTTGACAATCTGTGTAATTTTCATAAGGATATTCAAAATAATTTTTAATTGGTAAAATAAGTGCTGTTCAAGAGATAGACTTGCCTGGCAAAACTCAAGAGATAGGAAAGCCAGAAGAGAAAATTTTCAAGGAGGGAGCAGTCAACAGTGACCAAAGCCATTAATTATAATGAAGCGTGATGAGATCTAAGTGAATTTGACAATTAAGAGGTCATTGCTGGCCTCTGAGTGAGCATTTTCAGTAATAATGTGGGACAGAAGGCCTGACAGCGGCAGTCTGACAGGGACTAGGAGGTGAGAACGTGAACACTCTAAGTCTGGACTACTTTGTAGGAAAGTCTGAACGTGGAGGGAAGAAGTATGAGACATGGGGAAGCTAGCTGTATATACCAGGTGGGGAGTCGGGGTAATTGTTGTTTTGTTTTTTATTTTAATGATGTGACTTTATTCATAAGCCAAGGAAAAAGATCCAGTGGGAGGAGAAACTGGACAGAGAGAAGGGGAAAAAAGGGAGTTATTGATGGGGTGGGAGGGGAGGGTGAGAAAGAGACAGAGAGAAAGAAAATAATTAATGCAGCACGGTGCCTAATACGTGGGAGGGAATGAAGCCCTCTTTTTCTATCAGGAAGAAGATAATCCTGGGTAAATGTAGACAGTCTGGACGGGAGAGAGACTCCAGGAACTTGTAGGGACTTCTGCCTATTGGCTTTCATTTTCTTTGTGACAGAGGCTTAGTGCTGAGGGTATGGGGCAGAGGAGGACAAGGGTGCTGGGAATCACATCACCTCTCTGGGCTTCATTTCCTTATCCCTAAAATGATGGTGGGGAGCTCTAACACTGCAATTTTAAGGGAACAGGAGAAGGTGCTGACGCAAATGTGCCAGAGGCCGGCTCACAGGTGACATTTTGAAGTTGCACAAGGACCAGGGTATGGGGCCATGTTCTTCTCTGTAACGTCAGGGCAGCTTAGGAACAGATATAGAGAGGAGGGATCAAGGTACCCTCGCTGAAAGGCATTGGGGTATGGATACTGGATTTAAAATTAGAATGGAGACACAGGGGAGCCGTCAGGTGGCTCAGTCTGAGATGCATCTGACTTCGGCTCAGGTCATGATCTCTTGGTCAGAGATAGAGCCCCGCATCGGGCCCTGTGCTGAGCATGGAGCCTGCTTGGAATTCTTTATCTCTCCCTCTGTCCCTGTCCCACTCGCACATGTGCTCTCTCTCTCTCTCTCTCTCTCTTTCTCTCTCTATTCTTTCTCATAATAAATAAACATTTAAAAACAAAATAAAATGCAGACACAGGAAGCCCTGTCAGAACACTGTCAGTTGTTCTTCCCCCTGGGCTCCTAAATTTTCCCACTAGTGATCCAGAATAAAACCATCGCACAGGATCCATATACAATCTTTACAGCCCATTTTTTCTCACTGGGCATTTAGGGTTCCCATGAGGGTGTGGATTTTTTTTTTTAATTTCTTACTCTGCTCCCTCATAATCACATCTGGTTCCCAAATCCCTAATCTTCCATTCCGTACCATCTGGATGGCAGATTCTTCCTTCTCAACTTAAGGGCATCCCACACACAGTAGGCTGCTGGGCAACAGCGAGAAGCTGGAGGCTCCCACGTGTCTGAAACAGGCATGTAGGGAGATAGGATTGTGCCTTCCCAAGTGAGACAGGCATTTGTGTGGCAGGCTTGCTTTAAGGGGTGAGGCTGATGCTTCACACTCCATCCACTATTAATCTGAGGCAGAGAGATCAGGATGTTTTCAACAGCTGCTGATACTCACCATTTGTAAATGAATGTAAATAATGGGATGCACTTGATTGCACCTTGGAATAACCCCAGAGTCAGGGGCATCTTCCATAGACCTGTAGTGTTAGACCTCAGAGTGCCTGTGGGATCCCCAAAGAGGTGATTTGAGTTGTTGATGTGAACAGAGTTAGATGTTGGCAGAGTTAGGACTGCCTTCATTTAATTTCTAACATTCAGTTTCAAGTGGAAACATGGAACATTAGAACCCCTTCTAGGGCAATATGAGTTCTTTGCTTGCTGGTGTCAACTTTCTGACACATAGCCAATGAAAATTTTCAGGGAATGTAAGTGCATGAACCATTTATACCTTATTGTGAATTAATCAGATTTTATCTATTGTACAGGGAATAGGAAATTTAAATTCTCATAAGCTGTGAGGAAAGACATATGAAAGATAATGTAAAGACATGGGGGTGTGTACAACAAATATTCGTATGACACATATACACTGGTTTCCTGTGGTGTTCCAGATACTGAACCAGATCTTGGGATCCTAGGGTAAGTAAGCCATGATCCCCATCTACAAGTGGGGAATGCAGCTAATTAAGAAATAAGTTGAACGCAGATTCAGAGATGTGCTTAGGGTCCACTGAGGCATGAGAAAGAAAGTGTCTTTGGGAAGAATATGAATAAAACACGTGAGGGCTGTTAGTTACTTGAAGGGAGGTGACAATGTCTCATTTGGTGACTGATTGCATGTGGGAGGTGAGGAAAATGTGAAGGAGTATGCCCGAGTTTTTAGCTTGTGTGAGTAGTGGTCATTCATACCCTTTCTTCCCTATCTATGCGAATGGAAATCCCAACCATCCTCTGAGTCCATTTGTTCATACAGTTATTCATTCAACATTCACTCGTTATCTATTGTCTAGAGTGTCCATTATGCTGGGAAATGGGCTATGTCTTGGGGATATCATGATTGAAAAATTACGGCTATGTTAAATGTTTCCAAAGGAGAATTATACTGTGCAATGTAAGCATCTAACAATGTACCACAGGTGCCCCCATCTAGCCTGGGGAGTGGGAGAGGGAAATGGCCAAATTTGGGAAGAGACAGTTACGCTGGGATTTGCCGGATGTGTGTAGGTTAGTAAGTCAATAGAGGGAGGAGGCCTCTCTGAAAGAGTTTGGTGGATTTAGGAAAACAGAGGTGGCTAGAGATGAGGAGACTAAAAAATATGGCTGTAGCTAGTTCCCAGTTAGGCTGAATTACAAAGTCTTGGTCTAGTGTAATAGGCAACAGTCTAGGCTCTGCTTCATGATGTGTTTAGGACTGACTTTGGAGCTGGTTCTAGTAAAAAGGTTTCTCTATCTTGCCCCCGTGGAGAGTCTCTACTTGATTCACTGGTTTGGATATTTGGGTGTTTATAATATTCTTCTTGAGAGATACTGCCTTTTTTTCCAACTTTATTGAGGTATAGTTGACTAATTGTGATACATTTAAAGTTTCAACATGGTGGTTTGATATATATACATATACATTGTGAAAGGATTCCCATCACTGAGTCATTACGGACAGAGACAGTCTTGATAACCTACCCAAGGACTAGAATTCTGTCTCTGAACCACAGCACTGTACTTAGGACCTTATTCCACGTACCTGACCTTCCCATGTGTAGTGCTGGCTGAGGTCACCACCCTAGTGGGCCCAACTTTTTGATAGTGAGTCTGTTCCCTTGGCCAGATTTTGTAGCTGAATTCACTTTGTGAGTCCATCTACCTTCCAAGTCCCTGTTCCCTCCATGATATCTTGTCCAGGAATCGACAAACTCAAGCTCTTACACTGATGTGGCATAGTGGAGGTTTAATCTGTCTCCTTGGATCTTGACCTTCAAAATTACTAGAGATCCATCCAATTTTGTTAAAGAGAGGCAGGACCGTCATTTGCCGAACATAAATATTTGTAAATGCATCAGGCATCTCACTAATTCTAAATTCTAAACATAAGGCAGTGTCCTTTCATCAAATTTGAGAATTTTGGGTTTTGAAATCCATCTTAAAAATGAGTTGCTAGGCCAAGAGAATTTAACAATATAAATTCAGCCATTATTTCTTTATTGGATGCTATGTACAAAGCATTGTTTAGGCTCTAGGATTAAATCAGAGAATAAAATAAAAATCCTGACCTCACAGATCATCTGTTCTAGTAGGAAGATTAGCTAGTTATTTTGTAGCTATTTAACAAAGTCTCCTCATCGAATTAGAGGAGCTGCTTCAGACTCAAATCTAAACTGTGGTGAGGTTAGTTAGATACAACTCACCAGATAGCTACCGAAAGAAATTTACCCTCTCTGAGAACCAGTAGATTCTTGATGGCTTATTGGACAAATGATCTGACTCCTTTGAAATGCTGGTCATGACTACAGGATCATTCCTGAGTCTCCATCTTGGACTCACCAAATTCTTCTGCCCCTCCACCTCAAATGTGTACATATTGCAAGACTCACAAGACAATGGACAGTTTTGTATTCTGAGGACCGTCCAGGCCTCTGATGCTTTCTCTCCTTCTTCTGGTGCCTGAACTTTGGGTCACTCGCCTTCTCTAAGGCTTCTGCAAACATTACAAAGACATGAAGGGAAACTGAGAGATTAACATTCAAACTACTCAACTGGCCACCCATTAGCTTCTTTAGTAAATTCTTAGGAGGAGATAGGGGTTGTGAAAATAAATAAAGGAAACCTCTTTTAAAATGGGCCTGGGAAGTCCTGAAGGGGGAGCTCTCACATACATACTGGGGTGTCTAACCAGTGGGAAGAAGGAAGATAAGAATTATCTTGATAGGGAGGACATTTTTTTTCTTTTATAGTTTATTGTCAAGTTGGTTTCCATATAACACCCAGTGCTCATCCCCACAAGTGCCCTCCTCCATGCCCATCACCCCCCTTCCCCTTTCTCTCTCCCCCATCAGCCCTCAGTTTGTTTCAGTATTCAAGAGTCTCTCATGGTTTGCCTCCCTCCCTCTCCCCAACTATTTTTCCCTCTTCCCCTCCTCCATGGTCCTCTGTTAAGTTTCTCCTGTTCACTTATGAGTGAAAACATATGGTATCTGTCCTTCTCTTCACTTAGCATGACACCCTCGAGGTCCATCCACGTTGCTACGATGAATGGCCAGGTTTCATTCTTTCTCATTGCCATATAGTATATCATTGTATATATAAACCACATCTTCTTGATCCATTCATCAGTTGATGGATATTTAG
This sequence comes from Cryptoprocta ferox, assembly GCA_028646485.1. Taxonomy (NCBI): domain Eukaryota; kingdom Metazoa; phylum Chordata; class Mammalia; order Carnivora; family Eupleridae; genus Cryptoprocta; species Cryptoprocta ferox. Next base: position 65,049,031 of record CM053569.1, read on the forward strand.
GTTCTTTCCATGATTTGGCTATTGTTGAAAGTGCTGCTGTGAACATTGGGGTACATGTGCCCCTATGCATCAGCACTTCTGTATCCCTTGGGTAAATCCCTAGCAGTACTATTGCCAGTCATAAGGGAGTTCTATTGTTAATTTTTTGAGGTACCTCCACACTGTTTTCCAGAGCGGCTGCACCAGTTTACATTCCCACCAACAGTGAAGGAGGGTGCCCATTTCTCCACATCCTCGCCAGCATCTATAGTCTCCTGATTTGTTCATTTTAGCCACTCTGACCGGTGTGAGGTGGTATCAGTGTGGTTTTGGTTTGTATTTCCCTAATGATGAGTGACGCTGAGCATCGTTTCCTGTGTCTGTTGGCCATCTGGAGGTAGGGAGGACATTTGCACATAGGAATTTCATCTTCCACTTTTAAGAAAAAGAAGGAAGATCCTCCCTGCCCCAGCAACAATGCACTAACCACCACTTATAGCCAATGAGAAATGCTCTTTGTTTGTTCTTTTCCAATGAACTTTTGTTTAAAACAATCCTCCCTAATTTCCTCCTATAACCTAATAACAGCCGACTTTCCCTTCGTGTCTTTGGACTCGCCTGTGGTTCCCCATTGTTTGCTTGTCCCAAGCTGCAATTCTTCTGCTATTACCAAAGAAACAAATTTTGCTGATAATTGACTATTTTAAAGATATATAGGGTTATTTATTTCCAATTTACATCAGTGCTATGCTAATATCACTATTTTCTTGAAAGGAATTTATGGGCAGACAGGCAATTATATGAACACTAGCCTGCAGGAAGCCTCAAGGACAGTTGAGATATGGAATGTTTTCCAAGAGTCATGCTTCCTTCCACTGAAAAGTTCCCCAAAAGTATACTAGCAAGGGTCGAATGGTTGCATAAAGAGTTATTTTGAGATTTTCAATGTAAATTATTGAACCCACATCTGGGAGGATTCTTTTTTTTTTTTTTTTTTTTCCAAAAACTAACTCTTCGTGTTTTCAATATACTTTCTCCCACTGTTCAACATATACAACCCAGACTGGCCTTTGTAGACAAAACAGATGTCCCAGTTGCAATTTGCAACATAATATCAGAGGCAGTCATGCTAGGACCAGGTCCTCTGAAGAAGTCTGGTAATATTTAGACAAGTTAATACTATTTTTCATCATCTCTTGCCTTGCCTCCACACTTCCCGGAATTAAAAAAATTCTTTTTCACAAGTGTGACAAGATAGTAACAAGCCTACAAGTTCATTTTCAGCAGTAAATGGCTCACCAACAAGATGTTGACAGGTTTTTATGATTACAGATTCCAAATATCCTGGTCTTACAAAAGGGTTCATAGAGATTGACATATATTACAAAAAAAGAAATAAAAATGAAACAGATATAAATGGGCTTTTTCATTGGATTGAATGATGGGCAGTTCTGACCCCATCAAACAACATTCTTCCTTTTTTGAGCTTTTTATTTCATTGTCTTTGACCTGCAATCAGAGTCCTTATAAGAGATACAGTTAGCAGAAGAGGCCGAGAGGTAACTAAGAAGATGGGTGGCTGGAAATAAATGTTTTCGCAAGCATTTATTACCCTTCAGAAATGTCCATCAGCTGAAATGTTAGTCCCATAGAACCACTTAAGCAGTGCAGAGGAGGGAAGTGGGTAGCTGTTATTAATTTTTAAGGCTAGCTGACAGCTTTCAGTCCAAGAACAAAGCTTAACTTTGCATTCTGAATAATGCAGAAATTTTCATTAGTTAGAATAGGAATTGAAATGATAAATGATACATTGTTTGCCAAAATACTGTGACATTACATTATATATCTGCAGTCACCTATCAGAATTAGCTTTCCAGAAGTATACTTAGACAGATTGGAAAGCTACCGGTATTGTTTTTTTTACTCTATGTTTAGATTTTGGAAAAACAAATCAAAAGGCACATCTTTCTGACTGTGGGTTGGTAATGTCATATCCAAAGGGCAGTTCATTACTGCACCTAAAAGCTAAGTGTTGGCACAAATTGTACTAGTCTCTGAGATCATTGCAATTGGTTTCCAGACATTTCTTTTTGCTTGCATCTGCTTTCTGAAGACTCTGGGACAATTTAATTACAATTGCACTTTTGATTTCTACTTCTTTCAATAAAAAATGTAAAATTACACTCACTTGAGAACTATCAGCCTAAAAGGTTTGTGATTGCTTTTCCCCGTCATCTTTCTTCCAGTAGATCATCATGTCGAGTCAGCCTAGGGCATATTTATTTTGTTTTAAGCACCCAAGACTTTTTCTGGCTCTAAGTTTTGTTTGACTTGATGGTAACACTATATACTGTATATAACTACTACATCCGGATGGCTCTCGATGCCTTCATGTATGGCCCTAATATCAAACACTAGAATTAAACCATTAATAGAATAGGCTTCTAGCAGCTGCTTGAATGCCAGTTTGATGGGCATTAAAATAGCTGATTCAGAGATTTCTATAGAGAAACTTAAGCTAATAAAAGACACCAACATCAGTGGAACTACAATATCTGCCAGTAGCAATACAATCCATATCGACCAACATTATTACTTTAAAAGAGGCTGACAGAAGGTCAAAATCGTTTACCCAATTTAGATGAGCCTTTTCTTTTGCATGTCATTTTGTATTTCCAAGTTTTGCTTCAAATCACAAGCGTCAAGGAAAACGCCTTTATGTACTTATTCTGATAGATAAAAGACTATTGATTAATCTACCTTTTCTCACACAATAAGGTAGCATTAGCATCATTCGAGAGCCTCCAACCAGTTTGGCAAGGAGGACAAGAAACAGGCTTTTGATACCTACTTAAACATACTTTATAAAGGATTCAGCTGGGATTTATCAGTGTATCATTTTTTTGAAGTTTTTTTGAAGTATTTCTTCTAATAATTTCCATTAGGTCTCCATTGCAGTTAAAATTGTTCAGGCTCGGCCAGTTGTTTTTGGAGGTGAAGCCTGTCTCTTGGAGGTGAAGCTGTGAGTTGGAAGCATGCTGCTGATTTTCTGTGCATTAACTTTGTCAGACTGTGGGGCTGCCAATGGAACTCCTGAAAATACACTTTCTGAACTTCACCTCATAGTGGGAAGTGGTGTCATTACAACAGCACTTTTGAAATGTCAGAAACTTTCTGGTTTATCTAGTGTTTAAAAAAAATCTCTAAGCCAGCATAAAAAATTTGATGCAGTATGTTCACACATTTTCACTACCTGAGAGTTTAATCTCAGGGTCTAATATTTTTTTCCAGTTGGTTAAATAAATCCTCATTGTCAACCGGATACCAGGTCATATACTGTAACGGCATCTATTTGGTGGGAAGCACTCATCAGACCCCTTCGGAGCTGTGTTCTAGAAAGAAGTTATCATGGTTAGCTGGACACTTATCCTCATTTTTTTTAAAGGGTCAACTTTATAACCAGACAGTTTAACTGTGATGATACAACTGAATCTTTGAGATGGGTGGGTGTGATTTGTTTATCTAATAACGATTTATTTAAAAAAATAAACTAAAATTTTCTTTGGTATTACATGAGCTCATGACAGTTGTGCCAAGAATTGCCTTACATTAGCAGGCACTCCATAAAGGCCAGCTGTGGGCATATGTGGCTATATCTTCACCCACATAACTTCAGGTCACATATATCTTTTATTTCTCTGATGGTATTCTGCCGAAACATGACTCCTTAGCTTTTTAGCATCCCATTAGTTATTTTTCAGTATTTATTCTTTCAGTTTGAGGTGTTTTTCCATATCTCACCTTGAAGGTTGTTATTTCTAGTTTTTGTGGAGCATTTTATAAAATTTATATTCATCTACTTCTTGCTAGAATGTATTGTGTTGATGTAATAGCTATCAGTCAGATTTCAAAATTCTGCAGCTAGCATACCTACAATTGACAATGGATAAAAGGATCCCTGGTATTCTATTCAACATTGTCTTTAGATCTCTGAAGAAAAGTTGCTAAGACATGATCTGACAGCCGTCTGTAGGCTTCCAGTCTCTGAGCATCCTCACACACAGCTTGGTTTGAGGGTTTCAATACCTACGCCACCTTATTTGTGTGCAGTTCAGTTTGCAAGCACTTGATTATAATTTTACCATACTGCATTCCGCCATTTTAAATTCCAAAGACAAAAAATTTCCTGGCCCTGTAATGATTAGCCTTGGAAGCTATATCTCATCCAAAATAAACCCATAGGTAGCTACCATGGTACTTACAGGTGTCCTCTTCTTCCATGAAAATACTGATCACATAACAGGCATACACAAAACCAACCAACTGCAAAAGAGAAGAAAGAATACTTTAAGAATTTATTGATTTATTAAAATTTTCTTTGGGGTATTACATGCCAAATGTCCAGAACTGAAGAGCCTATATCATCCAATAAATGAAGATAAAGAATGCGTAGTAAGAATGTCGATGAATCTGTAATATGAACAAATCTTGCTTTTAAATAATAGCTGTGATTTAAAAAATTTTTATCTAAAGCAGGCTCCAGGTTCTGAGCTGTCAGCACAGAGCCTAATGCAGGGCTTGAACCCACAAACCGCAAGATCATGACCTGGGCTGAAGTTGGATGCTTAACCGATTGAGCCACCCAGGTACCCCATAGCTGTGATTTTAAAGACTTTTTCCATCTCTACACAGCTGCAATGGCTTTCTAAAACAGAACACAAAAATGGGAAACATTTTTCAGACATTTCACTTGGATTTTGATTTGGGATTTATAGTCCTTATATTTTAAAATTGCCACAGATTATTCAGAACATATATTTTTAAGTTTTTACTATTTAAAGAGCAATTTGTAGCAGCACTCATTATTACTACAGCTATTTTAATACTTAAGAGCCATAAAAGGAATCAAAATATGCTAATTGTATATTAAATACCAATCATGTACTTAGTTGTTTAAAATCCTCTGAGAATATAATTCTATTTAAATACTAAATTGTTTCATTAATTATAGCATCAGAAAATACATTAACTTTTAGTTCATTAATCATATAATGACACAGAAGTAGTTTATACTTGGACACTAGTGGTTAAATAAATACAGGTGCTAGAGTGTAGGCTTTCTAGTTTTTCATATTGTCTTCTGTACTTACTATACTGAGAAGGCAATTTTTATTTTAGGGAGCCAGAGACACCACAATTCCTGAAGGACAAAACTGTCAGTGCAGCTAGTCTAGTCTAAAATTACTCTAAGTACTTTGCTGAAAAATAGATACCTAAATAGTGGTTATAAAGTCTGTCTTCTTACTTTTCTCTCTGTTGTTAAAGTCTATCCCCTCCTCCCTTCATAAAATAACATTAGCAAAGGAAACTTCTCTGCTAGTCCCAGTGTCAAAAGCTGAAATTCTCAATGCAGAGAACAATCCATCTGGTGTTTGTGACTACACCGTAGATTAGGAACCTGAACTTGGAATTCACCTCCAGACTGGGCAGGATCAGGTTCTAGCTTTTCCTCACTTGCTGAGATGGATTTCCTCTCCCCCTGTCAGGAAAATGCAGAGGAAGTGGTGAGGTCACAAGGCTCGAAACACAGAGGTTCGAACCAAGGAAGAGATGACCAAAGAGCATCTGTTGCTGTTTGATGGTTCTTTCATCAACAAGACTGTTGGAATGTTGCTTCTCTAGTTTGCTCATCACCTCATAGAATTGTGGTTGAGTTTGCTCATCTCCCGGTGGAAGATGTGCCTCAGCTTGGAAATGTTTTGGAAGATGGTCATATAACAGCCAGTGCGACTATTATAAAGAATAGGCAGCTCCTTTAGTAGTTCCTGGTTCAGCTACTTAGACACAATCTGGGCTTTGATGACCTCTTCCTCAGCCTTGGCCATATTAACCTCATCTGTCTTTTCTGTGTTCTGCACACCTCCAAGGGGCGCTGGGCACTGTCACAGTCCATGAATTTCCAACCCACTTGGTGATTCTTTCCTTCATCTCACTGAACTGGGCTCCATAGTTCTCAAAGCCTGTTCAGCTCTTTTTTCTCTTCATCGTCTTCCCAAAGGAGAACATTCTTTCCTACAATGGTCATTGGTTTCTCATGACTATCCCAATCACCATTGTAGACCTCCTGTAGGGTTTCTGACATTCATTCCCTTTGAGTTTTCATGCAGCACTTTGACTGTACTAAAGGTATTCTTTAGGTCCTTTTATAGCCTGAGGCCATCTGCTGGCTTACTAGTTTAGTATAAAAAGATTTAACTCAGGGATAGCCAGATGGCAGAGATGCATGGGGCAAGGTGGGGGAAAAAGTATACAGCATCCCTCCTCCTCAAGGGCACCAATGTCCCCAAATCCCCGAGTGTTCACCAACCTGGATGGTCCCATAGACATTCTTTTATTAAGACAAAAGAGAGCAAGCTCATTTGAATAATTTTTTCCAGAAATACTTTTTTACTTGTTTTATTATCTTATATTTATTCCCTGTAGTTTTAGGGCTATGGATTATGCTAAAAATATTGGGTTAACTATGTTTTCTGAAAAGATTCATTGTCTATGTACTGAAGAGAACTGGCCAATATATTTATTTCTTTTCCAAATGAGTCTTTTGACTGATGGAAAGTAAGATCAGGGTCTTAATTCCAGTTACAGCTCACTATCTTTCCTCATTCAGTGAAGTTTTTGTTACTGATGAAATGGGAGAATACCTAGTTTTAAAAGAAAAGATAAATGCATAGCAACAGAAAATTTGTCAAATTCAATTATTCACTAATGGGCCTTAATAATATCTTGATAGACGACAAGAAAGGAATTTTGGCTAGGTAATTGAAATATACAGTACCATTAGCTGGAAACAGTAAGATAAAGACGTGCCATCCTAGAAATATTAGCTCCTTCTCCAGGCCCTCAAGCAGAAATTGCCAGCCTTAATCTCAATATTACAACAAATGAATTAATTAGCATATATCCTTTTACTTTTGCTTTATTGATGGGAACACTAATAAAATATTTATTTCAAAAATTACTTTTGCTATCGTGATTAACCAAACTGCTGCTTAATTAATAATATTATTCTCATGAGAACCTGTCTAGACATCATGTTAATCACCAATTTGTTGATGGCTTTGTGTTGTGTAGTTCTTGGTTTCCCAGAATATGAGTTGAAATAGTCCCTGTGGCTTTCTGCTTATCTCCAAAAAATGGAATAACATGCATTCTTGCCAACAGCAGAGATACACAAAATAATTAACACCAGGATTGTCCTGATTATGTCCGCTTTAAATAAAGTTTTGAAGGAGTTGGTCATTTTAAAGACACTTTTCTTTTCCATTAAAGCTATCCATCTCCATTGTAATACCATTAAAATGATTTTCTCCTATGTATTGTAAATTCTGACTGCATAAAGTCCATTTTTTTTGGTATAGTAAATGAATGCAGATGGCTTACGACTAGATTCCAACACCACTTCTTGTGGAAGGGATTGATTAGTTTTTGCAAGTAGGATTTGGATATGTGATGGATTTGTTTTGCCCTGCAGGCCTTGTATAAGGATTGTAGGATTAGGTTTCACATATGTAGAAACTAGGATGACAGCCACTGGCTGTGTGTCCTGCTACTTGTGAATCGTAGAATAAATCAAAGAAATGAGGCATCTCTAAAAGCATGAGCATCTTAAGGGATCACTTTGAGGTGCAACAAATGGATGAAAAAAGCTCATCTAAGAAACTCAGAAGAGCTGGTGCAGGCCTTGCCTTACTTAGGGTGAAAGAATCAGTGGGTTTGAAGGAAGCCAAAAGGATCCTTGAATGAAAATAACTCCCCAACTACTTTCCTAGATTTCCCAGCATTCACACCAACGTTTAAGCATTAATGTTTAAGAGATTCCTTAAGGAATGTCAGAAGTTTCTCTATTTAGCACCAGGCTCTAAAATGTTCCTCGTTAGTCGATTTTTCCTCAATTCCACTATGAGTCTATAAAGGTCTTGGCCAAAGCCACCGGCAGGAGGCAGGCAGAAGCTGACACACTTCACTCTGTGTAGAGCTTTATCCTTATGAAAGTCATTAAATTGAACACTTGCAAATTCTATGTGTAATTTGAAAACTTCCATATACTTCAATTTTTTATTTGGGTTTTTTAATTTGGGTTAAGGTGTTAAGTATTTACAAAGGAAAACATAGCTACCTAATGTGAAGAACTGTAGGGTTTGGGATTTTACTCTATAAGCTAACGAGTTAGTCTGTTACTGTTTCACGGATGCTAGGTCAGAGACAAAGGACTTTATTACTCATAGCTCAGCGGCCAGCATGAGCTTCATATCTCTGCCATATTCCCCTTGGGCCATAATGGACCCCTGCACACACAGTGGGTTGTGTTACCGGAGAGGAACACTGAGCTACTTTTACAGCAATTGGAAGCAAGCCTACTCTTTGTTGGGATGGGATGGGGGAGAAGTTACCTCATTCCTTAAGGTTGTTTGCTGAAAACACAATCCTGAGAAATTGCTCAGGGAAAGCCTGATTATAAATTTGGAGGTTATCAGTATATCTACAGATGGCATTTAAAGCTGTAGGTGGGGGGTGCCTGGTTGGCTCAGTCTGTTAATCATCTGACTTCGGTTCAAGCCATAATCTCACGGTTCATGGGTTTGAGTGCCGGGTCGGGCTCTGTGCTGACAGCTCAGAGGCTGGAGCCTCCTTCAGATTCTTTGTCTTCCTCTCTCTTTGCCCCTCCCCCACTCACACTCTGTCACTCTCTGTCTCTCAAAAATAAATAAAGAAATTAAAGCCATATGATTGGATTAGAATGCTAAGGAAATGAGTGAAGTTAGAGATGGGTGTCAAAGGATGAAGTTCTGGGAACATTATGACATTTAGGGTTTAGAGAGAAGTCAAGAAGCCAGAAAGAGACCAAAAAGGGCTGACGAGAGAGCTACAGTGACATAAGAAAGCAAGGGCAATCAACTGTGTCAAAGGTCTCTGGCAGGTCAAGGACAATGAGTACTGAGCCTTGACAACTGCATTGGGCAGTGTGGAGCACATGGGTGACCTTGATGGAGGATGGGGCAAAAATATGACCAGAGTAGATTCAAGAGAAAATAAGATGTCAACTATTCTTTCAAGGAGTTTTGGAAAAGGAGAGTAGAGAAAGGAACAAGAGCTGGACAGAGATGTGATGTCAATGAGCTTTTTTTTTTTGTTTGCTTTTGTTTTAGTTTCTTTTTTAAAGGTGGAAATTAATATAGCATGTTTGTATTCAATAGGAATAAGCTTTTCCTTAAATCATGATTCACAATTTGGGGAATAAAGAACAAAGATTATTTGCCTGGCCAAACACATATCACTTTTATCTGCTTCCAAGCCCTCTATAATCCTGCCTCAACTTGGCTTTCAAGGCTTATCCCCTACTCTTCTCTGCCATGAGCTGTGCTCCACCTCCCTGAGCACACCCCATTCTTCGCTTGCCCATGACCCCCTAACCTGTTCTCACATCTCTGCTTGTTCAGACCCTCTCATCCTTTGAGCCCTGTTGTACATGTCACTTTCTTTGATCTCTCCAGTGGATACACCTCTAGTCTGAACTCTCAGTACTTTGTTCTTATATCTCTAATGGCAGTTCCCAGTACTGGTTTGTGTTAAACCTATGTGCTCATTTGTTATCTTTCCAGTAGGTTCTTGAAGGCAGGACCCCTCTGAGACAGCTGACGCAAAGTTCACATCCTCAGAGTCCTGCCCTGGTTCCTTTAGGAAGATCTACTCCTTCCACTACACATGTTCTTCCTCTACACATGTTCTTCCACAGCCTCATGTTCTTTGATTAAGGAATATTTTATCTATCTTATTTGCATGTCTGTCTCCACTGCCAGGCTCTTGCAAGGTGAGAACTTTCTCTCAAGTTCACTTTGTGTTCCTGAAACTTAGCATTTTGCTTGGTACAAAGAAGGTACTTACTAAACGTGTTTGAGAAAGTAAATGATGAGAAGCACTGTATTTCAAAGCAAAGGGTGGAAGGAAAATGAGTATGTCTGGAATGAGGCAGATGAATTTCAGAATTCCAGCACATTAGCAACCCTGAAATTCCCACAGGGGTCACCCTGTCATTCAGTCAAAGTAAAAGCCAACTCTGCTTGTGTGCATCAACACCTGTTGTCTTGATTTGATAAGTCCCATAGATTTTTCAGTTTTGCTGTGATAACGTCTTGGTCACACAATAAACAGGAGAACAAGCCAATGATCGTACTATCTTAGACAGATGTATGGAACCTAACATTTAGAAAGAAAAAGGAGATTAGGCTATTTTCACTTAGGAGTTAACTATTGGTTGGGTTTACACGAAACCAAACAATTAAAGTATATTGAATATAGCTAATGTATTCCTGAATACATGCTGCTTCAGCAGGGAGAGAAGAAATAAGTATGATGGAGTAAGAATTTTTCAGCCACTTGACTGAAGAGATGTGGTGGTTTTCATGAAGTATAGCAATGCTCCAATTCTCACAGCAAGCCAGAATTCAGTATGTCCTGGTATCATCATGTCAGAGTGACAGACAACAGAATGACCAGACATATAACTTAGGGTTGGTCACCAATTTGAGAATCTTCTGACTCTCTCCTAGAGAATCTTCTGACTCTCTCCTAGAAGGAGTGAGGTTGAACTTTGTACCATGGTTCACCCTCAGTTTTGGACTGGACAGCAGGCATATCCTTCCTTTCTAGGGAGTGATCAAGAAACATTGAGACTGAAGAATAGGCAGCTGGTGGACAGTCTCATCTCACAGTGCTGTGTGGACACATTTCTTTCTCTATGACTCCCAGGAGGGTCTTTTTGTGCAACTATCACCCACGTCCATCTGTTTTCTCTTGCATGCACAACAGAACAGAAGTCTAGGATCTTAGGATCCTCAGGGGAAGAAGTTGTAGGAGGGACTGGCTTTTTTATTTATATGGATCACTCTGGAAAGAGTGTGAATCCTAGCGAGCCCTAACCTATTTGTTTTTAATCAAGCTGCTCATACTTTTCCTTCAGGAATCCAGAATTAGAGTTATGTCTGTTTATGGAAGTGTCCTATGCCAAGCGAAGCCTGAAATTATTTGAAGACATTTGGTTCAATCTCCTAAGAGTCCCACTGGCACGCTGGGCTCCAAATGAATCAATGAATATGGAAATAAGTTGTTTTCTCCACGATGACCATAAAAATGCACAACGGCAACAGCATCGCATTTATTCGGGCTTTGGGGATTTATTGCCCTTACGTGTATGGGAAGCACTTGTGTAGACAGTCAAAATGGAAAACTAATGGGTCGCTGGCTTCTACCAAGGAAGATAAGCCTTTTAATGACATGCTTTTGTGATGCAGACGCTCTGCACAAGCCAGCTCAGCAATATCATAGAGGACACAAATGTTACTCTGATTTGCAAAGAGCATTGTTGTCAGATAGTGCATTTCTGGTGGCAAGTTGTTGAGGAATAAGAGCATTGTTTAAACAAACAAACAAACAAACAAATGTACCTGTTCAAATAGATCATTTCATCTAGGATGTTTCTAAGTGTCCACTGCCAATTCAGTAATTCTTCAATGGCATCATGTGAATAGTTGGGTAGGGTTTTAGTACCTGAGTGTTAAGAGGTAATTTGAAGAAAACTTTCTATTAAGGAAAATTTCATGTAGTTTTACCTGTTTTATAATCCTAAATATAAACTAAAGCTGAATTTTTTAAATAGGTAAGATTAATATGAATGTAGTTTGGTGATAAATAGTTGTTTTTGTGATAGTGTCTGAATGTGGTGAATGAATTCTCAGGTGAGCATATGTGTCTTCCTGGCTATGTGGCCATATAAATAAGCCAGGGTTCATGGAGCTCTGCCTCCTCCCCACTTGACCTTTTAAACGGAATCAGGATCAGGAAACTGGAGTAAAAGCTGGTCTTGGGCAGGAGCCCTCCTCTCCACCTACGTCCACTCAGATTGACCTCAGACTTCTTGTATGACCTTCTGTCCCCTGTTCCCATCTTGAGCTGCTGACTTCAGTCTCTGTCAACTCAAACCTCTTGTTCTCATGACCCATTCTGAATCTTCTGTCTGGCTTTCTAGAACATACTGAGTCTTTTTGTGCCCCTTTCATGTTGGGGTGCCCTCAATGTCTCAGGAGAGACATTTCTCCAAATACATCCTCAGATCAAGCTTGCCACAGACCACATAACCCAAAAGTGGGATGTCTATCTTCAAATAGACATGTGTTGAGAATTGAGGCCAGTGGAAGGCAGTGGGTGGTGGAGCAGCTGTGCTCTGAGCCCTATGTTTAGTCAGCCAGTCACGGCCCTATAGGCTTACTGGTCCATAGGTCTATTCACTCCTCATCTGCTACTCACTGAGGGGCTGGCTCAGCCACCAATGAAGCTATTTCCAAATGGCTAAGTGTGGAGCCCTATCTATTGTGGACACTGCTCCAGTAGCAGGTATGTAACCTCAACAGACTGCTTAGTCCACTGTTGCGAATCAAGTTGTGTGTGGGTATCCAGAGTTTGTAGATCTCAGGACAGGCATTTTTCTGCTCATATGTGACTGTGAAATTTGAGGAGAGAAATTTTGCAATATGGAAACCTGCTTCTCTGTAATTAGACGAGGTTTACACAGGCTTCTTATTTTGTTTGAGGGATGTAGCTGACAGTCCCACGAAGTGAAATGTCCAAGGTCCACTTGGCTGAATTAGCAGATGGAGGCAATTCCATCTCCTTGAACAGGAGTCAGAAGGAGACTGATGATCCTGTGGCCCAGATCTGAGACGGCCTCAGGGAATTCTGTGTGAGACACTGGCCACAGTACTGAGGCATACCAGCTTTTGTAACTAAAGGACATTTGAGTAAGGCAGATGCATAGCTAGGACCTGCCCATACTTCGTCACTGCTGCAGCCGCTCAATGACCCTCTAGTCAGGGTCAAGGGTTGGGGAGTATCTCATGTCATGGACCACTTGACCTCCACTGATTGTCCCTGTTAAATGAATGCTGAGTACTGTCACTGCCTGTGTGGTGTTCCTGAACCCTGTTTGGTTCTGAGCCTCTGTATTTCTTCTATCCTGACTGCTGGAACAACTTCACCTTTGTCCTGGGGCCAATGATGTTCTAACAGCCAAGGAGTCAAGGAGTTCCATTTAATGCTTGGGGAACAAATGAGGTTACTCTTGCTGGTAGTCTTGCTTTGATGTATCCAGGTCTTAGGATGGTTTTTAGCCTTGTTCCTGGGAGCCCATGCTAACCTTACAGTTGATGGTTATGGTGTCAAGAGTTCAGCTTCTGGTTGGAAAGATCTCATTTCAAATTTTGGCTTTGGCACTACTACCTGAGTGACCTTGGGCAAAGTATTTAACTCTGAGCCTCAGTTTCCTCATCTGTAAAATGGAGATAATGATCATATTACTTCATTGATTATTGTGAGGATTACTAAGATAGTGGATATCCATTGCTTAGTATAGGGCTTAGCTGGACCCTATTCTGGGCACTATATGTTCACTAATTCATCAAGTCCTTACATCTCTAGGAGTTAAGTTCTTTATTAACTCCATTCTGTAGATGAGAACATTGAGGCATAGAAATTAATTAACTTGTTCCCAAATCCCTTAGTTAGGAAGTGACACTGTGGCTGTTTAGACCATGATGTTAACCCCTCCCCTTATAGCTGTTCTATATGTAGTTCTTCTATAGCTCAGAGCTGCATTTACTTAGTCAAACAGTTACAAACTCTTTTATAGCATTATTCCCAAGAAGGCAGTATTATTTTTCATAGTATTCCTTACATAGAATTAAGTGCTATCCATCTATCTACTTAACACATTATTCACCACACACTGTGTACTTTTAAAATGATGGTTTCAACCTTTAAAAGCATTTTTTTTAAAGGATAAGAAGTCAAAAATTTGAGTCAAGAGCATAAAGTAGTTCCAGGATTCTTGTGTCTAATAGTCTGGAAGTTTTTAGACTTCTCATTTGTTTTGTTAGATACTTTTTAATCCAATGGGCCAACACCATTATTATTTCCTATAACATGTTGAGATCAATAGAAAGGAGGAGTTTTTCACTACTGATGCTCATTTTTTAATTTTCTAAGCTAAGAGTTCCTTTTCTAATATGGCTTTGGAATGATGACAGAATTGTATGGTCGTGATATTTTCTTTCAAATATGAGTGCTTGTGTGGGTCCAGGCAAATTCATTATTATTGTGTTTTAGTTGATCACTAAATGCTTTGTTGAAATACAGGGGCATCATGTATTTGAATCCAAGCAGAGCTTAGAAATCATGACAAAAAAGGAAGCAAGGTTAAATCACTCTGACTTATTCTTAGAAAGTCTATGTTGACCTCTAAGGGTTCTATGATCGTTATAATTTACAGTCATTCTGTAATGTTTGTAACAATCTATTCCATTTTGAGGTGGGGCAGGAATGGTGGTAAGTTTTCTGCTCCATGATTTGTGGTATTCATATTTTGGAAAAATGGGACAGTTGCCTGGGTCAAGGAAGAAAAACATAAAGAAACACCATGGTAAAATCTTGGTTCCCTAGCATTGATGAAAACTGGTTGTGTGACTTCTGGAAGATAGGGATAGCTCTGGGTCATACAAGCCACACCTAATGTGTTACAACCCAAATACTTGGAATGGAGCCAAGAACTACCAGTGTGGGTCAGTGCAAGCTGGCTGTGGGTTCTGACAGGAGCAGCCGCGTTTCTGTAGTGCCAGAGCCTGCTCTCAGCAAGCTTCATTGTTCCAACTTGGTCCTTTCAAGGTATGCATCTTAGGGGTAATTGCCAACCTCTGCTGAAGTGAAGAATGTTCACACCTAACTAAATTCCAGAAAGGGGCTGACTCCAGAAAAAATTTTCGGGTTGGAATGTTACTCAGAAAAGGTACTTGGGCTGGATAAGGAGAGTCAGACTGAAAGAAAGGAGTTTAAAAACTTTTTTTCAGAACATCTGGGTGGCTCAGTAGTTAAGTGTCCGACTCTTGACTTTAGTCCAGGCCATGATCTCATGGTTTGTGAGATCAAGCCCTACATTGGGCTCTGGGCTGACAGTGTGGGGCCTGCTTGAAATTCTGTCTTCCTCTCTCCTTGCCCCTCTCCCCTTGCTTCTTTCTATCTCTCTTTCAAAATAAATAAAAATCAACTTTAAAAACTATTTTTTAAACTATTTGTTTTGGTTTAAAGTACATTACTTCAGAAGCCAGTGAAATTTCTAGATGCTTTAAAGATCTAATTTATACTTTAATTAAAAAATCTCTGAAGACTACTAGAGTCACTAAAATCCTAAATAAAAAATAAATTATACTATTTATGTAGCTGTGAGTGCAATTAAATGGCATGTCTGCTTCTATTTCAGGTGTTTAAGGATGAGAATAGTTGACAATATGCCTGACTACTGATTTCCTGTTTTAGTTCTGCTTTATCAGTTATCAGACTGAAACTATTCTGCTGTATGGACAATGTAAGAGGAAGGCATTAGGGTTGGTTCAGTGGTAATTAGAACTGGGTCTCCCTACTCTGCCCTAAAAGGGAGAAACAGTGTGGGAAGTAGCTCTGGTGCCATGGAAACTCAGTGGGACATGAGCTCATGGTGTTCAATGAGCTTTGAAAATTTGGCATCTTAAAGTGGCATTCAAGGTTCCCCAAGGCTATCTCCTTCAGAATCATTACAGAAAGTGTATGTTCCCTACCAAGTTGGATAGTTTTCTACTTTTCTCCATGGTGGGAGGTGAACTGAGAGAATGGATTCATTCATTATTGAGAATTCTAGAAAATATCTGGATGGACATATATTATACTGCTATTTTTATAGTAATAATCTGATACTTCAAGACAGATTATATCTCCTTACATATCATAATGTAGGTTTACATCCCATGTGAAGATGAGACCTATGGAACCACTCGTAGCTACATTTTGAGTATTTACTGGGGGCTAGGACTTGGTGCTAAGTTCTTGGTAATTTAATTTTCACACCATATTTGTGAGATGAGTATTATAATCCCTCTTTTGTGAATGAGGACCCCAAGGATCCAAATAACTTGTTTCAGTGTTCATAGCTAGTTATTAGTAGAATTGGGAAATCTTTAGTCTACAAAGACCTATGCTTTTGACACAGTTCAAATCGAGCAAGAACACACTTCTGGGCAAGATCTGGGAAGATGAAGAAGCTGTTTGTATCAGAGGTTCCCCACTGACTGAGGCAAGTCACTTCTTACTGCTCTCCCTACAGCCCTAGGCACCGCCCCCCCCAAGCCCCCTAGTTTGTTAACAGACTGCACTAAGCTCCAGCTCAATATTACTTTTGTTTCTCATTTCTTGTCCCTGGTCTTGGGTCACAAAGCAAAGCATTCAAGCTATAATGCTCAGGTCCTACGAATAAATTACATTTAACTTCTTCAGCTTCAACTCTGGCTTTCATCTCCACTCTGAAGTTTACTGTTGGCTTCAGCCTTAGCTTCAGCTTCATTTACTTGGCAAATTCTGTCTTCATCTCTAGCTCAGGATCTTCAGGGATTCTTCTAGATAGCATAAAATTGTGACAGCCACTACACTCTTTTAAACCTGTCTTGGCAAATAGGGCTCTCCTTTCATTCATGGTTTCCTATCTCTTCCGATGAAGAGAGGACATTAGTAGATTGTTCCATAAGCTTTTCCTACAATGAAACTCTTGTATTCTATGAGTTCCACATTTACCTCAACACATTCCTTAATCTTGTCTATTACTTTGTTGAGTGTAAGACTATTAAAGTAAACCAATTAATCTATCCACAGACACAAGTTACTGTATTTCCATTCTATATATTTCTATTATACCTTCTTAATGTGTCTGAGGATAAGAAGTCTTTCCTCTTCGAGACAATCGCCCTCACTAGTGTTTTTTTTTTCGTATCTTGATTTTCAATCATCTTTCTTTTGCTCTTTTGAATTTGTCGGCAATATCTTATTTTCACAGACTCTTTTCCTCATGCCTTCAGAAATGTTTAGTTCTCTCTTATCTTACAAAAATGTCACTTGATTCTGTTATGTCTTTACAGCTTCTTCCTTTTGCCCACAAATTTCCGAAATGAATGTTTTTATCAGCTGCCTCCTTTCCTTTGCTTTTCATTCTTTCCTAAATTCACTGCAGTTTGGCTTCTGGCCCTATTTTTCTGCTGAGATTGCTCTTTTAAAGGTTAACAGCCTACATTTTGTCAAATCTAATGGCCTTTTTACCTACCCAAATTCACATAGTATTGGCACTGCACTCCTACTTTACTGTGAGTGTTCGGTTGTGCCAGGCTTCCCCATCTCCTTCCCTGCTGGGGCCACTAAATCTACTGCTATATTTCAGCCTGGCCACAGCATCTACAGCAATTCTTGCTGTGGCAATAGTGGACCAAAAGACTCTCAGTCAATGGTGGGACTCAGCAACAAGTCACTTTTTGACATTACCACCATGGTCCTTGTGGGTGTTATGTTGACATCTCCTTGGGTAAAAGAGAACAAGCAGGAACAATCCAGGCATAGCACAAGCTTAGGGTGAGAAAAATTGGCCTGGGATCTGGGGAGGAAAGGCCGCCTCCAAAATAAAGTTTAGGAGAGTACCAAAGTCATCTCTGATCCTGACTATTGTCACTAGCCAAGGTTGTACTGACTCAAGAAAGCAAAGAAGGCCAGGAGCCAGGCTTCAGGGGTAGTGATACCATTTCAGAGACATCTTGGCTGATCTTCAGCTCTTGGCTGAAGGACTAAAATGAAGTAAGGCTCACTGAAGAAGAGTTAAGGAAACAGGAAGAACAGCTCCATGAGAAAAGGGGATCTAGAAACTAGGCAGAAAAGTAGGTGGAGTTGAAAGCCACCTTCCTTCCAGTTTAGGAGAGGAGTAGGGATTGGAGGAAGGAATCAGAACTGGTGACTGAAGGCACAATTGGGAATAGATTAGTAAGTGTACAGCTGACACTCACACTGGCCCTCATTTAACAAGGTTCTTACAGATATCCATCTTAGGACATGGAATTGCTTCCAGTCCCTAGGTGCTAGCTGGGAGAGGGCTCCTGATATACTATTAGTCACTAAGGTGGGACTTTAGAAGGGTTGAAAGTACACACTGCTTCTCAAACCCAAGTGCACATACATATTTCTGGGATCTTGTTAAACTGTAAATTCTGAATCTAGTAGATTTAAGGTGGAGCCTCAGATTCTGCATTTCTAGCAAGCTCCAGGGACACTATGGTTGCTGGTTTGCAGACTGCTCTTTGAGCATCAAGAAGTGAAGGAAGCAACTATAATTATGAGCAGTTGGGGTCGGGCAGGACCTGTCTTTCAGAGGAATCGGCTCCAGGTTTGGTCCTTTGGTCCTACTAAAATCTAATAAACATAGTGGATAAAGTCAAAAGTAATGTGAGTATTTATAATATGCCACCATTTGTTTAAAAAATGTGGGGGAAGAGAATACATACGCCTATTGGGTTGTATGTTGTAGTAGATTGCTAGTTGCCTTTTCCATGTCTGTTCTTCCTTTTTTCTTCGCCAACAGAACCCCAATGTTTGGGAGTGGCAAAGTGCCCAGATTAAAATCTATCCCCTCAGACAGGGCTAGTCAATTAGATGCGGAATGGGACTTTTACACTTCTTTAAAAGGAGTTGGCTGCTGGGAGGCCAGCTCTTTTGTTTTTTGTTTTTTGTTTTTTTGCTCTTTTGTTCTTCCTTCTTGGAAGTGCATTTCAGAATGAAAATTGTGTCCCAAGAATAATGAGGAAGAAAGATAAAGATCCTGAGTCTCTGTTGATAGTGGAGCCACCATTACAGGACTGCTGTGCCTGCCTCCGGATTCCTCTTGGATGAGAGAACAACAAATCTCTACCTTCTAAATAATTGTTATTTGGGCTTTCTTCTATATGTAGCTAAATTCAGTTACTAACTGCTACTACATGCACATAGTATTTTTAGAAGGTTATCTGAGAACTGATATCAGCTGTTGCCTGCTGGAAGGGAAACTGATAATACACTGGGTGAGAGGGTGGGGTGGGGGTGGGGATTTATATTTTATGGACTCCCCTTCTGTCCTTTTTGGAGTTTTCATTCCAAGAGTGTAGGCATAACAAACATTCACAAATAACAATACATAAACAATAAATAACAACAACAAAACACAAACAAAAAAGCAAACAAGTGAAACGAGTAATATGAGAACCTGAGTTTTTGTGAATGTTCTAGAAAAACATACTTTGAGTTTTTAATGCATGTTTTCACATCCTTTGAGTGAAATTTTCTTTTCATTAAAGATAAAAGTGGACCCAGCTGCATTATATGACTTTAATCAGATATTTGTACATGAATGGAAATTAGCATGCAGAATTGACATTCAACTCAACTCCGGTTTTCTGTTTTACTTTCTGCAGAATTTTACATCAGGACCACTATGCAAATAATTAAAGCTACAGTATTTCTGCTGCTGAATTAGATCTCTAAGTTTTTGAATTCAAATTTATCACCAATAACCAGTGAATCAATGGCTGAGGAAGAAATGTGTTTTGGAAGTTTGTGTCTTTGTCATATGTCTTCGTATAATTTAGTTAATCTATTTAATGAGGTGTTAGATTTTCATTGGTAGTATCATTTTATGGCAAATATCACAGAGACACAAATCTTTATGTATGATTAGAATGCATTTAATCAAGATCATTCATGAATCTTCTGCTCACATAAACATCTCCATTTGCTTTTCAAGAACTTGTTTTACTACAAAGTCAATCTTCTTTCTCCCTGAGCTAGGAAAAATTTTTCTTTTCACCCAAATATTCCATACTTTCTCATTATCCTTACCCTTTGATCATGGATCTTTCTAGCATTTGGATGGCCCCCTCCCTTTTTACCTTTCGCGGGAGCCTATTTCTTTGTGTGTACACACATGTGCATATACACACATTCAAAGAGCAATTCAAACCCATGCCATGCCACTAAACGTCACAGGCTTCTCCAATCCACACTGAATCACTAGAGTAAACATCTTTTGTCTACACCCAGCTCACAAATATACTCTAAGTGGTTCATATATTGTTTCCATAAAATGTTAAGATGGTTGCCCAAAATAAAACATGATTTTGGAAGATCACATTGGTAGATGTTATAAAAAATTTTAAAGATCTATTTTCCCTTAAAAAGCTGGAGAAAAACTGGAGGTGAGGTCCTGCATATCAATTGTCAGCTCAGGCTGGCTGGCCTGGTGGAAGAGTGTTTGACTCTTCATCTTGGGGTCTTGGGTTCAAGTCCCACATTGGGAATAGAGATTATTTAAATAAATAAAACTTCAAAAAAATAGTGCAAATTGAATAGCTGCCACTCATTAAAACAGAGAAGTCTCAAGTTTTCTGGAGTCCTCACATCCTATTGCCTGGCCTGTCAACTCTTGGAGTCTTTCTTCTTATTGTATGGTCATGGGGGATATTTAATGTGGGGCATTGGAAGCATGAGTGGGGAGGTTAGGTGAAGAAGTTGACCGGATCACAGAGTTCTATGCAAACATTTGCAAGTATCTGCATTTGTCTGGAGAAGGATGCATTGGCTCAAGCATGTTTAGAACTAGGAACTGCTCGTACACAGAGCCCTGCACTGATCATCTACAGTTGTGTGAAATGATCACACAGTTTATTTTCCTCTTATTAAGCCAACTATTTACACTAATGTACTCTTTAAAAATTTTTTTAATTTTTATTTATTTTTGAGAGAGAGAGAGAGAGAGAGAGTGCAAGCTGGGGAGGGGCAGACAGAGAGGGAGACACAGAATCTGAAGTAGGCTCCAGGCTTTGAGCTGTCAGCACAGAGCCCAATGCAGGGCTCGAACTTATGAACTGTGAGATCATGACCTAAGCCGAAGTTGGACGCTTAACCGATTGAGCCACCCAGGTGCCCCGCTAATATTATTCTCTTTTAAGATGGAATGGAGATTACTGAGTATTAGGGTTCCTCTCACCTTTATTTTGTAGGTCAGAAAACTAATCCACACAGCGAGTTATCACTGCCTGACACCTCATTACCATTTCTTTACTATTTTATGTCAGTATGTCTGACCTTTCTAAATTAATGACAGACTCCTGGAGGAAGGACTATCATCTTATTTACTTCTAGAAGTAAATAGAAGACTATGTAAATATATTTATTTATAGATATAATGAATGATAAAAAAAAACCAACCAACCAACCAACAAATAAATATTTTACCAAATTGACCCACTGCAGTTTTGATACAAGAGCATCTTTTCTTCTTAATCTTTATATTTGAGATTTTCTTTTCTTTACATTTTGTTTCACTCAACTTAGGGTGGCAAACCCAGCTTTGTTTATTTATTTTCTTTGGCAGTCTATTTGTATCTGTATTTTCAAGTATATGATTTGAGCATTTCACTAGGGGGCTAATAACCACAGCCTAGAAAGTGTAAAGATAAATCTTATTCACACTTCATTAGATCAAGAAACATTTTCTCACATCAGTTAATATGATGATAGTTTTTAAAACGTCTGCCTTCTTCCCCCCATGGTGCCAATGTGAAGTGAAGTTAATCTAAGACTAGTATGCAAGCAGATTTAGAAAGATTTTGTGGATGTCATGTGAAATGTTAACCTTTCCATGTTAGGCTCTGACTAGGAGGTAATGTTATTTTGAATATCATGCTGCGTCCTTTCCTTTGTTTTTGTTTTGTTTTTAAGTTCTGTAAGGTTTTACCTGACATGATACCTAGGGGGGCCTCTGCTCAGAAAAGTAATTACACAATTGTGCAATAAAGAACTATTAAAGTATATTTAATCCTTGCTAAAAAGGCCAAAAGTGACCCATGGAATCTATTGTAACCTCTACCGCTCACATAGCCATCAGTCCTACTCTTGTTACTTTGCTTTTACTGGCAGTTTTAATCCTGTGAATAGAAGGAATTTAAGCCTTATCCCACCTACAAATGGATTGTCAAATAATTTGCAACAGGGGTTTCCCTAACAGCCATTCTCTGCTCATTTCATACAACAAATAATGCTTATTGTGTGAAGGTGGAAGGCGGAATGGAGAAAGAAGGAAGAGGAAGAAGTGAAGGAGGAGGAGCAAGAGTGGGATGCAGAGAAAGAGAAAGGGAAGGAAAGAGGGAGGGAGTCAGGGTCTTCTTTCTTATAAACAGAGTTTATCTACATTTTAGAAATAGTGAAGTCTCCAGGTAAATCCCCAAATAAGGAAAGAATTTTGCCTCTGCTCAAAAGGCTAAATAGGAATGGTATTTCAATAGTTAACAGCAAAGTCAAACCAGCTCTGTTTGCCTCCTGTCTCCATCCTGTCCTCTGGCCTCCACAGGGATCCCGCGCTGCCCCCATTCTTCCACATTGTCCCCCCAGCAGATATTCTCAGCTGCCTCATCGGCATGAACGGGTAAAAGGATAGACATCTTGTAGTCCATCTTCAAAGGATAAAATATTAAAAGGATAAACCCATCTTATAGGGATACAGGCTGTGAAATGGCACATTAACCAGTGGTGGACAAGGGCTCTCTCTGGGGATGAGAGAGAGGGCATGAGTGGCAGACATCACACCCAGAGAAGATGGCACCCACATCCCCTCTGGGTAGGCAGGCCAGGAGGGGCCCTGAAATCCCCTCTCACTTGTTATGGAGAGGCCCCAGGTGAGTGTGCAAGTTCGCACACACTGATGGCACAGACACCCAAAGAGTGCTCCAGTTAGAGTAGAAGAAAACTCCACTGACGGGTGTGGAATGCTGACTCTTTATGTTTGAATACATGCCACACTTGGTTGCTTCTTCCACACCACTGCATAAAGGACACGGGGGAAATTAAACAAATTAAACACTTTAATTGTGGGCAGACAAATTACCTTCCAATAAATCTGAAAACAGCTCATGGAACATAAGTCAGTTAAAAGGAAAAACTGGCCTGAATAGCAAGTTTTTACCTGCATTGTGCATGTAGGAGGTGGGCCTGAACGAGGAAATTACCTATATGACGTACCATCATTGTTCAAATTATCTAACAAAAGGAGAATTAGAAACAAAGACGGGGCTATCAGGGCTCATTTGCCAAAGATCTAGTTGGTGGTCAGTATACTTATTTCCTAACAGAGCACAAAAATGTTTCAGTAATCCCCTTTGAAGGGAAGTGTTTTTAAAAGTTTAGTAAATGTTGGTCTGCTGTCTTTTCAAGGGGCCTATTAAAGCATTTTAGTGCTGCTTCAGATCAACTGATTCAAGAAGCTTACTGTGGATTCCAGCAGCAAGAACTGTCAGCTAAGCTAAAGACCTATTCAACTGAAGAGCATGTTTAAAATAAATTATGCTTATAGCCATTGCAACACTCCACACTTTAATGGGGAAGGTTTGATTAATTTCCTAGGGTGGTTCACAGAACTCAGAGAGACATCTTCCATACTAGATTATTGGCGTATTATAAAACGTATAGCTCAGGAACAGCTAGATGGGACAGAAGCAACGGGCCAGTATGTGGGAGGGGCTGGGCAGCTTCCAAGCCCTCATGAGTGAGCCACTCCCCCCAAATCTCCACATGTGCAAAAATCTGGAAGTTTCGTGAACCTTAGCCTTTTGGGGTTTCACGGAGGCTTTATTACATAGGCATAATTGACTAAATCGTTGATTATTGGCATTGATTCAATTTCCAGCCCCTCTCCCCCCCCCCAGAGGATATATCTTAGAGGATATATTAACTGATAAGAAAAGGATTATTCGATTTGTCAAGGAGTTATCTCTGTCGGAATTTTGTGGGATGAGTTCTTTTTCAGAAGTATTACAGAATGCTTTTACAAAGCAACATATTCTTCTCTTCAAACATCTAATCTGCTTACTGCCATACTAAAACGTGCTCCCAACATTCTAAACCATGGGGATAATCAGGAAAAAAAACCCAGGAAGGGTGATACAGAGCAAATCATTGCACATATCTGATGCTTGCCTAAAACGCAAAGTGTTCTATTAGGTTTCTTTGTGTCTCTCTATATGTTGATGCCATCATTTAAACAGAAAAAGCAGCTTTCTTCAAATTATTGAGAAAATGAAGGATATTGTGTTATGAATATAAAAGTATCAGATTCTGGTGGAACTAAATAAGTTACCATTTTAATATTAGACATTTTACCTAGAGAGTGAGAATTCTGGTCTTAGGTCCAAATCCTACGTGTGCTACTTCAGGCTTGACCATAGGCAACTGCAAAGTCCGTACTTGGCAGGTCTCATGGGAAAGCTGGCCTCCCACATTAGACTTTGTGCACAGCTAGTGCATGCCTGTCTCTGACGGGAGTTGCAGTCAAGGACTCAGGCCTGAGGTCACATGCACACACCACACACACACACACACACACACACACACACGGGCCATGATCTCTTGCATATCTTCACTCCTCCCTGAGGTGCCCTCCCCTTTGGAGGCCTTATTATTTGTCAGCTCCCAGTGGTGACCTTTCTCAGCTGCTTCTTCTTAGACCGTGTTATGGGGGAGTGGGAGCTTGAAAACATTTTTCTCTCATGTGATTCAATATTCAGTATTTTTACCCCTAGTTCCTCCTGCTTCCTCTCCTTGGCCCCCAGGTCTATAAAATGGCAGGAGTCTTTAATTTGGGGTTCCCTTGGCAATGAGGTGATTCCTCCCACCCCATCTATACCAAATACAACTGACCTTCATACTGGTCCCCAATTCCATGGGGAAACATGGAACACTGGGGTGACTAGCACCTTCTTTCTGGCCTCATCTATTCTATCACAGTAAGTGAATGAAGGCTTAACTATTACTTTCTAACTGACCACTTAACTGAGTCTCAGCTCAGCTCAGCTCAGCTTTCTCGACTGGGAGCACATGTGGCCTCCTGGCATTCATTCCTTCCCCTCTGAGAAATACACCTTAAGTCCACAATGCCATTTGGCAGGGATACCCCTTTCTTACTCATTCAAAAAAAAAAAAAAAAAACAAACGCACACAATGACACCAGGATGTCCAAACATAGCAGTCAGATCTCGGCTCTAATGCTTGGGCAAGGAAGGGGACCTGAACACGAGTGTCACTGTGGACATCCCTGTGTTTGCGTTTGCATCCGTGCGGCCATGAGGAGACCCGTGAGTTGTGCAGGAACCTCCTGTCCCATGGACGTCACCAGGATCTCCCTGCCTCTCAGAGGCGGAGGATGCCCAGCTCCAAACTGGTGACCAAAGCCCTCCTGTGACCTCAGCAAGTGCTGTTCTCTCCATCTCACCGCTGGAGTTCTCTGTTGCATGTGTGCAGGCTCAGATTTTGCTCTCCTTCAAGCTCCTAAGTGGATTCTATTTCTATTTTTCTGAAGTTGGATATTATTAATTTCCCTTCTACATTAATTTGCCTCCTGGATAAAGCACAGCTGAGGAACTGTAGGTGGGGTAGAGATCCTTGATTCCTCATAACTTTCCACCAGAAAGCTGATGAAAATGGTAATTTTACCAGGACATGAGGGTAACAGGGTCGAATTCCATCCTGCACCTTCCGCCATCTCTAGCTGCTCCTATGCCCCACCCTCTTTGAAGGTGGCCCTGGAGGGATAGTCCAGGCCCTGCCTCCAGCTGCTGACTCAGAGTAGCAACCACCCCAGACCCGGGCTTTCCTTTCACCATGAAGTCTGGGGAATAACATCTTCATCTCACTTCGCTCATTTGCTGAGCTCTATTTGGCCACTGCTTCAAAGAAAAAAAAAAAAAAAGAAAATATTAAGCCAATTAAGCCATTAAGGTAAAGGAAGTCTTCTGTTGCCTTTAACATCTAGAATCATTCTGAAGCAGAGCTATACCGGAAAAATTCCCTCTGAGGAAATGTGTTAAAAATGAAAGCCAGTCTTTGATTCTAGTTTTCTCAATATGACTTTTGTTGTGCCAAAGAAGACCGTGAAAAATAAACTTCTCTCCACAACCACTTTTCTAAAGCTAAAAGATAATAGTAGATGGCTTCATTGGTGATTTCTATTCTTTCTAATCTCAAGTGAATGTCTATTCCTTTTAAAAATCCTATTTAAATTCTGCATCAGTTTTTTAACCTCATTATCTTAAAATAAGTTTCTATTCTTCCTTTTATCCCTTCTAAATTTGATGAATTCTGCTTGAATTCAGTTTCCTAGACATATTCTACTTAGTGTATCCCTCAGGTTAGATATCATTCATCATTCTTCTAAAGGAATTTGCCCATGGGAAAAACACCACCAAAACACAGTAATGTTTTTTTCTTTTCTTAAAAAAATAGTTTTGGGGCGCCTGGGTGGCTTAGTTGGTTAAGCGTCCAACTTCAGCTCAGGTCATGACCTCACGGTTCGTGGGTTCAAGCCCCGAATCGGGCTCTATGCTGACAGCTCGGAGCCTGGAGCCTGCTTCAGATTCTGTGTCTCCCTCTCTCTCTGTCCCTCCCCCACTCATGGTCTGTTTCTGTCTAATAATAAAATAAAACATAAAACCTTAAAAAATAATAGTTTTAAGAAATGTTCAAAAAAATCTTCTCTTTAGAATAGACATCTCTTTTCCACAACATTCTCAGCCAAGGCCACTTCAGAGAACACGCAGACCACTTTCCCAGCCTACCATTTCCATGATCAGGTTTATATTTCTTATTTCTTATTTCTCTTGTCCTCCATCCTCATCAAGAGAGCTTGTGGTCAGAAAGTTGCAGAGGCTAGAAGAAAAGATCTAATCTTTTAGATCTTTTTACTTTTTGCTTCAATCTTTTTACTTTTTTGCCCAGCCTCCACTGTGAGCAGTGGTGGGAATGGTCTGGATACTGATTTAGGAGATGTCTTCATCCAGTTGTAGCTCCATCCCTTGATGTCTATTGGGAAGTTATGGAAATGCTACACATGATGGCATCATGAGACAGAGCCCCTGAGGACAGCCCTCTTACTCAACACTCACTCAAGTATTTGGAAGCTGAGCCTATCGGGGTTTATAAATGTTGGATGCATGCAGTTTTCCCTTACTAAGTTATTCAGAATAGAGGGTTGAGAAGTGGTGTTCAGAAGTAAATATTCACATAAATGATAACACTACTATGATCACAAAAGGGTCTTAAAGCTAGGTAGGATGCAATGTACTGGAGGGATCAAAGTCCCAGCACCATGGTATCATCAATACATTATTTTATGTCTGACACCCAACCAGGTCTGGGGTTAATCCAAGCAACAGTTCTTTTGTCTAAAACATCTTGCTGCCTCAGGTATAAATTGTTTCTGCCTGAATTATTGAGATAAATGTCTCTTTGGCCCATTTCCCTCTGCTAGTCTAGTCTTAGCTTGTAATGGAAGCAAGTGCCAGGTCATGAGGAAAAAAAATGAAACGAACCAAGAATGAATGAAAAGGAAACATGAAAAGAAAAAAACCTCTTAACACTGGTGTGATAAAATGACTTGTGCTTTCATTAAAGTTCTTATGCTGGGCCACTGAGGGCTATTTAAACCCGTTGTAAAGCTCAAGTATTTGTAATCTGGCCTCTTATTCTAGTGAGAGCATCTATTTCCTTTTCTACCAGCCACACTTCCCTACTTTTTCCTTTAAAGATGTTTTTCAAACTCCAGACTTCTGGTCTCTTAATGCATTCTAGTCAGATCCAGAATATTCTTTTCAGAATGAACGGAGACTCGTGTACAAGGTTTCCTGTCAGTTTGATGATTCAGCTGCTGATTTGCTGATATGTCTTAGAGCCATTTCCTACTTACACCGCTGGACATGCTACATTTCTCTGTGCGTGTGTTTGTGAATGTATGTACGTATTTTTGGTGTAAATATACTCGTACATATACGCCCAGGTGATCTATTTCATTCTGGGAAATGGCTCACAGAAAAGCTTTTTATTTTATGTTCTTAGACTGCTAGTGAGGGATAGTTATTAAAAGTAGGAATATGTTACTTTAAATATCTAAATTAAACAGCAGGCTATTGGGTTTTCATCATTAACTAATTTTTCTTATAGCGAGGCAGAGTAGTTTGGTATGAAATTTATTGTAGCAACTCACTATTCCTGGTCTGTAAGAGCTTCCTTCCTAAGTTGACTGTGTGGTCACAGGCTATCCAGAAGAGACCAGTCAGGGATGTAGGGTCTATATTAGCTATGACTGCAGGTTCCCATTGGGCCAGGGCTTTGAGCTAGGACAGACACCAGCGATCCAGTTCTCACTCTCTCCTATCTCCTACTTTCTTGCTGGACTTTCTGTTGTCTTATTTTGGTTTAGGACTTGGTGTGTTTATCGGTAAATAATGATTACAATGACTACCATGTATTGATTAAACACTTTGTACAGGGCACTATGTTGAGGTCTGTATACACGATCTCACTCAATTCTTAAAATAATCTTTTTTTAAAATATTTTTTTAATGTTTATTTATTTTTGAGAGACACAGACAGAGCATGAGCAGGGGAGGGACAGAGAAAGAGAGAGAGACACAGAATCTGAAGCAGGCTCCAGGCTCTGACAGAGCCCGATGTGGGGGTCGAACCCACGAACCGTGAGATCATGACCTGAGCTGAGTCGGACGCTCAACTGACTGAGCCACGCAGGTGCCGCTAAAATAATCTTATTGAGACACTACTGCTATACTCATTTTGTAATTAAGAAACCGAACCATGGGGAGATTCATTAAACGCCCGATGTGACATGGTGTGGAAGTGGCGTATCAGAATTTGAACTCAGATATGTATGACTAAAAACCATGGTTTAACCATTAGACTACTCTGCTTTCTTCCAGAATTAAAAAAAAAAAAGAAGCCTTGTAATTATTCTTTCTTTGCTTTACACCTTCTTCAGTTGCAGACATGTGTGACAGGAGGGACTGAAGTGTCTAGATTCTCCAGTGTCTTTACACACATACACCTGCACACACATACACTGGCAGATACTTGCATGCACACATATGGATACACACATGTACATGCACATACATAAAACACATGCACACACATATACACACATACATATGCACACACATCGGCACTTAAACCCAGGACTTACCACAACTGCATTGT
Organism: Cryptoprocta ferox; assembly: GCA_028646485.1. Classification (NCBI taxonomy): domain Eukaryota; kingdom Metazoa; phylum Chordata; class Mammalia; order Carnivora; family Eupleridae; genus Cryptoprocta; species Cryptoprocta ferox. The sequence goes on from CM053569.1 coordinate 65,078,017, forward strand.
GGGATGAAAAAGTAAACCACTTTTAAGCTCTTTTATGAAAAGAATAACTCCTGCTGCTGTTCTTCCTGATCTGAGACCCCAGAGCTTCACTTGTATTATCTAACATCTCTGTGAAATATTCTCATTCTTCTCAGTCTCTGTGTTATTTCTTGTGTCTTTATCCTTTCCATTAGGTTGTTGACTTGTATCCTATCTCTCCTAAAAGCTATATATCACTCAATATTATATTTTTCAATTCCAAAATGATTTTCAGTGGCCTTTAAAAACTCTTGATGGGGTGCCTGGGTGGCTCAGTGGGTTGAGCGTCCGGCTTCGGCTCAGGTCATAATCTCACAGTTTGTGGGTTCGAGCCCCGCATCGGTCTCTGTGCTGACAGCTCAGAGCCTGGAGCTGCTTCCGATTCTGTCTCCCCCTCTCTCTGCCCCTCCCCCACTCATGCTCTGTTTCTCTCTGTCTCAATAACAAACATAAAAAATTTTTTAAAAAATAAAATAAAATAAAAACTCTTGAGTGTATTTTATGTAGAACTAAGAATTTTTCAAAATTTTTGGCACCTTTTTTGCATGAAGGAAAGGAAACTCAGATATTATAATAAATGCTAAATATTTCCTTTCTTGTTTTCTCTAAAAGTGTCTTAAATTATTTTTCAATTGCACCTTGTAGGACATGTTTTAATATTTAATCATTTTTTCAATGAGTCAGCTTTCTTTAATCTCTTTAATTTTCAGTTTTAAAATATTTTGATTTTTATTTGTCTTGACTATAAAGAATTGTGATTTCCAGGGTGCCTGTGGCTTAGTCGGTTAAGTGTCCGACTCTTGGTTTCAGCTCCAGTCATGATTTCACAGTTTGGTTTGTGGGTTCAAGCTCTCTGTTGGGCTCCACTCTGACAGCACAGAACCTGCTTGGGATTTTCTTTTTCCTCCTCTTTCTCTGCCCCTCTCCTGCTCACATGTGAGCTCTCTCTTTCAAAATAAAGAAATAAACTTAAAGAAAAAAGAATTGTGATTTCCCATATAACTTTGTTACGATCTCATTCATTGATTCCATTTTATATATATATATATATGTATATATATAATACATACATATAATTTTTTAAAAAGATGGTAAATTATGTATATAATATGTATATAATACATATGTATAATTTACCATACTTTTTAAAGATTTTTAATATATATATTATATAATACATATATATATAATTTACCATCTTTTTTAAAAGTTTTGAATGTTTATTTATTTATCTTGAGAGAGGAAGAGAGTGCCACTGGGCAGGGGGAGGGGCAGAGAGAAAGCAGAATGAGAATCCCACACAGGCTCCAAGCTGTCAGTGCAGAGCCCGACTTGGGGCTTGATCTCATGAACTGTGAGATCATGACCTGAGCCAAAATCAAGAGTCTGAGGCTTAACCAGCTGAGCCTCCCAGGTGCCCCTTCTTCTTTTTAGAACTGAACTGCTTCACATTCTGTTACTTTCATGAAGTTTTTTCTTCCCATTTGACTATGTTTTACATGATGCATTGGATTTATCATAGAAACGGGAAGCCAAATAATTTTTCTTAATTGCCTTAAAATACAGAGGGGCAGCTGTCTAGTTTTATTAATATTGTTTTTATAATTGGAATCATGATAGTAAATCCACTTTTTGGCTATCAGCACCAATAACCAAACTGAACTGCCGATCAAACAGATTGTAGGAAATACAATATGATAGCTACAGAAATTTAGGTAAGGCATGCATAACTTCATAATGCGAGGAAACAACTGGAGCGCTAAATGCATCATGTGGGCATCAAGAGCGCTCATTTGTTTCACATGTGACACCACAGAAAAAATGAAGGAAGCTTCCATGTCAGCGCCTTCGTTTCACATTGAGATGAATCTACCTTCTTAATTCTTTCACTCCTTTAAAGTTCTTTTAGGGTATGAACATAAGGCTGCTGCTTCAAACCTGTCCATGGCTTAATCCTAAAATTATTCACAATATCGAAAATTGATTAAATTCCAAACCACTAATCAAAACACAAATAGAGTTTATCAGTAACAAATATGCTAATATTCTAGTATAATCATAGATTACAGAATAGTATTAAAGTTATACTATTTGGAAAGAATGAATGTGGCATTTCTTTTGTAAGGCAGTCCCTAAATTGACTCCCTTAAATAATGAGATGAGTTCTCAAAATATTTTGAAAATGACACAAACTGAAAACATGTACGAGGTTGTTCTCATGCTGGTCTAACAGACACCCATGAACCCCTTGTGGGGTCATCACCCAGGGAAATGTCCCTTCTGTGCTCTTACTGTTGGCTCATCTACGCAGATGCAGTTTGAGCCAGAGTTAGAAGGGCAAGGGATTTGAGGTCATAAGGAGGGGAGGGGAACTGCAATCCCAGCAGATTAATTGTGAAAATGGAGCTCTGACAATCATCAGGAAATAGTGGGGAGCAGGGATGGTTCCTGACAAGGCAAGGGGGAAAGGAACCATCTACATTGTCAGGGCTCACGGCCTGTACAAAGGTCCAGCAAGTGCTGGTCCAAGGAAATGGAGGGATCAAGAGGCAACAGGGCTGGAGCCCAAGATAAGAACCCCAGATAGGATTGAGGGAGAGAGAAGTTCAGAACAAGACCTGAAGCAAGTTTCTTCTCTTTGGAGGTGGCCCAAAGATTGACCCAACCAAACCTGCCCTAGCACCTGTGAAAGCTGCTCTAGCTCCCCAGTACCAGGGATCTGCTCTCATCCACTCTGAAGACCTCTGTGTGGCTAGGTTGTGTCTGAGCAAATTTGCGCCTCCCACAGTGGGATGGGGTGTCACACTGGATAGCATAACAATCTCTGCTATACCTCAGGGATCCTAAATAACCTGCTTTCTCTGTGTTGATTATGTGGATTAAAATACTGAATGGAAGGCTCTATATGCAATTCAGTGCTATACAAGAAGAAATGAGAACCCTGAGATGAATCATATTGGTACCTGGGAGCTGAATTTTGTATTCTTGGGACACTTTTTGGAACAGCACTCGACCCCCAAAAGTTGGGTGAAGTTGGCTTCCTACCGGCTTTGTAGCTAGGTAGTCCAGTGTAGGCATGCAATGGACAGCTGAATCTGGTTTCTTATCTCAAGGACTGTCCTGGAGTTATTGTTAGTCAGATTGCCTCATCCAGACATGTTTGCTCCCTTGCCTTAGAATGGCTTTGCGGCAGAGGGCAATTGGTACTGGAAAGTAATGAAGATAAAACTGGTGATTTATATGTCAAGGGATATTCTGGGGCAGAAGATGGGTGCGACTGAAGAAGCTGGCCTGATTTTCTCTGATGGATGGTAAAGATTGAAGGTGTGGCCCTACGTACAGTCCGTTCTGCTACCAATAATGCTTTCTTTGAAAAATGTGGATTTGTCCCAATGTGACTGATACATTAGGGAAAATTTTGAATATAATGCAGATTTTGCTTTTGCATGATTTTGTCCATGAGCAATAACAGGTGAACGCAGAAAACTGCACTCTGGAACTGAGTTGTGCAGGAATGCACAAGACGTAAACATGAGCACACCTTAGAATCTACCAGCTACCTTGGTTTCCCACATGCGTTATAAGCCAGGCTCCTTCTCCTGTAGAGTTATAATTTTCCATCAAATTTCCGACAAGTTTTATTCCACCTCTTCATAAGAACTCAGAAGCTGCATCCCTTCTGTCCTCTACCTCAGCAAGTAAACTACACATTCTTTTCAAAGTAAAATATCATACTTAGGACTTAGGTATTTCTTAACCATTTAATACATGCAAAACTGTGTGATCACTCTTAATAGTTTCCTATTTCTTATGTCACTGACAAAGTTTTTGAATTATTCCCGGACCCCATTTTCTCCATAAGCCTTGTGCTTTCTCTTGCATGATTTTTAAGGGACACACATGTCTGGGGCAGAACTGATGGGACATTTGGTTTATTCACTAATATGACTGAGATGGATTATGAAGGTTTGGAAAAGATATGTGTGATTGCATCCTGGGATTCTGGTAGAAGATTCCTTCCAGGCCATCATTCTTCTTGATGGTATAAATATAGATGTCTCAGTAGCCACAGAATGAGGATATTTTCCTAGCGCTATCACAAAGAAGTTGTGCCTGAAAAGCAATACAGATATAGGATGGAGGTGACGGAGGGTGATGGTTTGAGGTGTGAGGCCCTCATTGACAATGAATGATCTTCTGGGACTAGCAGGTGCTCCTATCTGCTTTTTGCTGCTCCAAGGTGAACAAGAGCCCTGGCCAGGGCTGCAAGATGGACAAATTCCGCATGTATAGCAGGCATTTGGATAGGTGGGGGGCTTTGGAAATTAAAATGCAGGAGGGTTTAGAATTGGCTTTCTGGCTCTGTGACTTGGGAAGGTACTGAACCTGGCAGTGAGAGGAAAGAAGAGGGCCAGTAAATAAATCTGTTCTTGGCTGACTTGTACATGTCATTGAGCTTCTGCTGGTTTGTGCTAATGGCTAATGGGAGGTTTGGCTCCCAAAAGAAAGTGCCACCAGCATTTTGTGAATTGAAAGTGAGGGTTTGATGGAAAATAGCTCGTTCTCCAAAGTGATATAGTGAGACTCCACAGAAATGATATTCAGAGATAGTTCCATTACAATCTTCCCTGTGGGCTTCACAGTCTTGCCATGTTCCTCCCAGGAGTTATTCTCTACAGCAAAAACAAGTCACAGGTCTGAGTTGTTTAAGACTGGCTTAACATTAAGTTGGTATACACAAAACTTAATTCTTTTATCATTTATCTTTTATTTTTCTGCTTCACGGAGATACAATCAACATATAATATTGTATAAGTTTAAGGTGTACCGTGTGATGATTGCAAAGCTTAACTCTCGCTAGACCTCTGACAGCTACTGAATTATCTGATTGTTGCACACCAGTTATTTGGAGCAGTGCTTTCCAAAGTGTGTTTTGTACAGATCAGGGTGTTTTAGAGGCATATCAAGAGAGAAGACGGAGGAATGGGAGGGAGAGGAAGGTGTTAGGCATAAAGACCCTGCCAAACCCCTGGTCCTTCAAGGTAAGCAGATTCAACCTTTTGTAATTGAGATTTGTTATTGGTTGAATCACGTCTGCCTCCCCCCAAAGATGTGACAGTTCTAACACTCAGTGCCTGTAAATGTGAACTTACTTGGAAATAGGGTCTTTGCAGATTATTACAGTGAATCCTTGCAATGATCCTTTATGTAATATGACTGGTGCTTTTATAAAAAGTGGAAATTTGGATACAGAGACAGATGCATACAGGGAGGATGCTATCTAAAGATGAAGGTAGAGATGGGTACTCTCTGAGCCAAGGTACGCCAAAGACAGTCAGCTAACACCAGAAGTCAGGAGAGAGGCATATCACACATTCTCCCTCACAGCCTTCAGATGGAAACAACCCTGCCGATATCTTGATTTTGAACTTGTAGCTTCCAGAACCATGAGACAATAAATTTTGGTTGTATAAGCCACCCAGTTTATGGTACTTTGTTATAGCAGCCCTGGGAAATTATGACAGGATTCTTGGTGAAATTTCATTTGGAAAAAGAAAAGCACAGAGAGTTCTCAGGTTAAATTTATTTGGAAATTACTGAGTTAGACAGCGATGCACCAAGTGGGGAACTATGGGCACTTCCAATATAGAATCACACCATTCAAAGGACATGAGACCATGAGAGCTCTTAGTGCCAAGATTCTACCAAAGCAAAGTCAAAGGCATACATCCTGACCTGAGTACCTAATTGGTGTTTTCATAGTGGGGCTTGTATTGTATAGTTTGTAAGAGTTGTGAGAAGACAAATAAAAATGTCCATCCAACAATCAGCTTATGCAAAAGCATGATGTAATCATGATCAGTGGAGGCTGAATGGCCTTAATGTATATTAATGGTCATAATAAGTTCAAAATAGGGTTTTTTTTCTTTTTTTTTCATGACTATGACTAACTATTATGTGTTCTTAGGAATCCCTGGTTCGTATAAACTGTGGTTCACCAATGCAAATGCAGCCAGCCAGGAGTCAATGTATGGGGACATTGACTAAATCTGGTACTGATTTAGGATAATGATTTTACTTAACACCTGGTACTCATTGCACAGATGTACATCCTTGCTTCTCTTCTCAACAAGGAAGAGAGACAGTTGATGGGCAGATGGGGCCCTACTGTAGATTTCTTCCATGAATTCTCCATGGGATGCCATCTTTGACTGATCACAAATACACGTACCTGGCAGAAGATCAAGAGCTCAGGCAGAGGGGTAGAAGGCAGGTAGGCCTTTGGCTTAAAAAGTCTAAATACATTTCAGAGTTGGAGATTTCTGTGTTAGGAGAGGTGCATGTTTTGTGTTATTTTGTACTCCTGTATGTGTGCTTGTTGCTGGAAGTGATAGTGAAAGCACCAGAAGCTAGACTTGGCTTTCCATGGTTCCAAGTGACTCTGGAAACGCCCCTGCATCCCTGGAATTATGAGGTTGTGAGAAACCAAGTAGTATTTAGGAGTGAGTATCTTTGGCGACATTCAAAATTATGAGTGGGCCCAGAACCCCTTGTGGCACTGACCAGAGACAGATTGTCTTTGGATGTTGGGTTTGTGTGTTGTCACCCAGCCAAAGGGATTTCTCAATGATTACATAGTGCTCTATGTGTGTGAATATGGACATCGGTTGAGTAATGGTTTATGTCCATATTGAACCAAAGAAGCACTCTGAGGATCCACAGGGATGAGGTTTACAACTCTGTCATGTGTGCCCCAACAACCCTATCTGGTACCCACAGCAGACATCATCACTGGCCAGGGCACACGTTTATGCTGAGCCCAGAAGAGCACTTGGAATTCTTCTATACACAGCTATCTAGGCAATTTTGCTACCAATAGATGCATTGCCACGCAAGATGAAACCTATTTGCCTTGTCTATATTAGGCATTGAGTAGGCATTTGGCATAATGCCTACTGCCTGCCCTAAAACAAAGCCAGACTGGTGGCCCAGTTCTGAGAAAACTCTAATGTCCCCATGCAGGAAAAATCAGCTGGGTGGAAGTACCGAGATTCATGCCTTGAGGGTATGGATTGAGGGCTGTCTACCTATTGGCTGTGAGCCGTATGCAAGAACACAAGTCATCTTGGACAGCCAACTGTCCTTGTCATCACCTGCAACTCAAAGTCAAGTATTTGGCCTCAGACCACTATGTATCAGACAGAGAGATCCATCTGACAGTACTGAGATATAGACTAGTAGACTCTTGACCTCAATTCTACAGGCAAGTAAATGTAGGCAAGCACCACTGACTGTCCCCAGAGCTTGCTCAAACATCCTAGTCTGACTAGGAACTTGTTTACTAGGAAGAAGCAAGAGTAAACCCACCACAGTGAATTAGGGACTCCCTCTACTAGGTCTCTTAGCCCTGTGGGGCTGGGCCATCTTCTCACCAGGGCTGTAGGCCAAGTTGTTGATCACCTATGATATAAATTACCTGCAATGTTAAAGTAGAAACAAGGGAAGAAAGGCAAATTGGCACTTAATGGAGTCTGGCACTTTGTGGATACGATTTTATTAATCTTCTCAACATCCCCATGAGGTAGGTGATTTTATTTCATTTCACAGATAAGGGAAGTAAAGCTCCGGGGGCTGTGTACCCTCCTGAGGTCACAGAAGCAGCAGAAGTGAGAACACTGTTAGGTCTGACCGGAGCTCCCCTTCACTCCTTGTGGCACCTGCTTCTACCACATCAGTGGCCTATGCCAGGAAAGAAGCCATATCTTTCATATCACATTAATTTACTTCTTCCAAAATGGAAAAAGCTTATTATTGTTTCAGGTCCCTACTCCACGGCCAGCATTTAAACACTGATTGATGACACACTACGGTCCACCTATCCAAACTCGCAGTCTGCCGTTTGTAATACTCCTGACATTTCTGAGGTCATCTCTCTTTCTCCCCTCAACACACAGACAAGTCTGATTCCCTGATTCAAAATGGAAAGGCAAAATCGCAACAAATGTCAAGTGTAACAGTGATTCTTTCAGACAAAGCACCAAGAGAGCAAAGCTATTAAAAATTTCATTCTCTTTGCCCTTCCATTTACTGGGCTGCATCCGCTGTGCAACTAAAAACAGCACCACTGGAAGTAATATCGAGCACCAGCACCTGGGACATAGTTGTTCCTGCAAATGTGAATCTACATGGAGCAAGACCAACAAATAGCTTGTTTAGTATTGGTAACTGGTAGGAAAGATCTAGTAAGTCTTTGATTATTACTTATAAAGAAAGGAGGCAGAAATAGGAAAAAAAAGAGCTCACTATCTTTAAAGGAATTTAAACTTATATGTATACTTATTTAATTTGGGTTAAATATAAACAGACTCTTCCTGTTAAGTATTATTTTACTTAAAGGAAGGGGAGAGAAAAAGTTAACTGGAGTAAGAAAGTCTTGCTATTTAAAAGGAACTAAACTTCCTTTTAACTTGGAAAAAAGACAGCATGAAAACTGTACTTTCTTATATAAATGTGACATATCATTGGCATCATCATTTTATAAATGATACATCCTGAAACATAATTAAATCATGTTGATTAATAATTTAATTTATGCTAAGAAACATAGCATAAGACTGATACCATTTTAAAAATTTTGACTCAAATCAAATTTTGACTCAAAATCTAACTCAAATCAACTCTTCATTTTTAAAAGTGGAAAAGCTGAACCACTTGTCACATTTCTTATGCTTTGGATAAATCTTACCCTGGTTGTCTGGTCATTGATTTCTAAGGAAATTCATTTGTCAGAGCTCTTTTAGTTCATGCCTCCCTGTTACACATTCATCATTTACTGTGCTGAAAGCTCACAGGCTTTCTCTCTTGGCCCTTTACACATCGCTTTAGAGTTTTTGATCTTTCTTCTTCTTTGATAGCTGTATGATCATGTATGGATTTTTAAAAACCCAAGTACTGAGTGAGATTTTTCTGTCTTCTGGGTTACGATCAGGTCTTGGAAATCTGACATTCTGAATTCACTCTATATCTTCTAAGTGGATTGGAGACCCTGGTTAGTTGTGTGTTGATAGAATATTATTTTAATCAAATAAAGTAACAGTACAGAAAATAGGCTGAATGTTATAGCAGAAAAATCAATCAAGTATGGTAACATTTTGGGATGTGTAGTGAACAAAACTTGTCTTTTTCTTGGGTGACTCTTTTTTTGGTCTTTTTTAAAAATATATACTGTTCAATTTTTGCTTAAATAATGCCTGTTTCCTCTTCCTCCCAGTCCTGCCAGCTAGACTACTGTGCTTGATTCGCACATATGTCTATGTAGCTTATTATGTGCTTGTCTGTTTGAAACTTTCTTTTCTCTGATTTTATCTCACATCTTCTGGGGTAATTGTGATAAGCAAAGGTAAGAAATACACGTTACATCATTTACTTAGAAAGTGTTCAATCCTGACCCGACGTTCTTTCATCATTCACTCTGTCCCTGTCCAGTACTTTTCCTGCATGGGACTGACTCAGGCCCCTGGGGAGTGCTGAGTGCAGTAACTCCTGAGTCTCTTTTGTGGAACCTCTTTTCTGGGGAAGGTGTGCTGGGTGCTGGCGGAGGGGGAATAAATACAGAGCAAAACGTCAGCTCTGTTAGGTGTAGGATTGTTTTCATCACTGAAGCCTAAGATCTAAGCAGATCTATATTATGAGGAAGATTTATAAAACATGTAACCAGTGCGGTAAAGAGAGAATTGAAAATATGGAATCACTAAAGGCATCCCTAACATTGGACATCTGCCTTTATACTAACTAAAATAAACAAACAAATAAATAACAAAACCAAACCAAACCAAAACCAAAACCTAGCACATGACAAAATACTCCTTTTTCAGTTTCTAATCATATCCAAATATGTTCTAGGTCTCTGAGCAGCTATTCCTCAATGATTTCTGATTGTGTACAATATATTTGGTGGGTGAAGCAGGCATTATTTCATCTAAATTTCCTTTCAGATGTGGAACATGCAGGTTAAGTGGCACTGGAGGGCAGAGGGTACTGTAAGAGTGCTGCTGATAGTGTTTTCTGGCTGAATAATGATAGTGTAATTCATGGACTTTCAGGGCCACTGTGACTCCTCAATTGCCCAAGCCTAATACGTCCGTCTCCTGACAGACAGGCAGCGATCAATATTTAGGAGAACGCCAAATGGGGGCAGTCACCAATAAGGAACATGCTCCTTTCACCAGTAACTCTTGGTCATTTTTGTCTTTTGTCTCCATCTTCCTTTCCCCTGGACTTCAAGAAGATCACATTCAAGTCTAAGCCTCAGCACTTAGTACTGAGTGATACAGAACAAGAAAACAAAGTGTTCCCGTTCAGGCCTGGCTATGAACAACTGATAATACTGAAATCTGAGGGAAGTGAGATAGGATTTAGCAAGGGCAATGAAGTGAGGATCTTTTCTATGAGACAAAGATGCTCCCTACCCTGTTCTTGGATTAAAAATACACATTTTCTGGGGCACCTGCATGGCTCAGTCGGTTAAGCATCTGACTTCAGCTCAGGTCATGATCTCACGGTTCTTGAGTTCGAGCCCGGCGTCAAGCTCTGTGCTGACAGCCTGGAGCCTGCTTCAGATTCTGGATCTCCCTCTCTCTCTGCCCCTGCCCCCCCACACTCTGTCTCACTCTCTCTAAAAAATAAACAGTAATTTTTTAAATAAAATAAACATTTTCCTTTAGGCTGATGTCACATTTTGTTGTAAGTGCTAACCTAAAGCTTAAGTAAGTCTCCCAAGGGTGAGCAGTTAATCTGACGTTTTCTGAAAGGGATCTGGAATCCCTGCTATCCCCGGACGTACATCATCGCTGGACATGAGAACCGACAGCTTCTACAGAGTCTTTTTATTCTGTGGATGCATTCCCTTCCTATTTAGGTTTACAGTCAATGGCCCCGGAGAGCTCCCCCATATGACTTCTATAAATAATGGAATCCTTTCTTTTAAAAGCTCAAGGCAGAGATGCAAATAAGTTGAGGTGCAAAAAAATCTTTCAGGCCCCAAATGCCCCGCCATATTGGCCAGGCCAAGGATATGTGTGTTTGGGGCACTTAAGATCATATTTCAGATTGTGCCCTGGCAGTTACTGTCATACACGATGAGTTTGGCATACAAATAGCTTTTTGTTGTGAAATTGCAAAGTGCCTCTCGAATCATTTCTTAGAGGTTTTAGGATGTTTCCCATGAAGTTTTGGACTCCTCACGACTAATGAGATTCTCTCACTTTCTGAATGGCATTTTGTTGGTGTGGACAGGAGAGGTCATGAATTCGTGTAAACTGGTGCAGAGGAGAGGCGGGAGGCCAGGGGTGGAGTGCCCCTCTTATAAGGGAAGCTCCTTGTAGGAAGCTCAGAAGGAGACACAGGTCAGAAACGAGTCCTGAAAAACACCCTATTTGTTTCCTATTGCTGCTGTAGAAAATTATCAGAAATGTAGGCACTTAAAGCAACACAAACTGATTACCTTACACTTCGGGAAGTCCAAAGTCCCTGTGTTCCTTTCTAGGGGCTCTATCCCTTTCCTTGCCTTCTCCAGATTCTAGACACAGCCTCTGTTCTTTGCCTCAGGTCCCCTTCCATCTTCAAGGCCAGCAAGGTCAGGTTGAATTCTCACGTCTCCTGTCTCCAATTTACTTTTCTACTCCCCTCCTCCATTTTTAAATGCCTTCATGATTGCATTGGGCTTATTTGCAGAATCTAGGACAATCTCCTCACTCATTTCAAGGTTCTTAATCTTATTCACATCTGTGAAGTCCCTTGTGGCACATAAGGTAACATTTTAACAGGTTCTGTGGATTAAGACATACATATCTGGGGGGGGGGGCAGAGGCTCCCTACCATGAATGCCTGGTTGCAGTAGATGTGTGAACTCTTGAGTTCCCTCTTCAGTTTGAAAGTCACCAGGGGAAATGCGAGAGAGTAACACAAGACAGCATACGCACAGTGGTCCCCGAGGTGCTATAATGATGAGATGCTATTTATACCTGTTCAGGTGATTGCTTTCACTAAGTCATACTTTCACTAGTTGTATTTTTTCTTTATGTGGATTGAGTTACCAACTTTTTAACATAGAAACTGGGGACTGAGAAGGTATGTGCTATTATGTTAAAATGGTTGGAGAAATCACCCCAGCCGTATTTGCCTTGCTTAGAATTATAACATTTATTTGTGGAAACTTCTTTCGTCCTGGAAGGACAATCAGCATTGGGACAGCAAAGCTACCATCAGTCTGACTCCCCTAGGCAATCTGGCTCTCTGGAGGTCTCCTCATAGAAATGTTTTTTAACACTAAAAAATGTAGAAAGCGGGGGTAAAAGGACAGGTAAAAGAAGAAAGAGTCTTACTTTCCTTTTCACTGCGTTTTCTGACCGTTCAGATTTAAATAAAGCACATCCGAGAGAAAAGGTAAAAAACATATTTTGCAATGAAAAATTAATTTGTTAGAAAGCCTGGTAGATATGTCTATGGTGGGACTGAACAGATTTTGTTAAACAATGGTATATGCACTATATACTCTACGTATGTAACCAGGTCACTAAATAAATCAACATCCTGTCGAGATCTCTCTTTTCCGTGTGAAATTAGCAATCTAAGGATAATGTGGGTGGGGGAAGATGTATGCCAGAAACATCTTCTCTCCTAGTGATTAACAGTAAGGCTTGCCTTATATTTACAAAAGCCATTCATTCATTCATTCACTCACAAATATTTATTGAATGCCTACTAAGAGCAATGGAGGGAGGGATGTGTGTGGATGTAAATATATGAGAATAAAATCCAGCCCTATTTTCCATGAACTGTGTAATCTAAAGAGAAAATGCTGCAACTTGTGTGTGATTCCTGGGTGCAGTGAAGACACTTCATAATGTCTTTGATTTTCTACAATTTGAAACCCACTTCTGATTTCATTTATCTGACCCATACCAAGTCATCCCAAGGAAGTCTCTTAAAAAGATTTATTTCCTTTTATTATAATTCTAAAGGCCTAAAGCATCACACTTCAGATATGAATATCTTTTGTTTTTTCTATTTATTGCAAGTGACTTTAAAAAACGTTTATTTATTTATTTTGAGAGGTGGGGGGAGGGACAGAGAGAGAGAGAGGAGAGAGAATCCCAAGCAGGTGTCACACTGACATGCAGAGACATATGACGTGGGGCTCCATCTTACCAACTGTGAATCATGACCTGAGCTGAAATCAAGAGTCAGACGCTTAACCCAGTCAGCCACCCAGGCATCCTCACAAGAGACTTTTTAAGAAACTCAAATCCATTTGATAGAGCCACAAGATCATATATATCTCTCTGTGGTGGTGGCAAAGTCTATTTTCTTAATATAGGCAAGGAACCCTAAAATCTTTAAATAAGATAGTCTGTCAGGCTTAGCATATTTTAGGTTGGTTTAAAAAAAGAAAAGCGAAGAGTCTGCAAAACTAAGGGAGATAAAGTTAATGACAGACAATTCTTGTTGTTAAGTCTTTGGAAGAAGGAAAGATGTAGAGACAAAAACAGTATGACGTATAGACTGCTTTTCTGTTGTACTTCTGCTTCAGAAATAGGGAGACGGGAGCAGATATGTTTTAGAAGGGGGATGGAATTATGCCAGAAACATCTATACTCTGTGCTGCTTGGGTATGGAGCTAAATCCTTACAACCCCATTCTAAGGAGCAAGGCAAAGCCCCCGACACACACTGAAATGTCTCCCTTAGTTACCCAAAGCTAGAATGTTAAGAAGTCATTTTCTTCCCATTAGAAGAGCCCAAGTAATGCTGGTGACCCCAGGGATACAAATATCATTGTCTGGTTCAAGCTGCAAAGACTTCAACACATATTTATAATTCACTGGAATGACTAGAAATTAGTATCTCAAATGTTAGGGAGTTTATTTCTTTGGTTATAATCATTGATTAGTTTTTGTAAATTAAAATAAATACGTGATGGTTTTTCTAGCTCTTATACCTAATAACTGTATCCTATACACGAAGAATCTTCCATAAGTATAATCAGTAGCTCCTCCAACAATCAAATCCCTCTTCTGCTAGTTCTAAAGAATGGATCCTCTCTGTTTAAAACTTATGGAGACCATTCCAGAGAGAGAACAACATTTATGTATTGAAGATGATGGCAATGATGAAATAATTTGAATTCTCCTAGCTACGTGATTTCACCCATTTGCAGTTTCCATTTCTTATTAAGTTTCCTCTAAATCCACAGATCTCTTTCCAAATGTCCCTGCTGTCTCTGCTGGTGTTTAGAGAAGCACTCCGAACAGTGCCTTCCCCACGCATTTTGATACCATCACACACTTCTAAATCCTAGGGTTTAATTGCTTCCTCCATCTACACTCTATATTCCTAACAAGTTTTCAAGAGTCAAGAGAGCTTATCCTTAACTTTTATCACACTCATTAGCTCTTAGATGTACTCTGCACATTGTAGAAATTTAATAAACACAAACTACACGGCCAAGGAAATTTTAAAGATTAAATTCAAGGATTCCCCTTGGCGGGGGGACATATTGGATCATGTTCAAGGTAAATTGCTTTTGTAATTTCAAATTGTTTTTGGCACAAGAGACAAAGTAAATTACTTTAGTGTCTTTTGTTTCTCATTAACCCCAAAGCATGCTGAATTTGGAAAAATAATGTGAATATTATTAGATAGTACATCACATTTTGTAAAATAGCACTACTTTGAGAGTTACTCTAAATCAGTAAAACACAAAATTCTGAGCTACAGACTTCAAACAGAAATACCATTCTCTGGTTGCCAAAAATGCCACTATGTTTGAGTACTATAACACAATGCCACACACATTGTCTTCATATTCAGAATAAAAAAGATACAATGAAACTCTAACAAAGACAACTAAAAAACGACGAAACTCTAACAAAGGTTAACTCTAAAATCTTACTGTGATTTTCAGACACGGGGAGGGGATTTGTTCCAGGGCCTGATACTGATTGTGTGAGTCTTTCCTCTGCATCTATATTATCAAATACACACAGTCCAGTTCAGCAGTCGTGATCATTATCAAATCATTATCGCCAATTTTAAAATATCATGAAGTAACATTTTAACCTGAAATGGAGATGGTGTTAACCTATTTCATGAAGAGACACAGAATCAGTCAACTTCACACATCTTAAGTAAATTACAAGTTTGTGAGGACAAAAAGAAGATAGCATTCATTAAAAATAAATGTCAGTTCATTACACACAATGTCATTTACAAGGTCCTAACTCTGGGGAAGCTGGCTACTCCTTGCTAATGTTTTCTTAGAAAACAAATAGTGGGACCTCCAAGGAATGTCAAACAGAGGCAAGACTGTGAGTCCAGTCTTTTCTGTGAGTGAATTTAACAGAAATTGCATTTACTCCCTTTAGTGATCGATAAATGTACCTATCACACACTTCAACTTTCCAGGCAAGCTTGTTTTTTGTTTATTAAAAGGTTCAGGTTTCACTCTCTGCTGGGCTCTTCAGACAGATATTTGTGTCTTTAGCCCCCTCAATTGGCTAAATGCTGCTTAAGTTCCCTGGCTGGCCCCTGAGTCCTGTTTCTTACTTATATCTGGACATTGCTTCATGCCAGAGTCATCTTCCCATAGACCTTATAACAAAGAGGTGGAAGCCATCGGAGCCAAAGTGTATGAGGCAGACCCAGAGAGAGGCCTCTGTCCCAGCTCTGTGGGTGAGCTGGATCTGGGCGTTTCTCACCCCCTGAACCATGCTGGTAACTTTGTTTCTTTTCTGATCTCATTGCTGTCAGAAAATTCCTTGCAATTCCAGGTAACTGACAGGAGCAGCTGCTGCTTTGTCTTCTAATTTTACCAAAGGGGAATCTTTTTATTTTTTAAGAAGTTCTTTTCCTAGTTATAGTAAGAAATAATTGACATATATCACCATAGGAGTTTAAGGGGAGCAGCATGCTGGTTTGATTTATATATATCGTGCAATGATTGCCATAATATGTTTGGTTGACATCCATCATCTTATGTAGATACAAAAGAAGGAAAGAAAAACATTTTCTCCTTGTAGTAACTCTTAGGATTTACTCTCTTAACAAGTTTTGTATATATCATCCAGCAGCATTAGCTATAGTCTTCATGTTGTACATTATATCCCTAGTGCTTATTTATCTTTTCACAGGAAGTTTACACCTTTTGACTACCTTCCTCCAGTTCTTCCTCCCCCCATCTAAAAGGGAATCTTGAAGATGGTTAGAAAAGGCCAGACTGACTTCATACAATTCAAAGTCCTAAAACTTGTGGATAAAGATTAGGTTATAT
Organism: Cryptoprocta ferox; assembly: GCA_028646485.1. NCBI lineage: Eukaryota > Metazoa > Chordata > Mammalia > Carnivora > Eupleridae > Cryptoprocta > Cryptoprocta ferox. Next base: position 65,094,364 of record CM053569.1, read on the forward strand.
TTAATAAATTTGCTGCATTTTCTTATAATTTACCGTTATAGGGTATTATGTATTATATTAGAAATCTAAAACAAAAAGGTGTTTCATATTAAAACATTTATTCCAGACATGGGGATTGAGCGGGAATTTTATACCTTATTTTCTGGCACAATGTTTTTAGTAATGCAACTACTTTTATAGTTGTATTCACGGCCATTTTTATGGTTGTATCAAGCTATTGAAGTGAGCCTACATTCAAAAAATCAGGAAAAAGTGGCAAAAGAGACTCTAAGTAAGTTGTAAAGGAATTAATTTAAGAAGGATTTAAGGTAAATTACATTAATCAAAGCCTTGTTATGTCCAGGGATCTAGATGTAGTATGTTCACATTTATTATTTGATTATTTAATCCCTTAGTTAATGCTATTTACTGTTTACATCAACCCTTGAGTTTAATATTAAAACTCAGATTTAATTCTAGTACATTCACTTTATTTTCTCAAATACAGAGGGAATATTTTTGGATTTGATTATTTCTTGGAGAACTCAGTAATAATTAATTATAAATCTTAGACATTACTTGATAAGTAATCACCAAAAGGTCATTCAAAGGACATTTGAATATGTTGTGCTAGTTGACTTATAGCCATGGCAAAACAGAAACAAAAACAAACAATAAGAAAAATATTGGTTTGTGAAGGTATATCTAGAAAGTTTCCATGTTCTGTTGTGAATCTTAGATCTTTTCCATTTCTGTCTTTTGGAGCTAACTTTGAACACCTTGAAGTTTCAAAGTATGTCTCTTTCATTTCATGATGGAAGGAATGAAGAGACCTTCCAGAAGTCTACTTTAGGCACAAATAGTTTTACTGAACAAAAAAATTAGTAACTAAATAGGAGGTTATAGTTTCTTAAACGGTTTTTCTTTTAAATATATATATGAAAGCACTATTTTAAGATATAGAAGAAAAAGCAAAAAAAATAGCTTTGTTACCTTGCCTTCATATTAAGTCATTCTTATTTAATTTGTCAAAAATCATAAAAGTCACAGGACTTACACACCTTATTAATACAATGTGGCTATTCAATATATATCTGTGCTCCTACTCATTCTTTGCAATACACCTGGTCTTACCATGTCCTGTTTTTATATCCACGTAGAATCTATGCTCTGCTGAGCTCTATTTTGTCTTGTAGAACACGCCCACTTCAAGGACCTCTCTACCTGGTTTGCTTGTAGTAAATTTCTTTTCTTCATTGAATTTCTTTATCTTTTCTGGTAGTGACATGGGACATCACCTCCCTGGTCCAACTATTTTCAATTCATCTTTTAAGAGTGTCTGAAATTATAGGGGCCAAACACTAGGGTGCACAAGAATCACATGCGCAGCTTGTTAAAAATGTGGGTTTCTGAATCCCTACTTCAAGAACTTCTTATTCAGTAAGTTTGGTGAGAGATGGAGGGGTGTGCTTTTTTCACAGCACTTCAGACAATTTTGATGCAGGTTGTTGAGGTTGACACAATAATACTCTGCAATAAGGCAACAACTCATGACTCTGAGGACTACTTTTTGGGAAGAAATCCTTTAGTTATCTATTACTATATAATAGACCACTCAACAGTTAGTAGCCCAAAACAACCATAGTAATTAATTTTGCTCATGAATCTGCAAGTTGGGCAGGAATTGGCCATAATGCCTTAATTTGTCCACCTGATGTCAGCTGAGGTGGGTTGTTTGGGGCTGGATATCTATTTCCAACACCGCTCACTCATATGGTGGGCACGTTGTTGCTGGGTGTTGGCTGGAAGGTCAGACAGAAGACTGTTAGTTAAGAGCTTTGTTTTCGTTATACATGGGATTGCCCATGGGGCTGCTTGGGCTTCCTCACAGCATGGTGACTGAGTTCTAAGAGTGTTTCAAGAGGAAGTATGTAGAATCTTCTGCTGTCTTCAGACTGGGCCCCCGAAACTGACACAGAATCATTCCCTCTGTATTCCATTTGTCAAAGCAGTGAGAGAGCTCTCTCAGATTCAAGGACAGTGGACATAGACCCCACCTCTCCATAAGACAAGTGTCAAAGAATTTTTGACTATTTTTAACCTGTCATAGTAACTTGATAATTTCAGACCATGATCACTAAAAAGGGAATTTAGAGGTAATTTAGTCTACTGGCTTCCAAGTTAAAGATGAATGATGAGGCATTGGAGTACAAGGAGAAAATGTTAGAACTTTATTATATTTTTCTCATTACTTATTTTGGTATTTATCATACAATAAAGTGGACTCTTTTGCTTTTGGTGTATAGTTTTATCAATTTCAATACCTGTATAGTTTTGCATAGCTGCCGCTGTAACCAGGATACAGAACAGTTTTATCACCTCAAAAAACTCTCTTATGCTATCCCTGTATAATCACACGTTTACCCTGCCTATAACTGCTGGCAAACAGTGATTAATTTTCCATGACAACAGTTTTGTCCTTTCAAGAATGTCAAATAAATGAAATAACAGAGTATGTTACCTTTTGAGACTGCTTTCTCACAGTGTTTTTGAGATTCATTTATGTTGTTGCACTTATCAATACTTCATTCTTTTTTTATTACTGAGTAGCATTGTGCTGTGTGAATATAGAGGTTGGCTTCTCTATTCACCCATCAAAGGACATTTGGATTGGTTCCAGCGTTCAGCTCCCATAAATAAAGCTGCTATGAACATTCATGTATGGAACTTCATTATGTTTTAACTCAGAGTTTAAAAATATATACTTGGAAAAAACTTGGAAGTTTTAAAATGTCAATAATAGAATGATACAGTAATGTATGTTTATAATTTCTATGTGAGTTGTGTATGAGTTCTCATTAAGTCAATGATAAGAGTATGTGATCAAAAAGTTTGGAAACTGTTGCTAATGACTGAAGCTGTGTGATGAATACATGGACTTTATTATACTATACCTTCTACTTGTATTTGTTTTAAAATTTGCATAATATACATTTTTAAAAGATTTATAGATCTCTGGCCTACCCCGCTAACGTGACGGGTAAAGAGCTGAGACTTGAGAGTATTCCTGGACACAGGTGCTCATGGCAGAGGGACACCCAGAACTTCTACCTCTTCCCAATGTGTCCTGAAGCTGATTTAGGTGAAACGACAAATTACATAAATATTTTAAGTTAACTATACATATCCTCACATTCTAGCATTTGGTAACCACATGTTTAGAAAAATTGGTGGCTACTAAAAAAAGTCACATTATAGGAACCAATCAAGGTCAGAAACGCTGTTCTTGTTTGATCTGTGTTCTTCTCCAACCCCCACCCCACCCGCCCCCGGCATGCTAGATGTGTGTACTGCAGAGAAAACAAATTACCAGGCTTGTAATAACTGAAAGTCCTCACTCTCTCTGCCTGGTGTGGAAAGAGATCCTATTTCTTCTTAGCCATTTGTTACCAATGTCAGCACCCAAGAGAAAAACAATGCAAAAAAACTTTAGCATGGTTACAATCCTGCAACAGTGGTGCAGGATGCAGCCAAGCTGCTACCTCTCATTGGCCCCTTGGTTTGGGCCGAGAAACTTTTTATTTACTATTATTACTATGTGTTTATCTATTATTTTCCTCTGTAAAAGAAATTGAAGTACCTGAACTGGCTTAGCTTGGCTAAAACCTGCCAGCTGATAGAATTCTTTTCCATCCCACACTCTTAGACTTTGACGGCCCATCAGAGATAAAGAGGAAAGACTGGCATCATGGATATAAAGTTGTATTCACATCAGCCAAGGAACCCAAATTTGAAACAAGTGACTACAGTTCATTATAGTTCAGCATGTCTCAGCTATTTACATCCTCACTTCCTCTGTTTTCCTACAGAGCTACAGTAAAAGGAGAGCATTGCATTTCCAATAAATAATGTATAATTAATTAGCATTTCCAAAAGCATAGTACCCTTCACATATAATTGTCTTCCCTCTACCAAAGCAGCAGGTACTAATGAGATCAGGTTTTTGTCTTGGAGCAAGGAGTTCCTGTTATTTGGCATTTATGGAGTGCTTAGGAAATGGAACTCAATTTCTCTTGGTTCATCCATTTAAAATCAACCTTGTTACAATGGAATGGATAGAATTCTTCTAGATGGGAAATATTATTTAACAAAGTTAGAGACGAAGGATACTTGCTCTAAGGAAGTTTTAACATGTACCACCTTAGAGAACTTAATCTTTCTGAATTAGAGAGGCTGTTCAAGATGATGGCATAGGAAGATCCTGAACCCACCTCCTCTCACAACACAAAAACCTACAGCTACATATGGAATAATTCCCTTTGCCAAAGGCCTGAAAAATTGCTGAACAGCTTATCCAAAATAAAGAAGAAAAGAGCCACACCAAGGGTGGAAGAGGCAGAGACATCATCATGCCAAACCTTACACCCACAGTGCAGTGATGTACAATTGGGAAGAATGTCACAAGTCCAGAACTTCTTCCTGAGACGTGAGGGGTTTGTGCCCTACATCAGGCACTTCGACCCTTGGGAACTGAATCAGAGAGACGAGCTCCCAAAATGTCTGGCTTTGAAAACCAAGGGGATTTAGGCCAAGGAGAACCACAGGGCTATAGGGAATGGAAAGTCCACTCTTAAGGTGCTTGCATGCAGACTCACTTGCCTGGGACCCAGCCTTAAAGCAGCAATTTGAAAAGTGCCTAGACCATACATGAAGACTCATGTGTTAATCTTAAGGCACCTGCAAGAGGGCAAGAACCTATTTGGACTCTCTTCGGGGATGCTCGTGGGTGCCATTTTTGCACTCTCACTCTAAGCTACTAGCACTGGTGTCTATACCCCTCACACCTAATGCAGCTCCCAGTTCCACCAGGGCCAGGCAGCTGAATACCCTACCCCTGCGGCCCTGCCAGAGCTGGCAGCCACATGCACTTCACACAGGGATGTCCCTTGACTGCCTGGCTCTGGTGGCCAGGAAGGACTGCAGTTTTGGGTCCTACAGGTCTGCAATAAGTGGGGAGGCAGTTCTTGGCATTCTTCAATAGTACCACACATCTGGAAGCTATGGAAGTGCTCTCAGGGAATGTAGGCTAAGGGATGACATCTTTGCACTCTTTCTCTGGTTTCTCTAAAGCTCTCCAGTATTTCCCAAAAAGGAGCTTATACACTCATTTTGAGCCCTAAGTTTTGCAACTATCATCCAGCAGACAACATCCTTGGCCTTGTCTGGAGGCCAACAGGGTTTATGTGCTTTCAGGACTATAGATATTTGCACACATCTGCACAGCTTTTAGTAGCTGCTGCCTGAGAGGTTAGCTTCCAATCAGCCTAAAACTAGGGGCTGGTCCCTTCCCCTGGAGCACTCATGGGACTTGGCATTCCTTCAACAATGAGGATCTCTCAAATTTTTAAAAATGTATAAACCTCTGTGATTACAGAGGTTTGAGAAAAAGCAAAGAGCTAGGGCAGGTTAAGGATAAGGTTTATACCTTACAAGAAGCCATTCCTTCAAGACTGGGAGAGATAGCTGTTTCACCTAATACAAACACAGAGAGTCAAGCAAAATGAGGGAAAAAAGGAATATGTTCCAAATGAAAGACAAGATAAAATATCAGGAAAAAATAACCACTTTAATGAAATGGAGATAAGTAATTTACCTGATAAACAGTTCAAAGTCATGAAGATACTCACCAAACTTGGGATAAGTGTGGATGCACACAGTGAGAACTTCAATAAAGAGACAGAAAACTTAAGAAAGTACCAAACAGAAGGCACAAGGCTGAATGATACAATAAATAAACTGTAAAATACATTAAAGGGATTCAATAGCAGACTAGATGATGCATTAGAAAGAATACATGGTCTGGAAAACAGGGCAGTGGAACTTACCCAAACAGAGCAGTCAAAAGAAAAAGGAATTTTAAAAAGTGAAGATAGCTTACAGGACCTATGAGACAACACCAAGTGGAACAACATTTGCATTATAGGGTTCCCAGAGGAAGGAGAGGAAGAAAGGGGCAGAAAAGCTATTTAAAGAAATAATGGCTAAAAACTCCTTAACCTAAGGAAGAAAAAAGATATTCAGATCCAGGAGGCCCAGAAAGTTCCAAACAAGATGAACTTAAAGAGGCAGATCCAGCTTAATGGTGATGACCTCCTTTAGCTATTGTTTGTCTAGAAAGCTCTTTATCTCTCCTTCAATTCTGAAATATAATCTTGATGGATAGAGTATTCTTGGTTGGAAGTTTCTTTGCCTTCAGCCCTTTGAACATATCATGCTACTCCCTTCTGGATAGCAAAGTATCTGCTGACAGATCTGCTGATACTGTTATGGGTGCTCTTTTGTATTTAACAAGTTGTTTTCTCCTGCTGGTTTTAAGATTCTCTCTTTATCTTTAACTCTGGACATTTTAATTATGATGTAATCATAACCACACACACATACACACTACAGTCCAACATTTCTGTTGAACATAGATACAAAAATCCTCAGCAAATTTTAGCAAACCAAATTCAACTATATTAAAAGGATCATACACCATGATCAAATGAGATTTATTTATTCTAGCGATGCAAGGATGTTTCAACATCTGCAGATTAACATGATACACCACATTAACCAAATGAACAAAAGTTCATATGATCATCTCAATAAATACACAAAAGCACTTGACAAAATTCAACATCCATTAATGGTAAAAACTCTCAACAAAGTGGGTATAGACAGAATGTACTGCAAGTCAATAAAAACCATATATGACAAGCCACACTAACATCATACTCAACATTGAAAAGCTGGAAGCTTTTCCACCAAGATCAGGAACAAGACAAGGATGCTTACTCTTACCACTGTTTTCCAACATAGTATTGGAAATCTGAGCTAGAGCAATTGGGCAGGAAAAAGAAAGAAAATCATCTAAATGGAAAAGGAAAAAGTAAAACTGTCACTATTTGAAGATGACATGACATGATTTTATATATAAAAAGTCCTAAAGACATCATCAAAAAACTGTTAGAACTAATAAACAACTTGATTCAAGTTGCAGTGTACAAAATAAATATGTAGAAATCTGTTGCATTTTTACAAACTAACAATGAACTATCAGAAATAGAAATTAACTGGGGCACCTGAGTCACTCAGTCAATTAAGCATCTGAATTCAGCTCAGGTCATGATCTCACAGTTTGTGAGTTCGAGCCCCACTTGGGATCCTCTGTCCTCCTCTCTCTCTGCCCCTCCCGAGCTTGTACTCTTTCTCTACTCTCTCAAAACTAAACATTAAAATAAAGAAAGAGAAATTAAGAAGACAATCCCATTTACAACTGTCTCGAAAAGAATAAAATACCTAGGAACAAATTTAACCAAGAAGGCAAAGTTATGTTGAACACTATATTGATGAAAGAAATTGAAGAAGACACAAATAAATGGGAAAAAACTTCATGCTCATGGATTGGAAGAATTAATATTGTTAAAATGTCTACAGTTTCTAAAGCAATCTACAGATTGAACGCAATCTCTTATCAAAATGCTAGTAACAATTTTCTCAGAAATAGAACAAACAATCTTAAAACTTGTGTGCAGGGGCGCCTGGGTGGCTCGGTCGGTTAAGTGTCCGACTTCGGCTCAGGTCATGATCTCGCGGTTCGTGGGTTCGAGCCCCGCGTCGGGCTCTGTGCTGACAGCTCAGAGCCTGGAGCCTGTCTTCGGATTCTGTGTCTCCCTCTCTCTCTGACCCTCCCCTGATCACGCTGTCTCTCTCTCAAAAATAAATAAAACATTAAAAAAAAAATTAAAAAAAAAAAAAAAAACTTGTGTGCAACCACAAAAGATCCCAGATAGCTAGAGGTATTTTGAGAAAGAAGAATAAAGCAGGAGGCATCATCCTCCCTGATTTCAAATTAGGCTACAAAGCTATAATAATCAAAACAGTATGGTATTGGCATAAAAACATATAAATGAAGCATTGGAACAGAATAGGGAGCCCAGAATAAAATAACACACCTGTGGCCCATTAATTTACAACAAAAGATCTAAGATTATACAAAGGGGAAAGGATGGTCTCTTCAATAAATGGTGTTGGGAAAACTGGACAACTATATGCAAAAGAATAAAAATGGACCACTATCTTATACCATACACAAAAATTAACTCAAAATGGATTAAAGACTTGAATGTAAGAACAGAACCATAAAACTTCTAGAAGAAAACACAGGCTTTTTGACATTGGTCTTGGTGGTATTTTTTGAATCTGACTCCAAAGGTAATGCCAACAAAAGCAAAAATAAACAGATGGGACTAAGTCAAACTAGGAAGCTTTTGCATAGTGAAGGGAACCATCATTAAAAAAAAAAGGCAACTTACCAAATGAGAGAAGTTATTTGCAAATCATATATCTGCTAAGGGGTTAATATTCAAAATATATAAAGAACTCATACAACTCAACAACAACAACAACAACAAACACCAAAGCAAGCAGTAAGATTTAACAAATGGGCAAGGGATCTGAGTAGACATTCTTCCGGAGAAGACATACAGATGGCCAATAGGCACAGAATATCAGCACAAGGGAAATGCAAATCAAAACCACAATGTGATACCGCCTCACACCTGTCAGAATGGCTGTTATCAAAAGGATAAGAAATAATAAGCATTGGTAAGGATGTGGAGAAAAGGAAACCCTTGTAGAAGTTTTGGTAAATATATACACAATGGAATATTACTCAGCTATAAAAAGAACAAAATCTTGCCATTTGTGACAATATGGATGGACCTTGAAGGTAAGTGAAATAAGTCAGACAGAGAAAGACAAACACTGTATGATTTCACTTATATGTGAAGTCCCAAACCAAAGCAAACAAACAAAACAAAGCAAAATGAAACTCATAGATACAGAGAAGAGACTGGTGGTTGCTAGAAAGGAGGGGCGTTAGAAGGTAGGCAAAATGGGTGAGGGGGGTCAAGAGGTACAGCCTTTGAGTTATAAATAAGCCAAGGGGATGTAATGTATAGCACGGTGACTATTGTCAATAATATTCTATTACAAATCTGAAAGATGCTAAGAGAGTATATCTTAAAAGTTCCCATCACAAGAAAGTTTTTGTAACTCTATATAGTAATGGATGGTATCTACATTTATGGTGGTGGTCATTTTGCAGTGTATACAAATGTTAAATTGTGTTGTACACTTGAGACTACTATAATGTTGTATATAAGTCATACTTAAAAAAAGATTTCAAATGAGTGACTACACATTGCTTTGGGAAGTCTACGCAATTTAAAAATAATGCTTCTGAATTAAAAAGAATAGAGCAGTCAGTAGAGCATGCTGATCACTGAGTGTGGTTTTGTCTGCTATTGTAACGAATATTTAGTGCTATTAAGCAAGTTTAAATGAATAAAAGTTTCTTCACTTTATTTTTTGGACTACATCTCTAAGTTTACACACATAATATATCTATACCCACTTGCTAGAGATAAATAAACTCTTATTGTAAATATGCCCTGAAGGCCTCAAATAGCACTCAATTTCTTTTCAATGATCTATTGTTCTCTTAAGTTAGGAAATGAGACTAAAGTTAAACAGATCCTTCAAGTGCAGGATCTATTTAGGCAATTCCAGCATGATGATTAGAGATGAACACATGGGGGGTGAGAATTGATGGCACAGAGATAATTGGGGAGGGAGAGGCCTGAACTCGGGGCATGCATTTTGATATAAAGTGTAACATTTGTTATAAATCACCCTCAAGGATGTTATTGATATGGCATGTAAGGTAAAGATCTTCATTGTTTTTCAAGGCATGGCTGTAGGTGTTCCTCATCTCTTCTTCTAGACCTCTCTGTGACTGATGGGACTGCCTGAAACTGACCAGCAGTCAGGGGCCATACACTGGTGGTATGGCCATTTCACCCTCTGTGGTAGTGCTAAGAAGTGACCAACCTCTGTCACCTCACACTTTATCGCAATATGATTTTCAAACCCAGCTACAGGTGAGGATTACCTGGGGAGCCCTCATACGTAGCTCTCTGGATCTCACTTTATACCCAGTCAATGAAGACTCAGGAATCTTTTTAAAACACCCCTGGGTAGATTTTATTGTTAGTCTTTGGAGGGACCATATTTCACTCAGTTTAACTGGTTCAAATGGAGGTATGGAGGTATGGAGCTATGTATCAAGACACACACGCATGCCTGGGCCCACAGACACACACACATTGTCATAAATAATTACACTACAGGTTCATTTAATCTTGTGGATTTTATCTCACGATAGTACCCTGGGCACTTTTGGAGGCAGACTATAGATATTACAGAGATAACAAAAATATTCCCGGTTTCTCCATCATAGCTCTATTAGATACACACATTGTATTATGGATTTTCTCCAACCTTCTGGTGAATCTATAATAAGAGACACTTATGATCTTCACTTAAATATATATCTAGTAACACTGAATAATGTATGCGAATTATAAGCCACTTACTTGATAAAGTTTACTTACTATTTTGGAGAAAATTCTACTTCCTAATGTGTACTTCAATGTTTCCTTAAATTTGCTAACACCGAGGCTCATGAATTGTTCCAGTCATTGGAGGAGAGAGTGTAAGGCAGGGGATGGTCATCTATGAACTTAGTTCTAAGCTTAAATCTTTACTTTGCCAGCTGGGAGACCTTTGAAAGTCATGATATTCTTTCTCGATTTTTTCCCCTATATTGGATCATCTTGAAATCTCGAAATCTTGAAATCTCCTTGAGCTCTATATTCTGTGATAATAATCATTTATTAAGTCATTGATAGTGTTGTCTTGGCCACTGTCCTGCTGGTGTTTACCGGTTAGGTAGAGTGACATGACACCTCCATGAAATGATAGGTGACATGCAGCATAAGAAGTAACTGGGATTGTGCAGAGCAGCCTTCTTTAAGATCATAGGTGGGTTGACAAGGGAAGGCTTGTGATAGGTAGTTAGAACTGGGCCAGGGCCATAAGGAAGAGGATTTAAATAGGCAAAAAAGAGTGGAGAGGGCATTCCAGGTCAAATGGGAAGTCTGGAAGTTGGAATATACATGCACTGAACTACTCAAGCTTTCCATTCCCCGTGAAAGAAATCTCCCCATGAAGTAAAACTCCCTCTTCTGCATTCCAATTGCAATTCTCATTGCAATGACCTTATTATAGTATTTATCATTATTTTTCCGATGTTTTTTTCCCTTAGACCACAGGATCATTTTCCATTTACCTTTGCATTGCCAAGACCCAGCAGACATCTTGTAGCCAATAGATTGACATTATGGATAGGGGAAACAATAAGAACATTGGGAGGTAGGACTGGTATAATGAATGTCATCGTACATCATGCAGGACCCCATGGGGCCCAAGTACTCATCTCCCAGCTATTAGGAGTGTTGGTGGTTGATGGTGGTCTACCCAATCACTTTTTGGGTATTGGTCTCAGCTGAAGGTCAGGTCCCCTGCCCACAAAGGGTCCATATCCAGTGGCTGGCCAATGCAAGACCATAAAACCTAAGTCTCTTTCCCTCCAAGTGAACAATTTTGAAGTGCTGTCACAGTGCAGGAGCTACCTGTGGGATTGCTGGATGTCTTTGTTGAATCTGCATTGCAGCTCAACTCTCCCATCTGTTCAGCCCTGCTTCCTTCACCTCCTCCTGGTGTTCATCCTAAGGGCACACTCCATTAAATTTCTGATATGCAAATTTCTACCTCAGAGTCTGTTTCTCACAGAATTCAATCTAAGACAGCTGGTATGGGAGTCTAATTTTGGATACTATAGAGGATAAGGTTGGAACGACCCTGCTTGAGCCCAAATGACACCTTCATGAGAATCAAAAGGGGTTGCCCTTGCTCATCTGTCAGAAAATTGTTGACCGAAATATACAAACCTACAGTGATTACGAAGGTGGAAGGCACTCCCATAGTTAATCAGTGCTTTACAACTGAGCTACACAATGGAAATTGGCAATCTTGAAATGGAAAGACAGATTTATGCCAGATTATGAGGACTTTACTAATCAATCTGTGGATTTTATCTTCTCAATACTATCTCTCATTTTTGCTGACATTCCAGGGCCTTACTAGTTTTTAAACCCAATTTAAGTAATGATTCTTTTCGTTGATGCTATAAGCAAATTTGCTATCAGTCCATAACATCCTTGAAATATATCCCTGGGAGTTTCTCAGTTCAGTGTTATGTGCAATTTACCTGTATTTAGCATTACAGTGTGGAGGGCGGAAACAACCTATGGTTTCTCATGTATCTGTATGTTTACTCACTGGGAAACATCTTCAACAGAAGGGAAAGTCTCCTAAATATGGTCCCTGGGACTTCTTAGGCTAAATATTACACAGTACGTTGAATTCTTGGCCCAAGGATGGCAAGTATAGTATAACACCAGCACCCTCACATGTCTGTGCAGAAAATGAAAGCTGAGAACCATTTCCCAAATTTGGTTCCAATGTAAGTCTTCCTTAAATTTCCCTAGATTAATTAATTTAGGCATATGGGTATTCTACAATACTTTCCTTGTAACACTAAATCACACAAAACTAGCATGTATGTTATGGACAGGTCAGATTATTAAGATCGGATGCTTTAAAGATTGGTTAGCATAGAATCTACCTCATATTAATGTTTCCTTAAAACCCTCTTATCATACTAAAAAATCTTTCAACTGCTTTCTATTTTTATGTTTTTTATCAGTAGAATTTTCCTTTTGATGTTTTCAGTCAGAATCCTTCAAATATTCTGCCCCATTCCAGTGAGAGGAAGTAAATTATTCCTTACCATCAAGAAGATAAAATCAGTAATAGAACAACCACTGTAGATCAGCTGGTACCTTTTTCTTTGACAATATGCTTCATTTTGATAACAGAAGGATTTGGCCACCTTGCTCAACCCAATTTAAACTTCATACAGGGTCATAAACTAGTAACGAGAAACTGGATTTTCAGTTGCATTCTGCGGGGAATTTTTTTCCAGCCCTAATCTGTAGCTTTGGGCATCAGCCTCTGTATACTGGCTTTTTGATAGGCAGGCTATAGATGCATTGCATCAAAAGGTACAGCTTTGGTGGGTTGCCTTTTCTAATGTGCAGTAAATAAGAAATTTATGATTATCCTAAGATTCCCTTTTGAATGACATGAACTCAAAGACCTGGCATAGTGGATTACTTAGGAATCTCACACCCACTGTGTCCCCCAAATGAGAGGAATATGGAACCTCTAGAAGTATATATATTTTTAGTAAGTGTTTTATTACTCATAATCTCAACTAATATTTAAGTTTATTTGCTGAAGATGTGGATTAGAACATGTAGGTATATGTCTTCACTTTAATATATGACTTAGAAATTCATGACCACTTCAAAAATAATGACATGTTTCAAAATGTGATAGGAAGCAGTATTATCTCCTCCAATTCTGTTTCTTGCTCAAAAAGCCCTCCTTATTCTTACATTGATGGAAAACACCAACCAGTAATCACCTGCTCTTTCTCCTGCTAAGGTTACAGTCTCTCTGGACAGAAACTTTAGTAAAAGCTAAACTTGGTAATGGGGACAGGATTTCAGTCTAGTGAAAGAGGAAATAAAAAATAAATAAACAAAAGAGAAAATGAAGCCCATTACTGCCCTGTCTCTATCATGTGAAGTGTGAAACTTTGCCACAGATTATCACCTGTTTGTCAGTTACATATTTGAGAGTTAACTTTGGGAGTAAAAAATAAAGGAAATATTTACTATCAATAAAGAGGAGAAAGACATTTTACCAGGCAATAATTGGTATAATTCTTAGCTCAACTGTCATTTTATAGAAACCAAAAGCTCAAACTCTGTAGCTCATTATTACAAAAGATAATTTGGGCTTTGAATTCTGCAGGTGTCTCAGGGTAAAATGCAATCAGCATTAATTAAAATATTCCTGCTTATAATTATGCCTATGATAGGTTCAGAAGAACAAAAACTGCCATAAAACAAATGCTGCAAAAAAAATTAAACAAAAATAAAGGCTCTGTAGAGTCAAACTGTTTCAAATCATTTACCTAAATATGCACATTCATGTTTATGTTAGTTTATTCAGCGTTTTTCCTTCATGGATTGTTACTGCTCCCTTATATCGTATTCTTCCATAATCAAGCTTTTCCTCAAATCTCACCGATCCCATGAAGCTTTTCTGAAATTGATAACATTTTCCTACTGTTCTCCTCTTCACCTCTGCCCATTGCTTTTTATTTATTTATTTATTTATTTATTTATTTATTTATTTATTTATTTAAATGTTATTTGAGAGAGAGAGAGAGTGCACGTGAGCAGGGGAAGGCGCAGAGGGACAGAGAATATTAAGTAGGTTCCATGCTCTGTGTGGAGCCTGACTCGGTGCTCAATCCCACAACCCTGGGATCATGACCTGAGCCAAAAGCAAGAGTCGGACACTCAACTGACTGAGCCACCCAGGTGCCCCTGCCCATTGCTTCTTAACCTGCAGCTCCTTCACTCACACATTTTTCTTGTGTGTTCACCATAGTTCTGCCTTTGATCTTGTCTTTTTGTTCTATGTGTTTTTCCTGGGCATGCCTTTTACAGGAACAAAGGATACCTAACCTCTAGTCCTAAATTGTCATCCTCATCTCTGCCTGGATGTCCTGTAGACCTTCAAAGTGAAGATGTCTAATACTGTGCTCATGTCTTCCCTTCCCAAACCTGCTCAAGTTCCATATTCCAACCTTGTCTAGTGATATCGTTACTGAGACATTCTTCCTGTCTCCTCTTTCACTGAGCTTCTAAATCTTAATTAAATCTGTCTCAGACAAAGCATTTTCTTCCATTCCTAATGCCTGGTTTAGTTCAGGCTTGCACCATCTTTTGTCTGGACCATTTCAGAAGCTTCCTCTTTTTGATGTTCCTATTGCCAGATCATTCCCCCATTATTGCAAATTCCACATTACTGTCTGAGATACCTACAAAACTAATACAACTTTGTTATTCCCCTATTTCAAACCTGCAGTAGTTGTCTTTTGCTTATAGGATTAAATACAAGTTTGTAAGTTAGGAAAAATTTGGTAGTTAATAAATGCCCTTAGCCATATGGTTACTATCTTTCAGCTTCATACTCCCACCCACCTACATTGCTCTCCAGCCTACCCTTGGCTCCAGTCCAGCCAATATTTCCCTAACATAAGCTTTTTAAATTTTTCTCCTCAATATTGTTTTCTTTGCCTGGAATGATTTTCCTTTTCTTCCTTCACCTATCAGGTTTTAAAAATAAAATTTGTTTATTGAGACTATTTGAAGTTTACTTTTAAAATTACTTTTCATTTTGTGCAAACCTTTGAGTAGAAAGTTTTAAAACCCCATCAGCTTATTCTCAGAGTCAAAAGTATGGGCTTACAATTTCAGAGCTGATAAAAAAAAATCATTCATAAGTCCAATAACAATGAGACAAAGGGATTTTCCCCCAGCATTTTTCTCTGGAAAAAAAAAAAAAAGTCATCTTCTTCCAACCCATAGAGGAAACACAAATAGCTCCAATAAATTCTTACTCTCCCAGATGCCATGGCTGATACTTATTTGGAATACAGAAGACTATGAGCCATAAAAAAAGATGTTACTAGAGTGACTGCAAAATTAATCAATGCTGTCTATGATTCAGAATAAATTAAAATGAAGATTAGGTGTTAAATGTTCTGAAGCTGCTATGTAAAATGTTGATGATTAAGGAATATATTTTACTTTTTATTATGGAAATTCCCAAACATAGAATTAGCATAAGGAGAACAGTATAAATGAATTTCCATTCACCAATCAACCAACTTCAAGAGTTGGTGACTTTGGCAATCTGGTGTCATCTATCACCCACAATCTTATTTTCTGGAGTATTTTAAGGTAAAATTGCAGTCATTAAAACATTTTATTTGTGAATGCTTCAGTTTGTAACTCTGACATAAAGGATTATTATAAACTTAATAACAAATCATTATATTACCTAACAAAATTAGCAATAATTCCTTAACTACCATTATTAACACATTATATTTTTATCCATATCAATTTATTATTAAATCACTATTAACAACAATTTCTTACTAACCCATCTAATCTGTTTTTATATTATTATCTCACAAATGGCTTTTTACAGCTGTTCAAATGAGGTCTATATATTATGTTTGGTTGATATGTTTCTTAAGCATCTTCTAATCTATGGCAATTCACCCAATTCCTTTTTTTGTTTATATCTATTTGTTGAAGTGTTAGGCCATTTAACCCACAGGATTTGTCATATTCTGAAAAATCTCTACTTATTTTTTAAGACTGAACTCATATGTTCTCTCTGGGATGCTGTCACTGACTCCCAAAGACAGATTTTTCCAACCTCTGAGTTCCCGTAGCACTAAGTGCGTGCAATCATCAGGTTGTTGTACAGTTGTTTACATGTCTTTCTTTTCCAGTAGATTAGAAGGTCCTTGACCACAGGAACACTATTTTATTCGTCTGTATTCCCAGGGCTTACAGTCCAACATGACACATAAATACTGCTTCATAGCTTTTTGCTAAGTGAATGAGGAAATGAACAAATAAGATAGAAGACAGAACATACTTGAAGAAAGGAGTTGGCATAGAAATATGATCATTAGAAAAGGAGACAAGGTAAAATTTAGTTAATATTTTCCATACTTTATAGGGTGTATCAATTGCTTCTACCCCAAACTGCCTAATTCTTGCATGAAAAATGATATTAAAAATCTACCATTTGTAGGACTTTATAATCCTAGGGGTTTCTTTTTTTTTAGGTTTTTGATTTTGAAATAATTATAGTTATATAGGAAAATGCAAAAATAGTACACTGAGTCTTGGAAATTCTACATCCAGTTTCCTCCCACTGTAACATCATATGTAACTGCTGTAAATATCAAAATAGGATATACTGTTAATTATTATAGTTTTTTTCCAGTTTTTATATGAACTTGTCATGTTTGTGTATTTGTGAGTATGTGTATGTGTGTAAAATCTATGTAATCTGATAGAACCCTAGTTTTGATGAAAGATTTACCTCCAAGTTTAAAATTATTTGAATCATAAAGTCACACAGAAAAAATAGTATTAGTTCTAGTTCAGATTTTGATGCCATTGGTGCAGTTCAATCTTTGTATACCTCTTTTGTTTCAAATACACAACAATAAAATATAAAAAGAGTGAATAAAAAAAAAAGATATTTATGGGTTCCAAAGGTGAGTTAGGTATATGCAAACTCAGCAATAGGAAAGAAACAACAATGGCAAAGTAAGATGAAATCTCAGGTAGTCTCTGGTGTGGAAGCAGGCAGTGGCTATGAGGATTTTGCTCTCTAGAGATAAAGGTAGAGGAAGACTTTCCACAAACTACGCAAGACAAGGGTACTGAAGTTTCTCCCTTTTACATGTGAAACTGGGGTATGGCTAAGGACTTGCTGTCTGAAGGTGTAGCTTCACAGGAAGCTCCGAAGGCTCTGGGTGGTGAGAGAACAGACACTCATCTTCAAAATAAGAACAGATCAAGCTGCTTGTTGCTCTGTGTCTGAATCTGTGATATCCTCAGCATCAGAGAGGGAGAGTGCTGAAGTTCAATCTAAGATCTCATCTTCAACTGAAAGCCTAGGGTTAGTGGTGGGGGTAGGGACAGGAGCAGATGACCAAAGGCTGGACCTGGAGAGGGTGAATTTAGAAGAAAGAGGGAAAAATAAAAATTTCTCACTCAAAATGAGTTCCCTAATGAAAATTCTAGAATATATGGATATCTTCATCTAAGCAAGATGGATGACAAAACAGCAATTGGAACTGAATTTATTTCAGATTCTTAAAAAACTATGAGCCTAACAAAATCTTTAAATCATGAATGTTTATGATACTCCAAAAGGAAATTTTAAAAAATCCACTGAAAAAGAAGAAAAATTTCTAAAAAATAACCATGCAGAGATAAAGGAAGAATAGTTAGATTAGGGAAAAAACCACTACAGATTTAAAAAAAAAAAAGCCCAGCCATTGAAATAACTATCAATAAATGAGATTGTTTCTACATTGCAAGAAGGGGGAAAAAAAGGGAAGGAGGAAAAGAGGGAGAAAGAGAGAGAGATAGAGAGTTAAGACACATATAAGATAGAATAAAATCTCCAAAATATATCTGGTAGTGGTTCTAGAAAAAGAGAGTAGAGGGAATAAAGAATAAATAATATTTGAAGAGATAATGGGAATATTTACAAAACTGAAGAAAAATGAGTTGTCATATCAAAATTCTACTCTAAATATTGATCAAAGTAAATAAAAATAAATCCAGACTTAGATACACTGAAGATGAAGAATCTTTATTAAAAGCTATCAGAGGAAAAATGAAAAATTACCTTCAAAGTAATTAGACTTATAGCAGATTTCTTATTACCAAATATTGATACCAGAGGCAGTGAAAAATAGCTTAAAACTGTTCAGAAAAGAATGTTCATACCAGAATCTTTAAAACTTTATATTGAATTATTTTGAGCCTATCCAAAAGTAGAGTCAACCTAAAATTGTATATTCAGCTAAAGAAGCATACAAGAGTGAACACAAAGAAAAATGTTTTTGAACATAGAAAGACTAAGGGAATTCACCATGCAAGACCCTCACCCAATAAAGGCTTGCTTCAGCAAGAAGAAAAATGAACTCCAAGAGAAGATGTAAGTTTTAAGGAAAGGTGATGAACACAAAAACTCATACGTCAATAATTTTAATCAACTGTGTAAAAAAAGACCAAACAAAACTTGTATGTATATTTGAAATGGGCAAAACTCTAGGGGAAAATAACAATATGGAGGATGTTCATTCCATGACTAAAGTGTGACACGGCTACAAGGAAGAGAATGGCTATTTTGAATACATTCAGACTGTTAAAAATACATATTTGATATACCTGTTAAACATTAAGGGCAATAGAAGACATGTGGGTTGGAAAGGAAAAAATAAAATGTTCCCTTTTGCATATTACATAATTGTAAATACTAACAATGAACATGTGGGAATCAAAATTTGAAAACATAATACATTTACTCCAAAGAAAATTAAATTCTTAGGTATAAACCTAATAAAACATGCACAGGGATCTGTATGCTGCAAATTACAAAATGCTGAGAAAAGAAATCAAAGCAGCTCTAAATAAATGAAGAGACAAACTATGTTCATACAGATATGCCATTGGAAGGCTCAACAAGGAATGATATAATTTCTCCCCAAATTGATTTAATGCTATTCCTACCAGGATCCTACCAATGATTCTGCAAACATAGACAAATCTATTCTAAAAAATTATACAGAAATGCAGAGGCCCCAGAATAGGTAACATAATCCTGAAATAGAATAAGGTGGGAAGAATCACTCTACTACTCTATATTAAGTTCTCCTATATAGCTATAATAATCAATACAGTGTGGTATTGAAGGAGAGATGGATACAGTGGAACAGGATAGAAAATCCAGAAAAATGTGCCCAACTGGTTTTTCACCAAGGTGCTAAAGCAGTTCAGTAGAGGGAGATAGGCTTTGTACACATGCCTCTGGAGCTACTGGACACAGGCAAAAAATGAATCTCGACCTAAATCTCATACCTTGTTAAAAATTAACTCACCATGAATTATGGACACTAATGTGAAATGTAAAACTGTGAAACTTTTGAAAAAAGCACAGGAAAAGGTCTTTGGAGTGTATGGCCAGGCAAAAGCTTCTTAGACTTGACACCGAATGTATGATCCATAAAAAGAAAGATTGACACATTGGATCTCATGAACATTAAAAGCTCTGCTCTGTTAAAGACCCTGTTAAGAGGATGATAAGATAATGTTTTGGACCGGGAGAAGATATTTGCAAGCCACGTATTCAACGAAGAAGCAGTACCTAGAATATATAAATGAACTGTCAAAATTCAACAGTAAAAAAGCAAAGAGCCAATTAAAAATGGCCAAAAGACATGAACAGACATTGTACTGAAGAAGATATATAGATGACAAATATCCACTTGCAAAACTATCCAACATCATTAGTTATTATAAAAGACATGCAAAATAAAATCACAGTGAGATCTCATTACATATCCATAAAAATAGCTAAAATAAAAATAGTGACAACTGTCAATGCTGGTGAGGATACCGAGAAACTAGATCACATATACATCATTGGTGGGAGTGTACAGTGATACAGCCACTCTGGAAAACAGTTCGGTAGTCCCATGTAAAACTACATATGCAACTACTATACAACCTAGCGTTTATACTTGAGCATTTATCTCAGAGAAATGAAAACGTTTGTTTATAACAAAAACTTGTACACATACATATATTTGTAATAGCTTCATTTATAATAGCCAGAAACGGCAAACAATTTAGAGGTCTTTCCACAGGCAAGTGGTTAAGCACACTGGGGTACACCCTTATCAAAGAAACTACCAGTACAGCGAGAAAAAAGACTAATTGTTATATGCACCCACTTGGATGAATCTACAGGGAATGATGCCCTGTGAAAAAGAGCCAATCCCAAACCTCTATATACTGTATGCGTCAATTTACATAACACTTTTGGAATAACAATATAGAAATGGAGAATAGTGATTTCCAGAGATCAGGGATGACGTGGAGGCAGGAGCAGAGGAAAAGGGGGTGGGTTATAATAGAAAGAATCCTTGTGATGGAATTGTTCTGTATCTTGACTGTAACGTCAGTACGTCAATACCCGGGTTATGATATACTGCATTATAGTTTTGCAAGATACAGATGCCAGTGGGGAAACGAGGTAAAGGTATACAGGCTCTTCTCTTTATAATTTCTTACAGCTCTGTGCAAATCTATATTCAAAATAAAACATTTAGGAGTTCCCGGGTGGCTCAATCAGTTAAGACTCTGACTCTTGATTTCAGCTCAGGTCATGATTGTGAGATTGAGCCCTGTGTGTTGGCTCTACTGGGCATGGAGCCTGCTTACGATTCTCCTTCTCCCTCTCCCTCTGCCTCTTCCCCACGTGCATGCACGCACACGCACGTTGTCTCTCTCTGTCTCTCAAAAAATAAAATAGATGAAATGAAATGAAATGAAATGAAATGAAACGAAACGAAACAAAACAAAACAAAACATTTGGGGTGCCTGGGTGGCTCAGTCAGTTAAGCATCTGACTTTGGCTCCGGTCATGATCTCGCGGTTTGTGAGTTCGAGCCCTGCGTTGGGCTCTGTGCTGACAGCTCAGAGCCTGGAGCCTGCTTCAGATTCTGTGTCTTCCTCTCTCTCTGCCCCTCCCATGCTCATGCTCTCTCTCTCTCTGTCTCTCAAAAATAAATAAAAACCGTTAAAAAAAAAAAAAGCAAAAACAACAACAACAACAACTAAGGGTAATCTTTAATGGAAGAAAATATTTGTGCAGTTTCCAAGTGAACAGTAAATACATACACTCATACATGCATTCATATGTGCACAAATACATAAGACCAAGAATATTTAAGACTATAGATTTAACAGAACTCAGGAAAGGAGAAAAAAGAAAGCAAAAATAAATACCTACCTACCTATATACATACATGTATACCTATATGCATACACATCTACTATGGAGAATAAAAACATAAAACGAAAAAGTCGAAGTTTGTCTAATAAATAAGAATGTATTGAGTTCACATATTAAAAGGCAGATGTCTCCTTCAGATTTTACATTTTATAGATGAAAAAACTGAAGCCCGTGGAGCCTACATGACTTGTGTTCTCAAAGCAAATTGGATACAGAGGCCGGAGTGAAACCCAGTCCCCCTAATTCCCATGATCGCATGCTAAAAATAAAAAAAAGTTTTACCCCCGAAATGACCTACTCCACCAAATATATCCCATTAGACTTGCCAGCATGCCTTGCGATATCCTCAAATCATAAAAGAAGTGGAATGTGCCTGAAAATGGAATTACATTTTTCTCCAGAGTGAAGACTCTTCTGTATTTCAAAGGTCATTTATTTTTCAATTTTGCCATTTTTCAATTTCTCAACATGTGGCTCTGGGAAACTACCCTGAATCTAAAACTCATGAGCATGATTACTCAAGCAGCTCAGTTCCACCTTTCAGCTCACAAAAACAGAGTTGCTTCCTCAGCCCTGAGGGTCAGGTTGGGGGTTTTTGATCCTTGAATTTAGGGGGCTCACCTCCACCTTGGGCCCCGTGAGGAAGACAAAATCATAAATTATGTGATCATTAAATGAGAGTGACCAAGGGCTCTGTATCTTAATTCATATTATTCTGTTTCCTTTCACTGTTATAAAAATAAATGAAGGGATACAAAGTAATATTATTAATTCTAGAGGCAACTATACTGGTTTGGAATTAATTAGAAGACCTACCTTTGCATTCATCAATGCCATTTCTTAGCTGTGTGATCAAGAACAAATTATTAGTCCAAGTAGGGCTTGGTTTCTTCATCTATAAAATGTTCAGCCCTTAAAATTCCCTGATTATGGGCCTCAGTGAGATGAGAAAGCCTCTGGCCTTCAACAGGCATTTAAATTTGAATTAAAAATTT
This sequence comes from Cryptoprocta ferox, assembly GCA_028646485.1. NCBI lineage: Eukaryota > Metazoa > Chordata > Mammalia > Carnivora > Eupleridae > Cryptoprocta > Cryptoprocta ferox. Next base: position 65,116,893 of record CM053569.1, read on the forward strand.
AAAAATGTGAATTATTTTGAAAAGACTTAAATGTGGCAGTAGTGGAACTATTTAATTACTCTAAAATTGTTTTCCCCTGAAAATTTCAAGTCAAATATTTTCTTCACACACATACATTTCTGGCACTGCTTACCCAGCTAGTGTGATTAATACTACCAGACAGTTACAGTGGAGGCAAGAAGATGTAGTGCTGAGGGTAACAACGGTCGACCGGGAGTGAGTGTCCAGCCAAACCACTAAACAGAATGAAGCTCAGATAAAGAGATTCAGACCAACAAAGCCAGAGCTCACTGCTCATGACAACTCTAGAACAGAGTGACTAACACCACCAACGGGACTGGTAGGCGAGAGGCAACAGTGACCAAGGACATGGACAAGCATGTGAAAACATCAAAATAAACAGCTGCTATAAAAATATAAGATATGGGCGCCTGCGTGGCTCAGTCGGTTAAGTGTCTGACTTCGGCTCAGGTCATGATCTCGCAGTTTTTGAGTTCGTGCCCTGCCTTGGGCTCTGTGCTGACAGCTCAGAGCCTGGAGCCTACTTCAGATTCTGTGTCTCCCTCTCTCTCTCCACCCTCCCCTGCTTCCACTCTGTCTCTCTCTCTTGAAAATAAATAAACATTTAAAAAATATATTTAAGATAATAAGTTGTGGTCATTATAAATAAGACGGACCTAAAATACTAGACCAAATGAGAGAGAGATGATTGGAATCAAAATGTAAAGGATTTCATGGCCTTAGTGTGCTCAAAAAGGAAGACAAATATATAAGTTGTTTAGACTTTTAAGTCCAGTAGGTGGATAAAACTTTAAGGGTAACCATGGAAAGACCAGAAATACATATTAGCTAGCAGGAGAGAAATGAAGAGAATAAAGGAAACTGATGAATTTCACTGAAAGCAGGGAAGGAGAAGGTAAGAAGGTAAAATCATTGTGAATAGAAGACACAAAATAAGAAATTTAAAAATTCTGTAATATATATATTATGTAATTTCATATCCATTAGATAAGAACATGAGGAGTAGGATAACTCATCAACTTTAGGGTAATGGTTACTCGGGAGGCAGGATGGGGAAAGCTGACACAAAGGTGCTTTAGTGATATCAGGAAAGTGTTATCTAGATTATTGTGTTGACTGCTTCATAATGTGTGCAAATACTTCACCACTATGCTGCACACCTGATACTAATACTGCATTGTATGTCAGTTATTCTCCAATAAAAAACTGTGTGAAACAAAAATGGGAAAATGCTATTATCTGTTCAATTTGGGTATAAGAGTATCTGTTATCTTATTTTCTATTGATGTGAAATATAGGGCAATAAAAAATCCATAAATTATATATGTTCATGAGGGCATGTGTATACAGGTTAACCAAAAGAAACTCTACCCTTTATTGTAAAAAAAAGTTTAATAAATAAAATACTCATTTATAAAATAGTGGAAGCATAATATGTGGTTTGGGGAAAGTTCTAGTGATGGTTTTGGATAAGGTAATCAGTGTGTCATTTGCTTGACACCTATCTTCCATTCCCTGCATCCTTCAGAGGCCGGGTGTTAGCTCCACAGTGCAACTTCTGCGTGATCTAATGCAGATAACTTGAAATAAGCAAAATACTGGTTTGGTGATTTTTTCAAGATAGGACCGCTTTCCTGAAATTCTCCATAATGAATCGATGGTGGAGAAAATCCCTTGAAGGCCTACCATGTCCTTTCATCTATGCCACAATTTTCAGGTCAGTGTACTGGGAATTGTTTTAGAAACAGACCTG
>CM053569.1:65119166-65264411 GCA_028646485.1 Cryptoprocta ferox
CAAGTTTCCCCTTTTTATAATAGCACTAGTGACATAAAATTAGAGGCCCACACCATTCCAGTTTGATCTTATTGCAACTAATTATATCTGCACAACCTCATTTCCAAATAAGGTCACATTCTGAGAGGTACTGTTGGTTAAGACTTCAATGCATGAAGTTTTGGAGGACACAAGTCAGCCCATAACACTATGGTTTCTATAACGTATTGAGACACTGTGATTCATTTTTTAATTTTTTCACTTGTTCCTTTGTTCATTTATTCATTTAACAAATATTTGTTGAAAGCTCACCATATGTCAGACAGACACTCTGCCAGGCATTAGAAGAAACAAAAAATGAGAGGGAAGGAGCTCGCTGCCTGTCAGGACACACAGGTGTACAATGAAAGAGATCTTTCATTACAAGTTTAAAAAGGATGACCCATTTTTCCCGACTACTTTTTTTTAAACTGGTCATGATCTGCCAGATTTGATAGAACCATTAGTCTAATTAACATGTCTACAAATTTCTTAAAAGTGCCTGTTACTAAATTTATCTGTGACCAAGATGTCTATTACATTGATTTTTACCATTTGTTATTTGTAAACTGTATTTTCCTGAACTTTGGGTAGATAAGAGGGCTCATGTGTTTACATTTCAGGGTCTGGAAAATCCAGTTACTATGCTCTTACTTAGCTATAAAAATGATTCCTGATTAAAAAAAAACTGATAAAAAGAGCATGAAACCTTCTCAAGAGGGATCCTTCTCTGAAACAAAAGGTTCAACTTTTTCCAGACAATAGATTAAGGAGCGAGTCAAATGAAAATATAGAAGAAATGGGGTGCCTGGGTGGCCCAGTTTGTTAAGCGTCCAACTTTGGCTCAGGTCATGATCTCACGGTTTGTGATTTTGAGCCCTGCGTTGGGCTCTGTGCTGACAGCTCAGAGCCTGGAATCTGCTTCAGATTCTCTCTCTCTCTCTCTCTCTCTCTCTCTCTCTCTCTCTCTCTCTCTCCCTTGCTCGCATTCCGTCTGTCTCTCTCTCAAAAATAAATAAACATTAAAAAAATTTTTTTAAATACAGAAGAAACAACAGGCAGAAGATATTTTCATCCAACTCCTGCTACATCACAGTGGCATTTTTAGTCTCTAAACAAACTGCACTGGAGAGCACTCAATGCTCTCCTTAAACAACCCCAAGTGACCTTATAAACTCTCCCTTTGCTGGGAGGACCAGCACATCAGGGTAAAGTCACACTGAAGTGCTAATGGACTGCTTTTAGAATGAGAGCCTCTCCAGCATGATGCCTTTAAATTCTTGTTAGGTTCAGTGTGTGTGTGTGTGTGTGTGTGTGTGTGTGTGTGTACATGTGTGAAATAAAAATCAGTTTTCTCTCATCATAAAATTATGCTTCATTTCTCTTAAATTCAATCACACAGCGCTCAATAACCTGTATTTACTTGTTCCTCTGTACAATACAAGATCAGCTGGGACTGGGGCCCCGGCTCAAGTGGTCCTTTGAGATTTAAGCAGTAAGAGAAAATTCTCTGCAAGCCCAGATCTCTGGATGCATGTAGGCATCATTGGCCTACGTGTGTGGAATGCAGGCTGGCTGCCTGCACGTATGTAAGTGCTGAGAGCATCGTATGTGTGTTTGCATAGCATAGTCATCTCATCAAACTGAGCAGCTCTGTCCACTTTGTGGAGGCTAAGGGCATTCTCTGCAGCCACCGTGAACTTTAAAATCACCAGTCACATCTAACTTGCCGAGCTGCAAACTAATGTGGAGAATTAAAGACAGTCATGCTATTGCCCAAACCAACACACCTTTGGAAATGATCTTCGAAAAAGTCAGAGGCTTAGTTGTGATCTCGGCATTTGGTGGATTTATAAGGAATCCTAAGTTTCAGGGTGAGGGTCATTTATACACAACACATATTTTTTTGAACAAATAAACATTCACAATGTTCCAAGCTACTAACTACATTATCTAAATAAATTTTTGAAAAGGAAGCATTAGTAAGTTAGTAATTTCCTTTCATTGCATTTTATGGTTGAAAGAGACTAAGAGAAGTTCAGGAATTTTTAGCTGAAGTTTCTCTAGCTAGTAAATTCTGCCGCAGAGATCCACCTAATTCTAAAATGGTTAGGTACCTTTTCCACTACATAACATTGCTTTAAAATCTCTGTTTATAGGGCTTTTCAACTCGAGGTCCACAGATGTCCAAGAAGTTTGGAGATGGAGTTCAGGGGCCCATGACTCAGAGGGGAAAACATTACATCTTCCTTTTCACTAAACTTGAACTGAATTTTAGCATTTGTTTCAATTATAAACGTCAGCAACAAACTTTAGAGGTCTTGTTTTTGTTTGATTGTATTCTTACGAGGTCGGTAAAGGACAGGAATAAGAACTGAATATTGGACAGCAAACAGCAAGAGGGGGCCCTCCTTGGCAATAGGAATCCAGGTTATACATATGTGTAGACTTTAAATAAGTGGGACTCATCCAGGTCTGAGAATCAGAATTATCTTTAGAGTTTGTTAAATATACAAATTCCTGGACGTTGCTCTACAGAAGTTTTGAGATAGCTGGTCTTGAGGCAAGTTCTGGTCATCTGCACCGTGATACACTTACACAGAAGGTACACAATTAGTGCTCTGAAGGGGAGGATGGGTGCATAATTAAATAATGAACAAGAAGGAAAAGCAGCGAAAGAAGCAGCAGGACCAAGAGACAGTGAGACTACTGGCCCCAGCTAAGCAACTATGAGGTCACACTGGCTTTCTCCACCTCTCCCCATGCAGTTCCTATGTTGGGGACCTGCCTGGGACACAAATTACAGACAGTGCCTTAGTGATGTAGGCAACTATCAGGAAGTCTCCCTGTTAAATAAAAACATGTAGGACACGAATAGAAAAGAAGCTGAGGCTAACATTAAAAAGACCTCCATTTCCCCTGCTCATGACCTTCAATTTCCCTTCCCAACCCTTCGCTCAACACACACCTTAACAGATGTAAGAACAGTATTTTGGGTAGACTTGGCAGGGGCGGGGGTCTATGGATTTTCCCAAGAGTAGCTTCAGGGTTGAGGACTGTTTTGTAAGTACTGTTACTGAGTTCCATTTTTGCCTGATGGCATTTTATTTATTAAGAGCATTTATTAGTGACAGCTGAATGGATTTTTCTTGTACTTATATACCACATAGGAAGTGAAAAAGGAATTTTCTATGACATTTGTCTCATGCTCTATTTGATATTTATTGGAGCCAGACTAGAATCTACACATGTTAAAAATAATCACCTCATTATGAGGCCATTTATTGCTAGTCAAGCCACCTTACTTCCTGTAGAGAAATAACATGCTACGTGCACGAAGGCTACTAATGGTGGCAAAAAAAAAAAAAAAGACATAAGAGAGGATGAGAAGGGAGAAAAGTGGTTGCCAGCATTGCAGCTCACTTGTTTTCCTAGTAGCTACTGGTGTTGTCAGAAAGGCTTTTTTATTCTAAAAAAACCAGAAAGCAGATATTCAGGTATGTCTAATATAGGGAGGTGTAAAATAATGGCTGTCAATGATCGCTTATACACTCAAAAGGATTTACTTAATAAAACAGGACTTCATACTGTTGCTTCTTAACTAGTAATGTTTTCCCCTCCCTTGGGCCCAAACTCTAGCAATGTCAAAAATGATGAGGATTATGGATATTCTGGGTAATCATATTAAGGATGCATTCTTAGATTTCTCGAAGCTGAAAGCAAAATGTTGGAGAGTAGATTCTCTCAGACCTCAGGAACTGAGTCAGGGGTTCTCACCCTGACCTCACTGGGGCACGTGACCAGTACTGCTCAGGCTCCTTAGGCCTGCCTACCACATCCTCTTCTAGGAAAGTGTCCCCACCCATACCTCCTTCCACTAAGCAGCCATGTACTTCCTGTGGTCACAGATAATTGACAGGAAGGGGTAGTGGATTCAAAAAGAGCCATCTGGCTTAGAAATGGGCCTAATGCCAAAAGATGAGTTAGGTCAGTGAGATTCATCCTCTTGGAATTTCAAAACATGGGCGTGTCGTCAGGAGAAAGCAGAGGCCAAAGGGTTATGATTTGGAGGAGGGCTGGGGTGCCCTGTCTATAGTAAGTCTACGTCATGAAGGAGCAGAAACTATGAGTACACCAAGGAAATCAATTGATAGAGAAGGAAAAGAGGCATAGAGCAACAAAAAGAACTGCAATGTCATGGTGAGGGCCAAGTGGGAATTATTTCTGTTTATTTTCCATGATGCTCAGCTGAGTCTAGTTCTTGTTCTTGGACTGGGAGAGCTATGCTTGCTTCCTCTCAGTAAACCATCCTTTATCTGAGAAACATTAAGTGAGACTCCTTTGCTCACAAGCAAACATGTTAGGTTAGACAAACTCACTTCAAAATGCCAAGCTCAAGGCTTCACAGATGGGGTTTAGAAGTCTGAATCTCTGAATTCCAGTATTTGACACTTTTGATCTATAAAATGTCAATTTCATTTGGTTCAACCTGACATGATGTCTTATGCAGACGACCCTGGGCCTGCATAGAGAAGGGGGCTCAGTTTTTTAATTCCTACACCTTCCACTCATTTTAGGCCTAGCTAAGAAATTACACTTCTCTGATCCATGCTTTTTATGTCTCCATAAACTCATTTATGCTATTCCCTAGCTTTTATACCTGTAAATTCTTTTCATCTTTTTTTCTTTTAAATTCAAGTACAATTAACATACAGTGTTATTTAAGTTTCAGGGGTACAATATAGTGATTCAATAATTCCATACATCACTCAGTGTTCATCATAAAGTATACTCTTTTAAAAACTTTTTTAATGTTTGTTTATTTATTTTGAGAGAGGGAGAGAGCTGTGGAGGGGCAGAGAAAGAGAGGGAGAGAGAGAATCCCAAGCAGGCTCCGCACTGTCAGCACAGAACCCAATGCAGGCCTTGATCTCACAAACTGTGAGATCATGATGTGAGCTGAAATCAAGAATCAGACATTTAACTGACTGAGCCGCCCAGGCGTCCCCATAAGTGTACTCTCAATCCCCTTCACGTATTATATCAAGCCCCCCACGCACCTCCCCTCTGGTGGCAACCAGCCATTTGTTCTCTATATTTAAGAGTCTGTTGTTTTGTCTCTTTTCTTTGTTTTTGTTCCTTAAATTCTACATATGAATGAAATCACATGATATTTGTCTTTCTTTAACTCATTTCACTTAGCATGATAGCCTCTAGCTCCACCCATGTTGTTGCAAATGGTAAGATTTCATTCTTTTTGATGGCTGAATAATATTCCCTTGTATATATACATCACATCTTCTTCATCTATTCGTTGATTGATGGACACTTGGGCTGCTTACACATCTTAACCATTGTAAATAGTGCTGCAGTAAACACAGGAGTGTATACACCTCTTCATCACTTAAGACATTTCAATGCTAGCTCATCTGTGAAAATTTCCTTCACCAGATTCAGTAGATTCCTTCCTTGTTCCATTCTTCCTTGATACCTAGTGCTTTAACACGACATTAGCAAAAGTTCCACACTACACTACTTCTACCTGTTGAAAGTCTGTCTAGAAGGCTACCTCGAAGTCCGTGAGGTCCTTTAGAGCAAGGATCACTTTTTCTTCTTTCCATCTCTGACACAATCCAATACTAAGTAATTGTGTGATTTCAATTAACCTAGATACCTGGAATTTTGGAAGATGATTGCAAACAACTCAAAAATTCAAAAATCAAAAAGTACTCATCATGTGGTAACAATGCATATATCATACCCTACCACTTACATGCAGAATGAAATAACCTTGGAAGGAGAACTATATTCCAATATTTTAAAATTTTAGGCACCAAATGCACTTGCAGCCAATATTCTCACTCAAATAATTGTTGAACATGCTACTTGATTTATAAGCAAGAAAACAAATAGTCTGGCTTATGGAATTGATAGCTCAATTTCCTTGTATTGGGAGTTTGAAAATAATTTAAATTAACCTGCTAATTTATTCTGAGATCCATTGAAAATACTGGTTTGGAGTGAACTCTGTGGGTAAAATAGAGACATGAACTTAATTTTTAAGTAGAGAAATTAATAATCAGACCTGCATTTTAGAAACATGTAGAGAGTAGTCCAAAAAGGAAGAAACTATATGTAGGAAGACATGTTGAGGAATAATTCAGAGTCAAAATTAAGACAGTGGCTATGGAGATGGAGAAGGAAAAGGGAGAGATGCTTAGAAGTATTCACAGTAAAGGCACCAAATTTTCATATATATAGGTCGATACCTACTCAATGATATTTACTTTCAAAACCTTTTGGTAAGATAATGCTGTCAATTTTTCTGCAATTTGCTTTAGAATACAATGATTTTTCATGACTATCATTGTGTGAGTGAAAGGGAAACACCTACTTAGAATGAACTAATTCTCACATATGAGGAATGGCCATTTACACTGTTGAAAATACCCCAGTAAGGGAGGATGTCACAATTTCCACTGGAATCGCTAGTGAGCTGCGGATACAGGAGAGAACCAAGAATTATTCCTTTGGCTATAGCCTTGTTTATCCTATCCATTTCCTAGAAAGTCAGACATTCATGTTTTTCTAATTGACAACAACAATAACAAAATAAGCGAAATCAATCAGGATATACGTGGAGTTCATCCTGATGGACCTAGTACATGTAATATATTAGTCCACACACTGAAGAATTTGTTTTTCTAGCCCTTGAGGTACAGAGTCAAAGGAAATGCAACAATATTTTAAGTAACATGGAGGCTTATGATTCTCAAAACAACCTGAGTTGTTGGTTAGTATGTTTGACAAACCCTCCATAACAACACAATTTTAAAGTTTAGTTTAAATTGGGCACTGGTTCTCAATTCAGTACCAAGTGATTTGCAAAATTATCCACCTCATTGCTCAGGTCAGAAGATTTGCTGTCATGACTGATTCCTTTCTTTTCTTTTTCTTCCCCACATCCACAAACACTAAGATCGGTTCACCTTACACTCTAAGTGGTCTTTTCATCCCCACTGCCATGTGGAAGAGTGAAAACAGACACCGTACATTGCAGCTACTCTCATCAAGAGGTGGAATCTATTTTTCCATCCTTTGGATCTAGGTGGGTTTGGTGACTCACTTTGACCAATAGAATGCTACCCAAGTGAGGTTTGAGGCATTCTAAGGCTGGGACTCAAGAGACTTTACTTTGGCTAGCATGGTCTTGGAACCATGTGACTCCAGGAAAAGATGTCCCATTTAATCCTCACAATCACATAATTATGGAATTGTAATTACATAGTAGTATAGGGGTGCCTGGGTGGCTCAGTAGATTAAGTGTCCGACTTTGGCTAGGGTCATGATCTCGTGGCTCGTGGGTATGAGCCCCTCGGAGCCTAGAGCCTGCTTCAGATCTGTGTCTCCCTCTTTCTCTGTCCCTCCCTTGCTCATGCTCTGTCTCTCTTTCCTTCAAAAATAAACATTAAAAAAAATTTTTTTTAAATAGTAGGTACTACTATCCTCATTGTAAAGATGGGGAAACAGGAGCATATAGAAGCTGAGTAATTCGGCTGATATTATACAGCTAATCATTGGCAATAAAAGTAAATCATTGCCTAGGTTTCAAAGCAAGGCACTCTGACTCCAAAACCTGCACTCTTAACCGCCACACACGTAGGCAGAGATGATTGTTCTGGTTAACCAGGGACAGGTAGAATGCCCTTGCTATTGGGAAGGAGGAGTATACCCCCATCATTTTGTGTAACATATATCACACTTGCAATTACTTGTGCAAAAGTATGTCTTTCTTAATGTCTTCTAAGCATAATAAGAGTAGGACCATGTCTATCTTGCTCTCTGTGTATCCCCCAGACATATAGCAGATGTTTAAGAGGGAAAAATATTATTTCCCTTTTAGATTTCCTGCATTAATATATTGAATCTTTGGGTGCCTGGGTGGTGGCTCAGTCAGTTAAGTGTCTGACTTCAGCTCAGGTCGTGATCTCATAGCTTGTGAGTTCAAACCCCAATTCAGTCTCTGTGGTGACAGCTTAGAGCCTGGAGCCTGCTTCGGATTCTGTGTCTCCCTCTCTCTCTGCCCCTCTGCCACTTGTGCTGTCTCTCTCCAAAATAAATAAACGCTAAAAAAATTTTAAAAATTGAATCTTCAAATTCATAAGTAGGTCCTGAGCTTGCATCTCAACTGTCAATAGAAATACACACACACACACACACACACACACACATACACCCCACACCAGGAGACAGTGAACCCACTGCTCAATGTCTACTGGTATTCATTATTACACCAACACAGTAAGAGAAACAAAGGGCGTATTGATGTGTAGTTTTGAGAAGGTACCATAACTTTTCCAAATAAGAGGATGGTAGTATTTACTCATTGTTTTCGTCTTTGTTCTGGCTCCAAAGTTCATAATTAAGTATTATGCTTAGTCATTATAGATTTATAACTTTTTTCAAATAAGAGGATGGTAGTATTTATTCATTGAGGTTTCCTTTTTGTTCTAGTTACAAAGAAAGTTCACAATTAAACATTACACTTAGTTGTCGTAGATTTTCTCAGCCAGCAGATCTTGATCTCTTTCTCTACTATCCTCTCTTATTTTTTATTATTTTGTTATATCAATAGCTGTTTCGGTCTTTTTATTTTGGGGCTTTTATTATTTGCTGCCTAAATCTTTTGGGGAGTAAACAGGATATGAAAAGATCTGCAAATGATAAGCGACATATTTTTATTTTTGGTTATTCGACACCTACAGCATACAGCACTGGAAATGGAATAGGTTTATCACTTAAGTAATGCCATACCTTTTGAAGAAAGAACCAGCTTATCTCTTCCAAGCCACAGTGAAAGAATAACATTATGCAACATAACCAGATACAGAATCAGCTCAAGGAAAGCATGTTTCCCCCTCCCTGTTCTTTCTCCTTTTGTTCTTGCATTTAGTCTCTTCATAAAGAATTGATCCTTATTCCCAACCATTCATGGTTAAATCTGGTAATCTGAGAGTTCCGTATTGTCCTGCATCAGGTCAGGCTAGAGAGCGGCTGTGGATTTGAAGCTCACCCACTGAAGCATATGCTCACAATTGCCCCCCCAGGAGCTTGCTTCCCACAACTGCATTCACAGGGTTCAAATGTGCCAAGCTGAGTCCCGCCTCTGACATATTAAGAAGTAACCAAATCATCAGGGTTTCATACTTCACTGGCCCTGTGCAGGTTATAGACCTTTCTCAAAGGATAAAAGCTTATGCTGCTTTCTTTAGTTCAGCAATAAATATTTATAGGATTACCAGCCCATTGTAAATGGGATAACCAAATGCATTCTAATGCAAAACTGCTGGCTGCTTATCTAGCTGTTTGACAGAATGCAATTACACAACCCATTCTCTTTTTTGTGCCCTTCTGTTAATGCTCCCGGGATCACCAAGGATAGACCCACTCTAGGTGTTTCTTGCAACTTTTCCAAGCCTTTTCTGTTAACAGGGTTAGATACGTCAGCTATCCCAGTAAGTACTTGGGATAAACATTATTCTGCTAATGTCCTGATATTAAAAAAAAAATGATTTTTTTACTACAACAGAAAATTTCACTTAAAATCATCCACAGCTAATGAATTATGTCTTTGTTCCATATCAGGCAGTGCCTTCAAAGATCTATGTACGATAATATTCTGTGCAATGCCTGCCATTTCTGTGACACTTTCCTCATAGGAGTTCTACACATCTTGTGAATCTTGAGCTAATTTATTATTATGGGCATGTTGGTGTTTGTGGTATCATTATCAGCTAAAATTTATTGAATGCATATTCTGTGCCAATCACTGTGCTTAGCTCCTTGCATGTATAATCTCTGAGCCTTGCAATAACCCAGTAAAAAAGACACCATTACTGTCTTTATAGATGAAGGAAGAGAACTTCTGTGTTTACACAGGATATGGTAGAGCTAGCTAAAATTTCAATCCAACTAGGTGTCTCTTTACCACTGATGAAACACTGAATGATGAGAATTAAATTGATTCTCATAGGATCCAGACATCAAAATTATTTCTCTCTTTTTTTCAAAAGTCAACTGTGTTTTACTTATTTATTTATTTATTTATTTACATCCAAGTTAGTTAGCATCTAGTGCTATAATGATTTCAGGAGTGGATTCCAGTGATTCATCCCCTATGTATAATACTCAGTGCTCATCCCAACAAGTGTCTTCCTTAATTCTCCTTGCCCATTTAGCCCACATGCCCAACCACAAGTCCTCCAGCAACCCTCAGTTTGTTGTCTATATTTAAGAGTCTCTTATGTTTTGTCCTCTTCTCTGTTTTCTGTTATTTTTGCTTCCCTTCCATTATGTTCATCTGTTTTGTATCTTAAATTTCTCAAGTGAGTGAAAACATATATTTGTCTTTCTTTGACTGGCTAATTTTCCTTAGCATAATACCTTCTAGTTCCACCCACGTAGTTGCAAATATCAAGATTTCATTCTTTTTGATTGGTGACTAATACTCCATTGTGTGTGTGTGTGTGTGTGTGTGTGTGTGTGTGTGTGTATCACATCTTCTTTATTCATTCGTTCATCGATGGACATTTGGGCTCTTTCCATACTTTGGCTATTGTTGATAGCGCTGCTATAAACATTGGGGTGCATGTGTCCCTTCGAAACAGCACACCTGTATCCATTGGATAAATACCTAGGAGTGCAATTGCTGGGTCGTAGGGTAGTTCTATTTTTAATTTTTTGAGGAACCTCCATCCTGTTTTCCAGAGTGGCTACACCAGTTTGCATTCCCACCAGCAGTGCAAAAGAGATCTTCTTTCTCCACATCCTCGCCAACATCTGTTGTTGCCTGAATTGTTCATTTTAGCCACCTTTCCTGGTGTGAGATAGTATCTCACTGCAGTTTTAATCTGTATTTCCCTGATGATGAGTGATGTTGAGCATTTTTTCATGTTTCAGTTATGCATCTGGATGTATTCTTTGGAGAAGTGTCTATTCTTGTCTTTTGCCTATTTCTGCCCTGAAATATATGTTTTTTGAGTTTGATAAGTTCTTTATAGATTTTGAATACTAACCCTTTATCCCATATGTCATTTGCAAATAGATTATATATCTTTAAATAAGTAACTCAACATACATTCTTCTATATGAGTATGTGACTAGTAAAGCAGGACTCAGCCACTCTCTGTGATTGTATCTGACACTACCCGCCCTGGGAAGCAGGTGGCAATCTCCTGGGAGAATCGGGATGAGCCAGAGTTTTACTGCAAAATTCTAATCACATCTCAGCTGCCGCTCCCCCAATATACAAAAATGGAGGGTATTTTAAAGAAGTATTCCAGGTGGGATAAAGACAATTCAGTACTATACTGTCAAATGAGATTGTTCTTAATCATTTATTGATTCCAAAAACATTTATTCATAATAACAGGATGTTTTAATTATGACTTGCATGTGTAGTGTAAGCAGCTCTGCAAGACCACTTGAATTTATAGCATCTGTATCTCTTCCCTATGTTTACATTTGAAGGGACTAAAGTTTCTCTAGTGATTCAGCCGCTTTCACTTTACTGGGGGCTATGGAGGTAGGAATGAGGGAGACAGCCTGCCTGCAGGAAGAAAACATTGTCTACTCTCTACCACTTTTTTCAGCACTCGCCCCTGGTTCTCTAGCTGTGAGGGTGCCTAACTTGGGTAGCAGGGATTAGAACGCCCACTGGATTGCTTATCTAAACAAGCCATGCTCTTCAGTTGCATTTATGAAGAATAAAGTTCATATCCTGATTTCCATGTCTGTTTCCGAATCCTTTTTCCTGCTATTTTCTTTTTTGTTTTTGTTTTTGTTTTGTTTTGTTTTGGGGGGATTTGTTTTATATTTTTCCTGCTTGGTTTTAAATTCAAAAAGAAAAGAGAGGAGTGATATATTGTCTCATAAAAGTTCTCTAAAAGATCATAATATCATAATATCTCTATTCACTGCACTATTAATTTTAGCAGAAAAAAAAACAAGCCTGGATTTTTGGATGTTAGAGTAACCTTGCATTTCTGGGATAAATTCCCTTTGGTCACAGTATATAATACTTTTGTAAAACAATGCCTTTATTGAGGTAGAATTCACATAGCATACAATTCATCCATTTATAAAGTGGACAATTCAGTGAAATTTAGTATATTCCCATAGCTGTGCAACTATCACCATGATCTAATTTTAGGACATTCACATCATTTCAAAAAGAAGCCCATACTCATGAATCATTAATGATGACTTTCCAGTCCTCCCTTGTTTTGTGTCCCCTACCTACCCCCAGCCTCAGGTGGCCACTAATCTACTTTATGTCTCTAGAGATTTGCCTATTATGGACATTTCTTGTAAATGGCATCATATAATAACGTGGTCTTTTGTGACGGGCTTCTTTAACTTACTATAATATTTTTGAGGTTCATCCATGTTGCCACACGTATCAATACTACTTCGTTCCTTTCTGTTGCTACGTAAGTATGGAAGTCATCACTTGTTGGATATTATGATTGCTTCTATATTTTTGTTATAAATAAAACTGCTATGAACATTTGTGTACAAGTTTTTATGCGGATGAATGTTTTCATTTTTCTTGGATAGGTATATACCCAAAGAAGGAAATTGTTGCCTAATATGGAAACTCTATATTTAGTCTTATGAGAGACTGTTAGACTATTTTCCAAAACAGCTGCACATTTTGCATCTCTACCAGCAGTGTATGAGGGTTCCAATTTCTCTCATCTTCACCACTATTTGATATTGCCTATCTTTTTATTACAACCATATTAGTGGGTACAAAGGGAATATCTCCTTATGGTTTTCATTTAAAAATAATACTTTTTATATTTTACTGGATTCAGTATCCCAATCTCTGATGAAGGATTTATGTGTCTACATTCACAAGAGATACTGGTCTGTAGTTTTCTTGTGATTTTTTTTTGTGTGGTTTTGGTGTCTTAACAGTAGACTAATAGTTGAAAACTATTCTTTCCTGTTCTATTTTCTGAAAAAGTTTGTGGAGGATTGCTATTATATATTTTTAAAATATTTGATAGAGTTCACCAATGAAGTTCTCTGGGTTTAGACCTTTCACCTTTCTTTTTTGGGCTAATGACTAACTCATTTTATTTATTTCCTCATGGTTGGACTATTCAGATTGTATAAACTCTTTTTGAGTTAGTTTTGGTAATTTGTCCATTTTATGTAAGTTCTCTAAATTGTTTCCATGAGTTGTTCATGATATTCTCTTATAATCCTTTTAATTTCTGTAAGGTCAATAGGGATGTCCCTTCTTTCATTTCTGATTTTGGCCATTGATACTTTCTTTCATTTTTTTCCTGGTTAATCTAGCCAAAAGTTTATCAGTTTTGTAGATCTTTTGAAAGTGCCAAATTTTGGTTAGTTTGATTTGGTCATTGTTTTTCTATTTTTATTTTATTACTTATGCTTCGATCTTTGTTATTGCCTTATTTTTGTTTGCTTGGGGTAGTTTGCTTTTTGTTTTCTAGCCTAAGTTGATCACTAAGATTTTTTATTTGAAAATGTTCATCATCTGATGTTTTCACTTATAGGTCTAATTTTCCCTCTAATAACTGTTGGCTGTTTTCCATAAGTTTTATTATATTGCTTTTGTTTCCATTCAGGTCAATTTTCTTATGGTCAGAGAACATATTTCGAATAACTTCAATTCTTTTAAATTATTGAAACTTGTTTTATGGCCTAACATATGGTCTATCTTGAAGAATGTTCCATGTGCTCTTGAAAAGAATGTGTAGTCTGGGGCACCTGGGTGGCTGAGTCGGTTAAGTGTCAGACTGGCTCAGGACATGATCTCGGGGTTCATGAGTTCTAGCCCTGTGTCGAGCTCTGTGTTGACAGCTCAGAGCCTGGATTCTGCTTCAGATTCTGTGTCTCCCTCTCTTTCTGTTCCTCTCCTGCTCATACTCTGTCTCTCTCTCAAATATAAATAAAGAATAATAAAAGAAAAGAAAAGAATGTGTAGTCTGTTGTTAAGCCAAGTATTCTATGAATATCAGGTCAATTTGATTGCTGGTGTTGTGTAGGTCTTCCAGATCCTTATTTTTGAGTAGGGTATTGTAATATCCAACTATATTTTTAAATTTTCTATTTATCCTTTACATACGTCTTTTTTGGTTCTGTTATTAGGTGTATATATATTGTCTTGGCGTATGATCTTTTTTTTATTATTATAAATCCCTTCATCTATAATTATATCTCTTTTCTTAAAGTCTATTTTTTTCTTATATTAATTTCAGCTCTATTATTACTACTATTTGGATAGAATATCTTTTTCTACTTTGTAACTTTCAAATAATTTGTGTCTTATAATCTAAAGTGTGTCCTTTGTAGACACACTGTATGTATGTATGTATAGCATACAGTTTGATCTTGCTCTTTAAAAAAATCTATTCTGACGACCTCTGCCTTTTCATTAGAATGTTTGTACATTCACATTTATCATAATTATTCATATGCTTAGATTTACATCTGTAATTTTTTCATTTCCTTTCCATATGTTTCATGTCTTTTTTGTTTCTTTTTTCCTTCTTAGGACCTTCTTTAGTATTAAATATTTTATTTTCTTATTTATTTATATATTTATTAAATTTATTTTCTTATTTATATATTTATTAAATAAATATTTTCTTATTGTATCACCTAAATTTCTTTATTGGCTTTTTACTATATTTTAAAAGTAATTTTCTTTCTTTTTTAAAAAGGATTACAATATGCATTTTTATTCATCATTGTCTAATCTTCAGGTTAATATTGGCTTAATTCTGGTAAACTATAGAAACTTTGCTTCAATATTGTTCTATTTCTTTTTCCTGTTTCCTGCTATTGTTATATATTACATGTATATATATTAGAAACCCAACAATACAGTGTTAATATTGTTTTGTAGAATCTTATATCTTTCTTTTTTTATCATTTATTTATTTAAAAATTTTTCTAATGTTAATTTAGTTTTGAGAGACAGAGTGTGAGGGGGACCGAGGCAGAGAGAGAGAGGGAGACACAGAATCTGAAGTAGGCTCCAGGCTCTGAGCCGTCAGCACTGAGCTTGGTGCAGGGCTCAAATTCACACAAACCATGAGATCATGACCTGAACCGAAACCAATAGTTGGATGCTTAACCAGCTGAGCCACCCAGGTGCTCCCATTCTGGTTGTTTTTTATACTTATCCACATATTTACCATTTCTGGTGCTATCATTTCTTCCTTTTAATTCAGTTTACTCTGGTGTTTTTTAGTTTCAGCCTGAAAATTTTTCTTTAATATTGCTTGTAAAAAGGCAAGTCTATTAGCACCAAATTTTGTTAGTCTTTGGGAATGTCTTTATTTTATTTTCACCTTCATTTTGTTGGAAATAGAATTTCTGGTTGACCTTTTTTTTTTTACTTTTACCACTTTAAATGCATTTTATCGTTGTCTTCTAGCCTCCATTGCTTCTGATGAGAAGTCAGCTGTTGATTTTTATTGTGATTTCTTTGTATGTGATGAGTTGTTCTTTTACTGGTTTCCAGACTTTGATTTTCAACAGTTTGGCTATGATACATCTATGTGTGGATCTCCTTATGTTTGTCTACTTTGGGATTCATTCAGCTTCTTGGATTTGTAGATTTATTTTTTTAACTAAACTTGAAAAGTTGTGGGTTATTATTTCTTCAAGAAAATTTTTTGCCACTATTTCATCTATCCTTTTAGGATTACAATCATATTTATGTTTGTTATGTTATCTCAAGATCTCTGAGACATTCTTTTCTTTAATTTTTCTCCCTCTGTTCATCAGATTGGATAATTTCTATTTCTCTTTCTTCAAGTTTAATGATTCTTTCTTCTACCATTGCAAATTTGTGATTGAACCCACTTAGTGAAATTTTCATTTAAGCTATTGTAACTTTCATTTATCAAATATCCATTGGTTTCTTTTCATAATTTCTATTTCCTTATTGAGACTTCCTATTGTTGATTCATTGTCATATTTTCCTTTGACAATTTAAACATGATTTCCTTTAATTTTGAATATTTTTATAATTAGTGCTTTGAAATATTTGTCTTCTAAATATAATGTCTGAGATCACTCACAGACAATTTCTATTGACTTTTTTTTTTTAGCCCATTGAGTATGAGTCACAGTTTCCTGTTTCTTTGCATGTCTTATTTTTTTTTTTGTTGTTGTTGTTGTTATTGGAAACTGGACATTTTAGATGACATCATAGCAACTCTAGATTTTTATTCACCATAGGTTGTTAGTTTATTTTGTTTTATTTAAAAATAACTTCTCTGGGTTTAATCTTGTTGGTATGTAGTTTTGTATGTAAGTGCTAAGGCTTTCTCTGCTTAGTTTTAAAAAAAAGTCCTATTATATTTTTTTAATTCTGGGATCCTAAAAGTCACTACTATGTCTGCCTAGCCTAGTAGTTGATCGAGGATTCATGAGAGGTTTACTTAAACATCTAATGCTAGTAAATCTACCCTCTGCTGATGCATCTATGTGTGGGTGACAGAGTTTCACTCAAAATTTAGGTAATTTTCAAATCATCCCTGGATTTTACTTACTTCCATGCCTTTCAGGTCTTTCTTTCATATATGCATAATTACCCAGGAGGCCAGGGATGTTTGGAGAGTGCTAGAAGCCGTTTCTGAGCTCACGAAGTTGAGAAAATCTACTTGTGAGGTAAGGCGGGTTTTGTAAGGCCGCCCGCTGTCAGATGGCGACCCATGTCTACCCCCACTCAATTTTTGCTTGAGCACCGACCCCCAAGGCGCCTGGCTGACTGATATCAGGAGTGACTTGTCCTCTTATGCTAAAAATTATGATAATTGTACCTTGTGAAGGAAATTATAGAAATTTCTTCTTTTGTGTTTATGGGAGCAAATATTACATTTCCTGAGAAACCTGTGAGCAGGCTATTTTCCCCTGCTCACAAAGAACTAACTCTTGCCTTTGCTGTGCTAAAAACATTGCCTTGTATTTGAATGCTGGAGATACCTTCCTTCCCCACATGATAAGCATCTAGTCACCTACATCAATCACTATTGATAAAGATTATGCATGAGTCTTCTACCAATCTATGTTCTGGGAAATTTCTACATACCAAGGAATTTGTCATCAGAAATCATTGTCTAAGGCAATTGCCACTTCTGTTTTGTTCCATACACTTTTTCAATAAATAAAGCCGACTCTCTGGTCAGTGCAGAGATGCCTGCCTGGTGATCAGAAGGAAACCGAGGCTCTCTCACTCTCCCTTTCGCAGACACTGTCTATCCTTCAGGGAGCCCTGGACCTGCTGGAGCTGGACTCCAGCAGGAGAGCTTTGTGCCTGCTTGATTCTATCCTGCACATGTGCAGCCTCCCAGTTTTATATACAATAAAATAATCAAAGGGTTGATATCTCATCACTTTTGCCATATAATGTAATGTATCATGGGATGGACATCTCATCATCTCACCTTATTCTTTCTGTTGGTTGGAAACAAGTCCCAGGTGCTGCACACACTCTAGAAGAGGCAATTATATAAGAGCATATATACTAAAAGGAGAAAGTTATTGAGGGTCACCTTAGGATCCATCTATCACATAAAGAAAAGTCATTGGGAACCTCAGAGATTACCTATTCTGTGGTGAAAGGCTGGAAAGGTACAAATTAGGACGATTTTCAGAGGATGACTGAATCTCTAAACTGTTTAAAAGAATCACCTTAACTTTTTCAATACACTAGGCTATTGACAATGAGATTTTAGAAATGTTGAATTTGATGGCATAGAGAAGGCTCATTGCACTGGGGGAAAGAGAAACTATAGAATGTTAAGATTATTTTTTAAGTGGGAGGAAGCAGTGCAATGACTTATTGAAGGAAAAATGAGATAAGACAAAAGCTCTGGCTTTTAGATTATCTTTCTAAAACTTTCTTAGGCGGAGACTGTTTTGATCAACTCTTTTAGAAAAATCAGCTTGTCAATTTGTTGGTGAATATTTTTTTTCATATTTAATTAACTGGATTGAGCGAATTTAATTAACTGAATGTTTTGAACATCATGTAGACAGAATTTTCATCTGGATATTGATATGAACTGAAACAGGACAAATATGGATGTTGAAAGGGCACTGAAATGCTTTAGCACCAACTGGTATTTTGAATTAGA
Organism: Cryptoprocta ferox; assembly: GCA_028646485.1. Taxonomy (NCBI): domain Eukaryota; kingdom Metazoa; phylum Chordata; class Mammalia; order Carnivora; family Eupleridae; genus Cryptoprocta; species Cryptoprocta ferox. The sequence goes on from CM053569.1 coordinate 65,137,373, forward strand.
TTCATTACCACACAATTTATTACTTCTTAAGTTACTTGTCTTGATAATCAGGGCATAATAATGTGTCTACAAAACCTGGATGCTTTAATTAGTGCCTGGCATGAACTTGTCTTATTTAAATTCTCCTTTAGGAAACTTATTTGCAATAAAAAGCTTTCCCTAGACAAGATAAAATTTCATCTGATCACTAGATTAAAATGTGGGTTTTGGGGGTTAGTGATGAAATCTAAGTTGAAATAAGAAAAGATGAGAAAAGAGTCAGTTTTGGGCAGACAGATGTATTTTTGTTTTCAAGAGTGTCAATATCCTGAAATATAAAGAATTCTGATTAAAAAGTCTTAATTTATCATGAATGCCCAAAACTTTGCAATGAATATGTTAAAATGACAAACAATACTAGTGTTTTAAACCATGACTCTATCTTGAAAGATGTAAATTCTATTTGATCATCAAAACAAGCATCAAAAGTTGAAACTTGACATCTTCATGACATACTTAAGTTGTAATCTGCAGCATTCTACTTATTTTATTTTTGAATTTAAAAGGGGCATTAAATTTCTTGGTACTTCATTAAGGGTACTAATGACAAAGAAGCTATCTCATCTACTGTTATGACTAGTCTGCCTTCACAAAGCCTGGGTTGGGGCAGGTTATATTGGAACAAATTCTGTTTGCTGAAAATTGACTCAGAACTGCCATTCTCTTTTGACAATTGTCCTCTTCTCAGCCTGAAGTCCATGTCCATTACCCAAGATTAAACCCAGGGCAGAAGAAAACATCCCTACTGGATGACCTTAACTTCTTCTCTCCAGGTCATATGTTAGGGGTGTAGAGAGCATCTTAGGTCCCAAACAGAAGTCTATATCTTGCCTCTGGCTTCACAAGAACATGGAGCCAGGTTTTGCATGAGGTATAAAAAGATCATAGCTAGTAGATCTGCAACAGTTCATAATGCAAAAATAGGATCCTGTCTGTGATGTACTATGAGATAAGGTACATTGGATGCTAATCTTCCAGTAACAAACATAAGAGTTGGATGTTAATGAAGGGTAGATACTCTGTGATACTCAGGAGGCAGAACTAGTGCCAATAGATGGAAGTTTCAAGGTGATGGATTTTGGATCTGCAGACAATCATTTTAACACTTAGAACAGTCCAATAATGGATGTGGCAGCCTAGAGGGGTAATGAGCAGGCACATTCAAGAAGAGGCTGCATCACCATTTGTCAGGAAAGCCAAAGACCAGCGCTGTCCAATGGAAATATAATGTGAGCTGCATATGTGATTTTAAATCATCTAGTGGCCACATTGAAAAAAAAATAAGAAGCAGGTTACATTAATTTTAATAATATATTCCATTTATCCCCAAAATACAAAATAGTTTTATTTCAACACATAATCAATATAGAAAAAATTATCAATGGGATACTTCCCATTTTTTATGTATTAAATCTTCAAAATCCAGGGTATATATTACACTTAGAGCATATCTCGGTTTCAACCTGCCACATCTCATCTGCTTCATGATATTTGCCTGCCACATTGCATAGCACAGCTATAGACCATGAAGAAGCATGGCCTAGATTGCTTCAAGGATCCCTTTTAATTAAAAGTTCTGAGGGTGCCTGGGTGACTCAGTCGGTTGAGGGTCCAACACTTGATTTTGGCTTGGGTCATGATCCCAGGGTTGTGGGATTGGGCCCCATGTCAGACTCTGCACTGAGAATGGAGCTTGCTTGGGATTCTCTCTCTCCCCCTCTGCTTCTCTCCCCTTGTACTCCCCCCGTCTCTCTCTAAAAAAAATAATAAATTAATTTAAAAAATAAAAATTTTGAGGTTTTAAGTCCGTAAGCACTCAGAAGTTAAGATACTGTTCAGGTACTAAAAAATGTTATGAAAAAGTGGTATAGGTAGGAGAAACTCTTCTGAAAATAACTTAAGCAAAAAAGAGAATGTATTGACTCATGTATTGACAAGTCCATGAGTAGGGCTGGTTTGAGCATGACTCAATCCAGAACTACTACATCTGTCTGTGTTCCTCTGTGTCTGTATATCTTTCTTTTTTTTACAGCTCTGTTTTTCTCTCGGATAGGCCCTGTCTACACAGTGGCTGCCTGCATCTACAGATCTAAGCCCTCCTAATTCAGCAGGCTTGGAAGGAAAAATTTATACAAGTTGAGAAGTGTACAGCTAAGTCTCAGGAATGAACTTACATGACTATCTGTGAACCAATCACTGGGTCCAGAGGAAGGAATATGGTGACTGAAAATTGGGGGGAGTCATGTTTTACTCTGGAGCTGGAAGGTAGTGGAGTCAGCCCTGCCCTAACCCACCTTCACCATGCAGAGGGAAGGGGTGGATGTGTGGCTGTTTAACTACAAGGCAATTGAGGTGACTTTATCAAAAGTTACGGATATGGAAGCTGGCAGACAAAGACAATAGATGTCTGCTCTTCCTTACTGTAGTGTGTTTTGTGATCCTCTACCCTCTACTCCCTGGACCACCTGCGAGTTACCCTGAAAGTTCAATGGGCTGTTCTTCTGCACACTGACTTCCGTGATTCTTGGATTGAGAAATTTCTCTGGGACCAAGACAGCCTGCTCAGACTCTGGGCAGGGCATCCTGGAATGCCAGGGATTTAATATTCCTAGGGAATCATCCAACTTGAGAGGATGGGAACACAGATACAGAACTGAGGAGGAGGATCCCCAGGACATCAAGCCCTGAACTCATAGTAACTTGTTCAACAACCCACTCTTCACTAGCTTTTCTCATTACTTTCTAACTGCGCTTTCTTGGGATCACCTCCTAACTTAACTATCTGCACTTAAGTCCTTGTTTCAGCATCTGGTTCAGGGAAACTAGAACATCGCTCACCTATGGATTTCAAAGGGGATTTGAAATGTCTGTTATATCTAATCAGAAGCCAATTCTAAAGGCAATCTCTATTAGAAGATCAAAATACAGAGGCTTTTAACCATGGATCTCACGGAGCCAGAGTACCTGGTTTCAAATCTCAGTTTTTTTTTTTTTTTTTAACATTTACTTATTTTGAGAGAGCAAGACAGACAGAGAGCAAGCAGGAGAGGGGCAGAGAGAGAGGGAGGCACAGAATCTGAAGCGGGGCTCCAGGCTTTGAGCTGTCAGCACAGAGCCTGACATGGGGCTCCAAATCACCAACCGTGAGATCATGACCTGAGCCGAAATTGGACGTTTAACCGACTGAGCCACCCAGGCACCCCTCAAATCTCAGTTCTAACCATGTGTTATCTGGGTGACCTTGTACAATGGATTTAGCATTTTTTCCCTTACTTTCCTTGTTTGAAAAAAAATGGAGATACTAATGGAATTTTAATATTTATAAAATATGTAAAGCATAGCCTGCACATAATAGTTATTAGATAATTATTTTTTTTCTATTTTCCTCTATGTTATTCTAATCACTAACAAACATAACTAACCTGAGACTGTGCCAACATGTCTTGTGCCTGTTATAGTGAGATAGAGAATCTACCTGGGTTAGTGCTGGGCCGAAGGTAAATTGTCAATTAATATTTATTGTTGATAATTACTCCAGCAATAAGACAAACCACGAAGATTCAAGTCACTTGCAAAGTAGTACCGACTAGTTTAGAAATAAATATTTTGGTCTGACTTGGTCGTCTTAGTCCATGCAGTTGCTATAATAAAATATCAACAGATGGGTAGCTAATAAACAACAAAAATTTGATTTCTTATAGTTCTGGGGGTTGGAAAGTCCAAGATCAAGGTACCAACATGGCTGGGTGAGGGCCCTCTTCTTGGTTAATTGTCAACGCCTATGTCCACACATGGTGGAGGAGCTAAGAATCTTACCGAAGCCTCTTTTATAACACACTAGTCCCATTTATGAGGGCTCCACTCACATGGCTTAAGGATCTGCCAATGGCCCCACCTCCTAATACCATCATCTTTGGGTTAGGATTTCAACATGAAAATTTGGGGAGACACAAACATTTAGACCATTGCATTAGTGAAATTTAATTACATTTCCAAGTGTATTCTAAAAAATGATAAGACCTATTATTAGTTGATGTAAGCACTAATCTTATAGAAATAAATCCTGTGCTGACATGAAATATAAAATACTGACTTTAATATGAGAGATCAAAAAATTTTACTTAATGGCAATTAAATATATATAGTTTTACATTAACAATTTAATTGACTTCTTATCATAGGAAAGTTGTTAAATTTTTTTTATTAACTCCTTTCTTAATGTGTAGCTCCTATATAAATATAAACTCTGACTCAATGGTCAGGAAAGAAAATGGAAATCAAATATAACACGTCTACTCCAGGAAAGAAAGAGTCAAATGAGAATATATTTCTGGAGTAGAGCAGGTGAATTTTGCTTAAGCAGGGTCTCATCATCAGCCTGAAACTTATAGAGGCCAAAGAAGTATTGAGAGGTTGAGAAGGGGTTCTAGGTTAAGAGACTGAACTCTTTTTATAAATTGAATCTTCACTGATCTTCCTCTTTGTTTTTCATGCATTCCCAGAATGCAGGGCAGTTTCATGTTCACATGTAGGCATAGAAAGGTCTTCCAAAGCCCCACCTTGAAAGAATTACCTAGTAGTTAAGGTTTTGTTCTGATGATTTACTCCATTAACAAGCATAATTGGATAATAATAATAATGATTGGAATAGAATTTGTTTCTTCTGTCCAGTACATGAACACAAAAATCTCACAATTTGAAGGTTTGGATGGACTTACACAAAATTGTGAAATAAATGAACAAAATTTGCAAATTGATACTTTAAAACTCTAATACCTTTCCAAAGCATACATTAAAAGATATATTTAGGTCTATATTACCTTTGGTTTATGTATTAATTAAGTATTCTCAATAAGCACAGCAGTTTGGGTATACATAAGAACCAAATTTGGTGTCTCCTCCCCAATCACTGGCCACAGGATCTTGGACAAGATATTACTTTTATGTCACAGTTTCTTCATATATAATTAGAGATAATAAAGCCTACCTTCCATTAGTTTTGAGAATATTACACAAGATAACTCTTCAAAGGAAGATACCAGGCACATAATATAGACCCAGTAATGAGACCTGTGATTCTTTTTATTATTAACAGTGGCTTTAAAATCCTTTATAGCAAAGCACTCTAACAGAGTTTTCTATTTGTTTGGATTAGTTTAGCTTATTAATTAAAAGCTGTTGTGTATCCTAAAGATTTTAATTGTTCATGTTTCATTGTCCACAGGACTTCCTGATTATCTTTGCTACTAAGTAATAATTATGCACTGCAAATATTTGCTTGAATTTTATATGAGTCACTTTTAAATGAAAGAGCTATTTACATTGATCAATTTAAATACAGAGCACCACTTCCCCATAGCTCTTTTGCTATCAATTTTACTTTTAGTAAAGTGTGAATGGCTAATTCTGCACTAATTGCTTTAAACCATTATGAAATGACAGTTCTGAACCATTAGCATGGCAGGATTTTTCAATCTGAGAAGGCATACCTGCTAGCACCATTTTAGATGATGCTTCCTTTAGGCTGTGTTTAAGTTTCATGATAAATCTGGAAATATTCCTCTAATTATTATTTAAATTTTTAAAAAAATGTTTATTTATTTTTGAGAGAGGGAGAGCAACAGAGCATGAGTGGGGAGGGGCAGAGAGAGAGGGAGACACAGAATCCGAAGCAGGCTCCAGGCCCTGAGCTGTCAGCACAGAGCTGGATGTGTGGCTCAAACCCACGGACTGTGAGATTATGACCTGAGCCAAAGCTGGATGTTTAACCAACTCACCCAGGCGCCCCTATTTCTCTAATTATTAAAACTATTTTAAAAAATAAGCTGTGTTTGATTGCTATTGTTTTACATGTTGAGAAGAGATAAAAGCTACCAGTGGAACAAGATTCCCAGACTCACTCAGTAACTAGCAACATTATCTACCCTATTGTTCAAATTTAAACTCTAAATTCCATCCTTATTTCTTCCTTTTCCTCACATACCTCTTGCTCTTGTCCTGCAAGAACTGTGTAGGCATTTCTACTTCCATGGCCACTACCTAAGTCCAAGTCAGCATCTTCTCTTAGGCGGTCTATTGGAATAGCTAACAAATTGTTTTATTTTCTTCCATTTTTATTCTCCAATCCATTCTCCAAACAGCTCTGGCGTTGCTTTCTTAAATGTAGATCATATCACTCTCCTGGTTGAAACACAATAGTATCTTGACAGTGTCTTATAACCCAACGAGAATTCTGTACCATGCCTTCTCTAACCTCTGCCTGCTTCTCTCATTTCATTTTTCACCACTCGCTCACTTGCTCTCTAGACTCTGGCCATGTGCATCTTTCCGTTTCTTCTGGAATATTTCTAGCCCTACTCTAATTGAGTTCATTTGTATCTCAGCTCAAATGCCATTTCTTAAGAGACATCTTCTCTGGCTACTCTGCTATATATTGACTAAACTAATTTGATCATTTATAATCATTAAGTCCTTTGGGGGTAGATATTTAGAGAAAGTCAAGGCCCAAAGTTTTTCTCTCCCACAACCTTGCTATCAGAAAGCAAGCAAGTTTCAGTATAAACTCTGCCACACACACGACAATATTTATTAGCAAATAACACAAAACCAGTCACAAAATCTGTCTTGCAAGTTCCTTGAAGTCCCAGCTCGCTATCCCTTAGGGCAATTGAAAAGTTGACACGTTGCTTGCCTGCCCAATCTTTCCTAGTAGACTGAATATTACCACAGGGAGGACCATGTCAAATTCCACTTTGGTTTATCTCTACCCTCTCATCCACAAAGTTGCTAGAACAGTGCTTTGTATTGAAGCAGGCTTACTAGTCTGTTTTTCTGAATGAATGATATACTGCTTGTTTTCATTTAGAAAGAATACAAAAAACGACAAATGGTGTTCTTTATGGAATTTGCACAAACTTTGGTCTTCTAAAAGGAGAGTGTAAATGTTTTTGAATTCATTCTTATTATTATGTAAGCTGCTTTTTCTTTTACATAATAATTAATCCTACCTAGGGCTAAAGATGAAATGTCTGCCAACATCTGAATGACATTAAATTACCCTAAGTAAAGCATCAATAACATTAGCTTTCTTGCTTTTAATATCTCCATAAGCCCAAGTCACAATGTTTGTTTTGATTAATTATTAAACATATCTCAGATTTTGTATATAATGGTTTTTGTGCGAGATATGATTTCTAATTAAGCTTTCCATTTCTCTGATGAAATTGTATTTAAGTCTACCAAATGGCATAACTCACTTTTGCATTTAATAATAAATGTTTAACAGATTATTTGAAACCAGTAGGGCAGTAATAATTTATGAAAATGTGCAAACATGTCTGGGATAATCATGAATATCTGGGCCTTGTGAGACTTGATTCTGTTGTTTGGAAATGGTATGGAATTTGTGGTTTGAGACATAAATGTCTGTGATAACTGATTAACATACAGAATAAAATCCAATCATATACGTACTACTAAGGAGAATGCTATGGTATAAGAAGAATATGCACTTTAAATGTTTACATATTTTAAGTTGTTAAAACCCACAGATACTATGTACAAGTGACAGATATTAGTATTAGATTTATGTAAGACCAAACATCTGTAAGAACTGAGAACTGCTATCTCTAATCTGGCTGTTTCCCAAACACGGATACATATGTGGTATATATATACACAAAACATATGGTAGATTGCCTAAATTCCACTTAGGGTTTTATCAGGGAGCATGTGAGGGCTTTATACATTTAAATTGTATTTCTGAAATTTTTGCTAGATGCCGTACATGTGTTATAACAGATCAAAGAATTAAAAGTAAATATATGCTAGAATATTATTTAAGCATAAAAAGGAATATAATTCTGCTACATGCCACATGAGTGAATATTGAAAACATGCTAAGTGAAAGAAGCCAGACCCACAAAAAAAGCACATATTATACGATTTCATTTATATGGAATGACCAGAATAGGCAAATCTATGAAGACAGAAGGTAAGATTAGCTATTGCTAAGGTCTGGGGAGAAGGAAAGGACAGGTGGTGGGTGATAGCTAGGGTCTCGGTTTCCTTCCAAGGTGATGAACGTGTTCTGAAATTGACTTTGGTGATGATGGTTGCCACATCTGTGAATATACTGAAAACCACAGAACTATATACTTCAAATGGATGGATTATATGAGATGTGAATTATATTTCAGCAAAGCCTTTAAAAAATGTATGCACATTTCAAAGGCAGAGAGTACACTGTGAAGACATGAATAACAAGAAAGACATTACTTAAAATCATAGTTCACCAGCCAAGCACTTTTATACCCAAGCAATTTTACTGACCAGGTATACTCTGGTTCCCAAACACAAATGTCTCTGCCCAAAACCTTTTTAGTATTGTTGACATGGCAATTCTTCCCCCACAACCACAAACCCTTGTCAATATTTTGATGGTCCAATAAATGATTCCTTTATGGAACTTTGGATGAACTGTTGATTCAGCCTTTTGAGGATAGAATTAAATATAGAGACCGAAGGTGGTGTATAGAAGTAACTAATCTAAATACTAATACTTCTAGATAGCACTTAGAGATTGCTCAAATTTTGGCACAGACAGAAACCATCTATTTCATATAAAAATGGATTCATTGGGAAAGAATGATTCTGGGAAGAATTTAGGGCAGGAGAGATTGACTATGATTTCTTTCCTCTTACTACTACCTAGAAAGCCCCAGCAAGCAAGCAACAAAAAAAAGGAGTTGGATATATTTAGCATTTTTAAATGCTGAAGGCTTCCATTTATTTTAAACAACAAAAAGGTGGTTAAGAGATGTTTTCAAGGGTGAAAGAAACATCTTGAACTATTCATCCTATAATCTTTTAACTATTGGAGAATTATTAATTCCTCTCTTTCACTTTCAAATATTGGAGCTGTCTGTAAACCCTGTCAACACAAAAGGAGATTCACAGGCTTAGAGCTCTGAAAGTTTACCACTGACCTTCAGCCAAAGGGCTGTAAGGAAATCAAAGGCTTTCTTTCCAATGTCTTAGGAAGTGCAACAGAGTAGTTAAGACCATGAACTCTGGATTCCATCTGCCTGGGTTTGAGGTCAGCTTCACTCATTACAAGCTGTGTGACCTCGGGAAAACTACCTACTTTCTCTGTATGTCTCAGTGTTCACATTTGTAAAAGGAATAAAATAATACCTTCTTCTTGGGTCATTTTAAAGATTAAATGAGTTCCTATTTGCAAAGCCCTCAGAGGAGCACCAAACATAGTAGGAGCTTGTTAAATAAATGCAAATGTTAACACAGGAATAAAACAACATAAAACCCCTCTTTTAACTATATTTACATTTTTGGAGGAATATTATTGATAGCAATTGGAACATATTTCAAGATTTATCTTTTGACTTGCATTCTTACGCTGTGTGAGCATATGTTACTGAATTAGAAATAGTATTATCTGCTCTTGTCACTGGGCCATTTACTCTAAGCAGATGAAGCAGATATCTATACAGCCTTTTGAGGATAAAGATTCTACTGGATACCTTGTGGTCTAATGTTACTTTTCACCTTATTGAGTTTTAATTTATCTTCAGGCTGAATGTGTCTGATATGAAGGGCAGGGAACAGTGATGAATGCTGATGTGACTGGATGGATGCAATGCAAACATCTTGGGGATGATGGAAAAGCGATTCTCTGTGTGCTCTGGTCCCCAGCTCCCACATGGTGACAGCCTCCAAGGATGTTAAAGGATGAGACTCATCACCTATCAGATATGAAAGAGGATATCTTGACAGCAAGGATTCAAGACAATATGTATATAAAATTACCAGCAAAGAGACATAAAGTGAGTTTTAAAGGTCTCTTCCAGGTTTAGAGATTTAGAATTTGTCTACTAGTTATAAAAATAAGCTCCTTAAAAATGTGTGTGTGTGTGTGTGTGTGTGTGTGTGTGTGTGTGTTGTTTAACAGTTAACATGAGTATATGGATCTGTTTACCAGAAAATAACTAATGCTTACAATTGAAAAAGATCCATAGTTGAATATTCGTTGTTACTGACCTCAAAACTGAGCAGTCTGCTAAAAGGGAATAACATGTAATAACTCTAGATGTGAGAGTGCCTCCAGGTGCACCTGCGTGACTCAGTGGGTTAAGCATCTGGCTCTTGATTTCAGCTCAGGTCATGATCTCACGGTTCGTGGGTTCAAGCCTCACATCTGTGCTGACAGTATGGAGCAGGCTTGGGATTCTCTCTCCTTCTCTCTCTGCCCTTCCCCTGCTCTCACTTGCTCTCCTGCTCTGTCTCTCTCTCTTTCAAAATAAATAAATAAACATTAAAAAAAAGAGTGCCTCCAAATGATCAAGTAAATATTGTGAGATTTAGGAATATGTAATGATCTAAGAAAAACAACCATCACATGTCTTCCACTGATCTATACAAATCATGTGATGATTAAACACTATGTGAAAAATACAGAATTTGAAAACATTTTGGGAGAAAACACACATTTGTTTCTTGCATCTCACTTCTTTTCCTTGACTGCTTATTTAAACCATAAATTTCTTTCCATGTTTTATATACAAAATTTTATACAAAATTATCATAGTTATTGCATCTAATAATCATGTTGAGGTACTATAAATTGTTATAATGTCTTCAACAAGATATGTTTAGACATACTCAGGTTTGTATTATAAATAACAGTGAAAAGAACACCATGTAAGTAGCTCTTTGTTGGTGTTCAATTATCTTCTTAGGAGAAATTCCACTGAGTGGGCTTACCGAGCCAAAAGGTACAGACATTTTAATGAGCGTTGCAAGCAAGAATGCCTTTACCAACAAGTAACAATTTACTTCTATTCTATGTGTTCTTGTTTTTAAAAGTTGTTAAATTAGTGCAAATTCAATTTGCACATATCAAATTACTGTTGCAATAATCCTATTTTACACCTTCATTTACAATTCTGTGATTACATTTGTTTATGTTCTTCATTGATTTAATGATTAAATTTTGTTGTTTTTATTATTCATTTAAATGACTTCATTATGTGTTATTGATAATGACCCTTTGCCTATCATACAAATGACCTTTAGTTACTTGTTTCCTTTAGTTTTGTAAGATTTCATGTTCAGAGTTTGGTAATTAAATGAGGAAATTATAACACTGTAAAATGAGATTAAATGGTTATAGAGATTCTTTCAACCAGAAATATTTTATCCATATTCCCCAGTGGAAAAAGGAAATGCTGTATTTTGGATTGTAGTATTTAATTTGATATATGTGTCTTCTTTAAATCTGTGGTGTTGAATTTCCAGATTGGAAGTCTGCTCTGAAAATACATATAGTATAGTACCTAGAATTTAACTGGACATAATTTTAAATTTTCACCAGAAACTGTCTTGATGTTCTCTTTAATGGGAGCAAAGCAACTAGACCTGGCCAAACTAGGGAAGTTCCTCTCAAAATAAAGAACACGTGGATGTGGAAGAGCAAATGCAAAGGGAGAGTTATGGTCTTGGAGTGGAATGACTTTCCTTTTCCTGCACCAATCCAAACAAATAGCATCTGAATCAGAAAGAATTTGGAAGCGTGTTCTTCAGATATGTTTTCTTTAGCAAGTGGTATGAAACAAAATCAAGGCATAGTCTCAGTAAATTACATCCAGTGTTTAAAAATTATGCACTTTGTGTTTTGTAAAACTAAAATCCAGAAAACTTACACAATTTACTCAACAGCTCTGAAGGAGTGGCTGCTCTGAGTCAGGCACCGTTCTAGGCATTAGAGATACAGGGTAAATACAGAGTTAAAATTACAGCCTTTGAGAACTTGCCACTTCAATTGTTGTTTCACTATAGTAATTCTGAAATTTTTCATGAAAATATGAGATTGATTCAGTCATCCAAATGCTCTTGAGAGGCATAGGTAGGAGAGAACTCTAGTAAACCAGAATGAGGAAAAAAAATGCATATTAACTAAACGTTCAGTCCTTCGCATAAAAATTTATGATTAAGTGTCCTATGAAGATCACAGAAGTGATATTTTTCCCGCAGGGAATGAATGCCAGGTGTGGGATTAAAGAACTGAGATTTCAATAGTGACAGCACATCAGGATGGAGCCCTTGGTCTTTGAAGAAGGACCAGCCCAGACAGGAGAGGAATAGGCTGGAACAATTGTAGTAAAAACATCAGTACTAGCAGCACAAAGCTAACATTTGCTGAGTGCCTCTGTGTTATGCACTGTGCAGAACATTTTGTGGACAGCCCCTCATTTCCCACATGAAGCTCACTCTGGCTCCTGCATTTTGTTAGTGCATTCATTCATTCCTGTACTGTTTGATCAGTGGATCCTTCCTTCTGTGTTTACTCACTTCAGCTCTGGAATCTCCTGTTTGTTGGTCATTTATTCATTCACCAAATATTTATGTGCCATCAGTCAGCTATCACTGTGACTGCAGAAATGAACAAGTGAAAAAAGGGCACAACTCCATTCTTTACAGGGCTTTCATTCCGGTAGACAGACAGACCAGAGACTCGATGATTATAAAACTGTGCTGTCATGGCAAGCCATCTAGTACAGCCTGGGGAAGGGGCGCGGGTGAGTGAGTGGGCAAGTCTAGGAAATGTTCTCAGTGACACAGTGACACATGCACACAGATATTTACTATGTCACTGTGCATAACAGTTATATAATATACAATTATGAAGCATAATTGATGTACTATGTATTATATATTATGTTAGTTATATTATCTCCATGTTCTATACATCCAACATCATTATATTTGGATAGGTAAATAGTTCAAATAGGGGAACATTAGATAAACAATGAACCACTGATGTGCTGATATGCAAATAGCTCCAAAATATATAATAAATCAAAAAAAGAAAGACTTCAGAGGAATGGATGTCATATGCTGTCTTTTGGGGGGGCAAATAAAAATAAAAAGTCACAGTTTCTTGAATTTCATATAGAGACTTTGGCATAGCGCTAAAAATCAAAGCAAAACTGGTTGCCTATTGGGGAGCAGAGATGGGGAAACCAGGCAGAGGGAAGCACAAGGGTGAGAGGGAGTATTTACACTGTACACATTTTTATGTTTTTGGACTAAGAGAATGTATTATCTATTTGAGAAATTAACATATCCTGAAACTTTTGGGGGTTAAGGTATCTACTAGTGGACTGTGGCCAGGTGGCTGGAGAGCTGAGTGGGGTGAGGGGGAGAGGGGCGGGGTGGAGAGGCAGTCAAAGCACAGTGTTGCACATGGGGAGGCATGCTGTGCTTCTCTGTCATGTTCTGTGAAGATGACAGGTGTTGGGAGATGGGGGTGGTGGGATTCAGACAGAGGGAAGGTCACAGGGTCCTCATGTGATAGGATATGAATTCAGATTCCATCTCGAAGATGGGAATCTTTGGCTGGTGATCAGAAGGAAAATGAGAGATCAGAATGGCACTTTGTAATCATCTCACGTACCCGTGTGATGGTGGGTGGGGCAGAACTGGGGTCGGGAAGACTACCTAGGAGGTTATTGGCCATCCTTCTGGTAGAAATGATGAGCATATGAACCGAGGACAGGGGAAGTGCTCATGGACAAGAGGGACTAATATCATTCCACGGCTTGATCCTGGCTACAGCCCTTGATTTTTCATCTCCTCCATGGATTAGATTTTGTTCCTCTCCTCATACTATTCACAGTCGTTCCTTGGATTCCACCCTGAAGTTTAACTTGGTCTTGCCAGCAATTTGCAGGAGCCCTTCCTATATCGGCTTCGGTAAGATTAGGGCGAGAGGAATCTCCTCTCTGGCTTCCATTCTCCCTCTCCCGCTCAACCTGGGTGCCATGAGGGAAGCCTGAGACAGTCTGCTGCTATGCAGAGACAGTGGCACTGTCAAGAGCAGAGACCAGAGCTCCTATGCTGGGGCCAGTGGAGCAGGACACATGGTCCCAGAGGGGACACCAGGCCATTGCCTTCTTTCTGAATTGTTATTTTTTGTTTGTTTCTGTTAAGCTTGTACATAGCTCCTGCAGACATTTGCCTGGGATTTCATTTTTTCCAGTTCCAAGCTCTACTCTTATGGGGGACAACTATTCAGGCAGAATGCATCAGCAGAGCAGAGCTGTATCCTTGAGTAAATCATTCAAATATTTCCCTTTCACTTGCCAGAGAGATGCTGCCTGCAAACTCCAACACGCCTCCTCCATTATCCTGCCTACCTCCATTGGCCTCTCCCTGCATCCTTCTAGATCATTATGTGCCTCTAGAAATTACAGGCGTACCCCCTGGTGCAGCAGGGCCCACAGGACATTGTCCCATCTCAAAGCCCTTTGTCTAATTTGCCAAGTTATCGCCCATGCAGCACAGGCTGTTAAATATTGTGACCATCATCCCCTTTTTTTTTCAGGAATAAGGTTGACATCTCAGCATATGCTAGGCAACTATTACAGGAAATATTCCCATATCATCACATGATATGATAAAAAAATTGTAATTCTATTAATTATAAACATATTTATATGTAATATGTGGAAAGTATAAAAACCCACATAACCACACAATAGTACACAATTTGATAGTTGGGAAACAATTTCAGGGTATATTCTATTTTAATATAAAAAGATAAAATACTGGAACTCTTGTCTCGTGGGTGTATTACACAAGAAAAGTCAGAGATCAGCAACTAATCCTTTTAAGCTAGAATGCTGAATAGTAGAATCAGGAATATACATGCAGGCGTATGGCTCTGAATGTTCACTAAACAAATATGTCAAGGAATTAATTTATAACTGACAAGTTCTTTTAGGTGGCGACATACATTTTGTTTAGTATTTCTCCTTAGTGTATGTTTTTATGTGTCAGTTCAGCCCCTTATCAAATAAATACTTTCGCCTTGCTATTCATTTGAATTAGAGTAACCATGGAGAAATGACTTTTTGATGCAACCATATTCTACTGCATTATAAAAATGTGAACATCATGCTATCATTCCACAAAATGGTTTAGCAATTTACTCTGAATAATTTTTTAAAAGGAGGTAGATCTGTCCAGAGATGAAAGATTCTAGAAAAATATTTCAAAATTAAGAAAGAAAGAATAAGAACCTTTAGAATCTAACATATCATAATACAGTACTCTTTTACCTTAACATAGACGGAAAAGTTTTAAGAGAAAATTTGTCTCTCTCTCCATTTTTTTTTAAAACAAAGATTTAAACATGTATTTTGGCACAGTTTCATGTGTAACTGCTAGGAGATTAAAGAAAGATCAGAAAATAGTAAACAACTGATAAATATCTATTGACAAATGGCAATATCTAGAAACCAAGAATAATCAGGTTCCCTGGTACATCTCTGAGGGAAAACTCCTTAGTGTTGAGGCACAACCTCTTTCTCTCTTAAGTTCAGTGCAGAATTTGCTTTCATTGGACTAGAACACTAAACAATCTTTGATTTTTTTATCCTAATCTTTAGTCTTTCTAGAAAAGTATATTTCACATGTGCTCTAAAACACTATTTTAAAACTTGACATATGTGGGATAAAGAACAATAATTCATAGATTATACAAGTGAGGAAAGACCACTACAATGGTGGTCCCAAATGAGCCATGGCTCCTGCTGTGCTCACTTTTTTTATAGCCATCCTCCTACATTTGGCTTGGGCTTGGTCATATGACTTACTGTAGTCAATGGAATAAAAGTAAGAATTATTCAAGTAGAGGCTGGATGAATGATTACATGTTGGGCTTCTCTTGGAACCTAGCTACCTTGCTATAGGAAAGCCTGTAAAGTTTCTGCAAAAAGACAAGCCATATGTAGGAAAATCTCATTCAACAGCCCGCCCCAGATGTGTAAATGAGGTCTTCATGGATATTCTAGCCCCAGCAGGGGCCATGGTTGAAAGGTTCATATGACTGACCCTGGCCAATATCATGTAGAGCAGAAGAACTACCCAGCTGAACCCTGCCCCAATTCCTGACCCACAGAACTCTAAGCAATAAATTTATATTGTTCTAAGTAATTCCATGTTGGAATGGTTTGTTACACAGCAGTAGCTAACAGATATACTAAATGATAGCAAGGATTTCTCAATCTTCTTTCTAGAAATAATTCGAAGGTACATTCTTCAGTGACATACATCTCTTATATTTCTGTTGTCTATTTATCTACTGTTGAGCCTTTATCTTTTCTTCTGATTCTAACTCAACCAGTTGGACAGAAGGACTGAGTTGGATAGTTGGTTTATATGAAAAGTGTGACTGAAAATGGCTTCATTGTATATTGACTCAAACAACATGCCATGTCCTTGTTGGATCTCAAAGGAACAGCAGTGTTGATAATATGTATCTTAAGTTACTTCCACTCGACACTATAATCAAATTGTGGGTGGGACAATCTGGTAGAAAAAAAGTAACTTTAAGAGATTCCCAGCACATAAAACTCCTGTCGTCCAATCAGGCCATTTCTTCTCTCTGCTCCTCTACATGGAACTATATCTTGACACCACATTTTAGGCACTAGAATGTGGAAGACTCTTTGACGGGATTTGTTTTCTTAAGGAATACTACTACTACTACTTATTATTTTTAATGTTTATTTTTGAGACAGAGAGACAGAGCACCAGCGGGGGCAGGCCAGGGGACGGGGGGCAGCGGCAGAGAGAGAGGGAGACACAGAATCCGAAGCAGGCTCCAGGCTCTAAGCTGTCAGCACAGGGCCCAACGTAAGGCTTGAACACACAGACCATGAGATCATGACCTGAGCCAAAGTTGGATGCTCACCTGACTGAGCCACCCAGGCTCCCCAAGGAATAATTATTTGAAATATGAAGCTTACTAGATTGAACAAGCCATTGGTGTGTTTGGACCCTCCTTTCTCTGGAACTAATGCACATTAGTTAAAGAATGCTTTAGAAGTAGAAGTAGTAGCAGGAGTGTAAGCAGAAGAACCCCAAGCAGAGAATGGACAAGGCACCGCGTCTGGGGGACGGTGATGCTATTTCACTGAATGGTGTGTATCGATTGTATCTCAAGTTAGGAACTATAGCAACTGACTGCTTCTAAAACAGTGTCTGGATACCAAGAGGAAAAGATGTAGCCTCATTAAGTATAGCCAATGTTAGCATAATTGCTGCTATTTTTACCGTTTAAAGGATGCTCTCCATGTGCTTATTTAAGGCATTATCTACCAGATGGGTGTGGACAGAAAGTTTAGACACCAAATGCCAATAAAGGAAAGGCTTGATCAGGCAGTGATTCAAATGTGCTACTTACAGAGAGAAGTATCTGGACAGCGCTGTGGATGACCTCGAGGTACTGGAAGTCGACGATGCAGCCCGTGACAGAGACGTACGTGTAGTCATCCATCATGCCGTGGGCTGACGGAGGCAGCACTCTTCGGACACAACCAGGCCCGTGTTCCCGCCACCACGACCGGTGTACAGAAATGTTGAATGTCATCAGATCTGTGTCCTAGGTGGGCAGGAGATAAGAGAGCAAAAGGAGACAATCCTATCATATCACATCTTTGATTTCCACCTTAGGAAGAATTCAGGATGTAGAAAATTGTTGAGATGACTTAAATTTCAAGTGCAAAAGAACACAAGACAGAACCACAAATGGCTATATACACCATATGCCTAAACTACTGGATTATAATTGTTTAACATAGACACAATCCTTTGAAAAATAACATTTTAAGGTAAGCACACCTCAAAAATTGAGAGGCAAGATCCTCTACATTTGTTCAAAAGCATATTATTTTATTCATTTTGAAACTTTTTGTCTGCATTTTCTTGTTCATCATCATCAACATCACCTTTATGGGCTAACACTGATGAGTGCTTTTTAGCATGCTAGCATACTGTTTCTGCCATAAAAGATAAATCGAAAAGCTTAGGTGAGGAGCCAGGATCTTGATTCCTAAAAGAACTGACCTTCAAGTCCTAGACTCTCCCTTTCTGCCTACTGAATCCTATCTTTCCCCATCATACTTTCTACCTTGTGCTGGAGCGTAATCCCCAATAAAAGCCTTGCCCAGGAGTCCTGCTTGGCCTCTAGTTAATTTCTATTGCTCAGTGAGCCCAAGGACTGTGGTTGGTAACAAAAGTACTAGTATAAGTATGCCTCAGGTTAGATCGCTATTAAAACATTTTACCTTTTTTTTCCTTTTTGGGTTGTTGGTTTGTTACACGTATCATTCAGTTACCTTCACAGTTACAGCACTTTATTGATAATAAAACATTTTACATCTTTTTTTTTTTTTTTGGTTCTTGGTTTGCTACATGTATCATTTGCAGTGCCCTCTGAAGGGAGAATATTATGGAAAAATAATTGTTTTAGCTAGTGAATTCAGTTTAACGCAAGGCAATTTACCTGCAGGCAAACGGCCCACTGGCTGCTCCCTTTCCCGACCATCAGATTTAATCTCTTACAGTTAGTCCTGATCACAACCAAAAAACTATTATTTTCCATTTTAATAGAATTCATTAGGTTCAGGATGAACTGAGGTGATCTGAAAAGTCATAGCAATTTCTGCTCTTCAAGTGTTCTTACCCAGTGGCCTTTTCTATTGCTGGACTCTAAATTCCTTTCGCTATGATTTTGACTAAAATTTATATGACACAAATAAAACAAAAGTGAATTTATGAACTCATGATACATATTTGTTACACTCATAAAATCCCTCTATGTAGTTCTCACTTAATTTGTTGGCACTATAAATATTTATAAACCGTACCCTTTTTTTTTCTAATGACTACATTAAAATCTGAATGAGAATGTCAATAGCATCAAATTATACTTAAAACTTAAACCTCTAACTTAAATTTGGTAGAAAATTTTATTGCAAGTTTGTGTCTGATTTCAATCCCCTCAGTAGCTAGATTTCAAATATTGCAACAAACCTTAACACAGAACTCAATTTCCTATATAAAGCACATCAGAGGAAATGCAGAACAGAAAACTCTAACAAAGTTTTTTATAAAAAAAAAAAAATTCAGAAGATCATTTACTTTGCTTAAGCTGTTTGTTACCACATAAAATCCTGTAGTTTTGAAATACACGGGTGAATGCTAAACCTGGATCAACAAAGTGACCCTTACAAATAATTTCAAGGAGCTCAAATGTCATTTCTCTTTCACTTCTTGGAGTTAGAATAGGATGTGATGATTTAAGCACACCATGGTTTAAGAAAACTGGTGACTGATATCCTTGTCATTTTCCTTAGAATTTAAAAGATTTCAACAATGATATTTATATTTATGCAAGCGTGTGTGATTACCAAGGGACAGTTTGGAGGATAAAGAAGAAGAAAGCAAGGAGGGAGAAGAAAAACATGAAACCAAAGCAGAAAGGCTTGGGATGCATAAGGACAGCCTGCAGAGAGAGAGAGAGAGAGAGAGAGAGAGAGAGAGAGAGAGAGATTGAGAGAGCATGGCAAGACTAACAGAAGACAGAATTTCAGGGAAGGTGATAACGCCATAGATTCAAAGCCTGAATATGATGGCTGGCTTGGCAGGGGGGTGCCTTATAAAATGCAATGCCAGGAGAGCATTGGGAGTGAAAAACTGGATTGCAAGGAATAGAGGGGACTGAGAAGAGAGAATTTGGTGTGTTTTTTCACCAAGTTTGGGAGTCAACGTAGTGAGAACACAGGATGGTGGCCTCAAGGGTGAGCAAAGAGAGCAGGAGTCAATGCACAGAGAACCACATGTTAGCTATATCTGGTCACACTAACAAAGTTATGACTTAAAAGATAATTATTCCAGAATACCTGTTTCCTTCTAATATCTATTTAAGCAAATATAAAATGTTTAAAAGTACTTTCATCTCTCTAGTGTGAATTCGAAACTTGTTTCCATGTTCTTCAAATACTTAAACAAGAAAGGAACTTCCAGAATTCTTTGAAATGTTGTTCATTAACTGTGTAGGTGGACATGCCTGCCTACCTTCCTTTCATAATGAGTGTAGCCACAGAGCTGGAATCAGCTCATGTCCTAAAAAAGCTCAATATTCACTTCTTTATAGTATATCACTGTATTATCTCTTATTAATCAAGGGGCTAGTCTCTGTATTATTCTTCTATGTACTTTTTAAAAAATTTTTTTAACATTTATTCATTTTTGAGAGACCAGATAAATATATCAAAAATTATATGTTGTTTTCCTTGAAGATAGGTTTAAAAGATATTCAGGCTTCCATTAGGGAAGAGTCTGTCATTTGCTGTCGCTTTCTTAAAGACTTCTTAGTACAAGCCATGAACAAGTCATGCTCACTTAGTCTGTGCCATTGGTTCCAATACAAAATACAGTCTGCACCTATAAATACAGAGAACTAAGCGATGGTTGTGCGGGGGTGGGGGTTGGGTAAAATGCGTAACGGGGAGTGGGAGGTACTGACTCCCAGTCTTGAATGAACAAGTCACAGGAATATAGGACACAGCATAAGGAATATAATTGATGATACTGTGGGAACCTTGGTGGGTCAGATGATTAAGTGTCCAACTCTTGGTTTTGGCTCAGGTCATGATCTCATGAGCCCCATGTCGACCTCTGCACTGATAGTACAGAGCCTGCTTAGGATTCTCTCTCCCTCTCTCTCTGCTCCTCCCCCATTGGCACGCACACACACACACACACACACACACACATACACACACTCTATTTCTCTCAAAATAATGTTTTAAATAAACATTTAAAAAATGAGATTGTAATAATGTTGTACGGTGACGAGTCAAAGCTACACATATGAGCACAGAATAATGTATAAACGTGTTGAATCGCTATGTTGTACACCTGAAACTAATGTAACGTGTGTCAACTATACTCAAGTTAAAAAACTAAAAGAAAAAGAGCAGTGTGCAGAGTAAGTGGCCATTGATCACTTTGACTTCCTGTTTCTGGTCGCTACAACTAGGAATTGCTGGGATTTTTCAATTCTGTACCATTGGTCATACACCAGAGGCACAGCTAAAAGTAATCAAGCCTTTGGTCTTCATCCCGGGGCTTTATTCCCTGAATTGAAACACTACAGGAAGAAATGAAGTCTCATCTATCCATTCAATGATATGGAATTTCTAACATGAGCTATGCATTGGGATGTAAGATTGAACACAAGAGATCTTATCCCTGCCCTCATGGAACATATGCTCTAGTAGAGAAGATAGGTAATAAAGCAAACACATAAGTAGACAAAAATAAGGATATATTGTGAAAACTAATATAAAGGAAATGATGTGCTTGAGAGTGGCTGGGACATGAAATGAAGTTACTTCATGACAGGTGGCCAGAGAAGGCTTCTCCAATAGTGGATATTTGGGCTGAGACCTGTTAGATGAGAAGGAACTAGACATGGGAAGATCTGGGGAAAGAGTGTTGCACACTGACAGAACTCCAAGTGCAAAGATCACGTAAGGGCAAAGAGGTGTGCAGCTGGAGGGAAGCCCAGGTGAGGAGAAAAGTGGTATATGATGAGGCTGAAGACAGGCAATGGGCCACAACAGAGTCCAGTCGAGAAGTCAAATATCAATATCATCTCCTTTGCATTTTTAGAAAAAGATAATTCTAAAAATCGTTTAGAGAATGGATTTGACCAGGCAAAAGTCGGAGCCAGGTAGGTGGCTATTATAGCAGGTGTCTCGGACAAAGGTGGCAGCAGGAGAAAGAGGTGGAACAGAGGGGTGAGACATATGCTGGGGGCACAATACCATGTGGGGCTGAGAGCAAGGGATCAACGGAGGACAAGCGTCTCTTGCTGGGCGGCAGCCTCCTGTCAGCCGATGGCAATGTTCTGAGGAAGAAGACTCTAGCAGCGGCGTCATCACGGGGCTGGAATTGGGCACATCCGCCCTGCAACGGGGAAGGGATGGGGCACGAAACAGTATGCACCGGTGCAACCGTATCAGCCTGGCATTGTAAAACCATCTTCCTTATATGTGGGTTAAAGTCAAGGAGTCATCATGTTAAGTGGTGTTGGAAATAAGAACTTTTAGTGTAAAAGAAAAGAGTCACGTATCTCGATGAGAACGGAGTACTACATGGACTTGCTGAATCACTATGTTGTACACCCAAAACGAATATAACACTGTATGTTAACTATAGTGGAATTAAAGTTAAAAAGAAAAGAAAAAAAATAGTCACTTATAAGATCAAAGAAATTAAGTGAAATAGTGTGCTTTGGAAAACAAAGAGTGGACTGCTTTTCCTATTGGTAACAGAAAGTAATATATTTTACTATCCACATGTTTTTACTTTCAAAACAAGAACTAAAATATTGCCCATTATCAATTAATCTTAGTAATGACCAAACCAGGGGTGCCTGGGTGGCTTAGTCAGTTAAGCGTCTGACTCTAGATTTCAGCTCAGGTCATGATCTCACAACTTTATGGGTTTGAGCCCCGCATCAGGCTCTGTGCTGACAGTGCAAAGCCTGCTTGGGAGTCTCTCCCTCTCTGCCCCTCCCCCACTAGTGCTGTGTCACCAAAACAACTTTTACTATCATGCTCTGAGATTTGGCTCTAGTCTGTTCAGCCATACTGTTCATTGTATAATTTTCATGAAAATGTCTAAAACTTGTGTCCATTTCTTTTCTCATTTTTTAACTTATTCAATTGAATACCTTAGTCCCATAGTAAATAACACTTTAAAAAATAATTCTATTGCTGAGTCTTTTATTTATATTCATATCTGGATTAGCTGAATTTTAGAATTCATATAGTTTTAGTCTGTAGGTGTATATAAATTCATTGTTTTATACAAATGATTTAATATAAACTCGATCCCCTCAGTCTCTGCAAGTTTGGTGCTATGTGCACATCAAGTCATACGTGGCAATAAAATTATATTGCTGCAAAAGAACACTGTGATGTTAAGATTGAACTGAAAATTTCAAATTGCACTCATGATTCGAAATGATTGTATAGAATGTGTGCGTGTGTGTGTGTGTGTGTGTGTGTGTGTGTGATCTCTGTACGTTGAAATGGTCTTGAAGAAATGCGACTCCAGGAGCAACAAAAACCTCTGGTTCACACTTCCCAGTAATAAGAACCAAGGTTTTTCCCTGGAGAAATTTTAAATACAGTGTGGTGCAAGGAAGGAACAAGGAGAGTGTGAAATATATTTTGTTCTAGAAAGCAAGACAAAAAAAATTTGATGAGTCATGTTAAAAAATGTAGGAACCAATGTGTAGGGTCTATTGTTGGGTGAAGTTGTAATAATT
Source organism: Cryptoprocta ferox (assembly GCA_028646485.1). NCBI lineage: Eukaryota > Metazoa > Chordata > Mammalia > Carnivora > Eupleridae > Cryptoprocta > Cryptoprocta ferox. Next base: position 65,160,621 of record CM053569.1, read on the forward strand.
TGAACATCAGAACGAATAATGATTGAGGCCGACCAAACACAATGAATCAGTGAAAATCTGTGACTCCATTATGATCAAAAAAGAAAGGGGAAAAAAACCTCATTGTTAATATTTAAAGCAGCTACTTAAATAAGACTACTGTCCCTTCTGCTCACTTTTGCTATGATTGCTCTAAAAATGTTTGTTAATTAGAAAAAATAACCACACTTGAAAAAATTTGTAATTAGAAAGAATTAAGCATTTCTTTTGTCTTTTTCCAGTAGAAGTTCTAGATCAAATTAACCAAGTTGGTGAAATAAAGTTCTACATTATTGATGAGTGTCAGGCATTATATACAGAAGGAATAAAATGATTTAAAAAAAAACCATTTTTGCCAATTTTAACAAAATTGTTTGATTCCTGTAAGGATTAGCAATTGGTTATTTAAAAAAATAAGTAAACAGTTAATCCACATAGTGCCAAAGTACATAACACAGATTTCTTTTTAGTGTCAAGCAATACTTCCAGAATAATAGTAACAATAAATATGTCACATTGAGAGAAACTGTATAGCATTAAATGTTTTAGTAGAAAAGAAGAAAGGCTAAAAATTAGTGAGCTAAGCATCCAGTTTAAAAGTTTAGAAGAATAACAAGTTAAAACTAAAGATGTTATATATGATTTCATTAACAAATATTTGTTATGTGCCTCCATTATTCTTGGATCTGGATTAATCCATGAACAAAACAGACAAAAACCCCTGTTCTGTTGGAACTAACATTCTCATATGGGAAGACAGACTATAAATATAACAAAAAATAAAGTATATTTCATGACTGAAGATGAGTGCTATTTAAAAAGAGTAGAGCAAGGACATCAGAAATATATAATAGTAGAAATTAATTTAAAAATCAAAGATCTGATAGAAAAGCCAAGACCAAATTAGTATCATTAAAAATCTACAATAAAATTAACCACATCCTCATAAGAATGATCCAGCTCAAAAAAATAAAAGAATGATCCAGCTCAATATGACTTGTCATTGTTCAATATGGCCACTCATATGCAGGTTAATCACCAGTCTTTCAGAGAATAGTGTGGCAACACTGAGAAGTGTAAAATGGGAATGCTTCTTGGTTCTGCAATTTTAGCACTCTGCCTTTATCCTAGCTCACATATCCACCTATATGCATATATGAGTGTTCTTAGCAGTGTTGCTTGTAACCACAAAAAGTTGAGAGCAACCTAAATGTCTATCAGAAATTAATAAATTAGTATTCATGCAATTGAATGCTATGTGAAGCCGAAATGAATTAAATAAGCTTATGTATATTAAAAAGGATGGATCTCTCAAACATAATGTTGACGACAAGAATCCAGTTGTGGACAAAACATTGTATGACTTCAGTTATATAAAGTTTTAAGAGTTGCACAACACTGTGCATTTTTTTTTTTTTTTTAGAAATGAACATGTATACAGTAAAACTTTTTTAAAAATGTTTTTTGAAGGAGAGACAGACAGAGCATGAGCAGGGGAGGGGCAGAGATTGAGGGAGACACAGAATCCAAAGCAGTCTTCAGGCTGTGAGCTGTCAGCATGGAGCCCAAGGCGGGGCTTGAACCCCCAAACCATGAGATCATGACCTGAGCCAAAGTTGGACTGAGCCACCCAGGCGCCCCTATATAGTAAAACTTTAAATAAATATACAAACATAACAAATAAATGCAGAATACAGAGTGAGAAAAGGGATCAGGGAATAGTAAACAAGAAGGGTTTAACTGTGTGGGAAAAGTTTTATCTTTAGTTCATTGGTGATAACATGAGTATTTGTCGACTATTTCATTGCTCTTTATTAAGTATCACATACTGGTTGAAGATAAAAATTAAAAAATACCCTTCTCTTTCTCTCCATTTCGGTTGCCACTATCCTAGACTGGCCAACCATTGTTTCTCTCTGGGACAACTGCAATGACCCCGAAATGTAACTCCTGGCATCTCCTGTTCTCAAATTTATTTTATTTATTACAGCCAGAGTAATATTTTTTAAACTCAAATGTGTTGACATCACTGGGTGCTTAAAAACACTTCAAGGGTTTCCCACTGCCCAAAGATCAAAGGTTATCCTTGGGAAAGCCTGAGGGGTCTTTAATCACTTTTACAGACTCCTTGTTGTCCTTCCCTTCACAATCCAGGCTCTAACCATACCGATCCCATTCCCCAAATGAACTGTTCTGTCTAACCTGTTGGTCTTCACACACCCTGTTCCCTTTTCACAGAATATCGTCTTTCACTCTCACCTTTCATCTGGCTTCCTGCCCCTACAACCAACCCTTCCCCATCCTGGTTACCTTGCCAACTTCAATTTCTTTTTAGGGTTGAGCAGAGATATCACTTCCTTTGGAAAGTCATCCTTGGCCCCTGGAAAGTCTGGGCAATATAACTCTTCTGTGTGCTCCCAAGTGCCCAGTGCTGCTGCCTAATTTTATATCTTTATTTGGGTAGAGATAACACATTCTTTTTTATAATCACTTTTCTGACTCAACTACAAGATTATAAACCAACTATAATCAGCAATGCTTTCCCCATGCCAAGCTCACAAAAATGGCTCAATATATTTTTTTTATCAAAAGAATGAACAAACCTAATTGCTAGTTTTTTGAGGCATGATTTCAGTTGAAAATTGAGAAAAACTTAAAAAACCAGAAAGCAACTGCACATCCCTCAAAGTGCCTCTTTACTTTGCTAGTGGGAGTGTGAATTTGTGCAGCCACTTTGGAAAGAGTCTTGTATTCCCACTGAAGCTAGATAAGTGTATGCCTTAGGACCCAGTGTGCCTACTACTGAGTACGTAGCCAGGAGAGATGAATGCATACACCCACCAAAGACTGGTACAAGAATGTTCTTAGCATCTATTTATAGCCAAAGCCTGAATGTATATCAACAGTAGAATAGATTTTTAAAAATGTGGTATGTTCATACAATGGAAGCCACACAACAACAAAAGAATATAAACTGTTGATACCACCAGGCCATGGTTGAGTCCTATGGACATGATGTTGAGTGAAGGAGGTCAGACTCAATAGAGATACACCATCTGATTCCATTTCTCTGTCTTAAGAAAGGCAGGACTGGGCTGTGGTGATGAAGGTTGAAATAGTGAGCATGGGCAGGATGGCAGGGATGGAGGTTGTCTCTAAAGCTGGAGATTACATGGTGTTGGAAAACCAACTTCTTCTAAAGCTTCACAAACTTTTTTATATATGAAAAAAGTTGGAGTTGCAGGGTTTTCTTTTCTTTCTTTTTTTTTAAATTTTAATTTCTTTTTATTTTTGAGAGAGAGAGAGAGCTCATGAGTAGGGGAGGAGCAGAGAGAGTGAGAGGGAGACACAGAATCTGAAACAGGCTCCAGGCTCTGAGCTGTCAGCACAGAGCCTGATATGGGGCTCAAACCCATGAACCGTGAGATCATGACCTGAGCTGAAGTCGGATGCTTAACCCACTGAACGACCCACGAGCCCCACAGGGTTTTTCAAATTTATACTTCCCTCTTTCATTCATCTTGGAATTGACGTGAGTGTCTTATCAAATGCGTTTCTTAAGAAGGGTAAGTATGCAGAGGATCAGCTCCTTCCTCATGTGTAATGACAATAATTGAGGCACTGTGCATAGGTAGGAGGAAAAGAACCATGGCCAAAGACCTCATTTCCTTCCTTAAATCAGTTTGTGTGTGTCATCTGATACTATTGGAAGGAATCAAACAAACACTTGCAGTTTCCTAATAATGACTGAAGAAATCATTAGTTCCTTTAGAAGAAATGGTGTAAATGAAGCCACTTTTACTACAGGGCCACCTGGAATGGGAGTGGAGGAAATACATTGAGAAATTAACAAAAATCTGCAATTTGCAAGAGAACTTATATTTTTCTTCTAAATGTCAAGCTCCCCATCTCTTATTTGTGTTTAATTTTTAGTTGTCCCTTTATTAGCCATATCTTCCTGTATACTGGTTTGTCTACTTTTGATGTGCATCAGGTCCATTGGGTAGAACCAGGGACATCCCTGTGAAAACAGCCCTCCAAAAACTTCAAAGCACTTAAGCACTGAAAACATTTCAAATATTAATTATTTGTGAAGGGATCACATACATTCACAGATACTGACATTTGTGGTATGTGATTGCTGCACCTGCCTACATTAAGATTTGCCTACAGATGATTTTTTTAAAAAATAAGCATACTTTTCATTTGTAATCTATGAATTTTAAACACCTGTAGTTTACTTAGTTAATTACCAAGCTCATTCAACACATCTGGCTTCTCTGTCTTTGTGTTAATCAATAATTATTTGATTACAATGTTATGCCTTTTATGCTAATCAGGATTTTGAGACCATAAAATTGTGCTACCTTTGTGCTGCATGCTGGCACTAATGTGTTATGTTTACAGTGTAGTGTATTCATAATTCATGCATGCATATGCACATATGCACACAGTTTACTTAATTTGCATGACAGAATTTTTATTTTTTATTTTTATTTTATTTTTTTGCTAAGTTTACTTCCTGAAAAGAGGTAATAACCCTTACTCATTTTTCAATTTTGGTAGGAAAAATTCCTCATTTGAGAAAAAAATAGATATTTGCTTTCATGTGGTAGAATTCTTTTTAAAAAATAAAAGGAAAAGTCATGTATTCCTTTTAGTTGTTCCCTTTTTGAAAACTATCTGGATACATAGAACAATATTGGTGTTTCTGACCTATGAATGTGGCTGCTGGTGTGGTTTAAAACCCTCTACAAAAGAAGACTATTTTCTTAATTGCTTCCTTTGCTGAAATAATTGTGAAGGCTGGAAAGAGGTCTGATTAATTGCAAACTTGGATGTGGTGAAAACCTCTCTGGCAGGTTCTTATCTCTCACCATCAATCTGAAGTTACACAGTAACCGTCTTAGATGGCTTGTAAGAGGCAGCCTCTTGGGATGTGGAAGTTTCAGAAATGGTGACTTAAGTACAACTCTGGGTGGATATTCACTGTAGCAGAGGGATGTGTGTTAACCCATTCTTACCGCCTGACTCCTCATAAGGGTCTTTAGGGCTTCATACAAATCTCGGTGTGTATATGTGGATGGGGGTGTTATTCACTGTGCTGTGGGGAGGAGCTGAACTGAGAATAAGAACCCAACTCTGCCCACTTGTAGCTGTTTTCATTTTGAAATATTTTTTCCCTTCATGTCTCCCTAGATCCTTTGGTATGAATACATGTCATCCTATCAAGTTTGGATACACCTCATGCCAACAACACTTCTATGCACTTCATCCAAATAGGATTAAGTTATCGCCAGCCAGATATCCCACAAGTGTATAAAATGCAGTGGCCACCAAGGAGCCACCTAAATAATGGGCATTGTTTTATTTTACTACTGTGTGATTCTTTTGGGAATAATGCTATTTAAGGTCATTTCCTTTTTTCTTTTTTCTTTTTTTTAAATACCTTGGCTGAGTCATGTCCGAGGGTTCTAAGGAGCTCAGGGTGCTTCTGAAACATGAATTAGTTCATATTAGAAAGTGAATTCTTACTAGGAGTGATTAATTTCAATAATTTTAATTTCCACAAATAAAGTAAAGATCACTTGTAGCTCTCCTTAAAGTTGAATTTGAAGTTTTCCAAAGAATATTTATTCATTTATTTATTTATTTTTAACATTTAATCATTTTTGAGAGACAAAGTATGAGTGGGGAAGGGCAGAGAGAGAGAGAGAGAGAGAGAGAGAGAGAGAGAGAGGGAGACACAGAATCTGGAGCAGGCTCCAGTCTCTGAGCTGTCAGCACAGAGCCCCATGTGGGGCTCAAACTCATGGACCACGAGATCACGACTTGAGCTAAAGTCGGACTCTTAACCAACTGAGCTACCAAGGCACCCCAAGTTTTCTAAAGAATATTTAAATCCTTTCAATTTGCTGATGATGGGGAGGAATTTAAATTCCTGTTTTTCTTTACAGATAGCAGCTACTCTTAAATCAAAGCATCCAACTTGTCCAATAGCATACTTAGCTACATTTTTTTGTAGGTACCTAGATGAATATACATACTATTATCCAACCTCTTCCCCTTCACAGTTCCACCTGCACCCACCAAACAATCCTCCTCCCACGAGCTGGGATTATTTCCAGGGATTCTGGGTAGTTACTGTGGCTACATCTTTTGCAATGACTGAAACAGCAACATATGAGGCCACAAGTGTCTGTCTATGCTTGCCCTACTTCCCCTCTGTCTAAACACAAAGAGCTGTCAAACAGTGTAGGCTTCCTCCTACGAATACAATAATTCCACTATACATATGGATCCTTATAAATTTAAAAATCTTATTAGGTCACAAGATTTTCTCTGAGAATGAATGCATACATTTCTCCTTGTTCAGCTGTATAATAGAAAGACTGTTTATAATCATTGTTCTCCATCCATCATACAGAAAAAATATATTTTCTAAATTAGCACTTTATAATCTAAAAGTATCTAGTCTATATTAATTATATTATCTTGCACACCAACGTTACTTAGAGCTATTTCAATTCTGAGCCATTTACACAGCTGTTATGTGACTCACAGCCTGATGCGTTTTTCCTATAAGAACGATGCTTTGAGTATCTTGTCAACCAATGATAAGTCCTGATGGCATCTAATTTGTTTTTTGAGGATAAGTATTGTGAATCAGGAGCTCTGTGCACACTGAAAGGCCAAGGTTTGGAGAGGTGGAGACTTGTCCAATCAGCAATCAGAATAAGCCCGCACCACCCCTGAGGCTGGGCAAAAAAATCATCCACCAAGGGTCCAACTCTTTTTCTCAAAGACTGGGAATGAGATATATGGTTTTTGAGGAAGTCTAGCACTTTAAAAGTTAGTTTTTGGAGACTTTCCAGAAACAGATCAAACAGGAGAAGATTCTTTTTTACTGTCACAGCTGTCATTCCTGTAAAAGTCTGTTTCCTCAGTGAAGGCACTGTTTCTAGGGGACACGTTTGGTGGAGGAAGAAGAGCCCGTCACATTCAAAGGCAGCAGTTGCACCAAGGACTGAGTAAGTGAGGCTGAAAATTCGGCACAGTTAGCCTGGCATTCTAATCACAGTCTCGCCAGTAAGAAAAAGAAAAAGAAAAATCTCAATTTGGGCAGCAAGCTATTGGCTAACTTTAATTTTAAACCGTTAATCAGAGGATAACTGAAATATAAAGGGCACTTGCATTCTCCCTATATTCTTAACAAGTTTAATTTTTATTTATGTGTTTAACATTCTCTAATTTCAGGCCATGTGCCGAGTAGCCTGTAATACTTTAGGCAAGTTACATAAAATTTAAATTTCAACTTAAGAGTCCAGGTAGTTCCCTTATATTTTCTTTTTTTAAGTTTATTTATTTAGTTTGAGAGAGAGAGAGAGAAAGAGAGAGAGGGAATGCATAAGAGGCAGAGGGGCAGAGAGAAGGAGGAACAGAATCCCAAGCAGGCTCTGCACCATCACTATCAGTACAGAGCCCATTGTACATGGGGCTCAAACCCATGAACATGGGATCATAACCTGAGCCAAGATCAAGAGTAGATGCTTAATCAACTGAGACACCTAGGTGCCCTCCCTTATATTTTAAAATTGAGGCAATCTTCAGTAGAGAATTATGCTATCTAGTACATTTGCCTCTATTTGGGGAATGTTATACATTTAAATTTCCAGCTTCTAGATGTGACTCTGATAAATTATATATTACTCCAAGGCAGACCTGCCCATGAAGAAAGTTCTGAAAGCGCAGAAATCTTCGCAACTAGCTACTCTCCATGATCTCACATTATATCAGAGACCAGTAAGTGCTACTATGTGGTCCTCAGTAAAGATCCGTGAAGAAGGGAAGGGGCAGATGCATAATACATACCAGATACATTTTAGGGAAGGATGGACCAACATCACATAACTCAGAAGAAGTGAAGTTAAATAAAAGTTTGCTGAAAAGATAGCAGCCACTTTTTTCTGCTGGGCATGGTAACACGGGGAAGACCCACTTCCCTCCTTTCTCCACTTTGTCCAGAATTTAAAGAATAGCTTCTCTTTGAGTCATCAACAGATAGGACCGATTTGTAGTAGGAAGCCTGGTAACTTGATGGCTTGGACCATGTTGCCTTTGGGGAGTAGTGTCTAGAAAGAAGGGCTAGAATGAAAAGGGGAGAGGAAAGAAATGCTGCCGTTGTCAGAAAAAGACCAACTGGTTGGGCTTAGGAGAAAAGGGAATTTTATTGGGAATCCACAGGTCAGAGCCATGCATTACATAAAATTAACAAAAGACAGAATTTGAGTTACAAGATAATAAATAATTCCATTGAGAATTTTTGTAGCTATTTAATGATTCATAGTATTCTTGGGTTATTTATTTTACTCATGACCATGAATACTACTCTCAAATTTAGAATACACTACACAATGCATATTTAGTTATGAACATTTAGAAATAAAGATGTTCCTATCATTTGATGTAAATGTATAAATGTGTTAGGGCCATCAGCTCATCATGAAAACACAGGAATTACTATTGAAAAAATTCTGGGCCATTTATATGATTTTCAGTACTGAATAAAGAAGGTTCTACTTTGGGGATATATAAATTTCAGCTTCTTAGTTTGATAAATAATTTGGTCATAACTACACATAACATGCGGCTTCGGTTTAGTGTTCATGTGTGAACTGTAATAAGTGTTTGCTAGGTCAATTCTTGCATCTGATAAAAACGTATGCAAGGGATTAGAGAGAGTGTCAGCAACCGCAGCCTCAGTGCTGGTGATGGTCAAAATTTACTTGTCAGGCAAAGCATAAGACAAATGAATTATATGTGAACATTTTGCTAAGATTGAGAACAAAGTCAGATTCTCAGAGTAAAACAGACAAACAAGATCCCAGCAGACTGTAGGGAAATGATTCATAACACTAGCTCATCCCCGGAACTCTTCAAAACTTCTTGTTGAGGACTAGATTCTCAAAGGCTCGTTCCCAAGAAGATTTAACCAGGCTCCTAATCAACACAGAATTGCTTATGAACAGAATTAGAATACTTTCTTTTAAGCTTGTTGCTTCTAATAGTCTCTAGATTTTTAATGGCGTGATGGCAGATTCTCCCTGCCTTCCTTTGTCACCCATGCTCCCAGCTCTACATCCTACCACACACACCTCTTGTCTCACAAGTAGGAAAAGTAAAAAGACATGGAAGAGACTCTAGGGAGCTCAAGTTAGATGGGGGAAAAGAAGGAAAAAGATATTCCAAATAAGCCTCTGTAATCTAAGTTTCCATATCACACACAGGTTAAACATAGCACTGCATCTGATGCCTAACATTTACCTGAAAAGCAATCAAAATGTTGTGGTCTTTCTGGACTTCTGAGATGGGAATGGCAGCAACGGTGCCTACCCAATGACATTTGTCTATTGTTTTTGTTCAGCCTTGGACATAGCCAATTCATAGCCAACAGTACACTTATTCTTTTCTGCTAATGTAAATATGGCTTTGTAATGAAAGTACCCCATGAACTCAGCATCCTAGCTACATCAAGAAGAACTCTGGTCAGTGGAAAAACTACAGCCATTGGCATATCTACGTGTCTCCATCTTCCTCTTTAGCCCTTTTCACACTGTAGTATAACTTATCTTTTTAGGATTCTTTTGCCCATTGATTTTATGTTTCTCAAGAGCTGGCATGGATTCATTTTTATATATACAGTACCTAAAACAGAGCTAACCATACAGCAGATAGGTAATAAATGTTCATTGATGAATTATTGGTTCTTAAGTAAGATAAATAAGACTCTTTAGAATCAAGGGTCAATTTCTTACCTATTAAAGAGTTAAACATAAAATATAAACTATAAAAGCCTTAGAGAAAACAAACAAATATTTTTCTTAGATTGAGGTAGGACTATACAAACAAAAATAGCAAGAAAGAAAATGAATGAAGAATAGATATGAAAAATTTGCCCTCAATGATAGCTAATGAGAAGAATCGACTTTGGAATTAACAGTTGACTACTTCCACTTGTGTTATGCTAAGCTACTTTGAAAAGTGCTTTTGCCACAATTGAGTCTTTTCAACCACATGTTAAAAGGAACAATATTCCTGTAAACAACACCATGTTTACACAGATAAATTGGTTTAATGCATCAAGGAAAAATGCTACATGAATTAAACAAGATGCATTAAAATGTCTTCCAAAAACTTACCAACAGAAAATTGGTTTGACTGTATTTTTCAGAGTTTAGTCAATTAACCTGGTGTTCCTTAGGTGTGATCCCAGGATCAGAGTACTAGGGAATTACTTAGTTGTAACATATGTACGGTTTACAGCTCCACAAGGATGTAGCAAGAAATGATCCTTCTTTTTCTTTTAATATAATTTAGCATCAAGTTAGCTAACATAAAGTGTATACAGTGTACTCTTGGCTTTGGGAGTAGATTCCCATGATTCATCACTTTACATACAACACCCTGTGCTCATCCCAAAAAGTGCCCTCCTTAATGTTCATCACCCATTTCCCCCACTCCTCCAACTCCCCACCCCCATCAATTCAGTTTGTTCTCTGTATTTAAGACTCTCTTACGGTTTGCCTCCTTCTGCTTGTAACTATTTTTCCCCTCCTTCTATTTACCACAGCCTTTTTTGCTGATATTCTTTTATAAGAAGTATGCCACAGTAACCAAGAAAATCTACAATTACATGTTTAAGGATCCTAAGAGATAATTGAAAAAAAGTCATGGTCTGGAAAAGTTACAAACTTCAGTGTTATACCTTCAATTTTTGCCAGTGGATTCAGCATCACAAAGATTCTGGGGGGTAAATTATTGTTTGTCTAGTAAAATCAAAAGGTTTGAAATTCTACTTACAAAGACTACTTTCTGTATTCATACAGAAACATATATTTATAAGAAAGTAACAAAATTATATACTTAATTAACAAGAATCTTAATCATGTATATAAATACTGGACACTTTAAAAATTAACTTGACTGATTTAGAATTCAAAATTTGCACTCGATCCAATTAGCTGGATAATGATTATCATTATTTGGTATCATAAAGATACAACTTTAATTACAGTAAAGCATATAACACAGTAAACCTCACAGCATTGGTTTTTTTTTAAGACTCTTATTATGACGTCAATCTTATTAGGCAAAACTCACTAACTGAAGAAGCAAAGAGTAAATATAGGCATGCAAAAAAATCGCTTTTCAAATTTGGGAGGTTAATGTGTTATATTGGGAATATTCTTTTTAATGTTTATTTATTCATTTTGAGAGAGAGAGCATGCAAGCAGGGGAGGGGTCGAGAGAGAGGAAGAGAAAGAATCCCAAGCAGGTTCCGCGCTGCCAGTGTAGAATCTGACATGTGGTTTCAACTCATGACCGTGAGATCATGACCTGAGCCAAAATCAGGAGGCAGATGCTTAACAGACTGAGCCACCCAGCTGCCCCTATATAGGGACTATTCTAATGTTTCCAGGAAAATTACTCAGGAAGGTATGTTGAAAATATAATAAAATACAGTAGATAGAGAATGAATATTCTTTCTATAGATAAGTGTGACTTTTTGGCAATGGTCACAGGATGACTGAATTGTGGTCTCTTCACATTTCATATTCTGGCTGTGGAACTACTTTTAGTGGATGTCAAACCTCCATTTGTCGTAAAATCCAGTGCTACCTCCTGATCAAATGTTCCTTTGCTATAGCAATTTTTAAAGTAGACCTGAAGCTACAATAATTTAAATGCGGATAGAACCTCCTGACTAATTTTGGGTCTCAGATACAGCTTCAGCAGCAGGTTAATTTCTAGGTAACTTTTGGTCTGGCTTCTTGAAAGATGACTACTATTAGCCACTATTCTCTAAGTTGTTGTTTTTTTTTTTTTCCTCAGACAATTCCAGTTCCCAGGCCAAAGGGAAGCAGTTCCCCATGTGTCTATTAGTGTTCTGATGCAAGCTCTTCAGAATGATATTAATCTCTATGCCACAGATTCATGTATTTTTTAATCTGCTTCAAGAACAAAAAGGATATAATGGCCCATTAGGAAACATTAAATCCTGATCATTTTGTTAATGTTCTCGCTAATACGTGTTCTATAAAGTTGCTCACTTTTATAACTAAGATTCTAGTGTCATGGGTTAATGAGCCACATAGTTTCTAATGTACATCTGCCATTAATCCATTATCAGAAAAGGACTAATCTATTGCCCTAGCAGATGGATCAGAAGTCCTGGAGGGGTAAATTAACCCCCATCCTTTACTGCTGGGTCTTACAGCTTTACAGAACATTTTCCCATCCCATCACGTTTGCTTCTTAAAACCATTCTCTGAAGTCAGGAGGATAGTGTGTTATTATTCTCATTTGTTCGAAGGGCCTGCCACGGAAACACTTGTGCATCCTTGACCAAAAAAGAACTGTGGGAAAGGTCTTTCATAGGGGAGGTCATTGGCTGATTGCAGCTTGGGTCGTGGTGAGGGAGGAAGAGGACATACAAGGTCAGTCAAAACAACCCTCTGAGACCTAGTCTTTGAATTAGGAGTCAGTGTTCCAACCAACCGGCAGTTAATGACAGAGAAGGGAGGCACACTCAGGTGCTGACGTGCTACATGCCTCTTCCATTATGCCTTATGTCAAGTTGTCCGGTGGGCCAACAGTAACAGCTCCATATCATATTCACAGGAGATGAGGAAGATTGCTGAGGTCTGTTCCTTCATGCCCATCCTTGCCTGGCCCAGTGCCTCAGGGGAGGGGACTCTACCCTCTGCTCTGGGGTGCCCTGGCTGTTGGGCTAAGGGTGAATCTGTTATCCTACCTGGTGACTCTTTCAGGAAAAGACTCAAAACCCAACTCCCACTTGCAGAGATGGGAGAAAATAAGTTACAAGGACTAAAACTTTTCTTCATATCTAAGAGAGTATCATTGTTTCTTTTTCTGGACATTGTCCTAACAGCATAACAAGAAAAAAATAGCAACGACAACAGTAGCTGACACATATGGAGCACTTAAAATGTACCAGCCACAGACCTTAGCACTTGGTGTACTTTAACTAACTTAATCCTTGCAACAGCCTCTGGAGTAGTTGATATCATGCTGCTGCATGCTGGATTGTGAAGCCTGCCTGGACTGCTTCCAGTCCTCAATCAACATGGCAATGTTGTCATTCGATTACATTTGAATATACTTGGGTTTATTTTCAGAGCATTTACGTAACTCCTTTTAATTGATAGCCTTTAAGGAGCAGACCTGATTTTGGAAGGTGGACTAACATGGCAAAATAGAGACATGGTAATAACCTGAGTCCTTGACTACATTACCGAACCAACCAACCTTACAACCTGCTCTACTTCTGGGCTTTGGCAGGCAAGATGCTAAATGTCCTTCACATCTATAGCACTTGAGTCAGAGTTTCTGTTACTTCCAGCATAAACTTTCCTGAGTGATCCAAGAGTCATACTTGAGCACTAATTATGGATGCAGCTACTTGTGTTTGAGTTTTGACCTCGTGATTTTGGGTGGGTTCTTGCTGTTTTCCTCTGAGGGAAAGCATCTTTTCCCTTTTTCATTTGTAAAAAGGGAATGATAGGGGCACCCACTTCCTATGTATGGTGAGGATCAGATGGTATAGTATAAATATAGCACTTAAAACAGTGCACCAAATGGAGTTTATATTCACTAATATTTAGTGATTTTAAATATTATTATATTATCATTACTTTTTTTTATTTTAGAGAGAGGGAGAACATGAGCTGGGGAGAGGGCAGAAGGAGAGGAAGAGAGAGAGCATCTTAAACAGGCTTCATGCTGAGCAGGGCTCGATCCCATGACCCTGGGATCATGACCACAGTTGAAATCAAGAGTGGGTTGCTCAACCAACTAAACCACCCAGGTGCCCTACTCTTTTACATTTTATTATTAAGCCTTGACATTTTTCTAATCTGTAAAAGGTGAATAACAATAAATTTATAGGGTTGTTATGAGATACAATGAAACAACCCACCTAAAGTATTTAGCAGAATATCTAACATATAGAAAATGTTCAACAGATTATCAGCATTTTTCTTTCTAGTTAATTTTTTTATTTTAATCAAAATAGTTTATATATGATGTAAAAGATAAAACAAATGTTATAAAGACTTATAATTAAAAAAGCAGTCCTTTCTATTTTATGAGTTAAAGCTATCATAACAGTATTTTTCTTAAAAAACCATATACGTTAAAAATAATACTGTCATGTTTTGTGTAAAGATTTACTCCTTCAATAAACCAGTCTGAATATATATACTTCATACTTTTTATTTTATAAATGAAAACCAATTACAGCCTGTGTGAGCTGTTACATAAGAAATGCCATGCTATTGTATAAGCAATTGGTCTCTTTCTAAAATGAAAAATGGAGACATGTCTGGAAAATTATATTGCTTGCTGATCCATAAACCTCATATAGATCAAATATCCAAGTACAAGAATTAAATATCTAATACTATACCCCTAAGGAAATATTGTACTATCTGGATAAACTGAAAACCTGATCTATCAAAATCTAGTGATTTAAGTATAACTCTGGTTCCAAGACATATTAGTAATAGCAACTTGATTCTAAAAAGATTCCAAATATATTACAATTAGCTTTCTAGCCATCCCGGAAACTGATGTAGCTTTATACAAAGGCAATAAACTAAAACTCCATTTGCATTATTAAATTAGTAACAGAATGAGGGATTCTATATATCAAAGTCATATTTAGTGACACATATAAATCATAGAACTGTTCATTTCAATCTGTTCTTGATTTGGGAGCTAACAAATCTTAACCTATAAAATTCATTTGGGGGACATTCCTAGTAATTGAGTGATGCCTAATTTATAATAGACGTGCTGTGTAACAAAATGCAAACATGAATCTCCATGATTATTAGTGCTATTGTGCTTTCTTGATAAATATTTGTTAAATAGGTAAGAACACAGGAGTAGATAAAGTGCCCATTCAAATTGTTGTTAACTTTTTCCAATACAGAATTTTTTTTAAACTTACATCCTATCTATATGGTATATCATTGTAGGGGGAAAAGAGACACTTAGTTTTATTAATTTGTCAAACACATCAATCTGTAGTAAGTGAAGGAGCTGTAGCACTGTGTTTTGAACATGTTCCAAGTATCCATCTATTCAAATTTACAAATACCAATCTAGTGTCTATGATGTGCAAGACATCGGCATATTCTATGAGAGAATCAAAAATAAAAATGATATTATTTTGGTCTCTTTTTAAGATAGGGTACTGAGGGTCACCTGGGTGGCTCTGTTGGTTGAGTGTTTGACTTCAGCTCAGGTCATGATCTTGGGGTTTGTGAGTTTGAGCCCCATAACTCGCTGCTGTCAGTGCAGAGTCCACTTTGGATCTTCTGTACCCTCATCTCTCTACCCCTCCCCTGCTCATACCCTCTCTCTCAAAAATATTTATTATTTATTTAATTTTTTAAAAAAGATAGGGTACTGAAAACACACAGAAACCAATAGTATATACATCTATTTAAAGACATATTCTACAAGGATGGAGAAAATACAAGAGGAGGGAGGCAAAGGCACATGGTTTGAAAGGTGGAAGCTAATGGATGAGTGGGAACTGATGGCAGAAGCAAAGATAGGGAGAGATCCAAGTTACACTTGTGGAACCATAAAAAGCATCAGTTACTTTAGGAAATGAGGTGAAGAGGGTGTTTCTGAAATCAGGCAGCCTGGGTCCAATCTGTTTGAGAACTAGTTAGACCTCTGATGCCTTCTGCTCCTTATTGCTATGTGTCCCTCCTTCCCCCACAAGTCTGGAGATGGACTCATTAGAGAGAGAACACAGAAGACCATGAGCAGGCAAATGCTACACACAGCTAAGGGTGTATGTGCCATGCCGGGACACAGAAATTAAGGATCAGAGGCATACTAAATGAATGCAATGACCCCTGGCCTTGGCCCCTAATTGGTTCTCAAGATGCTGGCTCCCAAATCCCTCCTCTCTAGATACAAATTGGAAGATTCCTCCCTGAAGAGTTTATTTACTCCAAAGCAGAAAAGTCAAAGACACGGACACATATAATTCCTCAAGAAATTGTCCAAACAGGTCAGTTTGCAGTGTGGCTCAGAGTTGAGGAGCTCCACAATGTGCTCAGACTGACCAGTTAGGTTTTAAAGCCCTCATTCAATCATGCACAAACAGGCAAGGATGAGAAAATTCTGGGGCTTTCAAAGGTAAAGACTCAAACTAACAAATGGGGGGGGGACTAAAACCCCCAAAAGAAAAGCAACTTAAAAGAAATAGATTATGCAGGGAGAAAAGAAATACTTAAAACAAAAACTATTAGGAACACAAACAAACTCAAAATAGGATGCTGTCAATGCAGAACATCCAAATTTAAAAGGAGCATTGAATATCAGAAATATAACAGCATATGAGAAGAGTCGGTGGAAGGACTGGAAGATACAATTTTAAGAACTCTCCCTGCAAAGCAGAGTGATAGGAGAAAAGGATGGAAAATAGAGAAAATCAAGGAACTTGGCAGACTAGGGCAGAATATCCAATGTCTGAGGGTTCCAAACTCCCATGGGAAATTCAGGACACAGACATGAAGGGAAGAAACTTATCAACAAATGATTTGTGAATATTTCCATGAAATATAGGTCGTACATTTCCAGAAAGAGAGGGTCTGTTAAATGTTCAGCAGGAGATGCCTTGTTTGTGAAGACCTTCTTGTTTACCAGAACTCAACTATTACTAGGTCTGGAGATGCCCCAAAGGGCTTTCAGAATCCCTCAAGCCAGACCATGATTTAACTCTCTCTGTGCCTTGAAATATGAAAGACTGAATTCTGGAATTCTCGATGATAATTTAATTAAATAGTAATAAAGCCCTGGAAGAAAAATTCCTGGACAGTACTTTATGTTACATCAGCATGTTAACAATGAATGGTGGGAGGGATTTACCCATCATGTCTTATTTATGCAACTTTTTAGAACATTCATTACCCACGTAAAACTGTGAAGTACCTTCTGGGCTATTAACTTCTATAAAAAAGGTATTTCATGGCTCTGAATTGTGCCAGTTGTTGTCAATGAAAAATGAATGATTCTTAAAGTCATTCCATTTGACCAAATCATTGCTCTCAGCAGCAAATGAGCCATGCAATGTTTTTTAGAACTTTCAGACCCTTTAACTTTGAATTCAAAATAAAACTTTTCCTAAATGAAGCATTAAAACAAGAGTAGCAAGGATACTCACTATTTAACTTCTTAGACTTCTTCTGTTCAACATCTATTCCCTCAATTACTTAATTCATCCCTACTTTTGCAAGTTATGTTCTTCTAACTGTTAAAACTATACAGAAACAAATGAGAATTCTTGCTCATGGTGGTGATTTGAACGAATATATATACTTTAGTTTTCTCTTCAAACCTCATTAAAATGTCAGTAAGAGTTTTAACGGCAGTGTATAGGCGTACAAGGATGAAGTCAGGCTGTACCTTCTAGGTGAGCTCCAAGACTCTCCCCTGGACCAGCTAGAGAGCCAAACTAAATCTATTACTCTAATATGAAGGAGACAGTCAAGAAGACTCACAACATGTGGTGAGAGTTTTTGAGCACTCTCTCCCCCAACTTTTATTCTATTCTATTCTGTCTTCTATTCTATTCTATTCTATTCTATTCTATTCTATTCTATTAAGTTTGTTTATTGAGAGAGAGAGAGAGAGCACAAGCAGTGGAGAGGCAGAGAGAGAGGGACATAGATAATCCAAAGCAGGCTTCACACTGACAGCAGAGAGCCTGATGCAGGGCTGGAACTCATGAACAGAATCCTGAGATCATGACCTGAGCAGAAGTCAGACGCTTAGCTGACTGAGCCACTCAGGCACCCCTCCCCCTACTTTAAAAAGTGAGCCTACAATTAAAGATCATTAGACAGTTGCATAAAGCCCCTAAGATGGGGGACAGAGAACTTGGCAAAAGGGGGAAACAAATGAAGTAGTTGGAGGAAATAAACACCCTAAAGGCAAAGGTGGCTCTCTTTCATATCCACAGAAAGGAGAAAGGAAATACTGAAAATACAAAGTAAAAAGAAAATTTTGTAGAAAAGGGAAAATTTACGGGGGAAATGATTTTTGGGGTATGTAAAATACTATGGTGGAAACAAAAAGCTCATTTAGAAATGTTATAAAATAAAATCAAAGAAATCCTCTGGAAACTCCAAAGTTCAAAAAGTTCTGGAAATTCAAAGTATCTGTACTCTCCCACATGTCTCATCTCTGAATATCATTTATATAGTCATAATAAAGTAAATATCAAATAATAAAAGTAATAAAATAAGATAAAACAAAATGTAACAAAATCCACTTTGTTCATTTATAAGAGTAGATGGAAACGCCTGTATTGAGCGATTATCTTGCTGAAATCGTCTGTTGATCTCAAAAGTCCAAATGAGAGAATGACATTGTTGAGGAAAGTGAGAATTTGCTTCAGAGCACATCCTGTGAACAAGATGGCCAAAATGGTGGATATTAGAGATAAAGCAAGTGTATGACTTAGTTGACTGTGGTTTTCGGTAATATATTTTTAATAAATTAAAGTAACGAATGTATGTACTGCTTGCAAGGTAGAAGCAATTAAATTTAGCAGCTCTGTCATGGAACAATACCCCTGTCCCAAGCTCCTAAAATAATGAGCTCCTTTGGAATATATTATCCTAATGGTGTTCATTCTCATGATGGTACAGAATGAAAGGATGAGATATTGGTGAGTAGAGGCAATCGATGCTGACGATTTGATTCAGTGTAGCATAATTCCCTGTGGTTTAATCCTTAATTCTTCTGTTATTATGTGGCTTCACTGAAGTTTACATTGATATGTTGTTAAATTTGACTCAGAAATAAAAAGTGAAACAACCAGCCAAAATTTCACAGAACAACATTCTGGACACAAAACTTTGAATATTGCTAAGTGGGTTCTACAACAACAGAACTCTTTGCAAGACAAATAGAACATGGAACCATCTAGAATTTTCAAAAATGGATCTGTGAATAATGATAGAACATGGGTGACAATTTACAGGAGTCATTAAGATGAAGTGCTGGTCCCAGACCTCTAAACTGCAAAATGTAAACCATCTAGAAAACTCCAAAAACCATGTGTGGTTCAGTCATCAGTGTTCATCCTTGGTATTAGAAATAAAGTCATTATTGGGGCGCCTGGGTGGTTCAGTCAGCTGAGCATCTGACTTGGGCTCAGGTCATGATCTCATAGTTTGTGAGTTTGAGCTCCATGTCGGGCTCTGTGCTGACAGCTCAGAGCCTGGAGCCTGCTTCGGATTCTGTGTCTCCCTCTCTCTCTCTGCTCCTCCCCCACTCACGCTCTGTCTCTCTGTCTCTGAAAAACAAAATAAACGTGAAAAAAAAAAAAAAGAACTAATCATCAAACAAGAATGGAGAAAGCGCCACAAATCGCACAAGCCTGCTTGTCAGCCCCCTGGGAGCACTAGTGGGATTTGAAGGTAAAGATGCACCCGTGGGTGGCTGCAGCTCTGTGCACATGGGGGCAAGGGAGGGCGCTGCATTCAGCTCTGCAAGCTAGTGCTTTGAAACTGCAATGGAAACATCAATTCCAAATGGACAGGCATTGACGGGCTTCCGGGAAGAGGCAGCATTTGGATCTCAAAAGATGTGCAGCATCTCAGCAGAGAAGCCTAGGAAGGACAGTCTGTTTCTCACTCTGGCCCACCTCCAAATGATGGAAACAGGGTACCAGAGACTCATTTTGAAGAAAGCTAATTTGAATAGCTGAGATGATTATACCCTTCACATGAGTTTGCCACACAGGTCCCGGCTGCAATATGCCTCAGCAAGGGTAGCATCCCTCATTTATTCTATGCTGAAAATAGGATTTGACTTTTATCTCAACATACACTGAGCATAGGCTTGAGAGCAAATCACCCATCTGATAGGGGAGTGGGGGAGTCTCACTTGATTCGCATTTAACTGGCCGCCAAATCTTTCAGCTGTCCGTCCATCCGAGGGATCCCCTGTGCTTCCACAACCCATAAAACATGTAATGACTAAATCTGAGATTTTTCTAATTGAGAGTTAGAAAGCATGACTGAAGGATATGTGGCCACAGTAAACTGTTGGATACAGGCTGTGCATTTTTGGCAAATGGTTAGTTATGCGTAGTAAAAAGGTGAACATCAGACACTGCACCAAACTGAGATGCCATTGGTCTGATGCCATGTTTTGAAATGCCCAGATGGCCAAATCCTAACATCTATTGCATTAGAGCAGGATTATGAATCAAAATGAGAGAAAAGATTCTGGGGCCAAAAAGTGGTATAGTACAGTGATAAAAAGCTTACAACCTAAGCAACACACAGGGATTAATAAAAGGTAAATCTGCCTGAATTTAATGCTGACCTCCAACAAAATAATTTACTTTTTAGCAACCACAGATGGGTTTATAGGAGAAAAGACTAGCTATTTATAATTTTACAGCTAAGATAAAGGATCAAAATGCAAACATAATATTTAGAAATAATTTGTTTCTGGCCAGGAGCACCATGGAGCAGTTAGGGTCCATAAAATAAACAGATGGAAGACAATTGTATAAAAATATAATATTTTTCAGTTTGGAAAATATGGTCTTATGAGGATTTATTTGATTTTGCCTGTAACAGAGAAAGTCTAGCATCTTCAAACTATGTCTGTTGAAGACTCAATCAACACCACAGGAAACAACAAAACAGTTAATTGATTATTGTTTAAAAATGTGCTTAGGTAAACATCTGGCGTTTTTAAAAAAACTGGGCAAACACATCATGCACTTCAGATCAGGTATTGGAGCTTTTTAATATGGACCCTGTTATTTTTGCATCTCCGTTTTCTTTGCCAAAGGTGATGATTAATAGGTGATTCAAGGTTTAAATAATACTTCAAGGTTTAAATAATACATGTCTACCAAATTGACCATTCTGATTGAATTAGGAGATGAATGGGAAAAGAGATTATATTTCTGGGAGTCTGCACAGTATTTTATAGTTCATAAAACACTTCCACATTTGAGTGAGATTATCCTGAGGTGCTTTGGGAAAATACTGTTCCTCCATATTTTAGCTAAGGAAACTGCAGAGTCGTAACAACCTGGCCCAAAGTACCTGGGTCTACGCTGTAGACCTGGGAGGTCTTTGGGTTCCTTGTCTAGTGCTCTTTCTTTTACTCTGTGCATTATCTGAATTCTCTTCTCTGAATGATCAAGCAAACTCAAACCGAAAAACCTGCTCCTGAGATTTGCTCTTTGCTTTCCCCACACAACACCTCTTTCAGCTGACTGTTTCCACTTGGCAGAGAAGCTGCCGAACCCACTTAGCATTCTGAATTTCAAAGTCACCACCAAGTGATTAAGTAACCGAGTCAGAAAATATATTGCTCTCAAAGTATCAAGATTCTAAGTCGTAATTCATAGTCTCTCTGTTTTTCCACTCTGCATAGTGTATAGCTTTGAGTAGCATAAAACGCTGTGAATTTACCTTTTCGTGGTATCCTACCACAAAGACCACAGATCCTGACTAAGTAAAATCATAATTTCAGGAATGTTAAGAACAGCCAAGCCAATGTAAAGCTCTCCCTTTAACAATACCAAATGACGGGACAGGATGAATAAACCATGGAAGAAGGAGGTCACGCTTTTGAAGATCTTAAGTTCAGCTAAAGAGACCCCTCCCTCTCTCCCCCACCCCACAAAGGTAGGAAAGTAGGTCGAAGAGAAGCCAATATTTACAAGCATTATATACAGGGTTTCCCAATTAGTCACAGCAGCAATCATTTAATCAGAAGTTCTATGGTAGCAAAAGCATTTTATTTCATTAGCATTAATACCATTTTGAAGGGCACTGCCAATTAAAGATGTTTTTAATTGATCATTCTTCATGGTTTAATATAGATTCTTAATGTAATTGATTTAGGATGAAAAGTGTAATTATAAAGAAATCTAGCAATGTGCTCTATAATAATGCAGCATATCATACTAATTTTCTTGAACTTGTCTGTCCTTTTTTGAACAGCTTTTGTTGGGCTATATCAAATTAATGTTCTAATCTTCAAGAAGCAGGAAGCAACTTATGCAAATTATTGATGTGCATCTTGAAAAAGATTTTAGGATAAATTATTAAGAAATGATGTGTAAATATCCTGAGGAAGGCCTCAGGAAATCTAGCATGTGTCTAATGACAATAATACATCAGGATTTATTTCTATGATAGGGATAGCAGATGTAAATGCAAAGAAACAGTTGTTTCGGACTTCTTCTTAAGTTGGCAACATCTTAGGCAATATTCTTATTCTTAGGGGAGAGAGAAATTTGAACAACAGATAAGTGGCTTAGAAACTACTTACATCAGAGTACCATAATGATGCTTATTAACACATTGATGTCAATCACAGAGGAGGTTTCCAGGGGAGTGTTGCAGGGTTCTACCTCTTCCTCTGTTCTCTTCAGTATTTTTCCAATTAGCTATATTTATTACATAAAAAAAAATAGAGGGCATACTATCCCCAAGTTGGAGTTGAAGTTAACTTTATGGTTAGTAAATATACTGAGTCAAAATTTTCTTGACATGATATAGCCATAAGCTGAAATCTACCAAATTTCTATTTAATTGGAAAAATACAAGGTTCTACACTTGGCTGCACACGGTGGGAAATACGTAGCCTATGAGTCTTAGGGATTAAATTTAATAGGAACTCCGTGGGAGTCATTAACATAGCCTCGCAAAAAGTAAACATGATCTGAGGCTGAATTAATAACAGCGAAACATCTAAGACAGGGAGGATGGTTGTGCTTTCCCTTGTGTGCTGGGAGCATCTAATTCTGGGTGTCACTCTTCCAGGGGGGATGGGAGAAGGGACTCAGATGATGGACAAACTTGAATTTAAGTCAGGTGTGAAACAGTTCAATAATTATCCTGCTTCAGAACAGACTGAGTACTTGAGCGGAGCATAAAACTCTCCAAATATCTGAAGATCTGTTATTTAGAAGCAAAGTTTAAGAAAAGTACTTAAACTTCTTTCCTTTAATGGACGTAATCACACTAAAACAATACCTATTCTGTTAACTCCCTCTGTGAAAAATGGAAACCTTTTTTCACAGTGTTAATTTGTCCTTTCTACTATCTTTCCATTTCCCAGTTTATATTGATTTAATGTTTTATATTAGAGCTAACTGATGACTATTTTATTTAATTCTTTTGGGCGTTTAAGATAAATCAGTGAACAAAACAGACAAAAATCCCTGCCCTTAAAAACCACGTATTCCAGCAGGGGGGATATACTAGAGGTTGGGACAAATAACAAAAAATAAAATATGTAAGCAAATTACTAAATCCGTCAGAAAGTAACAAAAAGACAAAAGATGGAGTTCACTGGGAGTGGAGTAAGTCTGTAATTTTAAAGAAGGAGTGATGATGGTAGTCTCATTGAAAAAAGTGATACCTGACAAAGAATTCAAGAAGGGGAGGCAGAGAGTCATGAGAACAACTCACGGAAGAGAACGCCAGGCAGGGGAAACAGCATGGACAAAGGCCCTGAGGGAGGCATCTTTCCAGCAGGACCACAAGGAGGGGTGTGTGGCTGGAGGAGAGTGGACGAGAAGTTGGACAGAGGATAGGATGGAGAGGCAATGAGGAGATTGGGGGGATGTTACTTCAAATCATGCAGGACCTTGTAGGCTTCTGTAAGGAGTTGCCTCTTACTCCAAGTGGAATAAGGAGCCATGTGGAGTACTGAGCAGCAGGCTGCCATGGTCTGACCTATGTTTTAAAAGTATCACTCTGGCTACAGTGTTAAAAATAGGCTGTAGAGGGGCAGCATGAAGAGATTCAGGCCAAGTCTCTTCCATTTATTCCCTAGTAGAGTAAAAAAGGAAGCAATTTAGAAATGTCATTTTGTATTTATTGTATACTTTTTTTTGAGTTTTACTGGGAAAAAATGTAATAGAGCATAGCACAGAAAAATCATTGAATTATATGACTAGAAGAAACTTTAAGAAATAATCTATTCCACCTTGCCTCAATCAGATAGCATTCCTATGAATGATTTCAACCATATATGAATCTGCATTAAAACACTTCTAGTAAAAGAAATTTCACAGCTTCTTGTAACCTACACTCCAAAGCTTCACAGACATCTCTTTCAAAAATTTCTTACTTATGTCAAATTATAGTTCTTCATTCTGTAAATAATAATTTCCCTCCTTCCTTCCTTCTTTCCTTCCTTCCTCCCTCCCTCCCTTCCTCCCTTCCTTCCTTCTTTCCTCCCTCCCTCCTTCCTTCCTTCCTTCATAAATGGAATTTAAAACAAAGAGTACTAAATGTCAAATCAAAAATCCAGATTTCTAGGGATGCCTGGGTGGCTCAGTCAGTTAAAGGTCAGACTCTTGAGTTCAGCTCAGGTCATGATCTCTTGGTTCATGAGATCAAGCCCAAGGTTCGTGAGATCGAGCTTTGAGCCTTGAGTTGGGCTCCGTGGTGATAGCACCATGCCAATAGTTTGGGATTCTCTCTCTCTCTCTCTCTCTCTGCTCTTGCGACTACATGCAATCTCTCTCAATATAAATAACTTTAAAAGAATCCAGATTTCTAATCACGCAGTGTTTTAATCACACTGGCATGCAGTATAACCTTTGTCAGATCACTTTGTCTCTATGTATAAATAAATTAACAGATGTAGACCTTCCTTTATCTCCTAGGAAGAAATGAGCTCTATAAATCCAAGATATAATTAGAATTATTGTTGGTATGATTCTCTTCTCATCAGAAATGGAGAATTAATCCAATCCCTTACTAGGATTTTAACCCAGCAAGATGGTGTATGCTGCCTGTAGATAGGAAATCTTCAGGGAGCATAAAGTCATTAATTCTGAGTCGAGGGGAAAAAACACTCTGAATTCACCAAAAGCTTTTAATCCAGATTTAGACCCATTCTTACTCTATTACAATGAGTGACCTTTAGGGAAAAAATTCTGATGGTAATTTAAAAGAAGTTTAACAGAGCAGTTCCAAATAGCTAACATAGATTCCCTTGAAAAATATACTTTAGGTGTTAAAAAATCACAGGATGAAATATTTGACTGAGTGAAAATTCACTAAAAACTATAAAAATTAAAAATCATGGTACATACTGAAATGAATGTAACATTGAATGTCAACTATACTCAAAAAATTAAAAACAGTGATGAAACAAAAAATTAAAATTCAAAATCAATTACTCAAGTTTTCAATTTAAACCCTTTATATGTCTCTGTTTGTATATATTTGTATACACACATATATACCCAAGTATACACCAAAAATTATATATGTATATAATATTTACTATTCCCTTCATTTGGAACCACTCTTCTAAGATGCTAGGAAACAAAATGCTTGATTTTTAAAACTTCAAGGATCATGTGGTCTCCAATGTCAGAGAAGAGCAATGGCAGAAACTGGAGCATGAACCATGATTATTCTGTGTTCTTAGATGGAATTAGTCAGCAATTCCTGAGTCCGCATGGTCCCCTGAGTTCTACCTTCAAATCTAAGGAGAGAACAAGAAGCCACATGCCAGCAATAGCCAACACTGTGCACAGCAGAGAGTCCACACTGCCCATATCTGACATCTGCCTCCCTCCTGCTTTCCCAAGGGTTATTATTACAACCATTCATTCTCAGCTCCAGACTCAATTTTGGATT
The DNA here is from genome assembly GCA_028646485.1 of Cryptoprocta ferox. NCBI lineage: Eukaryota > Metazoa > Chordata > Mammalia > Carnivora > Eupleridae > Cryptoprocta > Cryptoprocta ferox. Next base: position 65,186,393 of record CM053569.1, read on the forward strand.
TATTGTCAATTATTCTTTTTGCCCTTTCAAGCCTCGCTGAGCACTGTGGATTCCATTTTCAGAAATGCCCAATATTCTTCTTTGCTCTATGTTCATTGACAATTTCCTGTTTCGCCTCATTATTGTTATCATCAGCCTGGATTATCTCAATACCCTCCTAGCAGGTCCCTTCCATATGGCTTCCTCTCTAATTCATTGTCCATGCTGCTCCCATACTTACTTTCCTAAAGCGTTGCTCTTATTATTTGTTCATCACGTATCACTGAACCATTGCCAGATGCCATTTACTGTATTAAGTGCTGGTGATGTGAAGGTAAAAAAGACTTGGTCCCTTCACTTGTTAGGAAACAGCAATTAAGTTTGGCAGAGAGACGTGTAATTAAATAACTTTAATACATTATGATTAATAAAACATTATGAGCATGTACAAAGTGCTATGGAAATACGAGGAAGAGATCAAGGCTACCTAAGGGGAGAGGGATTAGGAAAGTCTTCAGACAGGCGAAGGTGATATGAAATCTATGTATTGAGGGATAGGTGGGCTTTCACCAGGCAGACACTAGGGAAAAGCTAATTACAGGCAGGGAGAACAATATTTGCAGGGACAGGATGGTAAGAAATATAGCAAGTTTGAATATGTCTAAGTCTTCCAGTCTTGCGAGAACACAGTACGTGTGTTAAGAAAGACAAGATAATTGACAACAGAGTTTGGAAAGAAACCTCTCTGGGGCACGTTTAATGTAGTAGGTGTGCAATGTAGACTTTCTTTCCATTTTATAGATAATGAAGGTGAGTAGGTAATATTTGGTTTTAGACTCTGGAAAATGTTCTACTCCTTTATTAGATGGATTAGGAACTGGAAGCAAGGAGAACAGTTAGTTTCTTGCAGGAATCCAGGGAAAAGAATATTAGGGAAGTTCAGGTCAAGGAAGCTATGGCAGGGGTTGGAAAGAAAAAGGCCCCATTCTAGAGTCTGTAACAGGTAGGGTTTTTACTGGACCTATTCTCTCTCTTAATTTGTCTGGTCAAGATCCTGAATCCAATCTCTTCCAGTTAATGCACCATTCTTTTTGTTTCCAAGAGTTGGTCAGATATAGCCCAGGTCATTGTGTTTTTCCATATAAATGATATTTGCTCTCTTCCTAGAGTATATTGGTTTCCTGTTTCCCCCAGGCCCATGATTTTTAAATTGTTTTTTTCAGGGCTTTAGGATGACTTGGAGTTTCTCCAGGGGTGCTCAGAAGGGGTGGGTGGGAGACCGAGGGCCACAGTGCTCAAGCCTCTACCCCTCACTTCAACAAAGCCAGTTCTGCTTTTATTTTATGTGTGAGTTTCCCCATAAGATTTTGTTTGAAGAAAGCTATTTAAACAAGTTCAGCTCAAAGTAGTGGGGAGAACTTATGTAATCTTAGTATTCACTTAGTATTGACATTAGACTTGGAGGAATAACCCAACCCATTTTGTGCCAAGATACAGAGAAAGGCTAGCCTGAGCTTTTGACATAACTATGCAGAAATGCTATATATGATATGACTGTAAGTCACATGAAGATTACATTTCTGGGGCCAAGTGTAAATGAAGATCAAAAGTCACAATGGAAAGTTTGCTCTTTCCAATATTTCCAGATAACACACTTGCCTCTTGTAATGGGGTGCAAATTCTTAATTATAGGGGGACAATTATGGAATGCTTTAGGGAGATAAGATGTTTAACTTAAATATCACTTGGTCAAGATACATTACAACATCAATGAAATCATCTTCCAAGTAAAATGAGGTGAGCTAAATAATCTATGTCCTTCCTATATAACTCGGAGAACCCAAGAAATGTAACTGCCAGGACCTAAGACTAAATGTGAGGGGAGAGAGACAGGGAGAGAAGGAGAGAGGGAGAATGTTCAGGTCTTTCCTGAGCTTCTGGCTCATGCATCGGAATGGATAATTGTGGTCCTTAAGTAAAAGAATACACAGAGAATGAGAAGCATAAAAGGGAAGACAGTAAGATTCACTTTGAAACAAGTTGAGCTGGAAATGCATGAGGAGTATCCAGCACACACTTAGATAAATGAATCCAGAGCTGGGGTGGGAGTTTGAGAGGGGTATAGATCTGTGAATCAGCAATATGGCATTAGTGAAAAATAACAAACGGATGAATTTACTGAGGGGCAATTTTTTAAGTTTATTTTTTTTTTATTTTGAGAGAGAGAGCACAAGCGGGGGAGCAGAGAAAGAGGGAGACAGAATCCCAAGCAGGCTCTGCTCCGCTAGCCCAATGCGGGACTCGAATTCACAAACCATGAGATTGTGACCTGAGCCAAAATCAAGAGTCAGACACTTGAACCAACTGAGCCACCCAGGTGCTCCACTGAGGGGCAATTTTTGAATGAGAAGAAAAGGCTGAGGGTGGAATGTTAGGTGCCCCCAAATTAGGGGACACTAGGGGACGAGAGCTAATAAATAAAATGGAGCCATAAACATGAGATGAATATTAAGAAAACCAGGAAAGAGTGGCTCTCATTAAACTCACAGGAGGAGAGAGTTTTAAGAATAAGGGAATGGCGATCAGTGTTAAGCTGCAAACAAGGAATCCTCTTCTATTATTAATTCTTTGTGCCTTGAACTGCTTACAGAACATAGTTTCTTAGTGTGGAATGGAAATCCCTTCCGAACCTCATTTCTAGTCTTCTTTCCCACAAAATCCCAGGGTTCTTCTATGCTTGCAAACACAAAATCTTTGTTCTGCCAGCAATTCTTTTTGCCCTTTATGAAATATGCTTTTGCTTTTTTTCCTATTGATCCTCATACTTGGGAGCGTTTTTACATGTTACCAGGGCCACTTAGGCTCCTACTTAATCCTTGAAGTTTGTGGTGGCTTGATTGAAAAAATGGCCACTGTCTCTGTGTCCCTTGTAATATGATGTAAGACTTTGCAGGCCCTGCTATCAAGAGGTGGAGTTGATTTCTCCATCTCCTGACTCTGGACTGGCTTCTAGACTTGCTCTGGCCAATAGAATGAGCAATGGGAAGCTTGTCAGTTCTGAACTTAGGTTTCAAGTGGCCTTGAGAGCTTTCATTCTCTCTCTTGGAGCCCTGCTATGACTTGGGAAGAAGCCCAGGATGGTCTTTAGGACAATGTCAGATCATGTGGAGAACAGTCAAGTCCTTTACAGACCTGCCCCCTGCAGTGCATTTCTGGAACACGTAAGGGAACTCAGCTAAGCTGAGTGGAGCTGCCTGCCTCACTCAGAGCTGATCACAGATGCGTGTATATTTCTAACTGTGCCAGAAGACCTACTCACTGACCTTAGACTCATGAACAATAACACATTTTTATTCGTTTGGGCCACTGTGTTTTAATATGGCTTGTTATGCAGCAATAGCTAACTGATAAAGTGGTCTAGCTCCTATCTCATCAATTCCATGAACCCAGCCTTAATGAATTTTGCTACTAAAACAACATAAAAAACAAAAGCAGAGCAGTCTCTTTCCATTCATAGAGGCAAGTGGCCTGAGATGAGGCAATAGAGGAAGCTAGAATCCAGAAAAGATAGGGCAGATGGACCTTATTAAGAATTTTAGAATTTAATGCTCTCAAACATACAAAATGATTTTTTTCTTCTCCCTTCGATTAAAAACAAAAAATTCACCACCACCAACAGAATCTTAAAATTATATTTAAGGTTAAAAATTTTGGGGTACCTGGGTGGTTCAGTTGGTTAAGCGTCCAACTCTTGATTTCTGTTCAGGTTATGATCTCACGATTTGTAAGGTCAGGCCCCACGTCGGGCTCTGCATTGGCAACACAGAGTCTGCCTGGGGTTTTTTTCTCTCCCACTCTCTCTGCCCCTCCCCTACTTGTGCTCATTTCTCTCTCTCTCTCTCTCTCTCTCTCTCTCTCTAAATAAATAAATAAATAAACATTAAAAAAAGGTTTTGAAATCTTGGGACAATTGGAAATCTATGTGAAAACATGCAAGAGCCCTCTGTTTCCTTTAACTTGGGCCAGCATGCCATGAGTACCCGCCATTGTGTTGAGCCTCAACTGCCCCCACTCTGCTCGTTAAGCCATACATTTGCAACAGCGCTTAGAGCCAGAGACAATGGAATGAGCACATCTCACCCTCTTTCTCAGGTTATATTCCAGATCGGAGGCACTTAAGATCCTCCAAGGTTCATTTGAGTTAGCCTCTCTACAATAACACCTGCTTCAGTGCTGAAAGCACTTGCACCGAGGAGGAGGTAATGGGTAATGCGTGACAAAGAAGCATGGGTGCTACTTGGCTACAAGCACTTACAAAAACAATGAACTATACACTTGAAACTGTGGATGTCTAAGATACGTGAATGTTTTTAAAGGCCTCTGAAAGTTGGATGACTTGACCCTATATTATAGATGGCAAGGATTGTGAGCCTGATACCCTCTTGCATTATAGTACAGGGAACAAATTGCTATCTTCATAATTCAGTCAGTGGCTTGTAATTAGGGTCCCAAGTATCAGGGAACACAAGGGAAACTGCAGAAGCAGTTGACAAATATAGCGTCACCTCCACCTGTGCTGCACAATGGCAGGTGCTCTTGCATCTTCCCTCATAGACACTGTGCAGTGAAGCTCATGACTTTGCACTTTCCCAGAGTGTACTGTATTCAGACAACTCAAGCCTCATCAGTGAAACGTTGTGAAACGTTGTGTTTGTGTGAAATGAGTGCAGCTGTCAGAGAAAACCTTAACAGGCTCTGCAAACTGAGAAACTGGCTGGGATTACCTCTGTCGCAATGCTTGGGTTCCTACCTAGCCAGCTTCTGGACAACTGTCTACTTGTTAGTGCCGCCAGCCAGAGGGACTGAGACAGAGCCGGAGATTTCCATGGAGGCACCGATGCTGAATACCTTGTGCTTTTCAGTGACGAATTTGGAAAACTTCCCAGATTGTACATCTGCCTTGGCATAATATCTTGTATTTCAGAGAATGAGGTTTTCAAGGGAAACAGTGAGAACAACCGTATCGGTTCACAGGGGGAGGATGACATTTCTTCCTTCGTTCAGGGACAAGTGTCTGCCTTGTTACGCTCTGCCCCGGTTGTTATAGCTGCTGGTGCATGTGTGTAATCAGGAAGTGCCCACCTGACACACTAGCCTCCCTGGGGCAGGCCCTGTGATTGGTGCGCCACCCGGCCAGCGTATCCAAAGGAAGCTACTTACGATGGATGGGGTGGGCCAAGAGGGAGGCCAAAGTATGCATGCAGCAAGGCCAAAACTCCTTTGGCATTCTCCTCCTTCTCATCCACTTATACTCTGTTTTTTCTTTTTTGTTTTTCTTTATGTGGTTGTTTTTCACTGTGCTAGCCAAGTAGCCAGATGCCAATGAGCCTCTTCTGCTAATACCTGAGGAAACTGAGATTCAATGTTTCATAGTTTTCCTTAGAGAGTGTACGTACAGGCTCAAACTGGTACTTTGTAAATCTCTTTACTGGGATAGTCATCCTACTCCATAACTAAATCTCATATTTATGTTCAAATTCATATGATTTCAGGGTCAAAGAGATAAAGACATAGCAGAGGAAATTCTGAAAGGACCTGGGTGGGATTAGTAAGAATATCTGAATGTTATTTAAAATGTGTTCTGATGGGATGCCTGGGTGGCTCAGTTGGTTGAGTGTCTGACTTCAGCTCAGGTCATGATCTCGTGGTTCGTGGGTGCAAGCCCCACACTGGGCTTTGTGCTGACTGGGTGGAACCTGCTTTGGATTCTTTCTCTCCCTCTCTCTCTGCCCCTCACCCGCTTGTACTCTCCCTCTCTTCTCTCTCTCTCAAAAATAAATAAACTTTTAAAAAAATTAAAAAGAACAAAATGTAGGGATGCCTGGGTGGCTCAGTCAGGTGTCTGACTCTTGATTTTGGCACAGGTTATGATCTCAGGGTCATGGGATCAAGCCCCGAGTCAGGTTCTGCATAGAGCAGGGAGCCTGCTTAAGATTCTCTCTCTTTCTCTGCTTCTGCCCCTCTCCCCTACTTAAGCTCCCTCTCTCTCTCTAAAATAAATACACACAAAAAAATAAAATTTTAAAAAATGTATTCTAACGTAAAAGTGTAGTGAGTTCCAATGATGTCCATTTTATAAAGAAAGAAAAATCTTTTTTTAAAAAATTTCTAATGTTTATTTTATTTTTGAGAGAGAGAGAGAGAGAGAGAGAGAGAGAGACAGAGCATGATCGGGGAGGAGCAGAGAGAGAGGGAGACACAGAACCTGAAGCAGGCTCCAGGCTCTGAGCTGTCAGCACAGAGCCCGACGCGGGGCTCGAAGTGACAAACCGCGATATCATGACCTGACCGAAGTCAGACGCTTAACCGACTGAGCCATCCAGGTGCCCTGAGAAAAAAATCTTGTAAGAATAAGCACATAATCAATCTACTGAGGTTGGAAAACCAGGTTTACAAGGATGACATTGAGGAATGTACATTAATGGGATAAACAGTCTAACTTAAATGCTTGGGAACTTCTGAGGGGGTCAAATCCATGCCTGCCTGAAAGGCAAAATGTACAGGCAATGCACAAGTGTAAATTCTTAGGAAGGAAATGAAGTATGTGAGAAATCAAACTGATGACTTAAATACTAAAATGTGCAGGAGAACGGAGGGAAGGGACTTGGTTGATGGGTGCCATGTTCTATAAAAGCACATATCCAGGTAGACAGAAAATGCACGAGACTAGAAGCATTTGTTTCAGGCATCTACTTAGAAGGAATGATACACAAACACTTTTAGTCACTTCACAACAGCAGTGGGTCTCATAATGAGGAGAAATTTAGAAACTCTGTCTCGATATCTTACAACTTTAAAATAAGTTCCGCAAAGGAAATAGTTCAGAGTCTCTGTTAAAACTTACCCTCCCTCTCAACATTATAGAAGCAAATACGACAGCAAATGAAAGTTGGTTTATAGAATATGCAAGCTATAAAAGGAATGCACATGTTCGCCATTGCTATTTTACGTGTCGAAGGAGACTTAAAACCTTTATTAGCCTCAAGGTTAATTTAAGAAAGGACCTTTCAGTGTTCTATATTTTAATAGAAAATATTAGCCATCCCATAACCATGCTATCTGAAGAATGGATGAAAACATTGGAATGTTTATTCTTGAGTTAAAAAGATTTTGTAGAGGGAGATAATACACTCTGCTTGTGTGTGTGTGTGTGTGTGTGTGTCCGCGCGCGCGTGTGCACTCATGGGCGCACAGGTGTCTAACAGAAGGTGAAGTTGTTCTGTACGTTTCTTTTGTATGAGCTCTCTTAGTACCCTCGTGTTTTCTTTCATAGCACTTCTAACACTTGTAATTCAGAGTTTTACTTTGGATACACTACAACTCCTTTAGACAAAGTATACATTTGTTTTATTCTCTGATATATTATCAGGGTCTATTCCAGGGTTTGCAACAAGAAAAGTTAAACCGATACTTTATGAGTGATTGAATGAATGATTCTGGACCATTACTACACAGAAGTAATATTTAGCAAGCATCTAACACGACAAACAAATGCTATACCAGGATATATATATTATCCACAATCCTAGGGAAGAGTAAATTATGTATATATTCATATATTAAATTATATAATTTATATGTAATTTAATCTTCCCTAGGATTATGAATGATAGATATTATCAACTTTATTTTGTAGATGAAGAAACTGAAGCTTAAAGAGACTATTTGAACCATCTCTGTCTGTTTAGGTCCAAGACCAATGTTTCTTGGACCATCATGAACATCCTCTGGAGCCCCTAATGGAAACAGATGCCAACTCAATATAAGGATGGACTTGCTGAGAAGCCTAACAATTCTGGAATGCACTCTCTTATGAGGAACTGAATTATCTATCAGTGGAATTATGGAGTCTGTTTGACCATCTGTCAGGAACGTATAATAGAGAAGATGCAAAAGGAGACAGCATTAGAAAACCTGTAGTGCTCTTCTCAATGCTAAAAGTTTAATTTACTGTGTAGCCATATGCTGAAGTGGCAGAATAATATGGTTCTTCCCCTCTCTTGGTATTTGACCCTTTTTCTTTTCCTTTTAAAGCAGATGGTTGCTATTGTGCTTGTTGCCCCAGGAGAAGCATATATACAACAACAATCAGAAGGTCTGGTATCTTTTGGCTTTTCTGTTAACTGAAGCCTATGCCTTCAGGGGAAGCTGGAGGGTCAGAGGCACAGACAAAATATTTGAGAGAAAGATCAACACAGAAAGCAGGGCTTCTCCACCAGTTCAAAAAAGATAATTTGGCTGGTGGATGAGAACTGGATCAACAAAGTATAGAGGAGTTAATGGTAAGCAAGGGCAAGGTCCTTGATGCTTCATAGAGAAAGATGCCCTTTAGCATCTTCCTTGGGTAGAGGCATGTGGGTGTAGAGCTACCCCGGAAATGGTTTGAGGGGTCTGAGAACACAAGGGGAGATACCTGTTTTCAGGTAAAACTCTGTGGACCCAGCAAAATGTTGTCTGTAAGGAGTTCTGGGCAGACCCAGAGAGGGAATCAGGTGACCCCGGGATTAAAGGGACTTGTCCTGACCCAGGGTCTTGGCCCTCAGGAGTCTCCCCAAGCTCAGACACAAATCTAGGGAAGGTAGGGAACAAGGGCAGTGGACTAAAGACTTTGAGGATTTGTTCTGAAGACTAATCAAACCAAAGATTGAAGATTTATTTAAATCCTTTACTTGTCATTCCTTTGTTTTTCTGCTTCTTTTATATAGTTGAAATGACAACACGCAAAGCTCTACAATGAGAATAGTTTAATGTGTGTATTCTGAATAAGCCAAATGTGATCTGGTGATGAAATTCACATTTTAATGGGGTTGACTTATTTAAGAGATTGTCTTTATCCATCTTGCATTAATTCTCCTAGTCTTAAAAAAGCAAGACAGAGGGGTGTCAGGGTAGCTCAGTCAGTCAGTTAAGACTTTGGCTCAGGTCATGATCTCACCATTTATGTGTTCAAGCCCTGCGTCGGGCTCTGTGCTGACAGCTCAGAGCCTGGCGCCTGCTTCGGATTCTGTATCGCCCTCTCTCTGTCCCTCCCCCACTCAGAGTCTCTCTCTCTCAAAAATAAATAAACCTTAAAAAATTAAAAAAAAAAAAAGAAAGAAAGAAAAAACCTTCCTTAAGTTTGGAGCCTTATATAACATCACACCCTTCTGTTTCCCCAGAGGAAATGGTTTGGTGAAATGGGAGAAGTGGTGGATATCGTCTTTCTATTGCTTTCTCTAATAACATGATTTTCTGTACATTATATAGACTTTGTCATGTCCGTCAGAGTCCTTTGTGCGTGCAACAGACACCAAGAGTTTTAAGAGATTTAATGAGGGAAATGCCTGTGAAAGATTAGGCGCAGAGAGAGCAGAAAATAGGCAGAACTTTCAGTCCACAATGCCAGGTTCACACCTTGGAAGGGAGAGAGGAAAGGAAGGTTGGGTGGGAAGGTCTTCGGATTGCAGCGCAGCTCTGACAGAGGCTGACAAGATACCATTTCTCAATAATCCACTTTCTCACGGTTGTTATCTACCTTTTATCTGGTTAATACCTATTCTCCTGCTGCATGAAAACTTGACCTTAGGCAAGTCTCTAGCCCTGTTCTACTGACTGTAATGTAGCGAACACATGCAGAAACCAAGGCCAGATATGGAAGTAAAAAAGCTTTTATTGGGAGCGCTCTAGGGCAAGGTTCCCTGGTCCATACAGAAAGGGGCCAGGGAAGTCGCACCCAGGAGTGGGGTAGCGCATTTTTTTATGGCGTTGCCTGGGGGAGGGGCGATATGAAGTGTTCCGGGTGAGGATGTGTCGGTTGTTTAGGGCGGAAAAGTTAGGTGAATGGTTCCCTTGAAAGTCCCCGGGTGGGGGAGTGTTGAGATAGTGAGTAGCTCTTGTTGTTTGGGCGCCTGAAGGTCACACCCGCCTCCGCGGCCAAACACTAACAACTTGGTAAAGATGGTATGTGCCAACTACACTATGGAACCATATTAAGTATGGTAAAAAATGGCTCATGATTGACAAATTACATCTGGACTGAGATGATCTATTATAGATGCTGGTGAAAAGCCATAATATTTGGCCTCCCTGAGTAAGTGCCATATCCCTAAAGGAGACTCTAGAAACTGTACCTATGGGATGCTACAAAAGATGTGGGCCCTCCTGGGGCACCTGGGTGGCTCAGTCGGTTAAGCGTCTGACTTCGGTCAGGTCATGATATCGCGGTTTGTGAGTTCGAGCCCTGCGCCGGGCTATGTGCTGACAGCTCGGAGCCTGGAGCCTGCTTCGGAATCTGTGACTCCCTCTGTCTCTATTCCTCCCCTGTTCATGCTCTGTCTCTGTCTCTCAAAAAATAAATAAACGTTAAAAAAATTAAAAAAATAAAGCGGCCTCTCCAGATGTTAGAAGCTTTTAAGCCAGTGTGGCTCCTGGACCTGCTTGATGTTTCATGTTTCAAGAAGTCTCAAGGAAGCAGAGTAGCTGACAGTGTCAAGCTAGCTGTGGCTCCTGCCTAGATCCTTCTGAGTGTGGAGCCAAGTGTGGTCTGTCACGGTCTGGAGTCTCAGTGTTTAGTTGAACCTAAGAAGACTCTCCATGGATGTTGTTTACATATAAAAGTGGCTGAAAAAATTGCAGACACGACAAAATGACTGGGAGAATATTGTAAGCACCACCATCGATGTCTTGAGTATGCTTGAGGAATCAAACTACTGCTTAGTGGTTCCCCGTCATTCCCAATGTGGCAGAAATTCTCTCTTCTTCTCCTTAGTCTCCCCTTTACACATCAACATTTTCTTATGTGGATTCCTAATCTTCATTTGCTTTTTTTCCCCCCTCCATGACAATTGCCATTTTTAATAAAAAATTGCTAATATTTTTTGGAGGCTGACTATATTCCAGACACTTTTAATAAGCATTTTATCAATATCATTTCATTGGATTTAATCCCCACAACAAACTATGAGGTGGTTTGATAATCCCCATATAAAGACTAAGATATATTTAAATAACTTCTCAAGATCATGCAATTATTAAGCCATATAGCTTAATTTATAATTCAAGCATGTCATCTGGGAGGCGATTTAAAGTCGTATTCCAGTGATAAGAATCTTTGACCTTTCCCTTCAGTAGCTTATATGAGTAAACTTGTTTATACAACAAATATGTAAAGATACATGTTCTAATATTTTTTTTTGAAAATCTATCTTCCCCAACTTCAACTCCCTTGATCACTTCTAGTGGAAAAGAAAAAGATGTCCATATGATGTGTTTTTCTACTGTATTCCAAAATAGTTTTAATGACAAGCTACTAGATAGGAGAAATTAAAATCGAAAGTCCATGGTTGTGACAAAGATAAATTAATGGAGTATCAACTCTATGCCTAGAACACTCTTGAAGGACCTTGAAGGAAGATCAACTACATGACACTGAAACCATTTCCTTAGGAAGGGAGTGTGAATGTGTTTTATGTTCTAGAATCTCTCATTCAAACAATCTCAGAGTTCTTCTTAAAACAAAGCTGATCCAGTTGAGGCATCATTTAGTAATCCTACAATTACATATGCAATTTTGAAAGTAGAAGCATTTTATCACTGTTAAAGTGGGCATTCAGAGCAAGTCTGGCTCATTGGGAAAGGATCTGCACTGAGTATCGTAAATGGTTGTTCTTACCAAGTACGCTGATTCAGGCATGATATGCCATGTTGCAAGATCAAGTGGCTAAATAGTCACCACGAAAGCTTTTCTCCTTTGCTGAAATCATTCTAATTCTAACTTCATATGTGGTAAGTTTGTATTCAGTTGCTACTCTTTCATAAATGTTTGGGAGATCTCTACAATATATATGATGTTATTCAACTCATTAAAAATATTTACTCGTGTTTCTAACTTTCCTTGAAAGCCCTAATTACTATCATCTGAAACAAGATTGGTTATAATTGAATAAAATGTAGCAAGGTAAATTTATATAATTAAATGGATAATTATTTACCTGGAATAATTTAATAGAAATATATAGTGAAGCATTTTTATAAAGAGACAGTAAGACATATAAAAAACTCAGCCATCACAAGTTTTAGTTCAAATCACACATTATGTGTTACTTTACTGAATTTCAAGTTTCAAGAAAAAGAAAGGGCAATAGCCAAAATCCTTTCTGAGCAATTCATGCCTCTCGACAATTACAGGGTGTCTTTTGATAGCTGAATCAGTTTCCTATGCCTGCCATAACAAATGTCCACAATTTGAGTGCCTTAAAACAACACAGATTTATCATCTTACAGTTCTGTAGTCCAGAAGGCCAAAGGGCTGGGCTGGGAACTGCTGAGAGACTCACAAGGCTGACATCAAGGTATCAGCAGGGGTGTGCTCCTTACCAGAGGCTCTGAAAAAAAATCCACTTCCAAACTCATTCAGGTTGGTGGCAGAATTCAGTTCCATGCAGTTGTAGGACTGAGGTCCTTTTCCCCTTGTTGGATGCTGGCTGGGAGTGGTTCTCAGTTTCTAAAAGCTACCACATTTCCTGGCTTGTGATCTCTTTCATCTTCAAAGTTAGCAATGGTAGGTCAAGTCCCTCTCATGCTTTGAAGCTCTCTGACATCTCCTTCTGCATCATCTCACTCACTGATCTCTCCTTCCAGCTGAAGACAGTTCCCTGCTTCCAAAGGTTCATGTAATTACCTGGGGCCCACCAAGATAATCTGCCTATTTTAAGGTCCCTAACCTTCATTACATCTGCTAAATCCCTTTTGCCATGTAAGGCAGCATATTCACAGGTTCCAGGGATTAGGCCTTGTCCAGCTTTGGGACTATTCTGCTTCCTATGCTGTTAAGAGCTGGTCATAACTCTGTCCTATTAGGTCTCACCCCTACCAGATGCATCCTCTAACCTCCACCTGTGGATTCTGGATGTGTCTTCTAGCCTTTGCTCATTTACGTATGGGAAGCATACAAAGACTTCCCAGGAATGGCCAAGATCCCCATTCTTAATGAATTCTCAAATCTACTTTTCTGTCAGCTTTATGTTGCCCCTTCTATTTTGACAAAGTATCTTTTCCCAGCCACTTGCCTGGATATTGGAATATCTGATTTTCTCTGTCCTCTGCCCTATCCTGGTTGGTCAGCATGGTTCCCAACCTTGTCAGTCCCAACCAAGGTCTCCATATGTCTTTTTGGAGGGTCTCAACTCTTTCCATAGTTTCTCTGGTTCTGGCTCGAATTACTCATCCTTCGGTACCACGAGGCATTGTTGTTCTCATTTTTTATATTTATTAAAAGCTATCACTAGGTCTGGAATGTTACTAAAATGTGTGCTAGCATTTATTCACTAGAAATATGACAAATTTATTAGCTATGGCTTAGGCTAGCATCTAAGTGTTATGTGATAAATCACAACACAAACTCGAAATTATTTTTCAACAACCTATATGATTAGGTTAATAGGAAAAAATGTTTATACAGCCTGGATCAACTATTCATTAGATATTTTTGATAAATTATTGATTTATGATATAATTACACTATTATTGGTAATATGCCTAAAATGAGTGAGCTGTAAACTATTCATCTTGTTAATTTGAGTCATTTTAATAAATGAACTGTATTAATATTGTAGTAAACTAATGAGCTACTTGGTAATTGGTTATTAGGAGACCAGAGGCTAACTGTGGGTATTGAGTGGAATTGAGTAGTTACTATCAAAACTCTTGCTGGGCTATTTCAAATATTATGTGACTTCATAAGCTCAAATTACAAATATTTATTTTATGTCTATTGAGTGCACCGCACTCATGAAATACAAATGAGACAGACATAGATTCTTCCCCCAAGACACTCACAGCCTATTAGAGGAGGTAGCAGGTACCTCAATATCTGGAATTCAAGGTAAAAAGTATTGAATGTCCTACCAAAACCACAGATGAGGCATTACAGAAACTATGAAGAGAGGAAAAAATGACTCCACTATCAAGAAATATATCTGGCACCTAGTCTAAGATAGACATTTAATAACTATTGAGTGTACTGAGTCTCTCATTTGATTTGAATCTTGATATATTTAGACTCACAAAGAGGGTGAAACCAGCAGTCTATCAAATGAAGAAATGGAAACCAAAGCACAGAGAGAGTGGAAGTTCTCATGCCTTTACCTCTGTCATTTAGATCTCAGCCAATTAGGTCATTCTCATCCGCATGTTTCTCATCCTGGTTATCTATTACGCAGCTTCTTCTGCTTTCTCCTCACCCTCCCTGACCGGCACACATGGACACACAAAATCTTATCTATTCCACAGCAGAAAACAAATTGTTGGCCACTCTCTTCTCTTCATTCCCATTATCATCATCTCAGATAAGCACCCATCCCTTACACTTGGTCTATTGTAGTAATCTGCCAAATGGTGTCTTGTCTTCAGTGTTTTATCGCTCCAAAACTCCTCACCGTTATTTAATCTCCTCAGGGTATAACTCGGAACGTGTCATTCACTGCATCAGAACTAATATTTCCTGAATACAGTCTGATTCTTACTCTGGCTGTCAAAGGCTCTGTGATCTGATTGAATCCATGGTCCCTTTGTATTTCACCCTAGCTGTCTACACAATCCCTCTCCTCCAGCCTAGCTAGACTACTTGCTATTCATTGCTTTCCTGTTCTGCTCACATGCCTCCTGATTTTGAGGACGCCTTTTCTCATCGACACTCCCTATCACTTCCTATATGTTGAACCTCACATACCCTTAAAAATTCATCTTTTGAACTACTATGAAGCTCCTTACCTTGTTATCCTATCTGAAAGTGAATTTTGTCCACTTGTTTGAACCCATCCTAACTTTTCACACTTCACAGTGTCTCACAGTAGAATTAAAACTGGCTTCAAGCTCCTTTGGAGAAGAATATGCATTTTTTTTCCATTTTATATCCTCACAATGGTTACTTAACAAACGATCGGTAGTGGTTTAATGAATGAATTGTTGTCACTTAGTCCCTTCCTGTTGTTTTCTCTGCAGAATATTTATTTACTATTGGATATTTTCTACTAGGATGGCTGGTGAATTTCCAAACATCAGAGAGTAGGCTTTATTTGAGAGACTTTAAATCATTTTCATCGGTGAAATCTCTTTGCCTAGAATAACATCCAGCATGTCTTAGGCACTCACCCAATAAGTGTTGAATAAATGAATGAATAAAGTTACAAATTTAAGAAATAATGTTGCTGTCTTCATACACAAAACAGCTGATTTAGTGACTCATAATCACTTTTATTACCAGAAAGACATTTTCAAAGTATTGGTGGGCTTAGCATTCTTATATTTCCAGGAATCTTGTAGTACTTATCATTGACATGTAGGATGTATAAAATTCTTTACAACTATTGTGGAACACAGACATTTTAAAGGTTTCTCGGTGGTGCTAAAGTTTGGGAGATAGGAGAGCTTGGTAATTACCTGCTAATGTTTCTTAGTGCCTGAAAACGTCTAACAGGTTAATTGCTAACAAGGTCCTTTATTCTCAACAATAAGACATTCCTCTATGGTTGAGAGATTACTCAGAGACCTCCTACATGCTACAGAATACACTTAGGATCCTTACTGAAAGGATAAAGTCTAATAAATGGAAAAAGTTACTTTCCATTGGTAGGTGTAAGTGATGGAATTCTTAGGCTGCAATCTCAGACACACTCGGGCTTGAATGCTGGCTCAGACAATACTAGCAGTGTGTACTCAAACAATTTATTCCAACTCTTGTCTATACAATGAGGTAAAATGGTACCAGTTTTAGAGGGCTGTGGTGGGGATTAAGTGAGATGCGGCAGAGAGGTACTAATGTAAATGGGTGTTTCTTATGTGCCCTGTAGTGTGCTAAGTGCTCAGTGTGAATTGCCCCCTCTGAATCCTCACATTAGCCCTTTAAAGTCACTACTACTATTACCTTTATTTTTCGGATCAAAAAACTGAGGCGCGAAGAGTTGCCTGAGACATAGTAAATCCTTAATGAATACATAGCTAACGTGTTTATTTGCAATGATTGATATATACTAGTAGCATAACTTTAATCAAACTATTTTAATTAAGTGATATAATTTTGGTATATATATGGATGGGTATATATATATATATATTTGATATAATTTGATTAAAATATATGTGACTTGTAATAAATAATGCTTAATTACATTGTACCTGATGCTTTGTTAATACTTTATGTGGCCGTCTAATATAATCCTCACAATATGGTTATGTGATGAGACATTCCTTCCCAATTTGCCATTAAAGAAACTGAGGTTTAAAAAGGTTAAGCCATGTGTATCAGGTCATAAAGCTAGAAATTGGTTGAGCCAATATTTAAACCCAGGCTGTCTAATTCCAGAGCTGGTGTGAGAACCCTGCCATTACTACGTAGCCTCCAGCCTAGCTCCTCATATCTCTACAAGTTGCGTATAAAGACACAAAAGGAATGGAGTCAATGGAGAGCCCAGTCGTGGGAGTAGTACTCCGGGTGCATTAATCTCCTATGGCTGGTGCAACAAACCACCACGGATTTGTTGCTTGAGGCAACTGGAATTCATTCTTTCACAGCTCCAGAAGCCAGCTGTCTGAAATCAAGGTGTTGGCAAGATTGCGCTCACTCCCGAGGCCTGGATGGTGATCCCATCATTCCTTGCCAGTTGTGGTTTCCAGTGGCTGCTGAAATTCCATGGAAGCTGCTTCACTCTAGCCTTCAGGACCAATATCTTCAAATTTCTTTCTGCTCTGCCATCACCCTGCCTTATCTTCTGTGTGCCTCTACACTCTCTCTGCCTGTCTCTTTTATGGACACGTGTGATGGCATTTAGGGCCTAGAAAATCCAGGATAATGTCTCATCTCAGGACCTTTAACTTAATCACATTGGCAAAGACTTTACCATATAAGCTAACATTCAAAACTTCCAGGGATTAGGACCTGGCAACTATGGGGACAGCCACTAGCGTGGTGAATATTTACCGAATCCATGAATCCATTGGTTGTGACGTACTATTATTCAATGTACCAGTAATGGGAAAAATACCCAACATGGGCAGTCTACTAGGAGATGCTCTACCATAAAATGTAGACAAGGGCTATATCCTTGGTGTAGATATCATCCAGAAAAAAATCCACCACACAGAAAGAGAGGAGCCTCTTGCCTGCCACAAGCTTGGCCACATCTGGGCACTCTAATGGGTAAGCCATGGAGGAGAAGTGTGAGTATTTCAAATGAAGACTAATTAGTATCTCTTGTGGTCTCAAGACCAGCACAGCCATGGGGGCTATAGTTTACATGAGTAACCTTTCTTTTATAAATCATCTCAGGAAATGAGACAATCCAGAATCTCGGAGGAGCTGGCCTCATATCGGGTAAACTTATAAGAATCAATGGGCCCTAAAGACACAGGAGGGGACTATAGTCCATTTGGCAGTGTGACACCCAGTCTCCCCCTACACTCCCCACCATGACTGGTGCACTCTTGTTGTCTCCCCTGGACCAGACAGCTCTCCTCCAGGCCTTTCCCAGGAATCACCTTCTTGGGAAGGAAGTAACCTAGCCCAGGGTTGTGGCCCCTCCCACACCCAGTGCTCCCTGTGAGGGTACAAGGGCCAAGCCCTGCATGGACCACTGGGACGGTTTACTCCAGCTTCTGACTTCGCCCTGGAACGGTATTAAGGCCTCTACTAGAAGTATCTCCCTTCTCAGTGTCCCTCTGCTAATCCCACTTCCCTCCCTTCCTTACAGGTCTCAAGAGCAGATAATGTCCATCTCAGGGTCCATTTCCTGTAGAATCATACTTACTGAACATTTGAAAAAAATGAAACCCAACAAACCACAAAGGAAATACATGGAAGTCCCAGGGTTTGTCCAGATGGGCAACTTACTTAAAGGCTGTTTTACTGTGAACTATTCCCAAATTGGGTTACAGATATATAAACTGCGTACAACTCAGCTGCAAAGTAAGAGGAATTCCTAGTTTTGAAAACTTTTTGGTAATTTAACTGGACTCACAAGAGTGTGATCTTTTCAATACCTGTTCTTTTCTAATCTAACAAACAAATTCTTTGGAGATAAGGGCACAAACTCCCACCCTTCCACTTCTTAACTATATATCCTTGCACAGGTGACTTAGTCTCCCTGAGCTTCTGTAAAGCGGGGACCAATGCTACCTGGCTACTTCAAAAGACTATTGTGAACATTAAGTTAAATGTTGTCCCTGCACAACCCTAGCACTCTGTCTGGCATGGAAGGGCCAATTTAGGAATGTTAGTTCCTCTTCCAGTTCCCATGAGGGTATCTGAAAAGTCGTCTCCTGCTTGTAGTCTTCTTGAGAGAACAATTGCAATAGAATATCAGAAAATGTATCCTTTGTGGTGGATACTTTAAATAAATAAAGTTAATATACAGAGTGATAGGAAGAAAAATGTCAAATAAATCCTCTCTTTCCTAATTTAAAAACAAAATCAAAATCAAAGAGTCCATATGTTATTACTAGAAGGCACAGTTGGCCTGACTGTGGTCCATATGATGCCAGGGGGATCTGATGAGCCCAAGATGACATTCCTTTCTGCTTCCATGGCAACTTCCTACCAGGTTTCCCTTCCTTCCTCTCTGGCACACCCTTGTCTGATGGTCCTGAGGTACACTTTGCAGCTTTTGATGAGTGAGGCGGGAGACAATAGTTTATGGCCCCTGTTGACTTCCTTTCTAGGTAGGCCATGTGGAATTTTAGAATCCCTGACCTTCCAAGTCCTCCTAGAACTTCCAGGGGTGACTAGCACACCAGCGGTGAGGGTGGTTTAAACCTGGCTGTTCTTCCAGGGAGGAAAGTCTACCCCACTCTTGATCTTTCCTATTGGCTGCATAAACTGGGCCATCATGCATTTTGGATGGATTTCTTGGGGCTTAGTCAGAAGAGAAATGAATATGTTCTGAATAGAAAGGTTGTAAGAGGGGCACCTGGGTGGCTCAGTCGGTTAAGCGTACAACTATGGCTCAGGTCATTATCTTACGGTTTTTGAGTTCGAGCCCAGCCCTGGGCTCTGTGCTGACAGGTCAGAGCCTGGAGCCTCCTTCAGATTCTGTGTCTCCCCCTCTCTCTGCCCCTCCCATGCTCATGCTCTGTCTCTCAATAATAAATAAAAACATTAAAAATTTTTTTAAAGTTTGTAAGAAAAAAATATTAAATTTGATTTGTAATAACTAATTCAATTATTTTGAAAGTATCTATTAGTGTGACTTGGAAATATGGGTATATTGATCATAAAAAAGCAAAATTTAGTGATATTTGGCAGTAGACCTGGCACCTGAAAAAATTTAATAAAATTGACGAAAGGAAAAGAACTTGGTATAGATAGAAAAAGAATCACTTTTCACTTTTTACAGTGCCGCACAGGTTACAAAGTGTTTTTTTGCATATATTAATGTTCATGATAATTGCTTAAGATAGGTAGGCTACGTATTCTTTAAAGTTTTTTAATGTTTATTTATTTTTGAGAGAGACAGACAGACAGAGTGCCAGTGGGGAGGGGCAGAGAGAGAGGGAGACACAGAATCCGAAGGAGGCTCCAGGTTCTTAACTGTCAGCACAAGAACTCAGAACTGTGAGATCATGACCTGAGCCAAAGTGGGATGCCCAACCAACTGAGCCACCCAGGCGCCTCAAGGCAATGTATTCTTAGCCTCATGGTGCAGATGAACAAATTGAAGCTCTGAAATATTAACATGAAAAGAAATTAACTTCTTCACTCCCAGGCAATAGCTGGGCAAGGACCACACTGCTCCTTGGCACTTACGGGAAGCCTATGTAGAAGCTGTGTGTGGGAGCCTGCATTTCCATAGTAAGATTTTGGGAGAAGGGTACAGAGCGTAGAACTGGATGCCAGATCCCTTTCCCCTACACCTTCATTTTAATTGTTCTTATCTGGAGATTTATAATTGGCCAAGCTCTCATGAAAAGCACAGCAAGAAACTTCATTCTACTCTCTGAAGTAACATGTTGAAGGATGCTAACCATCCTACTATTTCTTCCCTTCACATATTCTCTCATCGGGATATCTTCCATGACTGAACTCATTTCCCATTTACAGCTGCCTGCTGGGCACTCTACTTGGACGTCTGGCTGGTGCTTAAACTGATCGTGTCCAAATGGAATTAGGGATCATCCCCATCGAAATCTACCCTTCTTCATGTTAAGTAAATTAATAGCAAGGTATTAGACTAATTGCAATTAAAATGGTAATTCTTTGCTTTTTTTGGTCCTCTCTTGCCTTTTGCATTTCTGGTGGCAGTGACCCCCTTGTGTTTTCACCAACCAAAGCACAATGCTTGGAGACATTCATATAATGAATGTAAATTGGGGCCGTGGTAGGCATAAGGAGTTTCGTTAATAGAGGGAGACTGACACACAGACAAAATTAAGAACAAGGTAGATGTCTACACAAAGGCAGTGGAGCTATAAAGAAGGTAGCTGCTGTAGTGCCTGGGTGGCTCAGTTGGTTAAGCATCCGGCTTCGGCTCAGGTCATGATCTCATGGCTTGTGAGTTCAAGCCCTGTGTCGGGCTCTGTGCTGACAGCTCAGAGCCTGGAGCCTGCTTCAGATTCTGTGTCTCCCTCTCGCTCTGCCCCTCCCCAGCTCGTGCTCTGTCTCTCTCTCTCTCTCTCTCTCTCTCTCAAAAACAAATGAACATTAAAAAACATTTCTCAAAAGATAAAGGAGGTAGCAGTTATGTCTGTTTCTGATGAAATACGCAATGGCTTCTCAAAGGAGGGGCAAGTAAGCTGGCTCTTGCCTCTGTTTCCACTAGGCAGACAGGTAGGGGAGAGAAGTCCAGGTGAAGAGACAGCATGAGTCAAGGCACAGGCCCAAAAGAGTCTAGCACATTTAGGGAGTTTTGAGTTCTTCTGCAAGTCTGAATGAGGCCAGAGTGACAGGTAGGCATCTGCATATGTTTGCTAAGCAGGACAGATGTTATCCTGTAGACCAGTGATTAGCCCTGGCTGCATAGCTGCACAGCAGAATTACATGGAAGCCCTTTCATAAACAAGCCTTCCCTGCCCCAATCTCTTAATAATCCCCAAATAAGAGATTGATTTAATCCCGCCATGGAAGGGTTGGAATTAATTATTTTTCATAGTGCCAGAGGTGACTCACAGGTGATTTCTAGGTTTTAAGTAAAAGAATGACACACTCAGATAACAGGCTCCCTTGTTGCTATGGAGGTTATTTGAGGAGGGCAAGGCCCTAGGTAAACAGTCTGAGTAGATTTACTTTGGCTCTTCCAATTTCGAGGTCCTTCCTTTTTCATACTTGGCAAGTCATTAAGATTTGGGCCTCTAGGTTTCTTGAATGAATTCTCTATTTTCTGTTTTCATTATTGTGCCCTAGTTCAGCATTTCATTATTTTTTTTTTACTTGATATATTTCAGTATACTTAACAAGTGAGTCCCTATACTTTCTCTTAACTCATGTTGGATCCATTCTAGACATCCTCGTTAATCTTCTCAAACTTTTAAATTTGAACATGCCATTGCTCTGTTCAGAAACCTTCAATGGATCCCTATTGCTTATTGAACTTTGTCAACTCATTTTGACAATGGAAATCTTCCCCTTGGTTCAACAGTACTGTTTTCTATTCCTTAAATGTACTCTTTAACTTTTTTGCTTTGTTCATATTGCTTTTCTTCCATAGTAGAAGATGTTTCCCTAATCTCTGTTTATAAAAATCTCTCCCATTTTTCTTCCAAGTTTGGCTCATGAGCGTTGAAGCCTCTCTTGATTGCCCAACCTCCTTGTAGATTTCATAGTATTCTTTCAACAAACATACATAACTTTCTATTTTTTAGAACATACATAACTTTCTAACATCTTCTCTATAACCATCATCTAACATCTAACATGCTCTCAGATCAAACAGTTACTAATGCTGGTGCATAATTTACTTCATTGCAAATAAAGATGGGTCTTCATCATCATTATATTCTACTGTATATTCTTCTCTATAGCGATTTGCCCACATCAGGCATAGAATAAATAAAATTAATAACTTATAAATAATTTATATATTAATAATTTTCAGTAGAACTTGAAACAATGAATTAAGAATTTTCATAGCTTCTAGGAATAAAGAATTTTGTTTTTAACAGTTCTAATAATAAAGTTAAAAATGAACTGGGAAAGGGGCATCTGGGTGACTCAGTTGGTTAGGTGACCAACTTTGGCTCAGGTCGTGATCTCACAGTTCGTGAGTTCGAGCCTAGCATCGGGTTCTGTGCTGACAGCTCAAAGCCTGGAGCTTGCTTCAGGTTCTATGTCTTCCTCTCTCTCTCTCCCCCTCCCTGCTTGTGCTCTCTCTCTCTCTCAAATAAAAAAATGAACTGGGGAAAATACAAGACCCATCATAATATTCTTCCAAAACAGTTATATGTGGAAAGACCACAGATATTGGAATCAGGCAAATATGGAGTTGAATTCCACTTCATTATTTACTAGTTGTTTGACCCCAGCAACAGTGCTAGACCTCTTTGGAAATTTAGTGTCTTTTTCTGTAAAATTAGACTTGTGGCACCTGGATCACATGGGTATACAATATATAAATAACATAACATGGGGCATGTGTGATAGCCAATGTATGATACATACCCAAGCATTCCCTCCATTTATATCTATTAAATTAATAAATTCTACAAAACACTAGTAAAGAGGCATTTACTTGGCATATAGGAGCAAAACTCAGATTTTTACTAATAATATTGGCCTTAAACAATTAAACTTTAAAATTGACACATAATGATCCAAGATATATAAATATATTTTGAAGAAACAGAGTGGTTCTTGGATATAAAAGAAGGTTCGTGTTTATCTAAAGAAATAATAAGTCATTCAGAAAAGGTATTGGTAGCCATTTTGGCATAGAAAAAGGGAAGAGCATAAGGCAAATCTGGTTAGTGTTGGTTTAAACCCTAGTGCATGGTCAAGGACGCACCTACTCCTACCTGGTCCAGGAGATGTGGGCATCTGAACAGGAGGTGCAGGCATAACTAGATGCCACGAAATACCTGAATTATAAAACTAACCCATGCCTTTTCTTGTTCAGTTTATACTAGACATCCTCCTGACAATAATTTAGCTTTTCCTGTAGCTTGCTTTAGACAAGTATCGGGTCATTTTGAAATAAAAAAATTTTTTTTCATCTTATTGGATAAATTGAGTTTGGAATATTATGAATCATATCACTTTGGATCACTGTTCCTTAGTCCAATATCTCTAAGACACTCACAAGGTCAACATGCTATGCCGCTTTGAGGAGTCCCCTCCATTATGAAGCTCCTTTGTATCGCTTGACACCTCAGAGCCTTGGTACACAGTGATGAATGGTGTGGATGAGCCTTGTACCACACATACATGTAGTTCTGGGTCCTAATTCACATTGGCTGTACAAGGGAGGATGACTGGACACTGTGGATTGCCTCTACTGTGTCTTTGTCCTACTTTTCCCCTTTCCAATAGCTTATTCATGTGGTTTTGGAGAAGCTGAGCTCACCATTTCTCTTGGATGGAACGTATGACCCAAACAGGGAAATCAGAACATTCCATGACTCTAGCTATGATGACTGGTTTGTGGTGGGCATGTGATATAACCTGGTTGAGTCAGACTGAATCTCAGGTCTTCTTGGAATTCTGAGACAAAAGTATGTGACCTTCTTCTCATCTAGAGGGTATGTGGGGTGTGGCTGTCAGGGTGGGGACTGCAACAGCCATTCTGTTTCTATAAGGATGGAAGCTGTCCTGAAGAAAACACCATAGGAGGAGGGAAACACTAAGAAAAATGGAAAGAAGCAGAGTTAGAACTTCAGCAATATCATAATCCCAAGAATCAAACTGTGCCTAAAGCCTGACCCATGTGTGACATCTCAGTTACATAAGCCAATGAATTCTGTCTTCTTATTTAGGTCAGCTGAAGTTGAGTTTTATGTTACTTGCAAAACAAAGGGCCCTAACATAGAAAAGTACACTAGTGTATAATTATAAATCATTTTTATTCTCTCAATTTTTAAATTAATAACCCTGAAAAGAATACATAAAACTACAAAACAAATAGCTTCTTGGTATTGATATTTTACAGAACAATTCATATTTTCATTCCTTCAAAATGATTTTACCATACCTAACCAACTTTTTGATGTCACTAGAAAAAGATGTTTATGGTGCTTACTTATCTCTACTCTCAAGTCAATAAAATCTTGGCACTAAATTTTCAGTTTTAAGCAGCTAAATCTTAAACTGTTGTCAAGAGCACCTGAAGGATATAACAGAGTGTTCTTGGGCATGAATAGATTTTTTTAAAAGTACTTTTTGTCAGGCTGACTCTCAAAAATCTCAGCTCATCAAGAGATGAAGGATGTGTTCACATCTGTTCTCATCCTGGGTGACCCTTCTCCCACATAAACTTAAAAGTTTCAAGTGTATGAGAATGGAGGCAGCATACTAAAACATTCTAAAAGAGATGAGGATGTAGAAGAAACCAACAGGAATTTATTGAAAGCCACTAGATATGGCTCCCATTTCACATGGTGACATCTATCACCCCACTCTTTCCTCACACAAGTAATTGTAAATGCTCAGTGTTCAAGGACTGGGACAAATATATACCCCACTAGGGCTTTGCTTCTCTCCTTTTAAAAATGTAATATTCAGAATCATGGCATCAGTGCAATTAAGATTCTTGGTTATAAGCAAGAGAAAGCAATTCTAGTTTCTTCAGTAAAATAGAATTATTTGGAAGAATATTAGTATGTGTGCATAAGCAGACGTGGGGCTTCACAGAAATGGTGGGAGAATAGAGACTAGTCTTAGAAACAGGTGGAAATCAGGGTGCCTGGGTCGCTCGGTCAGTTAAGCATCTGACTTTAGCTCAGGTCATGATTTCCCCGTTGGTGGGTTCAAGCCCAGGGTGGGGCTCTGTGCTGATAGCTTGGAGCCTGGAGCCTGCTTCGGAATCTGTGTCTCCCTCGCTCTCTGCCCTTCCCCCACTCACATTCTGTCTCTCTCAAAAATAAACAAACATTAAAAAAATAAAAAAAGAAACAGGTGGAAATCAAGGAGGCTACAGAGGGACAAAACCCAGGGAATAGGAACCATAGGTCCTGTTTTAACCTGTCCAGGTCCCCACCACAGGGATTACAAAATCTGCAATCATTCCCTCTGTCAAGGTTTTACCTGTTTGTTTTAAAGTTCCAGAGAGAATTCCTTTGGCCGCATGCTTGTCCAGGAAAGGGAGCATCTGGTCTCTTTAGTTTGTCTAGTGGGTAGTTAATCGCCTTTCCAACAGGACTATATATAATGGCAGAAGGTCCATTTCGAAAAAAAAAATTGAGGACTAACTCATGGCCCACCAAAGCAGCATACATTCTCATTACAGTATTTACAGATCCAGGGATCCTGGGGCAAATTCCTTTCTCCTCACGTAGACATACAATGCCAAAGGAGTTAACAGCATGGTAACTATTCTGTGCTTTGTGTCAGAAGTCTAAAGCATTGGGTCTAGTAATACGTATCTTGAGGATAAAATACCAACATTCTTCAAGACACAAAAATTGAATAGAAGTTAATTCCTTAAAGGGAATGTCTATTGGTTAGATGTTCTTTCTATTGCAGAGAGAGGAAAATGCCTGTTCTTCTGCCATTTAAAGAGATGAAGCCCCTAAAATCACATACACAAAATACAAAATGGCTCTCCTAAAAGGAAAGGGCTGACTTCTTTAATCCTTGAGCAAGAAAAGGCAGAGTTTCTTGCAAGTCTTCACTCTCTATGTCTCTCCTCAGAAAAGATGGTTTAGTTTTTAGTTTATAGTGTAGAACTGATTTTAATTGTGTTCCGTTTGCTGGTTTGATTTATTTAAGGCTAGTTAAAAACACAGATTTCATTCATAGACTAAAACTTTTGTGGACAAAAAGCATTGGGAGTTTGCCTCCATTATAGTTGAATAGCACAACACTAGTGGTAAGAAGAGGAGAGGAAAATATGTCATTGTTTTTTTATCAAGTGACTCTCTAGTAGCTGATTTCCTTAATACGCAGGAGAACATAACAGAAGGAGAGGCAATCACACTTTCCTGAGTGCAGCTATTTGTAAACGAAATGCACTAATGCAGTATCTAAATACTAAGTGAGTTTCTGACAGTCCTATCCATCACAATACAACTCTCACCATGTTACCTAAGTGCAGGCATTCTAATGAGCCGGGGGAAGGAAAGGTGAATAGATTGTTAAACCACTTATGTCGCTGGTCCATAACTTTGCAATGCAGGCCTTTTGCTCTCCTTTTCTTTTTGTTGTATAGTCATGATTGTACATGCCAGCATGATTATATACTATGTGCAACTTCATCTGATGAAAAGAGAAGAAAAAAAGGAATTTAGAAAATGTATCATTTTGGTCCTCTTGGAAGCAGATTCTGAGACGTAGCTAAAAGTGGAGGAGGTTTGGGGAAGTTGATGTCTGAATATATAAAAGACGTAGCTAAGAGTGGAGGAGGTTTGTGGAAGGTTGATGTCTGAATATATAAAAGCAGAACTGAGCAGGGAAAGCCTCAGACTGAAATGCAGATCTCATAGAATTTGAGCCAATTGAACAAAGGAAATCTAAAACAAGAATCCCTTGCTGGAGTTCTGCATTGGGCAGAAATGACCAAAGCTAGTATCCCAATCATAGTCATTACAGGGGGTTGTCTGGGTGAGTGAGACCTTCACTCTCCAGATGAAGCAAAGCTTGCAGAATGCTGTCAACTCTAGTACTCTTTGCAGAGAAACAGCAAGGGCTTTCTTGAAGGGAATTTGGAATAGTAGGCCTTCGTGATTGTCACAGAACAGGAAATGGTTTGTCTAGAATGAGATATTGCTTTAGCCCCAAAGTAAGTATCATGTACTGACTCTGTCACTTTTTAAATGTTTATTCATTTTTGAGAGAGAGAGATAGAGAGAGAGAGAGAGAGAAAGAAAGAGAGGGAGAGAGAGACAGAGACAGAGAGAGAGAGAGAGAGAGAAGGAGAGGGACAGAGAGAGAGGGTGACACATAATCCGAAGCAGGTGCACTATCAGCACAGAGCCTGATGTGGGGCTTGAACTCACGAACCGTGATATCATGACCTGAGGCAAAGTCAGATGCTTAACCAACTGAGCCACCCAGGAGGCCCCTGACTTTGTCATTTTTATGACTGCTACCAAGGAGCACAACCCTACCTCTGTAGGCAGAGGGAGTGAAAACTAACAGTTAATTATAATGACTGTTCTATTAAAGGGAAGCATTTATGATGATTTATTGTTAACCAATAAAAAAATTACAAAAACATTGCCTTAGTTTGGACTGCTATAATAGAATATTATAGACTGGGTGCCTCAAACAGCAAACATTTATTTCTCAGGATTCTAGAGGCTGGGGAAATACAAGAATAAGATGCTAGGAGGTCCTGTGTCTGGTGGGGACACTCTTCCTGGTTTGTAGTTGGCCATCTTCTTGTTATATCATCCCATGGGCGAGGGCAGAGGGAGAGCGTGTCTCTCCAGTCTCTTCTTATAAGGGCACTACTCCCAACATGAAAGCTCTACTCATCACGACCTACTCACTTTCTAAAGCCCCATTTTAAAACACCATCACCCTGGGGAGTTAGGCTTCCACATATGAACTGTGGGGACAACACATTAAGTCCTCAGCAAAAATATTTTGAAAATCAAGAAATTATAAATAAAAGAATTTAAATACGCAAATTGACAGTCTCCCCTTTCCTTAGCCTCCCTTTCACTGGTCTACTGTTTTTTGTTCTTTTTTTTTAAGCAGGCTTCACATCCAGCACACCAACCCAACACGGGGTTTGAACTTACAATCCTGAGATCAAGACCTGGACTGAAATCAAGAGTCAGATGTTTACCCAAATGAGCCACCCAGGCACTCCTCGCAAGTAAACTGTTTAAGTATATCAATAGTCAGCGTTGTCTAGTATGGGCTTAGTAGTTCTAGGTATGTTATCAAAAATTATTAGACTAATGTGTGGAGTTTCAGGTAAACATATTGTTACCTAACATATCATTTAAAAAGACAGCATGTATAGTGCAATGGAAATAACACTGGCAGGAAGTGAGAAGACTTCAGCTCTGGTCTTGAATTCTCCTGTGACAGTAAATATCTATGTTCTAAGTTTCAAAAAAGAATTTACTTCCTATTCATAATTTCACTGTGGATTTTATCTTGTCCATATTATAGTAGACAATACCAAAAGTTCTCAAAAGTCTTCGAGATATCCTTCCATTCATTCAACAAGTATTTACTGAGTGCAGAACCCAGGTGGGCATGGTCCCAGGCATTTGAGATACAAAGAAAAGCCCATATTCTCTTGGAGTTTGTGCTTTAGTGGGAGAAACAGACACTGAGAAAATGCAACTACAATTTGTGATAGGTGTAAGTGCTGTGAAGAAAGATGAAGCACACTAATAGAAAGAGAACGCTGTATGATTGTGTATATGTGTATGAGGGTGGAGGCTTGGATTTTAGGTAGGGTGGTCCAGCTCATCTTCTAACAGAGCAGATATTAGGGGCAAATCTCGTACCTGTAATGGAAAGCTAGAAGGAACAGCAAGGGCAAAATTCTAGGGCAGCAGCAGGCTGAGCTTCCTGGAGGAACCCTGTAAAGGTAAGTGTGGGTGGATTATTGTGAAAGAGGCTGGTTGCAGAAGTGAGGTGGGTAAGGAAGGGCAGATCTTGTGGGAAATAAAATTCAGGCAGAGTTTGAGGTTCTTCTAAGCCCGAAGGAAAGCCCTGGATGTTTTTAGGCAGGATGGCCTGATAAATGAGGTATCTTTTAGAAAGATGACTCTGGTTGCTAGGGGGGAAAACACCTGTAAGGTGGCCAAAAGCTAAGGTGCTAATTAGCCTGGGTGAACAATGAGGGCGATTTAGACAGTCAAGGTAGTAACTGGGCTGCTTTACAATACATTTTGAAGGTAGAATTGTCTGGAATTACTGATGGATTGGATGCAGGATGTGAGGGTAAGAGAGGAATTAAGAATGACTTCTAATCTGAGCTACAGCCTAAATATGGAGCTCAAATGTGTTATCCGACATTTGCCAAAAACCAGGGGTGATTACCTTCTGTGAGATAAGCCAAATTTTGGTTCCATTAATATAAGCAATGAGTGAATTTCAGGTCATGGAAAAGGGTATGCGGTTATTTATTTTTCACTCGCTACCTTATTCTCTCCTCACTACAAACACAGTACTTGACTCTTATATAAATGGAATTTTGTATGCATCTTGACTGGTCCTCTTTTGGGGAGGTTGAAGGGGGGAATTCAGACTATAATTGGGTATCTATATCAGAGTCATCGGTTAAGATAGAAATGGTTGGTAGTGATGATACCAAATCAAATTCAATACCTCACTGTGTGGGTTTAATGAGGAAGTCCATTTCTGCTTTTTGGTATAATAAGAAAGCAAAAGCTGGCACAATTTTTAGATAAAGGTTATTCTCATAGGAATTTGGCAGCATTATAAACTCTATTTGGCATTATATAAAGGCAGACAGAAGTAGTAGCAAGACTTCCTTAGAACCACAACCAAGACAGGGAGATAATCAGCTTTTTTGTGGCCTGAAGCCTAGAGAAATTAGAAGATCTTCTTCAAGGCAAGAAACAAATAATTACAGATATAAAAATCCGAATTAGAAATTATTCATATGAGGAAAAAAATGCAAAAGATAACTATTTAAGGCTGATAAAATCACAGATATCACAGAATACACAAAAATAATATAATATTTTTTATAAATTATTGTCTGAAACCACTCTGTAATAATTTTCCCTACTTTTGGTTGCATGTACTTGGGTTGCATTAACACAAAACAAAAAAATTATATCATTTTTAAAGAGTAAAGATAATTCTGTTTCACTCTAGCATGGTTGATAAAACTTAAAAAAAATTTATACTTGGAATGCCATAAAAATATGTCTTCTCACATGGATGTATCCACTGATTGGTTAATTATGCCCCATAAACACAGAATTCTGATTAATTTTATTTTGTGTCATTTTTATTTAAAATATCTTAGGTCTTAATGATTGAAACAATTTTTGAAAGACCAGCTTTGGACTCTGTATACTTCAAACATTATTCTTCCTCCTCTATGCATGGACATTTAGTGTCAAGTACAGACACCTTTGCATGATGACACAGCCCTGGCCCTGCCTCTGCCCTTTTGTGTTAGGGAGAAGGTACAGTAGGCCACCTGAGTACATTCTTGGAAGCCATTCCCACACTGGGAGGGTTACACTGAGAATTATCTATGAAACTCATAAATATACTCAATTAAACTAAATGGAGCCAAATGACTCTTTAGGCAAATGACTAAAATGCCCATGCCCACTCCAGTGCCATCCTGTCGCCTGGAATGTGATAAAATTGGAAAAAAGACAGTTGTCTCAAACAATATTAACACATTCCTTTGGCAAATTTTGCTAAAACATTGTGTATACACAATGCCAGAACCCCTTTCAGCACCTTGGAGGGGGCTCTGCAGTGAAGGGCCCTGAAACTTGAGCTTCATTTTGTCTGTGGCAAATCCTCTTTTAGTCAAGAGTCACAATTTGGGGTGTACTTTGTTGTAATTTGATGAGAGAGAAAATAATAACTACGTAACTGGTAACCTCAAAAGGGGTTTTAATTTCACAGAAAGGAAATTTGTTCAAGAATCTCTTGAGCACACTGAAGAGGAGCAAGGGGAAAACAAATGATCTGTTTTTCTGGCATGTTTGGCTTGACATGTTTTACTCCAATGCCTCTCAAACTTACATGTGCATGTGAATCTTGAGGATCTTGTTAGAATGCAGACTTTGACTGCACAGTTCTGGGTCAGCAGATTCTGAGATTCTGCATCTCTAACAAGTTCCTTGGTTTCCTAGCGCCAGTCTTAGGATCACATTTGAGTAACAAGATGTTCCTAAAGTTCAAAGTGGTGATATCAGGTCTGCAAAATAAAAAAAAAAAAGTAGGGGTTTAGAAGATTTTGGGTGCCATCAGCATGAGACCATCTAAGTAAGAAAGGTAGTCAGTGACAAGAAAAAAGCCTGGGACCGAACTTTAGGGCACAGTGACATTTAGGGCAGCCTTTCTGGACTGGTGTTCCTCCTCTCAACTACAGAACACAGAAAATGATTTCAGTGGTTGTTTTCTCCATCCCAAGGAGTACGCCTAACTAACCCACTCTAGATGTACAAGGGAGAGGTGAAGTCAATGGATGCCGTTAGCCATGAAGGCTTTGTCTCTGGAAACTCTGGCTAAGAAAGGTTGAATTAAAGGAAAAGAAGAAATGGTTTATCACAGTGTATTGAGATTGAAGTCTGAGTAATAGCAGGCTTAGGGCTCCATCAAGTTCAGTAAGATAACTATATCAAAGATGAGGGAGTGATTAAATATATGAGGGGTTATTAAGAGGTCAAATAAAATGAGGATTATTGATTATCATCCTCTCCTTCTACAAAACAGGTTGTGTTGAATAGTTTCAAAGAGAGAGATAGAAGGTTTGATATGAGTGAATTCAGGAGAGAACAGACTGGAAGGAAGGTTAAATGGTGAATATAAACACTGTTTATAGAGTGCACAAATGGGCTGTAGCCGGACATCAAACGGGAAAGGATTGGAAAGACTTTTTTTTGTTAACAGATGGGAGCTATTATAGTCTTTTCTGTATGCTAATCAAAATGTTCTAGTAGAGAGGAAAATATGAGGATTCTGAAATGAGAAGTGACAATCTTAATAGTAAGAGCTTCTACTAGGATAAAGGTGATACGATCTACTAGGAGGATTGATCTCATAGAAGAGCATGGAATGTGTAACAGGAGGGGAGGCAGGGTATATGGGCTCAAGGTTAGGGCCCCAATATGTGAAGAGAAATAGTGAAAAGGTCAGCAGAGGACAGATATCTTCACCAAGACCTAAATATTCCACTCTGCAATACTCTTTAGGGCCACGTACGCAGCTCCATACAAACTTTGTTTTGTTTCAATGCGTTCATTCAGCAAATACTCAAGGAGGACTGACTATCTAGGTGTCAAACACTGTTGTTGCCTGTGCTTGGCTGCAGTCTTCTGCAGAGCTTTTTTCTTTTCCTCTCCTCTATTAATATCTCACCACACCCACTGAGTCTATTTTGTGAGTTAATCAGAAAACAGTAGGGGGCACCTTGCTGGCTCACTCGGTTGGGTGTCTGACTTTGGCTCAGGTCATGATCCCATGGTTTGTGAGTTCAGGCTCCGCATTGGGCTCTGTGCTGAGAGCTCAGAGCCTGGAGCCTGCTTCAGATTCTGTGTCTCCCTCTCTCTCTGACCCTCCCCCCTTCAGGCTCTGTCTCTCTCTCTCTTTCCAAAATAAATACACATAAAAAAATTTAGGGAAAACAGTATTTTAGAAAAGAGTAGGTAGATACTTAAGATTAAGATTCAGGAGCCCAAGTTCTGGTATCATTGTAGTAAAAACTTCACGCTGAGTGGGTGGATAACCCTAGAATGGTCAGGAATATATGATATGATGGAAGCAGGATATTTGGAGGTAGTTGTATGTGTCATAATCATCCCCTGTCCTAGCACCTTCTAACTCCCAGACTCTGACAAGTAAAATGTTGGACACCCTTGACTCCTTCAGCTGCTTACTAAATTATCTCATCCCATCCCATACTGTCAACTGAAGTTAACCAATGTCTTTTGTACCTGACCCCTTGTTTTCATTTCTACACTGACCTCTGCATCCACCCCTCTCAGAACTTACTGCCCAATCTATGCCATAGCCAGCTAATTGGTGTCTCAGAAGCTTCAAACAACTCCTTATTCTGTCTCCTAAATTCCAGGCCAGACCCACCATTCCCCTTCTCAAAAACTGCCATCTGAAGAAAGCCTGAACTGAACGGGACATCTATCTCAAGCCTCCGAATCTGCCATTTTCAACTTCATTCCTTCTTCCATCCATCAAATCACTCTCTGCTTGAACCACACAGGGCTACTCGTCCTTCGTGCCTTTCCTAACCCTTCTTCACATCTTCTATTCTGGTTTTTTGAGTCTGAAATTTAACACTTACCTTGGCCTTTGAATTATTACAAGGACTCATCAAAAATTCTACATTCTTGGCAAAGCCTTCTTGACTATGTCAAGTCACAATGTATTGCTCTTTGTTCTACATCTCCTTGGAAGCTGACTTGTACAGCCACTGCAATACCTACTTATGTCTTTTGTGGTGGAAATATACATTTCTTAATGTCTATTTCCCATACTTGATGATCAATTCCTTTCAGAGAGGGACGGTATTTCCTCATCACTGAACTCTCTACCAAACACATTTACACATCTCTCAAAGTGCTATGTACATAGTATGTGTTCAAAGAATTGTGCATAAATGTATCAACCAACTAATCTCTTAAGCATTTCATAAAAACGTGAAATAAAAAACTTTGGGCCATTCACCAGATTGCAAGTGCTACAAGGGCAGAACATTTTATTGAATTTTTATTCCCAGCACAAAGAACAAAGTTCAACTCAATGAAAATTTGTTGTATGAATAATTCAAAAGATTCTAAGGATCAGTGTATATAGCAGGCCCATCTGATGGTTAAGGGTAAAGGATGACTCCAGTGAGAAAAGTAATAAAACAAGAATAACTTCCAAACAAAATGGGAGAAACAATAGAACTGTGGTGTCAGTTACAGCTGGATTAACAATGACTGGGATGTTCAAGAGAAATACACTTTCAAAAAAAAGCTGAGAAAGATGCTATGGACACCATTCCTGGCCAGGAGGGGGTCACAGGCATGATGAGAATGTTGATAGCAAGTCTGAGTTGAGATGCTTTTGTTCATAGTTCTGGACTGTCTGGAGAGACTGAGGGCAAGGCTATGATTTCAAGTAACCACAAGAAGTAAATGTGGCAGCTCAGTGCGCCTGGACAGGAAGGGGGCTGGGGTAGTGCTCCTCAGTCAGCCTGGGCTCTTGTGTAGAACAGAAGAGACCAGAAATTACTGTTTCTTGTGGGGTAAGGGATGACCATGAGAGCTGGTGAGCCTCAGAGGGATTCATTTTGGCATGGGCTAAGTGACCCTGAATCCAAATACTGATGGATGAGCCTCTTAGGATGTACAAATGACCTGGCTCGAGAGAGGCTTGTTCAGCAGCAGGGTCCTGCTCCCCCACCCCCCACCCCCCGCGCCAGGAGCATGGCCTGACTGAACGAACACATTGGGAGATACACCAGCCAGGGCTTGAGCAGAAACACAGGCCGGCTCTACAGTTAAGAATGGATCCACCTCATCTCAGCAGAGATCAGCCAGAGGAGAACCAGGACCACAGAGCTGGTGCAGGGGGACCAGCCCAAGACCTCCTATGAGGCCAGGATCCCTTCCCCCACCCCAGTTATAGGAGGATGGGAAGCTCCCACTCCTGGGAAGCCAGCCACCATGTGGGGGAGGTGTAGGGGAGAGTGGGGAGGAGCAGGTCTGTTAAGAATGAATGACATTGATGGACTGTTTACCCAACAGACATGATCTAGACTAAAACTAATTGGGGGACTGCTAAGTATACGTTTCCCCCACCTTCTTGGCCCAGCTGTGTGAAGTAGAGGCTGGTAAATAGGAGTAGGTCAGCCAGAGAAAATAAAAAAAGGTGATATTTTATTTGTTTTTATGAACCCAGTGTGTTAAATTGTGACCTTGTCAACTTGGAGGTCCAGGGGCTGTGAGAGCAGCTTCAGCCAGAAAACAAGTGGTGGCCTGCAGCTCAAACAGAAAAGGGCATCACAGTCCCCAGCATTCATGATGGCCCAAGGATAGTCACACCTGACTGGGAAGGGGTGGAGAGACAGAAAAGAGCCAAAGGTCCAGACCGTAGCATGAGCTTGCTGACCCAGGGAATATAGCTAATGGGCCTGGAACAGGGTATCTGTGTTCTGAACATACTTTCAACTAACTGAATAATGTAAGTGTATTTGTGTCAGAATCCTGAATTTTGGAGTGCCAACTTTCTTAAATTGCCTGTGCTGAGTATCTAGAGATGCACCAGGAGGGTGTTGGAAATACTTCATGCCCATCAACCCATGCTATTGTGAAGTGTTTAGTGAGGATGTTCCCTTGGTAGAAGGGGCAGGGAGAGGCTGCATAACCAGGGAGTGGATAGTGTCCTGATGCCCAGAGAGGTCCAGTGGACAGCTCCCATCCAGGCTGACTGACCAGGTATCTCTCTCACTCTGTAAGTCATCCCTCTCCTTCCTTTGGCTGAGTGACATGGACATGGAGGACGTGAGGAGAACTTCAGGAGATGGTTATGCACAGCTGTGTTTAAATGATTCTTTACTACTGTCTTTGGTATGCCCATATCCAGAATGGGGTTAAGATCCTGAACCTTTCATCTCTAACCATCTGTGATAGATTTCTTTTCTTTGTAAATCAAGGACAACTGATCACATCTTGCTTTTTGTCCTGGGCTATCTGATCTACCTTTAATCATTTCACTAGTAGCTTTGGTATTATATTTTCCTGATGCATTGAAACTTCCATAATATCATTCAGTGGGGTCTTCCAGGTCGTCATCTTTACTAATGTCAGGCCAAGCATATAGGGTCTTCAGTTTTTTTTTTTTTGAAAGGAATAAAAAAAAAGCAAGGTCTAATTTTTCAATGTATAATTAGCATGTGGCTATTTCCTTACTATTTGTATACTTAATTATAGATTATAAAACTAATTATGTGTTCTGTGGTGTTTCCTTCCGAATCTGATCCCAATATCCTACATTAATCTTCACTATACATTTGTGAGGTATGGCCATAAGATCGATTATCTTCCTTTAATAGAAAGAAGAAAAGGAAAGTGGTTTGCCCAAGGTCACTTGCCAAATTAGTGCTGGGACCTGGCATAAAGCCCAGGTCCCATGATTCCTGCTCCCGTGCTCCGTGCAGGAAGCCATGTTGCCCCTAACCCATGACACCACGTCAGGGCTGGCTCCAGTTCAGTCAAGCAGGCAGACATCCCCCAAGGCGTCTGGCTAGCCAGAGAGGGCGCAGCCCACCACGCGGCCCAATCTATTCTGACCCTTAGACCAGAAAGCAGCACAGACTAAATGGATTACAGAATGACAGCGAAGCAGTCTGCTGTCTCCATCCAGCACGACAAACCATGTTGGAGCACCTTAGTCTCATAAATTCTTTGTCATCACAGTGATGGCAAAAGCAGAGGTGCAATGTACCTGATAGTCACACTTATCTATTAAAAACTTGAGAGTTTTATACATACAGGGCCCTAAGGTATTTCTCATGTCTCATCTATTTAATCCTTCCAAAGTATTGCAGGTTACATATAATTATCCTGATGCACGGCTGGTTAAGTGCCAGAGCCAGGATCTGAACTCAAGCCTCCTGGTGTCCTCCACTGTTACAGCAAATGCAGCATGAAGGTGGGTCCTTATGGAGCTGGTCAGTGCTTCTCATGGGGACGGGAGAGACAAACCCAAGTAAGTCTCTCAGAAGCTGGCTCAGTAGCTACCAGGAGGTAGAGTGGAATATGTATTCCTTGTGTTACTTCTTGGTTGTGGTACCAATTTAACTTTGTGACCTTGGCATAGTCACGCCCAGTATCAAAGCGATTCCATGGAGATATGAATGATTTCTAACTGGATGGACACTTGGAGGGTGGAAAATGAAGAATTCCTTGTTGAGGAGGGGCTACAAGGATATGCCTTCCAACTGGGTTGAGCCCCTCGCTTTTTAGTCACTTTTTTCTTCTCATCACTGCTCCATTTCAAGAGCCTTGAATAACCCCTACATGCCAGATATACACTCCAGAGTAAATATACAGACCATTCTGACACTTAAAAATATGTCCATAGCAAAGTTGGACAGGTTAGAATTACAGTGTAGCCTGTAGGCATAAGGGAGAGAAATGAGAAGGTAATACTTCACTTCCTGAAGTTGCAAGGAATAGTTTACCAGCCAATTGCTGCAGAGGGAGGATAAAATTACTATCCAGATCAACAAATGCATAGACTAGAAAACAAATAAATTATTTCAACACTATTTCAAAAACCCATGCTTTATCGATGATAAATCACTGAGTGGAAGGGAAGTTATGAACACAGTACTTATTTTAAAGACTCAATATCTTCATGGTGTTATATATTCATTTATTCAAGAGTGCACCATCAAATTATCTGAATGGGTAAGACTCATTTACATATAATATGCCAAGTGGTGATAAATTAGAACTTTGAACATCCATTGCCTCAGTTCCCCAATGATAAACTCAACTAATTTCTTCCCACATAAAGCAAACAAATTCAGAAAATGACTGTTTCCAAAGCTTACTCAAGAAGCTTGTACTACATCCTCGTTACCAAATTCAGTTTTCCCAAAGGATGGTATGTTATGTTTGTGATGCTCACCTCACAACTGTTAAAGGCTGGGGATCTGATAAGTATCCTTTAACGCACAGGAGATAGAGAGATTGTCACAAGTTGACCTCCAAGCTAATGCCACGGAAAGGGATCTTTACAGAGTGATTTCATGATTTTGTAAGAAGACACTCTCTAAATGTACACAGAACACATTCAAATTTAATTCCAAAGCCAAACAGAAGTGCTTGGGATTATTCATGCCTTGGCTGCCCTTCATTAATGCAAATAATTAAAAGAGGACTGTAAACAAAGAGGCACATGGACTGCTAAGATAAAGCAAGAGATGTGCACTGGCTTCCGTCATCCTGATTTCTTTTGTTCTTTTGGTTATTTGGATGTTTACAGAGCTTTCTCCATTTGTTCCACTGAATGTCTGCTGAAGGACAGGGTAAGATTGCTTTATCCCCATTTCTCAAATGAGGAACCCCAAACTCTAAGATACACACTTGGCCAGGGTCACCCCAGAAGGGGCAGAAAACAGAATCGGTTTCAGTGCTCCTGTTTCCTCATGCAGGACTCTTCCCCCTGTACCATCGCCATTGAATGTTGTATAGAATGCACACACAGTTGGCACCATTCACTCATACTGAGAGCTTATTGTGTGGGGGGACTATTTTAGGCACTGCAGATAGAATGATGAACCACAAAAATTCCTGCAGCATGGAAACCATGAAGGTTTACTCTTTTTCTTCTTTCAGCTTTCTAAAAGGAGAAATGAACAATCAGGGGATAGGCTTTGAACACAAAAGATGAGAAAGACAGGATTACTTGCTTATGTGTGGGAGTCCTGGTTTCCTGTTTTGACAATTGGCCATGGATCCAGAGCGGGACATGCTTTGCTTCTTATATAATGCATATGTAAAATGGACCCAAATGAATATAATTAAATGTAGATATTGACCAACTAGTCTGTTAAAGTGAATATTATTCAATGCATGCAATACTATATTATTTCAGGTTCTAAAATGGATTCTGACATCTTAAGAGGTTTCACTGTATATCTATGAAATATTTACACAACTGTTCTGAGCAGCTGATAAATAATAGCAACTTCAGACATGCTTGGATAGCTATTTTGAGAGATAGCATTCCATACGTAAGCAGCCCTTTAAAACAGTATGTAAGCTGAAATGTTTTAGATACTGTTTCTACCCTGAACAAAATAGCCAAAACAATGAAAACAATAACTTCATCTACTGAATATTGACGTTTCTCATGTTTGAGATTAGAAAACACAAAGAATACCCTTGTATTTAAAAAAGATTCATTCATACAAACAGATTTATAACAAAATCTTCAGTTATTTTGCTAACATGTTAATTTACTAGTGACTTCCCTGATCTTTTCTTACTTGTAGGTTTCTCTATCTGCCCTGAAGAGTCTTAGCTAGAGGCAACCTCAGAAATATAGAACACTGTTAAGGCTTCGCTTTAAAATAAAGGAAAAATTGGTAGGGGCCATGGTTACAAAAGAGCGGATAGGAATAATGACAACTATATTTAGCTTGGGGACTAGGGAGGTGGTTAGAATTAGATATTTTAGAATAAATAACCATGAAAAATCAAAAACAGTCAGTCCAATTCACAAATTCAAAGCCTAAAATAACTTACGCTTTGGGGAAGTACAATTTTTAAATACAAATGCAAATTACAAAGTCTTTTGTGATCTAATTTATGAGGCTGGTTGCCCTAAGCCATGAGAGAAGCCCCAACATAGGATTCTATAATTCTCTCCATCTCACTCATTTTGTTTCTTTAGTTTGCTAAATGTTTCCTGGTGTATAAGATAATAGCTGCTGAAAATCTGTAAGACACAAAAATATTCTCAAGGTTAAAAATCTATGCCAATTTTCAAGGCTGAGATCTAAACAAGCTGCTGAATCAGATTTTCTAAATAGAAAAATAGGGAGTGTAATGGGGAAATCAATGGTAGACGTGGTTCAGAATGGTAGCAAAATCAGCCCCAGACAGGGTTTTCCTGACAGCAAGGCTACTGCTCAGGGGACACAGTCTTAGTTACCTCTTCTCTCGGCTGCCATGTGCTTCTGAGGTCTGCCTCCTTGGAGCCATCTCTCTGGTCTTTCTGGGAGAATGGGCCATGAGAGTTGCCCACAGTGGATGATTTTTGTTTAATTTTATTTGCAGATTTGAAGTAAGTGGGACTTACTTTATTTCCAACACAATTTTTCCAACTTAGCAATTCGTTCAGTGTTCGTGACTTCTCATGCACCATATCTGCTCATGATCCACCACAAGTTTATGTCTCTCCATTCTTTTCACTTTATACATTCTTCATGGGGTAGGGGGGATCTCTTTCATACCTATGTTTACAATCCCTCTGTTGTTCAGGATGCCGAAATATACACGCCTATTTCTGTCCTAAACCCATATATCCTGCTGCCTACGAGATATCTCTGTCTCGATGCTTCACATCCTGAAATGGACATCCTCATCTCTCTCTATGAGCTGCTTTTTCTCCTGTATATTCTTTGTATTCTGGAAGACAGATTACCATCAACACAGTAGTCTAAGCTAGAAATCTGAGTATCACTGTCATTCTCTCATACCTTGTCTCACCAAGTTCTATCTTGATTCTGCCTATTTTTTAAAAATAAGGACACATTCTGTCCTTTCTTCCTTGTCCATCCTTATTTTAACTTTAACTACTTTGCTTGTACCACGGCAACCTCTAAATGGTCTCCTTTTGGTGTTTCTTCCCTCTCATCTATTCTGTACCCTGAAGCCAAAGCTATATTTCTAAAATTCAAATTTGATTATATCACCCTCCTGCCTAAAATACTTCAAGGACCACCTATGATTTAGAGTAGTGATTGTCAATATTTTTGCCAGAAAAATTTCCTTCATTTATATTTAAATATGTCCAAGAGATGGAAATGGACTTGTTCTGGTTGAAGCAGAGGAGGTGATCCCTGGCTCCTTTATGGCCCAGACTCACCCCATCTGCTCCCTGACCCCCAATCATAGCTTCATGTCCCTCTGTTTACCTCCTCATACTGATTCTTACCATCTCTCCCTACCACCAGCACCTGCGACTCCAAGTTAATCTAGGCTATATCTGAACCTTGCAGAAAAGAGTGACTGTGAATATAGTGTAGGATTTCAGGTGCCCGTGGCCTTGCTTCCACCTGGACCAAGACTGAGAGCACCAATCCCCCTGGGATCTTTCTTCACAACTCAGGGAATTCCCATCACTGCTCTTCAGTTTGAAAGATCCCATTTCTGATGCCTTATGAGTTCCTCTTTTTCATTTTTGTTTTTGTTTGATTGTCTTGTTGTATGGAACAAATCATCCAGCATTTTATGAGGAAAAATGAGTGTGTGTATGTGGTGTGTGTGTGTGTGTGTGTGTGTTTGCAGATGTTGTTTGTCAAAAAATGTCCTTAATATATATTCTTGCTTGATTGGTAGTTTGGCTTGGTCTATATTTTAAAAATTTTTTTTAAGTTTTTATTTATTTTGAGAGAGACAGAGAGAGAGAGCAAGCATGAACTGGGGAGGGACAGAGAGAGAGATAGATAGAGAGAGAGAGAGAGAGAGAGAGAGAGAGGCAGAGAGAGAATCCCAAGCAGGCACAGTGTTGTCAGCACAGTGCCTGATGTGGGGCTTGAACTCACAAACTGTGAGATCATGACCTGAGCCAAAACCGAGAGTCTGACGCTTAATCAACTGAGCCACCCAAATGCCCCTGGCTTGGTTTATATTTTAAACAGGAAAGAATTTTCCCTCTAATTTTCCATTTCATGACTTTTTTTTCCTCCATTGTCCCCCAGCCTTCACTGAGCCTGCAAAAATATAAAGTCATCCTACTCTTTGATATTTTGTGTTTGGCATGTGCTTTGTTTTTCCTCTAGAGGCTTATGGCATCTTCTCACTGTACCCAGTTGCTCTGAAATTCCAGGGATGTGCCTTATTGTGGATTCATTTTAGGTACTGCTGATTTTCAGGCTGACAACTCATGTGTTACTGCCCTAGGATTTATTCTTGAATTGTTTCATTGATTTCTCCCACCTCTCTTCTCAAACCCCTATTATTTGGATGTTGGAGTGGATTTAAACTATTCTTTTAACTGCATCTTTTCTTTGCCTTCTGTTCTTCTTTATAGGGAAGAAATTTTATCCATTCTTATTGGGTTCTTTCTTTATGCTATAAAGATTTTAATTTCTAAGAATTTAGTTTTACTTTTTGCAATATTTTAATAAGCACTCTGTTCCTATTTTGGTGTGGAAAAACCTTTTTCAAAAATTTCTTTTAGAATGTTAATAATGGAGTTTTTTTCCCCTTTGTTTATCTTTTTGTTTTGTTTTGGTGGGGGGCACAGTCTGTTCTCCTAAGTTTGTTTTATTTTTGCTTTGTTTTGGTCAGTATCCTTCATTTTAAAGACTTTCTTTAGGTATATATAATCCTTTGGATGTTTTATCATGATTAAGAGAGATCAAAACAATGATTAGAACCACTGAGGCCACAGGGAGGGCTTGTCAATTTGGAACTTGTAGGAAGGGTGATTTGGTTTGTATGCGTTCTCAACCTGGGCCATAATAATTCTCATAAAAGAACACTGAACTGTATACCTTGATTATGGAGGTAACAGATCAAACTCCGTCCTACTCCTGTGGAATAGTAGGGCTGAGGGACCCCTCTGTGACGTTAGCCAACCACACACACTTCCAGATTCAGTTTGGTCTCTTCTTTTGTAAAAGTTGCTTTGAAGCCATCCTTCCCCTAAGTCGCAGACAAAATTGATTGCATCCTCCTTGGTGTTTTCAGGATACTGTGCATATTTCTTTATTTTAGAACCTATCAGGTTGTCATAACTTTCTTATGTATCCCCTTAAATTTTTATTTCCTTGAAGTAAGTAGCCAGGTCTTTTCCAATTTTTAATCCCCCAAACCTGGATTAGTATTTTGAGGTGGGGCATTTGGGAGACTATTAGGTTTAGATGAGGTCATGAGATAGAGGTCTTATGATGAGATGAGTATTCTTATAAGAATAGACACCACAGAGCTTGCTGTCTCTCTGTCATGTGAGGACACAGCATGAAAGCTCTCATCAGAACCCAACAATGCTGACACCTTGACCTTAGACTTCCAGCCTCCAGAACTGTGAGAAAATAAATTTCTGTTGTTTTCATATACCCAGTATATGTTATGGCAGCCTGAGCTAACTCATACAGCTCCTAACACATAAAATAATCCCACAACAATCCTGAATAAACCAAAATGGGACTATTACCCTATATACAAATTCAAAATGGCAATAGGGAATATGGTTTAATGTGACAAAAAGAATATCACATTCCAGTTTTCCTGGATGCTATTTCTTTACATCTTTTTATAGATGAGCATGCTTTGAGTATCAGAGCCAAATTTTTACCTGACTCTGACACTAGTGGAGGACCACAGGCAAATTCTTGAGTTATCTATAGCTGTTTCTTTCTTGGTAAAAGGGAACAAAAGTGTTTGTTTACCTAAAAGAGTTGTTTAGATAATTAAACATACAGTGCTTAGAAGAGCTCTGGCAGAAATTATTTTTAAAAAATGGTAGATGTAATACTCAACCACCCACACCATTATGCTACAGGGATTCTAACCAACATTAAGTGAATTGGCATATCTCTAATTTACTACAAATAATCTGTCTCTTTAAAACCTCCTCAGAAACATCTTTGCTAAGTGTCTCAGTGAAAAGGAGAGTAGATATTTTTCATGCTTTGTTTTTGTTCTAATGGTTTGAGAATAAGAGGCTTTTCTTCATCTAAAAAATGGTAGGTTTCTTCTGAGAACAAATGATTGGGTCCACCTGTCTGGCAGTCCTTCTGCTAAGCTGCAGGATGGCTAGTTAACGTAAGGAGAGCCTTGGGGCAGTAAATTGGTCTAAATTCTAACTTCTCTTAAAAGATAGTTGGGATGATTTCTTTAATATTGAAGGCCAAAAGTTCTAGATGAAGATAATTCCATATAAAGTACTGAGTGACATTATTGAGCTTCCATAAAAATTGCCAAGTAAGATTTCTCCCACACCTTCCACAAGGGAGAAGTCATTTGCTAATGAGACTTAATGAGGTGAATATTAGAGAGTTATGCAAATCGCTCCAATATGAGACTTGAAAATTGTTATTCTTCTTTGATTCCTTGGGTGTCTCTCCTTAGCAATTCAAGCATAAAGAAATGCTTTAAAAAAAGATGTGATACTTTTTTATCATGCAAATATGAATACAAAATGTGCAAAAATTAAATTATAAATTATAGGTTGAAGATAAAAAGATGTATCAGTGTTATTCTTAAAAATATCCACTTTTCCCAGTAGGGAATAATCTTGCAATGCATTCTCTTTCCCTTTCAAAAAAGATGTTTTGCTTTTTGCAGGTACTGTGGGAAATAAGGATTATATTCAAAAGAAGGTTCATTTAAAAATACACATCTTTTAGGCACTCTTTGAAACTTTAAAACAGTTAGAAAGGTTTAATTAAGAGATGGTGAAAGATGAAAACAAAGCATTCCTGTTAGGACCAGATGGCTTCCCTGGTAAATTCTAAAAATATTTAAAAAGAGAATTAATACCAATCCTTTGGAAACTCCTCCAAAAATTGAAGAGGAGGAATGCTTCCAAACTCATTTTACAAGGTCAGCATTATCCTGATACCAAAACCAGAAAAAGACACCACAAGAAAAGAAAATTACTGGCCAATATCCCTGATGAACATGGATGCAAAAATCCTTAAATAAAATCTTTGTAAACCAAACTCAACAACACATTAAAAGGATCCTACACTTCGATCAAGTGGGATTTAGTCCAGGGATGCAAGGATGGTTCAACATCTGCAAATCAATCAATGTAATACATCACATTAACAAAATGAAGAGTCAAAATCATACAGCCATTTCAAAAGAGGCAGAAAGCATTTGATAAAATTTAACATCCATTTATGATAAAAACTCTCAACAAAGTAGGTATAGAGGGAATGTAACTCAA
Organism: Cryptoprocta ferox; assembly: GCA_028646485.1. Lineage (NCBI taxonomy): Eukaryota > Metazoa > Chordata > Mammalia > Carnivora > Eupleridae > Cryptoprocta > Cryptoprocta ferox. The sequence continues at coordinate 65,230,869 of CM053569.1, forward strand.
AATAATAAAGGCCATATATGACAAGCTCACAGCTAACATCATACTCAAAAGTGAAAAGCTGGAAGCTTTTCATTAAAAATCAGGAACAAGACAAGGGTGCCTACTTTCACCACTTTTATTCAACATAATATTGGAAGGCCTAGCCAGAGCATTCAGGCAAGAAAGAGAAATCAAATTCATCCAAATTGAGAAGGAAGATGTGAAACTGTCACTATTTTGCGGGCAACATGATATGTAGAAAACCATAATGACTTCAAAAAAATGTTAGAAATAAAAACTGAATTCAGTAAAACTACAGGATACAAAATCAATACAAAATCCTCTTGTGTTTCTACACACAATTTGTCAGAATAAGAAATTAAGAAAAAAAATCTCATTTACAATTGCATCAAAAATTATAAACTACTAGGAATAAATTTAACCAAGGAGGTGAAAGACCTATAAAACTATAAGACATTCATGATAGAAAATTGAAGATGAAGAAATAAATGAAGATAGTCCATGCTCATGGATTGAAATAATTAATATTGTTTAACTGTATCTACCACTCAAAGTAATCTACCAATTCAATGCAATCTCTATCAAAATTCCAATGACATTTGGGGTGTCTGGGTATTCCAGCCAGTTAAGTGTCCAAATCTCAATTTTGGCTCAGGTCATGATCTCGCTGTTTGTGAGTTCGAGTCCCGTGTTGGGCTTTGTGCTGACAATGCAGAGTCTGCTTGGAATTCTCTCTCTCCAACCCCCCTCCAAAATAAATAAATAAACTTTAAAAAATCCCAGCAGCATTTTTCACAAAAAATAGAATAAATAATCCGAAAACTTGTGTGGAACCACAAAAGACCCCAAATAGCCAAAGCAATCTTGAGAACAAAGTACAAAGCTGGAAGTATCATGCTCCCTGATTTCACATTATGACAGAAATCTATAGTAATCAAAGCAATATGGTATTGGCATAAAAACAGACCTACAGATGAATGGAGCAGAACAGGTGGCCCATAAATAAACCCATGCATATATGGGCAATTCATCTATGACAAAAGAGGCAAGAATATACAAAGGAGAAAAAGTCTCTTTAATAAATGGTATTGGCAAAACTAGACAGCCACATGCAAAATAATGAATCTAGATTATTATTTTATACCATACACAAAAATTAACTCAAAATGGACTAAAGCTTTGAATATAAGATATGAAACCATAAAACTTCTAGAAAAAAACATAGGTTGTCAGCTCCTTGACATCATCAATAAGGTTTTTTGGATCTGACTCCAAAGCAAAGGGAAGGAAAGCAAAAATAAATAAGTGGAATTATATCAAACACATAGCAAAGGAAATCATCAATAAAAATAAAAGGGCAACCTAGTCAATAGAAAATATGTGTAAATCATATATCCAATAAGGGCTTAATATCCAAAATATATAAAGAACTCGTACAACTCAACAGCAAAACAAAAACAAACAAAACAAAACAAATACACACCAAAAAAACCATTCTAACTAAAGAATGAGCAGAGGATCTGAATAGACATTTTTGCAAAAGTGTCATAAGAATGGCTAACAGACACATGACAAGATACTCAGCATCACTAATGGTCATCATGAAAATGCAAATTAAAACCCTAATGAGATAGCACCTCACACCTGTTAGAATGGGTATTATCAAAATGACAAGAAATGACAAGTGTTGGTGAAAACGCAAAAAAAGGGGAGCTTTTGTGTACTTTTGGTGGGAACATGAATTGGTACAGTCACCATGGGAAAGAGTGTGGAGGTCCTCAAAAAATTAAAAACAGAACAACAATATATGATCCAGCAATTCCACTTTGGGGTATTTATCTGAAGAAGCTGAAAACACTAATTCAAAAAGATATATGAACCCCATGTTCACTGCAGCATTATTTACAATGACCAAGATATGGAAACAACTGATGTGCCCCTAGATGTATGAATGGATAAAGCAGATGTAAAATGGAATAATTACTCAGCCATTAAAAAAGATTGGAATCTTGCCATTTGTGACAACATGGATGGATCTTGAGAGCATTATGCTAGGTGAAATAATTTAGATAGAGAAAGATAAATACTGTAAGATTTCACTTGTATGGGGAATCTAAAAAAAAAAACAAAAACAAAAACAAAAATCCACATACAAAGATGAAATCAAATAAAAACAAAACAAACAAAAAACGCTAAGCTCATATATATAGACAACAGGTAAGTGGTTGCCAGAGGAAAGGGTAATCAGGTGCGTGAAACGGATGAAGGGGGTCAAAGGTACAAACTTTTAGCTATAAAATAAGGAAGTCACAGGGATGTAATATACCGCATAGCGACTATAGTTAATAGTACTCTATTGCATATTTGAAAATTGCTAAGAGAGTAAACCTTAAAAGTTCTTATAACAAAAAATTGTAGTATACCTGAATTAAAAAAAAAAGAGAACCTGTGTTAAAGATGTCAAAAAGATATAAAAGCATTTCTGTTAGAAAATCTTGTTGCAACTGGAAGACAATGAAGATTTTTCATATAATGAAAATATTGCTTTAGCCAGTATAAACACAAAGTATTATTTTTCTATAACTTCCTCAGTGGTGCGCATACCAATCTTATATTTTCTATATGTCTAGAAATCTGTTAAAAACATGTTGCATCGGAACTGACACTGACTTCCATGAAATAATGGGAAGAATAAGTCAAGGGATGGCAGACATTTGAACATAGCTTGTGGTCAATGCCCATATGCCCTACTCTGGTCCTTAATTTGTGATAACTGGGAGCACAGAACTCAATACCAACATGCTGTACATTGGCGTGAAATCAGTTATGGACAATATCCTTTCTTTTAATTCGTCTTACCCATGAAGTGAGACCCACTGTAACACATCCCAAGCTCAAAGAATTCATAATCAAGTCATGAAGAATAAGAGATAAAAAGACAGAAGCATATTCAACTAATAGTAATAAATAAAGACAGACTATGTGATCTGAAAAAAAAAAAAGCAAACAAACATGTAAGTGAAATTCCCTGATAGATATTTAGGATGTGGTCTTTCACTGCATGATTTAACTGATGCCAGGATATTCAATTAACTTTGAGATTATTTACCTCGTAGTAGGGTATATGGTGATAGATGGAGCAAACCATGGCTGGAGGCCCAAAGATTAACTGGGGGGGGGGCAGTGTTATTCTATTCTAAGCCAGAGGTAGTAAGCATCTAAATTTTGTAATATATTTTGAATAGGAAAAAAGGAGTAGATGTGAGAAACTCTGTGAAGTACAATTGAGGCTGTGGTGACAGATGGTTATGAGTCCATGGAATTATGAGAGCTGTGTTACAGTGAATAACTATACAGAACTGATATAAATATTTCTACTTCCATTGTTACTAGGATGACCAGATGTTGGAATTGAAAAGTAATTTTACTGAGCCATCAGAAGGACAAAAGGACAATGTTTGCTTGTTTATTTAGAGAGTTCCAGCAAGGGAAGGGCAAAGGGAGAGAGAGAGAGAATCCCAAGCAGGCTCCGTGCTCCATACAGAGCCTGACCCAGGGCTCAATCCCACAACCCTGGGATCATGACCTGAACCAAAATCAAGAGTCAGATGCTCAACCAACTAAGCCACCAGGCGCTCCACAACACTGTCTCCTGTCAAACTCCAGATTGAGTGACTCCTGTGAACTTCCCCTTGTTCAGGTATATTGAGCATCTTGAATGGACCTATTTTTATAAAAACCCGCTACGTACCTGGAACAATGTTAAGTACTTGAGGAAAATAGAAAACTAAGATCAAATCTAGGTATTGTCATGTTGACTTTATAATTGTTTAAAATGAATGGGGCTCTATATGGGCTCTGACAACACTGAAAAGCCCTTCACCCCCACCCCGGGTGAAGTAGCATACCTACTTCCTAGAGGAAGTCCAGAACAACATGGTGCCAAGATGCCAAGACTGCTTGCAGGTGCAATTCCTGCCTTCTGTCATGTGTTCTCTAAACATTTAGTTTGCCTTCCTCCATCCTTTCACAAGCAGGTGAAACTGTGTCTTAAGCATAAAGAAGTGAATAAAGAAGCAGTAAGAATGTCCCTGAATTCTCTCAGGGCTGCTGTACTGAAACCATATTCTCTGAAGTTATCAATAACTCTTGTCATTACAGCAACATGCAGAACGAAACTCGGCCCTTTTCTTACATCATACACAAAAATAAACTCAAAATGGATGAAAGACCTAAATATGAGACAGGAAACCATCAAAACCCTAGAGGATAAAGCAGGAAACAACCTCTTTGACCTCAGCCACAGCAATTTCTTGCTCGACACGTCACTGGAGGCAAGGGAAATAAAAGCAAAATGAACTACTGGGACCTCATCAAGATTAAAAGCTTTGCACTGCAAAGGAAACAATCAACAAAACTAAAAGGCAACCAATGGAATGGGAAAAGACATTTGCAAATGACATATTGGATAAAGGGTTAGTATCCAAAATCTATAAAGAACTTACCAAACTCAACAACCGAAAAACAAATAATCCAGTGAAGAAATGGGCGGAAGACATGAATAGACATTTCTCCCAAGAAGATATCCAGATGGCCAACAGACACATGAAAAGATGCTCAACATCACTCATCATCAGGGAAATACAAATCAAAACCACACTGAGATACCATCTCATGCCAGTCAGAGTGGCTAAAATTAACAATTCAGGAAACAGCAGACGCCGGCGAGGACGTGGAGAAAAGGGAACCCTCTTGCACTGTTGGTGGGAATGCAAACTGGTGCAGCCACTCTGGAAAACAGTGTGTGGAGGTTCCTCAAAAAATGAAAAATAGAACTCCCCTATGACCCAGCAATAGCACTACTAGGAATTTATCCAAGGGATACAGGAGTGCTCATTCATAGGGGCATGTGCACCCCAATGTTTATAGCAGTGCTTTCAACAATAGCCAAATTATGGAAAGAGTCCAAATGTCCATCAACTGATGAATGGATAAAGAAGATGGGGTTTACATATACAATGGAATACTACAGGGCAATGAGAAAGAATGCAATCCTGCCATTTGCAACAACGTGAATGGAACTGTAGGGTATTAGGCTAAGTGAAATAAGGCAGTCAGAGAAAGACAGCTATCATATGTTTTCACTCATCTGTGGGTCTTGAGAAACTTAACAGAAGACCATGGGCCATGGGGCAAGGGAAGGGGAAAATAGTTTCACACGGAGAGGGAGGCAAACCATAAGAGACTCTTAAATACAGAGAACAAACTGAGGGTTGATGGCAGGGGGGTGGGAGAGGCACTTGTTGGGATGATCTCTGGGTGTTGTATGTAAGTGATGAATCATGGGAATCTACCCCCAAAACCAAGAGCACACTGTATACATTGTCTGTCAGTCAATTTGACAATAAAGTATATTAAAAAAATAACCTTTGTCATTAAAGCTACTGGATATTTTTGTTTCTATAGTAATCAGGTGTCTTTTGCTTACAAATGACAGGAAAGCAACTAAAACAGACTCAAGAAAAAGAAGGATTGTATTACTCACAACATTTAAAAGTCCAGGCTTCCGGCTCTTTATCAGTAATTCCAGTGAAATTCCTGACATGGAGTGCCATTGGCCTGTTTTCCTCACAGGCCGCCCCTGTGCTCAGGGAGGTCACACACTCATTGTTTACATCTGGGAGCCACTGGGTGGGGTTCACTCAACGGACACCAAGTAAATCAGGAGGAGAGAAGGCATGGTTTCCACAGGAAAACTGAAGTATCAGAAGCACAGGGAACCCATGCATTTATACTTCAGCATTTATTTTATTTGACTTGACAGAAACTTTTGACACTGATGACTCAATCTTGAAATATAGCATTTTCTTGCTATTTTTGGCATTATTTGTTTTCTTTCACTTCTTCTGTTGCTCCTTCTCAGGTCTCTCCACAGGATATACCTGACCCAGTTTATGAACTACCCCAAATTTTTTCAGGTCATCGGTTGCTTGTTCTGATTCACAGCTGAAGAAAATCCATTGAGATTCACATCATTCTATCATTGAAAAAATCCCAGCTACTAATGACATCATTTCATCTCTTAGCAGCACTTCCTGTCTCAGTGTTTCCCAAAGGCACTGATGGATTCAGGTGTGGCCAAACCTACATCATGTCCATTACTAAGGGCACTAGAAGTCCTAGCAATGAGGCTTGACTGGACTGAACCCATGGAGACTCTAATTTCCCCAGGTGCTGCTTGGAAGGGCTGAGGGCGTTAACACCCTAAATGGCACATTTTGATCAGCGAGAAGCAAGAGCTGGAAGGACCCGGAAGATAAATTGCATACTCTTTCCCAGCCTTACAGACCTGTAGTTCCATAGGGTCTCTCTGGGGATGTTTCCCATGCCTAAGCATCGGGCTGTTTCATGTAGGTAATGTACCTCCATGGGTTTGCTTTCCTGCCATTCCTACCTCCACTACTATTTTTCTTTTATTCTTACTGCTCAGCTATCACACCCTCTCCCCCAGGAAAGGATAGCATGTAGTTTTACTTTCGGTTTTGCATCTTAGGAAACAAAACCTGGGCTAAGACACTGATCTTCTCTGATCAATGCACATTTATGGTTCATTAGGGTTCTCCCTACATCATTTCTCTTCTTACAGCACACATTTTTCTGGAGAGACATCACCCACTCCCACGATTTCAATTGCCAACTGCAATCTGATAACTCTCAGACCTCCAGCTCTATCCTGACTCCTCTTCTGAGCTCCAGGTCCACAGACCCAGCTCTTTCTGGATATCTCTCCTTAGGAGGCTCTCAGGAATCTCCAACTCAACATGCCCCAAACTCATCCATGTGCCAAACTCAAACCGCTCTTCCCTTGATGTTTCATTTTTTGGTGAATGGTACCACCATGCACCCAGTTGTCTAAATCAGACACCTGGCAGCCTGGATCCCTCACTCTCCTTTATGTCTCACTGTTCACACCCAGACTCTCACCAAGCTTTGACATTTCTATCTTTTAAATATCCTTAGCTGCATCAACTTTATTCCATCGTCCCTCCATGACCTCTCCAAATCATTTTCCTACTTACCTGCATTCCTCCAGTCCACTTTCTATAAAGAAGTTCCTTTATTTAGTTTTATTTTTTCCCCAGCTTTATTGAGATATAATTGGCATGTACCATTGTTAGAGTTTAAGGTGTACAATGTGTTGATTTGATATACTTACATATTGCAAAGTGGTTACTAGGGGCTGGGTGGTGGGGTGGGAGAAATGCAGAGATGTTGTCAAAGAGTTCAAATTTCCAGTTATAAGATGAGTAGGAGAAGTCTTCGAGATCCTTTCAACCATCAATCTCAGAAATGGCTTTCTGTTTTTTCAGGTAAAACTTCCTTAATGAGGCTTACTCCGACCGTTATGCCGTATGCCCTACCTTTTTCTCTGGGTTCATTTCTTATCTCTCAGCAATCTAGGGGACTTAGGCTTTAGCTCTACTGAATTTTTATTTTCTCAAGGCTCTGTGTTCTGTCTCACCTCCGAGTCTTCACTTAAAGACTGCTTAAAACGGTTGCCCCTCTCCCCATCGTCTAGCTACCCTCTCCCCATCCTTTCGATCTCAGCCTAGATAGCACTTCTTCCAGGAAGCCCTCTGTATCTTCACCCCTTTCTGCAGTCCAGGTCATAACCCGCTGCCAAAGCTCCCATTGCACTTGCTTCTTTGCTCTCCCAGCACTTCCAGCGCTGAGTCAGACATACCATGTAATTCTGCTTTCCATACACGGTCAGGTCCCCTGTCTACTTTGCTCATAACTGCTTTCCTCAGAACCTGGCACACTGGACTGGTTTAAAAACACTCCTCATGTATAAACACATTTACAAGCAGTTTTGCCACCTAGCTTTTTGTTTTGTGTCAAGTCCCAGAACATCCAGAGTTTGCTCCCCAGAGTTTTCAACCACCATGTGTGCAGTCTTGCCTTTGCAGACCCTTTGAACAGCTTTCCTTGCAGAATCACAAGTGATAGTATTAGAATGACTTTTAACACATATACTCCAAGATAGAATTTATCACTGACTAGTTCTAAGAAATAACACCACATAGATGTGAATGCCATTGTTAAGTATGTATTTCAAAGTCTGTCTTCTTTCTAGCTTATAGTTAAAAAACCCAGTCTTTAAGAATTGATCTCATGGCAAGTGAGTACATTAAGCACTCACTGGCATTGTTTTCCAGGGGCCATGTTCAGGGAGATGGGGCTACAATAAAATGTCACCATCTTTATTCATTTATGCCTCTTTGAATTGAGCCACTTTTTATTCATTTATGCCTCTTCTTTGCCATTTTTCCCCAAATGCTCTCTATGTGAGAATTTTTCTTTTGTGATTGGCCTAACCCACTGTACCCTTAAAATATTTCGTGATTATCATAATTTTTGCTTGTGTGTATTTTTATTTTCTTCTCTGCTACTTTATGTGATCAGGTGTGCTATTTCCATTACATATTTTTTTTGCTCTGTTTACAGTTTATTATCTGTTGAATAGAAGTTGCTGATGGCAATTTTTAGGGTTATAAAATGTAATATGGGCTCATATCATAAATGGGACTTTTAAAATGGAATAGATTTCCAAAGAAATCAACGTTATGGAAAAGCTAAGCTTGTTCAAAGTGGATAAATACAATGGCTTATTATAAACATTAGGAACATATAAATTAACATCCACATTTGAACTTTATGCTCAGAGCAAGCTATTATGGGCTCAATAAAGACATTTTATATCTAAGCATACTATCTTTTGCACTAGTTTTCTTTTTTTAGTATCTTAAATGACTTGTTTTGGGTTGGGTGAATGAATGAAAAGGCTCCACAAACACAGAGTTGAAAGCTAACCGTGTGCACTGTTTTGCGGTATTGTATGTAAACATGTATGGAGTAATGCACATTACACTAGGAGTGGATTAGGTGTCTAAAAATCACCTTCTAAGCCTCATTTTAAACCATGAATTAAATTCAGTACAGCAGTTGTAAGGATAAAACCGTCTGGTAGAGTTGTGGCTAACAAGGTCTAGCTGGTCAATATATCTGCATTTCCTTCTCTACCAGGATGAGGAAAAATACCCTTTGATTTTTAGGCTATTGCAAGTGATGTATCTATATCATCTCAGAGGCTTCATCCCAGGTAGTTTTTGGTATGTATTTCAAAGTAATAAGTTTCAAGATTTAATTATAAAACAGAAAACAGCTATTAAGAACAGTACTATTTTTGGAAAGTAGAGTATTAATTTCATGTAAATCGTTCCTCAGATTAACTAGGAAATAGTTCTGAAAACTGTGCTGGGGGCCAAACAATTGAGAACTTGAGCCTCAGGTGATTTGCGTCACAAAACTTCACTAATGACCACAGCAGTTCTTGAGAATGGAAACCCCAGAATGTCATTAATTGTCTAAAGAAAAGCTAGAACTCAGTAGTAATGATTTCCTTTGCATATAATACCCCAGAAAAATTCTACTTTGGAAATGCCAGCCAGTGAGCTGTCAGAAGTCTAACCTTTCATATAAATTTGGTTAATTCTTTTATCTTCAATCCAGTGTAATCTTTCATTTAAAAGTGGGGGGTGGATTTTAGGGCGCCTGGGTGGCTCAGTAGGTTAAATGTCCAACTCGTGGTTTTGTGGGTTGGAGCCCAGCGCCGGGCTCGGTGCTGACAGTGTGGACCCTGCTTGAGATTCTCTCCCTCTCTCTGCCCCTCCCACAATTGCGCTGTCCCTGTCTCTCTCAAAATAAATAAACTTAAAAAAAAAAGTGGGGGTGGATTTTAAAACTTATCTGTGTCTGTTCAGACAATCCCTTTACTTCTTGATTATTGGAATGATATTTATCCTTATGCACATTTAAATAAAATCTCAGAAAAACCAAACATCTCCCTATTGTTGCCCCTTTTCCCAGTGCAGCATGACTTCATTACATTTATCACAAGAGGATGAATAAACACTGTCATTCCTATATTTGCTGGTAGGACTTTCCTTAAAAATTAAAAAGATATAGAGCAAAAAATTTTAGGGAAGTAGAAAGTTATGGGTTAAATTTGTCAAAAGTAAGAACATGCAATGTCTTCAAAAAATCATAGGTTCAGCTTCACTCCAGAATTGTCTCTATTTTTGTGCTCTGAACAAACTCTGTGACCTGAAACCACTGAGGAGTGGCTCGCTGTTAAATAGTCACCCAATCTCTATTCTACACCCCTTACCTTCTCTTGCCCACTATTCTTAATTAGTATTGAAATCAGCCATCAAGAGACTGCTGTAATTTGGCTTACAGGGATGATAACCTAATCAACCATAGTTAAGGACCTTTCCTACAAATGATATTTGTTATAATTCCCTTCTGAGTGTTCCTTTAACCTACCTAAGGAGAAAATTTGACAAAATTCACATTTTAAAAATAAATAACATAGACATGATGGTCTGCCTATATACATTACTGGGCTGAATGTAGACGACTGCATGAACAATTAGTTATGCAAACAAATTAATCAGCAATCAGTTATTACTCATCTGTTTTGTGCTTGGCGCTACTCATCTGTTTTGTGCTTGGCGCTACTCATCTGTTCTGTGCTTGGCGCTGTGGACAATAAAATATGAACACATTCCAAATGCATATTAATTGATGAAGAAGCATTAGGCAAGCCTACAGGCCCCACTCCCCCTCCCCCCCATCAGGTAGGATATGTGTGATATTCCTTGGGCACTCCTGGCTGCCCAAGAGCAAAGAAAAGGGGGAAAACAGATGGTTAACTGACAGCCATCATAGTCCTGCAGGACCTAAGTCTCCATCACCCTCCACAGTGATGTGGGAAACAAAGGCAGAAGGAAATGGCAGATAGAACTAAATTTCCTTATAACCTGTAGCCCATTGACTGATACTTGAGGCCGGCAGAGTAAAACGTTTCTCCAGGAACTTCCTACAGTCTTAATGCTAATGCTTTGCTAGAGGGAAAACAACCCTAGCTTGACAATAGCTAGGCCACCACTACCCTGAGAGTCTTCTTTAGCATATGAAAATCTCACTGGAAACTTCCCCTGGACTTTACCTCGCCCCAATTCCTATATATATAACCAGTCTCTCCTCATGGTCCCAGCACAGCTCTTTCGGCCCACAGTCCTGTTCCCATGCTTTAATAAAACCACCTTTATGTGCCAAAGATGTCTTAAGAATTCTTTCTTAAAGGGGAAGGGGGATGATGGTCATGGTGGAGGTCACTTGTGAGGAAAAGCACTGGGTGTTATATGGAAACCAACCTGACAATAAACTATAAAGTTAATAAAAAAAAATTCTTTCTTGGTTGTTGGCTCCGGACCCCATGAACCCTACTAACACCCCCAAAAAACTTCATCATTAATTTCTGAGCAACCATTTAAAAAGCCAAAAATATTCAGAAAAACAGCCAAAATCAATACTTACAATCGATATACAACCATCACTTAGCTTTCAGTCATAACCAAAAATAACTGATGTATAGTTGTCCTTTCTACAGACTTCATTATATGATCTGATTCACTTAATTTTAACAAGTTTCTTAAAAGTCGTAATTCTGAATTTCTAGGAAATCTGGGATATAGGTATATAAAGATATAAGGATAAACAGACATATTCAGTAGGGGTTTCTTCTTCTGGTGTTCTAAAAATGTCATTTTGAAGGATTTTTCTGTTTCCTAGAAAAGGAAAAATGTAATGTAGCTATACTTAAAAAATGTAGCTATACTCAAGAAGAATATTGTGCCTAATGTGCATTAAAATTCTTTATCATTGTTAAGGATATAAAAGTTTGACATTTGTATCAATGCAGGTCCCTAAAGGAAAGAGTTGGCACACTTACATCAGGATATTTTGAGAAGATCTCTGTTGGCAAGGGGAATAATTGCAAAGGCAGTGACAAGGTCTAGGAGAACTACGAAAGGCAGTCAGGGACCTGGAGCCTGCCGGGCCCCTGGAGGTGTTGTCCCCAAGCCTAGGAGAGACCAGAGGAGTGAGATGCCAGCCAGAGGGAAAGGGCCAAGGGGAGTAGCTACATGAAGTGAAGGGACAGCCCTACCCTGAGATGATGGCCTCACAGGGAGGAGCCCGGGAGATGCAAACCCCTGACTTCTTCCTTTCCATTGCTTGCAGGACCTCTTCACCTGACAAAACCAACCGGGACCCAGACGGAGTCCATACAAATGGAGTCTCAGCACTTATAAGAAGGAAGAGAGTAAAAAGTGGAACTGGAGGGGTGCCTGAGTGGCTCAGTTGGTTAAGTTCCAGACTCTTGGTTTTGGCTCAGGTCATGGTCTTATAGTTCGTGAGATGGAGCCGCATGTCGGGCTCTGTGCTGACAGTGCAGAGCCTGTTTGGGATTCTCTCTCTCCCTCTCTCTCTGCCCCTCCCCTGCTGGTGCGCATTCTCTCTCTCTATCAAAATAAATAAAAAAGAAAAGAAAAAGTGGAACTGGAAAGTCAAATGGAAGATATCTGGCATTACATTGGAGGACAATTTATGTTTCCGTATGACTCGTCCATTAAAGCAGTAAGAGACCTAACAATTTATGTATAGAGGCAGGAACAGTTCTTTCTCAACAGACTAATGGGCATGCTTAGCAATATTTGGAAAGCTGATAAAAAAATCCCACAGGTGGATGCTGAGCAACAAAGGCAAATACCCAATAGCACACACGATGAATGGGCTTTCAGAAGCGTGTTTATTTGTGGAGCAGCTGGGCAGGTCCCCTTTTGTCCACTGCATACAGAGATCCACAGTGCCATCAGATTTGGGGAGGAGACCCTAGCCTTGGGTTTGTGGTTGGTTACTAAGATGCACAATTGGGAAGTGTCTTGCGCTGATCTCAGCCTATCCTTCCTAAGGCTGTTAGCTAGAAATTCCTGGGGGCACTCAACCTGTGTCGGTGAGCTTCCGGCAAACCTCTCCCCTTTCCAAACCAGTGTTATGATGGGGCAGACCCTGTGCTTCTTATTGTGATGGTAAGACACTCTTCAGCAGCCACCCTCGGGACACTTTGAAACAATAAAGGTTTATTACTTACAAGATCTGGAAATTACACAGGATGTCTGCCCGGGGTCTCTGGTAGAAAAGAAGCATGCGTGCCTGGGCTGCGGGTTCTGCTTTTACTGGGGCCCAGGGTGCACGCCTAGGGTTTCACAGGCCAGTCTTTACTTGTGAATTTAAAACACAGGTGCAAGAATTTAAAGTGCAGGTGGAGAAAAGACATAATGCCCCAAAGATCTGGAAATCACTGAGATTTCTAAAACAAAGGAACCTCAGTGAGGGAGGTGACCTGGCTCTTTGTCTAGTTTGTGGCTGGCTTAGAAGTGGATGGCTCTCTGAAATGGATGCCTCAGCAATCAAAGCTTAAGTCAGGCACTTGCATTCAAAAAAAGAAAAAGAAAACCCAGCTCTAGCGGCTTGACAATAAAGAAGCCAAATTTGCTTTCCTAGCAGGGTCAGGCTGGACTCTTGCTGCTCATGTGACATGGGGTCCTTGGCCCAAATCCCCACGCCACCATCCCACCAGGATTGACTGCCTTGGATATTCCAGCCAGTGTTCTCGATGCCTCGCTGGATGCAACTTCTCTGGGAGCCATGCCTGCGGGGAACTAGTCTTGGACAAGTGAACACGTACCTCTGTAGATAATGTTTTTGTGTGTTAACTCCCTGGCTGATCATATATTATTTCTATTCCGACCACATCAAAGTTTTAAAGTAGTATTTTAGCTTTGTAGAATCTTATTGGATATACTAGGATTTTAAAATCTTAATGTGCATTTAAATCACAGTATTGACTTTAATTGAATGAAGCTTGTCATTTCACTTTCCTGGTGTTTTTACCTTAAACAAAGACGAGGAGCTGAATAAGATGATCTCAAAAAGTTCTTTTAGCACTAACATTCTTTGGTTATTTCCATTTATCTCTGGAACACAGAAGAATACTCTTAAAACTTCTGAAAGTGAGGGCCACCTGGGTGGCTCAGTAGGTTAAGCGGTTCACTCTTGACTTCGGCTCAGGTCATGTTCTCGTGGTTCGTGAGTTTAAGCCCAGCATTGGGCTCTGCACTGACCGTGTGGAGCCTGCTTGGGATTCTCTCTCTCCCTCTTTCTCTGCCCTTCCACCCCGCCCCTCTGTGTGCCTTCTCTCTCTCTGTCTCTGTCTCTCTCTCTCAAAATAAACAAATAAATAAACACACTTAAAAACACAAAACTTCTGAAGGTGACCATTCTGTGCTTACTAATGTATACATGTCAGATACTGTCAGTAAATTTTTTATTTTATTCTATCCTGTTGTTAGAGACCATCGGCCTCTTTTTGTATTCACTAACACATCTTGTGTTTACGATATGTTAGCCTATGAATTAATTTAAGAAAACGGGTGGTGGAGAGCTTCTAAGTCAACTTCACATACAGACAGCATAAAAAAGACGGGAGAGTTGTGCTTACAGAAGCTCATCACTATTTGATTTATATTAATGTGACTTTTGATAAAGTAAACTGCCTACTCTCTCTGCAGGAATAAGGACTAAACAGAAAGCCACTAAAGACAAGAGATTAACACATTTTTTAGATAATTTTTAGGTGTGATTTTAGCAGGATATATTTGCTTCACCAGAAAAAGAAAGCAAAGGGATATAAATTCACTATTTACTTTGTTTACATGGTGTATCACATTATTTAGCACTGTAACAATAGAACAAGAAAGACGAAATCAAATCACGAAGATGAGATTCTCCTTTGAGATCTTGGAAGTCTTAGTTCAGCAGCAACATTTATCCAACTTGAAAGAAAATTGGAAGGCTTTTGAGTAACACTAATGCAGTTTTCCTGAAAGCCAGTTGTCCTCTACACCACCTTTCAAAAATCTACAAAGAGCACATGTGCTACAAAACATTAATGCATTACTGAGAGCATTTGTATTATTGTGAGTAGGGATTTCGTGTCTAATTTCTTAAATGCAATTTACGTGGAAGAGTTCGCCTATATTAAACAGAGTTCAGCTTTGCTGACAGTGATCGCAAAACTTTTCTGTTCCTTAGGTCTATATTTACCCACTAGAAATAGAGTAGTGTAGTGTGCTTTTATTTATAAGCAAAACCCAAAGCAATTATGAAAGTTTTTATTTTTTTTGCAGTTTTTCATCAGCACAACTATATAACCTTATTTGGGAGTGTCTCATATCATGCAGAACAGTGCTTGGCAAACTATGGTGGCTTAGGAAATCACCCGAGCCCCTTGTTAAAGTGCAGATTCTGTCTCAGTGGGTCTTCACTAGGTGGGCACAAGATCTGCATTTCTAATAGGCTCTCTAGTATTGCCACACATTGAAAAACAAATATCTAAAAAAAAAATGAATGAGGCATTTTTTTTTTTTTATTTCTAGGACACAGTCTGTGACTTGTGCTACCATAATGCTGAGCATCAGAGGTTACTGAGATTAAAGAATTTGAGCACCAAAATGTGATTGAAAGGAAATGGCCCTAGTTTCCAGTTGCAAAAAAGGAAACGATAAACAGACATCTCACACTGGTGCTTACTCAGGCTCCAGACCGGACTGTGAAAGGTCGCCTGGGTGGCCCAGTCCTTTAAGCCTCTGACTCTTGATTTCAGCTCAGGTTGTGATCTCAGCTGAGGTCATGATCTCATGGTTGTGGGACTGAGCCCCGCATCAGGCTCTGCGTTATTAGCTTGGGGTCTTGCTCCCACTCTGTCTCCTCCCCTGCTTATATACTTTCCTGCTCTCTCTCTCAAAAATAAATAAAGAAACATAAAAAATAAATAAAGTGCTGTGAACTTGGACTCACTCTGGGGCGTGCACGGGAGTGCCAGTGGATCGACGTAGTGATATATGGGCTGAGCCAGACCCTGTGTTTGCCAGGATGAAAGTACACAATCATTTATATAAACATTTATGTTAATTAGGTACAGAGCAAAGGAAAAAAGTACTAGAAATTCCACAAATGTTTATGAGGTACTTACTTGCTAGGACACTAAAGGATACTCTGGAGAAGATATCAGGTAATACAACCTTGGGATTCTACTTCTGAGAAACTGACAAACAATTTGGGAAAACATGCTTTTCACATACAAAATGGTTTCTTGGTTACTAATAACATGATGTAGTAAACCCTAAATGCCAAATTAGAGATAAAGCCTAAAGTTATAACTGCAAATTTCAAATGAATACTAGGTGAGGCCTAGAAATCCTACCTTACTTCTCTAGTACATTTGTGGTCCCATTTTCCAAAATGATTATTGACTTCGTTTTCTCTCCATGTCCAAAGCCCCTTTCCTCATTCTCATCTATGACCTCCCGCATTCTTTACTGATAAAAAAGGAAATTAACCAGAAAGGAAACAATTTACTTTCCCATCACCAAATCAGCTGAAACTTACACTCCCTGTACCCATATTCTCCTTTCCTCCTCTTTTTGTATGTTCCTGTTTTTACCTATGCCCAGCCTCTCTGTTTTTATCACCTCCAGTCCACTGAAGGATCTTGCTTTTGCAATTTCCCCGTCTTTCTTTTGCAAGGTCAATTTTTTTTCTCAGCTCGAACCATTACTATTGACTTGCAAATATGCCCTAATATTCCCAGATTTAAGAAAAAAAAAGGTCCACTGATACTATATCTTCTTCTGGTCACTGCCTTATTTTTCAGCTCACTTTCAGTAAAATTTTTCAAAAAGAGTCCTTCCTTTTTTACTTCCTCCTCATGTATGCTCTGTGAGTGAGATTCCTTCTTTCAAACCCTGTAAATGAGCTTTGTTTCTTCTCTGCCCAACAACATGGGTTTTATTTTGCCAAATCTGGTAGCCTGTTTTCTGTTTTTATCTCACTGGAACTCCTGGTAACATATGGCATGGTTGATCATCTCTTTTCTTCCAGAAGCACCTTCTTCTGTTGGCCTCCATATCAACATTCTCTTGGTTTCCTTGGTCTCACTGGAAGTGTCTTCCTGACATAACCTCTAAATTTTAGATTTCCCAGGGTTTGAGCCTTGGTCCTTTTCTCCTTATCTGCTACTCAGTCTACAAGGATTTCACTCAGTTCTATGCCATTAGGTCAACTTAAAGGGCATAGTGTCAGGATTTGAGATGATTTCTGTAATATTGAGATGTGAGGAGAGAGCTGATACAGTACAATGTAGAGAACAAAGTTATATACTTCTCCAGGGCCATCTTCCAGGGAAGCCCAGGGGCAAGGCAGTCTCAGCTGGTTTAGTAGGCTTTAGCAGTAAGAGCTAACTGGTAAGAGCAAAGAATGAGGTAGAGGTTCCCTCTGGGAAGGGCCTAAAGTTTGTGGAATACCCAACTTCCTTCTTGCATTTTTGAAACCATATGAACTATCGAGCCCTGCCCTTCTAGAATGCTGGTAGTTGTACAGGGAAGCTGCATCAAGGTTCAGGGAAGGAAAATACGGTATACAGTTGTGAGATCAGGGTTGAATCAATAGCATTAAGAATGGGTGGGCTTTTGTTCTGAGCACTAAATTAGGGCAAGATTATCACAGTAAGTCTTGAGAAAAAGAAACAAGATCAGTGATATCAATACATTGTTGCCATTATTAGCATATGAGTATTTGGGTGGGGAAAACCCAAATAATCTCCTTCAAGGGCACATAGGCTTTCAGATGATAAGAGCATCTTGGCGACTTAGAGAATGGGCTACAGAAGATTTTGAAAAGTGGACATAAGTTGATGATATATATCCTATTTTATCTTTAGCTTTGTTTAACTTTCTGTGTCTCTCTTTTCCCATTACCGCTTCCTACCACCAAACCCTGATTTGGATTTAACCTTCACATTTGGATTTAATTTTCATATTTGGAAAATCTGGTCTATGGCCAAGGATTGGTAGGAAGAATGGAGAAAAGTAGTATCTTTAATGATAATGGTGAGAAAACCCCTGGAGATGGGTTTTTATTCAAAATCAATCTTCCTTCTACCATCACAGTTCTATAAAAATTTTATTAGGAGATTGCAGACCTTAATAGGATGGGTCAATCATTCACGTTTTTTGTTTGCTTTTTGGTAAGGTCTTTGATTAGGAATCAAACACTCTAGGAAACACTAATATTTTGAGAAAATCATATTTCCAAGATTTTAACATATTTCCATTAAATAGAACATGTTATTAGTATGTTGTGAGCTGTCTTAGCTTGAGGATACTAATTGAAGCCCCCTGAATTAGTGAATCTACTGGCTATTCCTTTTGGACTGAATAAAGAACTACCATCATTATATTTCGATGCTTTTCCAGAATGGTGTTTATAACATGTGATAGACAGAAGGAATCAACATAAAATGTATGGCATATTTCATGGAAACCTGACCCTTACATTTTCCTGTGTGTTCTTGTTCCTCATTTCCCCTTGTTGACCCTCACTTTTTTATGCAAGACAGAGGGACCTTGCCCCCAGATCCATGATACTGGAGATGTCCAGCCAACAGCTGGGAGGCCTCTTTCTGCTATCCTATTTGCACCATCATTATGTATCTTGATTTTCTCGAATGAATTCACTATAAATGCTCAGGAGTGACAGTACTCCCCCTTGCAGGACAAAGTTGGCCTAGAAGTCTATTTAGGGTCTCCTAATATTGGTTCCAAAAGACTGAGAATTCCTTGTGATGAAACACTAAATGCAGATAGGAACATTGCCTGAAGAAGCCCGCTAATTGCTCGGTTTCATTATTTTGTGTCTGCACAGGAAACTCCAGGCTGAGAGAGCTGCTCATTTCTCAGCAGTAATGTGATTAGTGTCTTCTTCCTGAAGTTCTCCTGTGGGGCAGGAAAAGAGCAGAAATCACCTGGTCCAGCAGGATTTGCCAAGATGGAAAGCTCATTTGCATGCACACAGGTGTTATGTTTCTTCCACAGATTGCTTGGTCCATATAACAAAGGAATATTGCTATGAATTCTGAGCAGCCTCAAGGGTGCTCTTCAAAGACTCCAGACAATGAAAAGGAAGAAAAGGTCTTTTGGTTAAATACTGAACTTCATTAATTAGAGGAAAACATTTGTTTCATGCCTGGTTATGTCTGGTATTAAATTTTGTTATTTAAAAAAATTTTTTATACTGCATAGACTTGAAATCATACTTTCCCCAAACATAACTAAATTCACATTTTTTAGAGAAAACTGATAGCTGTTGATATGCACACGAAATTTAAAAATCTATATTTTTATGTAAAATGAGGAACTTTAAAAAGCAAAAAGTTCAATTTTTAAGCAATTATAAGCAGGGGAGCATGGAGTTCATCATGATGAAATGAGAATTGCTTACTATTGTGTATTTTCAACTATCAATTTATCATTCCTAATTACTATCATTACAGAGTATGAACATAAGATTAATGGGGATTTCTGAGTTCTCTAATGAGGTCCTTTGTAGCAAAATTTATACCAGTGACATGATTTTCTTTTGTTTAGGATATGAGTATAATTAATTCAGTTTCTCTAATTATGAGGAAAGTCCTAAATAGAGATAAAAGTTTCATCAATGAAAGCATGCCCACTGCATTTCACAAACTAATGATTAGTCTCCAAGCAGAGAACTTCAAGTGCAGACTGAGACTTTGTTATTGCTGTTGGGACTGACATGGACATGAATTTTCAAGTTCAACGTTATTTGGAGATGTGTGTTTTATTTTTATTTTTTAAACATTTATTTATTTTTGAGAGAGCAAGCGAGCACACACACAAGCAAGCAGGGTAGGGGGAGAGAGAGAGGGAGAGATGGAAGATCAGAAGCAGACTCTGTGCTGACAGCAGAGAGCTTGATGTGGGCTCGAACTCAAGAACCACAAGATCATGACCTGAGCTGAATGAAGTTGGATGCTTAACTGACTGAGCCACCCAGGTACCCCCAAGGAGATATGTATTTAAAATTTTTTTTTAAACATTTTTATTTATTTTTGAGAGATAGAGAGAGACAGATCATGAGCAGGGGAGGGGCAGAGAGAGAGGGACACACAGAATCGGAAGCAGGCTCCAGGCTCTGAGCTGCCAGCACAGAGTCCGATGCGGGGCTCGAACCCACGAACTGTGAGATCATGACCTGAGCCGGAGTCAGACGCTCAACCAACTGAGCCACCCAGGCGCCCCAGGAGATATGTATTTTAAAATGTGCTCTTTACTATGGTAAGTTTCATCTTTTTAGGGTACAAAGAGACTTAGTTTAGTGCCCATTTTAGTGCCCATTCCTAGTGTCCTAGGAAAATTCTTACAGGAGCTATGCTATATATGACATGCGTGTGGGTGGGCATGTGGGTGCATGTGTCTGTGTGTCTGTGTGTGTTTTCAAAGGCTAAACCATCTCTATAATTTTTGGAAGCTCTTTAAAGGCACCTGTACAGATTTTTTCCCGCAAGTCTATGCTGCACATTCTTGCTCCTTCACAGATCTGTCCCTTCCCTCCCAACTGTCACCACTGTATGCTCAGCAGGAACGACTTCTTTCTTTTTTTTTTTTTTTAGGGACCACTTTTTTCCATCTCTCCATCTCTGAGAGGTACACCCAGTACTTTCTTGGTAGAAAGTAGAGAAGAGGAGTGCTTCTGAATGTAATTACATTTCTAATTCCTTGATTTCACTTAGGTTGAGCATAGATTCCTAAATCCACCCTCCCCTTCATTTTTTAAAATATTTTTTTGTAGAAAGGAGGGAGAGTCCCATCTCTATGAGTACATACTCAGTGCTCTTGAGCCTTACTGCCTGCATCGGTTGCACTCTTGAAGATGGTGAAGGAGAGAAGTGGAAAAGTAACCATGAATGACAAGGGCCCTCTGTACGGAGACTCACACCCTCTCGGTATCCTCTCACATTCGACTAACTAAGCACAGACCTGATTAGGTTCCTACCAGGTGGGGTTCCTGCCAGTGTCCCTGGTTCCTGCCATTCTGGGCCAGACACATCTGACTTCAGTCACGTGGCCGAAATTGGAGGGTCATGTGGCAGGGAGCATGGCCGCTGTGCTCAAAGACAAGCTGCACTTTGGGCATTTGTGTTTATAAGGGGCTGTGGCCTTGTCACACATCAGCACACATCCCTCTTTGTTATCAGCAGTGCCGCTCACTACTGTGGGCCACTGATACCTTTCCTTGTGGCTATTGTACAGATTAGAAAAAAAATATATGCAAAGACCTGACATTCAGTTAGTGACCATGGTTATTATTGTCTTATTGCCCAATGGGTCTTTCTCACTGCAAGAAACATGGATGTCACACACAAGTCAGGCTGTAGATATAGATATGAAACCCTCATCCATGATCATAGGGCTACAGAGACAGAGTTTGGGAAGCTCGGCCCCCCCATGGTAGGAGCTGGGGTGATCATTAGGGACACAGATGAAACAGTCATATGCAAAAGTCAGGAGAAGAGAAACACTTTTATTTTCATGCTTTCAAAATATTATGAAATTATAATGCCCTTAAGAGCCTGTGAGGTTTGAAGTAGTTCTTCCCATTTTATAAGTGCAGAAACTAAGGCTCTGAGAGGTTAGGGAACTCACTCCGGCATGCAGCTATTAGGAGGCTGAGTGATGATTTGGAGTTGAGAGTGGCGGGCTTGCAGGCCCTTGTTCTGACCCTACCCTTTGAAGCATCCATACATCCCAAACTGGGAACCACACATCCTCCCTGCTCTGCTCCCTTGGCCAAGGACCACTGTCTCCATTCCTAGGCCACACACTGCAGAAGAAGGTGTGGATGGAGCACTGCCCCATGGTAGAAAACATCTGTTAAAGGCATATTTTTATTCATTTTCCTTGAAATCAGGGTGTGAATGTATTCTCTCATTCTGTGAAATGTACAAGCCTTAGGACCATTAAAACTTAACTCCTAATTAAACATATTTACAAATCAACTGTCTTAAAGGCTTATTCCTTTTCTACTTCAACCCCACAGAAAATTTCAGTTTCCTACCCAGAACTGAGAGGAGAAAACTATTGAAAAGTGTATGTTAACATTTGTAAAAGTTTCCTTGGCATTTGCCTTTTATACCCTGGCCCAGCATTTCTCAGTTATTCCCTGAAGGGTTAACAAGTGCCTCAAATGAAAAAAAAAATGTTTAGCAGATTATATTAAAAATATAGAAATGTTTTATCCAAAAATATATAGAGATGTACAAAAGTACTATGCCAGTATAAATGGTTGCTCTTAAAAGATAATGTACGTGTAAGAAAAGGAATATCATAGCTGAGAAAAGAAGGCAGCAACTGAGAGACGACCCCATGAAGGCAAATGCGAGGGTCCCCCTGGGTGTGACTCGTTAGCAACATTTGAGCATCTACAAGTGGCATCAAGCATGTCTTTTCAGGGTTCGTCCAGCCATTGACACTGTGTTATAATTTCAACATCTGCTACCATCTGATGTCTAATCTGTGCCAGACATTGAGAGCGGCTCCATGGTTAAGATGTCAACAAGATGTTGTGCCCATCTTTATGTGACTTAAGACCTAGGCAGAGAGACTCTCAAACCAACTATGTTGTCATGCTTAATGCATAGAGGTAAGATAGCAGAAGGAAGAGGGGCCCTAGGAGTTCACAGGAGACAAATCTTCAGCAGAAAGGATTGTGTGGGAGCTGGTGCTGGACCCAAATCATGAGGAGAAGGGGTTAGCTAGAAATCAGAGGGAGGAGTGTTCCAGATACAGAAGAGTATAGAGAAGTCTCTGAAAACTGAAATTAGTTTGGAACAGATGGAGTGAAAAATACCTGTGAGGGATGGTCAAGGGAAGAGAGTGGAAAATATAGGCAAGATCAGTTCATGAGGGATTTGGAGTATCTTGTTTAATATTTTGGCTTTTTTCTAAATGCTATGAGAAACCACTGAAAGGTTACACATATGGGAGTGACATAATTGAATTTCTATTTTTGGAAAATTATTCTGGCATTAGGATGTTCTAGGCATGGGAGACAGGAGAGGGTATCAAACAATTTTCCATATTTCTGGATTAAGCTTTGGGTGAAGGGTGGCATCCCACTAAGGTACAGAATATCAGTGAAGGGGCAGGGTGGGGGGAGGGCGTCTCTGACTCACAAGGTCAGTCTCTGACATGTGAGACATCATGGAAAAGCCATCGAGGACAAAATGCCCAGACACAGCCAGAGATACCTGTGCAGAGGTCAGGGAAGATGGCCAGGGGTTCTATAGAGAGTTGAAAAGAATGTGGTCAAAAGTTTCCAATGCTACAGAAAATTCTAGTAGAGAGAGACTGATACGTGCCCACTTGAATTGGCAGAGAAAGGTCTTTCATGACTCCTGAGAGAGTAGCTCCCTTGGAATGGTAGGGCCCCTCCTTATGGGGAGTGAAGGAGGGTTTGGAAATGGGTATTACAATAGTAGATTTGTCCTTCTAGAAATGTGGGAGTCCAAAGAGAGATACCAGGTGGGATCTAGAGGCAAGTTGCCCCTCTCTTCACATTGGGGAGGAGGTTTGAGGCTTGTTATATGCTAAAAAGAAACACCCAGCAGTGTGTGGGTGGGGGAGAATAAAAACACATGAAAGAAAGAGGCAATCTGTAGAGGAAACAGAAGGTGTTAGGGAGCACTGGATCTCCTCCTCTGACTTAGAGAGAAGGCAAGGTGAGCAAAGTCATGATGGTGGCTCCTGTTTCGTTTCCACTCTGCAATAACAAGCAGTGTCATGTGTAGAGGTGAGGCAAGGAGGGTCAGGCCAGCCCCTGGGACCAAGTAAGGGAGACGGAGTACTGGAGGGCAACATGCGCGGCGTTCTGGATACACCTCATCACAGTTTAGGTGACTTGCTGAATAGACTTGAATAATCTAGAAATCCTTTTCATTTGATTTTATTTTATTTTTTTCAGGGTCAGCACTTCCATCAGCCTTTAAGAACCAAAGCTTCATTATTACATGATTATGAAGTGCTACTATTAATGAAGAGTTTCAGCTCTCCAACACTAATTAGGTTAAATCCCATTATAACTGTCTGGCCGGATGGTTTACAACACATCTCACTGCAGAACATCATTTATATTCAATAGGAAAAAAGGCTCCATCCTATAGTATGTTTTTATGGTCAGACTCTATCCCTTGCTTAAACAATTATCTAATGTAATTACATTAGAATTATTAGAATGTACCTTTTTAAAAATCCAAAATGAATCAAACTCTTGGACACAGATCCATACATAAATTTCATAAGCTCAAACTCATATGTCTAATGAATAGGAGTGAATTTGAAATACTTTGATTAGTTTTTTCCAGCCCAAAGGAGCATATGTTATTCCTAAATTTCTGGATCCATTACAGTCCAACACAGAACTTTTTACTGAGTGATGATGAATTAATTGATATTGAACTATTTGTTCTCCTTCAATTCACTCTTAATCGATGGAAAACATCTATTAATCTACTAAGTCTAAGTACGTTGTTGCATAATAATAATGTCTAACATTTACTGAATACCGACTACATGCCCAGCATTGTTTCAGGTGACTTTGCTGGTATTATCTCATTTAATACTCCTGGCAATTTTATGATGTAGGTATTATTATCAATGTATGATCATGAGGACAAGGGTATTTTCCCATCATGTTTGCCTCCTGCAACAGCATCTGGTGAAGAATAGGCATGTACAACATATTAATCAATAGATAAAACTCCATTTGACAAATGAGGAAACTGAGTGACAGAGATACTAAATAATTGGCCTTACTCCCTAAGGCTTTGTAGTGTAAATTAACTGAGCCACCATAAGAAAGGTACTTAAAATAGGGTAGGGTAGTGGTGAGGATGAAATACACTCATATTTGTGAGTTGATAGAATAAGGAAGGCCCGGGGCGCTTAGGTGGCTCAGTGGTGAAGCATCAGACTTTGGCTCAGGTCATGATCTCACAGTCCTTGAGTTCGAGCCCCATGTCCGGCTCTGTGCTGACAGCTTAGATTCTGAAGGTGCTGTGGATTCTGGGTCACCCTCTCTCTCTGCCCCTCCCCCACTCACACTCTGCCTCTCTCTCTCTCTCTCTCTCTCAAAAATAAATAAACATTAAAGAAAAAAAAAGAATAGGGCCTGGAACATAGTAAACACTGCCTGTGGATTTTGCCAGCACTACTAGAATTATCTATTTACTTTTGTGTCTTTCTCTCATGATCAGGCAAGGCCTTATTTATTTCTCTACCCCTGGGCCAGTGTATTACATACATTAGGTAGTCCACGGATAGGTCTGAGGGAGAAGATGTTTTCAAATAGATATTTCTGAGAGCTTAATGAATCATTTGTCTTAATAAAAGTAAAATGAATTTAGGTCATCTATTCAATATTCATTCAACAATATGAATCAGGGACCGCCATATCCCACGTGCTCTGCTGGGTGTTTGGAATAAAATGTTGAAGAAAAAGAGAAGAGACAGTCCCTGCCCTCATGGAATTTGCAATCTGGGGAGGGAGAGGAACACCAATATATGTTTTCTTTTTTACATAGTCTTGAATAAGTTATCCAAACCATGACTTATGCGTATGAAATCTAGAAAAGTTTCTTAATAAGCTGGAACACAAACTAAGTGGTAACAGTGACTAAAAGCATGGCCCATGCAAAAACATTTAAGAACACAGCAGACGTACAGACTGGAGATAAATAATACTAAGAGGAAAGGGTAACTCTTTAGAAATATCTGGAACAGGATAACAGAACGAGCTAGAAGAATTACTTAAAGTGATTGAGCGTTGCATAGTAAGAAGCAACATTATACAATCTAAAAATGAAACATTTAGATTGGAAATGAAAAACACTGGTAATGATAAAATCGGTTAGATAATGGGATAATTTCTCAAGAAACATCCCATTTTCAAATACAGGTGATGACAAAATGTGTAAAATTTGCTATGCAAACCAAGTGTAAACCCAGCGGGGAAAACATTAGCACATCAATAATATATTTTGTTGTGCAGCAACATATACAAGCACTTAATTCTGTATTGAGATAATGACACTTTAGCATCTCACTGACATAAGCTTGGATAGAGGCCCAGTCTTCTCTCCAGGCTCCGTGACTCATGAGATGTTTTCCAAAGCTGATGTGCGAGATACCTATATAGTCTTGATCATGCCCTTTGACCTTTGTGGGCTTCAGCATCCCCATCTGTGAAGCAGGGTAATGATTTAACTAGCAGTGAAGAAAATGATAGCTAGCATTTATAGAGACCCCACAGCATTTCTGGGTGCAAGATGCTTTTACATATGCGAGCACCATGAGAGTAATGGACCCCATCTTCGTGGGATTCAGAAGCTCGTCTCTGCGCGTCGTAAGTCAGAGGCAGAACCAGGAGTGCCCTTTCTGCCTCCAGCAACCACTTTCTGTCCTCTGGACCCTGTTGCTGCCTACAAGATGGGTCTTGCCTTCAAACCTCCATGGAACCAGCAACCTAAAGACAACAAAAGATGCACCCTTTCCAGGCCTCTCTTCTACCTCAGAGCTGTGCCTTTTTCAGGTGATAAGGGTTTTTTTTTTTTTTTTTAAATCTTTGAAGAGGGTTGTGTAAAGGCAAGTTGCTGGAATTTCTGCCATCACCACCATGCCACCCTCTTGACGAGCAGTCACATCAGGCCTGGTATCAGAGCATATGACACAAGCAGATCCTACCATCTTTCTCTCTGGATCCCTTCCCATCTTAGGTCCTGAGTATTCTGTTCCAAGAAATACTTCTTTCCCCATCACCCTTTCCACAGCAAAGGGCCCACCCCCACCATCCAGCCTCTCTGGTCCCAGCCATGTCTAAGAGGAAAGCAGCCTCATTGCCTCTTGAAGTAATTCACAATAGCCTACGAATGACTGCTAGACCCAGCCAGCCCTCCGAGGACATACCCAGTGTACTAGCATTGCACAGAGTGCTATTGCTCACAAACACATGCAAAGCACATTTAATTCTGTGAGGTGCTGTTAGCCATGTTTTTCAAAGAGGGAAACAAAGTTGGAGAGAGAGTAATTAGCACAGAGTCATTCTGCTAATTACGTGGCAGAGCCACAGTTTAAATGCAGAATTTCTCACTCATGATTGCATATTCCATCCGTTATCTCTCACAGCTGTTCATGGGCATTTTTTAAAATTATTTATTTATTTATTTATTAGAAGGCTAGCCTTCTTCCTTGCCTCTTTCCTAGTTCTGGCCACCACCAGCACATCTTTCCTCTGAGCCATGGCATATAAAAATCTTGCAGTTAGTGATTTGGCAAACACGTTAAAAAACTTGCTAAATATTCTCTTGTATTTCACTGACCTGTTGAACAGAGTTCATTGTTAAATTTTGCAGTACAGAGGCAAGAGTGGGTGAGTTACTGTCTGAAATTAGTAGGTAAGCTCTATAGAAAGAGGTGTTCAACAAACGTGCATTATTTTTTCGTTGTTTCAGTTAATGTTTGGTGGGTACTACTTTTGGCACTCTGCATACATTGTCTCATTGAATATGTAGGCCACCCTAAGACGAACAGTGCTTTGACTGTGTGCATTTTATATGAAGACTGAGGCACACACAGCCAGGTGACCTGCCTGAGAGCTAGCAGATGGAGCTGGGATGCCAACACTGGGAGTGTTGCCCCCAGAGCCCCTGCCTTTAGACCCAATGCCCCACTGCCTCCCATGGAACTACCTCCTTCACCCTGCAGACGGCTGCAGAGGTTAGTGTTGAATGAGAGCACTGGGCAGCTATGTCAAGATAGCCTGAAGACAGCCGTGACCTTGTGTTTCTGATGCTTTGCCAGCATCTGTGCCCAACGGGCCACCTGATGTGTTTGCTCAGTAAGAAGAATCTCTGGAATCTTCATTGATCTGAATCCAACCTCCTTACTCTTGGGAATTATTGAACCCAGCATGAAACACGAGTTTATGTCAGGAACAAATAAATCCATCTCTGCATTCCCCTCAGAATGAGGCTCTTCTCCATGGAAATCGATGGAAGTTGAATGGCTCTGAAGAGCCTGCCTGAGTTGTGCTAATAGTAGAACCACTGTGTGCCCCTCCTAATTACTGTGGAGGGGAAGAGGCTTTGGGTGGTGCCTACATTCCAGTAGGGAGGGTGGGGTTGGGCGCTAATAAACACAGAAATATCTTAAGGGTTCAGTGAGCTGGAAAGTTAGCCTTTTCGAAAATTAAACGACACACAAGTACAGGACTCATGAGCTGTGGTCCTTCTGTAAATCTATTAATTTCCCAGTTCCTGTTTCCTTATCACAGGGTTGCTGTTTGGGTTTTGTTGTGTTTTAACTTCTGTGAAATGTATGTAATGGTGTTGGACATTTATGTGGTGAGTGTTCAGCAACTGTGATTTCTCTTTGCTGCTGACTCTCCCGAGTGGATAATAGGAAACGTGAGAAAACAATGGTTATGGCTCAAAAGAGAATGAGGGAGGATATGGCGATTTCCAATTCCTTCTCTCTCTTCAACCGCTTTGTCCCAGACTACCTCTTCTTCGGAACCCTTCTCAGTTCCTCAGGGAAGCTGCTTTATTTTTCCACATTTATCATAATCTAATGAGGCAGGAACTGCTACTGTCCCTGTTTTCACATGAGGAAACTGAGGTTTGATGGTAAGCAATCTGCTTCTGTCACACAGTTGCCAAGCAGTGGAGACGAGACTCACGTGGAGCCAAAATCGTTGAATTTATATAACTCAGGGTGGCACAGTGCTTACTTGGCTTTTGAGTCAGAAAAATCTGAGTGGGAGTCCAGGTTTCAGCATGTATTAACTGTATGACTTTGGGAAAACTCTAGTTTCTTGATCTGTTAAATTCGAATAATGTGTTTACCTCTTGGGACAAGTGGGGATTAAGTGAGATGGCGCTTATGGAGAACCAGAAGGGACTTAATTAACTGAAGCTTTTACTAGAATTATCTACCCCTACCAGACCTTGATCCCAGCTTTATACCTCCAGCACAGTGTCCAGCATGTCATAGGTAAGGATGGATGGATGGATGGATGGATGGATGGGACATAAAGCATTAAGTTGGAATGAAAAAATTATGCTCTGAAATATCACATCAAAGCAATGTTATATATCAGTAATTTTAACACAAATAATGTTATTTTAAGCAAATATATTCCTTACTGGACATTTTGTGCATAAAGTAATGAAGGTAGGAGAAATCCTACAAATATAAAAGTTAGACAGGTAATAATCTTTATAAATGGCTATATCAATTAATATTTCTAGATCCTTAAACAATGTACAAATGCATGAATTTTTTTTCTAATCATAATATCCCATTTGCACTCATATTACATTGTCTAGAAACCTATTCATTATGTTACTGAAAAATCTCACCATCCACCATTCCTACTCCATTACATTTTTATTATGACTATTGTTCTTCAAATAAGTACCCTGTCACTTGGTGTACGCTGATCATTCATATAAATGTAAAGTGGCAAGACATTTTTTTTCTGGCCTCACTGATCTCATAGGAGAACAAGAATATCTGAAATCACCTGCAGGGCCTGTGACAAAAGGGGCACTTTATGGCCTGGCTTCTGTCCAGAAGTTTCCCTCATTGCTGGTGGTTTCGACCAATATTCCATTGCTATTACCCAAACAGAAATATGGGGATTTTCCATTCTCTAAAGCTAATGGCCTTGGGTAATAGACTTTCTCTCCTTTCTATCTCTGTGTCTCCAGAGAGACATGTTTTTTTTGTTTTCCTCCCTCTCCCCTGGAGTCTTTAGGCTCCTTGAAGAGCTGATAGCCAAAGACACATGCCCTCCAGTTCATCATTCTGTTGTATATGTTCATTTAAAAAAGAAATATTGACTCTGAGACATTTCCATTGACCCCAAAATGATCATTGCAATTATGAGATCAATAAGGGGGGACAGGTAAAAAAAAAAAAAAAAGTGTTTTTATAAATTCCATGAAGCCAGATCTGTGATTTTTTCCCCATTTCTTTTCTCCAGGATGTGTTCTGTCTGACATCTTTCTGCCCCCTCTTGAGCCTTTTGATTCTGTCTCATAGCTTGCTCATCTAAATGGCATTTTTAGAGATTATTATCTGCCTTCTAATCTATACATCTACATTAGATCTATATGGATTATAAACAAATACATGTATACTGTTTTATTCAAGACTATTATACATTTAGTTAAGAAGGAAAATGCCATAGTGGTTATATACACAAATTTCATTTCTAGGGAAGAGTTTACTGCTTTTAGGTTGTTTGATAACAGTTGAATGCACTTGCCGATATTAGCACTAGGTTGATACTCTTTATAACCAGAAAGAGAATAATAAGTGTAATGAAAGAAGAGGATGACAAGAGGGTTTAGTGGATCAAAGAACTTCAAAGCAGTAGGAATGAGGGGTAGGGAGTGAAGGGATGAATGTCATTCTGGATAAGACCTTTGAAGAACTGGAAAAAGCATACTGCCAGGAAGGGAAGTCAGTTTGAGATCCCTCCTCTCAAGCTGGTTCCAATGGACTACAGTTTATCCTCAGTTAATATCTAACTATGTCTCTTTTCTCCTAGCATCGCATCACCCATGAATTTCCTGGTTTAACAGTTAAAGAAAAAAAGTTCTCTCACCGTGAACATATTAATTCAATCTTTTTATAAGGAGTAAAATTACAGCTAAATTAACCAACTCAAAATGGACTACAGACTTAAATATAAAACTTAAAACTGATTTAAAAAATAAAAATTTCAGGATCTAGGTCTAGGTTCTTAGACTTGACACCCAAAATATTATTTATAAAAAGAAAAGTTGATAAGTTGGCTTTCATCAAAATTATGAATGTTTGCTCTGCTCGGGAGTCTGCTAAGGGGAAGGAAAGACAAGCTATGCATGGGGAGAAAATATCTGCAAACCACACATCTGACAAAGGACTCATATCTAGAATATATAAAGAGCTATCAAACAGTAAAAAACAATAAATCCAATTAGAAAATGGGCAAAAGACACAAAGAGATATTTCAGCAATGACAAATAATCATATGAAAAGATATTCAGTATCATTAGCCTTAAAACCATAATGAGATATCACTGTTCCTTTATCAGAATGGTTAAAATAAGTACCAGTGACACCAAAATGCTGGAGAGGGTGCAGAGAAACTAGAGCATTCATACATTGTACTGGTATAGTCTTTTCTAGGTTAGGCAGTTTTCCATGAAACTGAGCATGCAACTACCAAATGACCCAGCAATTACATACTTGGGCATTTATCTCAGAGAAATGAAAACTTATATTCACACACAATCTGTATACAAATGTTCATTAATAATAGCCAAGAGTTGGAAAAAACCCAGATATTCTTCAGTGGGTGGCTGGTTAAACAAACTATGGTTATATCCATATCATGGAATAAATACTCAGGAACGAACTATTGATAATGTGTAATAACTGATGAATATCTAGAGAATTAGGGATTCCTAAAGGCTGCATACTGTATGATTCCATTTATATAACATTCTTGAAATGACAAAATTAGAGAAATAGGGAACAGATTAGTAGTTTCCAGAGGTTAAGGACTGGAGGCAGGAATGTGTCTATAGAAAGGTAACACAAGAGATCCTGTTGTGATGGAAATATTTTATATCTTGAGTATATCAATGTGAATATTCTGGTTGCGACATTGTACTATATAGTTTTGCATGAGGCTACCACTGTGGCAACTGGGTAAAGGGTAGATGGATTCTCTTGGCATTATTTCTTACAACCACATGTGAATCTGCAATCACCTCAAAATAAAAAGCTTAATGAAAACATGGTTTTCAAAGGATATTACAAAGGGAAATGCTCTTATTATAGCAGGTGAAAAAGCAAAATATAAAGCTATATTTTAAATATTGACAAATTTAGGGAGTGTATGTATCTATCTACATGCTGAGCCACATATATACCAAATATATGCATGCATATACATGCACAAAATCTATAAATATAATGTGAGCTAAACAAATGGGAACACTAAAATACTATAAGTGACGGAAGAAAAACAGAAGATAGGTTTTTTTTTCTTCAACATATTTTTCAGGTTCTAAAAAATGTTTATATATTACGTTTATAATTAGCAACCTCAAAACAAAACAGCTTAGACCATGACCACCCATCCAACTCCTACTTCAAAACTTCAGACCTTTTCTAGTAGGGCTTCAGAAGAAATGGCAAATTATTGAAAACCTGGATCTGATATTAAATAAATTATCCTTTCCTACTCTCCAAACTGATGACTTTTATAATTAATGGGCTAATTTAACTGCAAATCTTCAAGTCAGTAATATTAATTAAAAAGAAGACATGTAAATGACCTTCCGTAAAGGACTTATCTCTTAATTTGCCCACAAATGAGCACTTGCCATTACTTCTTAATCAATACCAGGAAGCTGGCTGGAATTAATGCGTGGCTTCTTAGTTTCAGCCACTTTTAAGAGCACTCAGGATCACACACGCAGACTGTTCAAGGCCAATTCTATATTTCCCTTTAATTTACCTGACCTTTCAGGCAGTGAGTGAATTTAAGGCCTTTATAGGCTTGGCCCGAGTAACTGGCAACTTTCATTACTTTAATCATTGACCAAAAGCTTTGGGAAATGTCAGCCTTTCCTATGCCATTGTTTAATATGTTAATAAGATCATTAACATCTTCTTTTGCCAAGAAAAGGACCTGATACATAAAGAAAATGGTAGGAGGTTGGAGGTAGAGGGAAATGAATAAAACTTTATTTTTACTGCTAGGAGAAAATTGGAGTTCTTTCCTCACTATCTTTTGTCTCACATTAGATGTAGCATAAATGGTGGCTAGCAGGTTCTAAAATTGATACTTATAACCAAATGCAGTTGCCTCTTTTGGGGAGATCTGGGTCTCTAGTCAGCAAATAAGGTGAAAATCAAGTATAATGTATTACAAATCATTCCTGACATCCCTTAACTGTCCAGAAACGACCTTGCTAATATACATTTGTGTGTAACACATCCCTGGAACTCTTCTTTTTGGAGCTAGCCTTCAATTAATTCACTTTTTTTTTTTTCTCAAGAATGTTGTTGATTGTATTCTTTTGCACATCTTAACAAGCATTTTACTAGCTTGCCAATAGTAAGGAAGACCCTTAAAACCACTGCCATGTTCCTTACTTCAGTAGGTCTTTCTGACAGTCATTGGCTGTTTCAGGCTTGAATGCTTCCATTCCCTTGATAATGTAAGTGACCCAGTATAGGAATTGGCAAGTTGAATTCAGCCAAGGTAAGTAAATACTTGCATCGTAGGACTGCACTGTAACGAAGAGGTAAGAGTGAGTCTGAAACATCCATCCACCACAGCATCATCTTCACATGAAATCACTGGTTACATTATTTTTTAAATGTTTATTTATTTTTGAGAGCGAGTGCAAGTGAGGGAGGGGCAGAGAGAGAGGGGGATAGGGGATCCAAAACAGGCTCTGCACAAACAGCAGTGAGCCCAATGAGCCCCATGTGGGGCTGGAACTCTGGAACCATGAGATCATGACCTGAGCCAAAGTCAGACGTTCAACTGAATGAGCCACTTAGGTGCCCCAGAAATCACTGGTTACATTTT
>CM053569.1:65264511-65353127 GCA_028646485.1 Cryptoprocta ferox
AAAGCTACCACAGTTAATTGTCCATTGCAAGGGAGGTAATCAGAAGATCACACCTGCTTTCAGACACAGCTAGATGGATGGGACAGTCATTTTGAACTGGCTCAGCATTAAATACCCGTCCTTTCCTTGCTTATGGCTGGGTTGACTGCCAAAGCACCTCCTGGATCCCGATAAGTCAATTATATGGCTCCAACCTCAAACCTGAATCACATCCCTGAAAATATCCATGAAGTAGTGTCCAATATTCCAAGTTGGACTCTCCCTCTAGCCCTGATTTTGTGTGTGTTCACTAGAGGTTTTAACTTCTCAGAGGTAGATTTCCTCATCTGCCCACTGGGATAGGGGTCACGGGGCAGGACTAATGGTGCCACATGGGTTGAGCTGCTGTGTGAATCGCAAAGTTCCATGTAGACGTTACAAGGAGGATAATCAAGGAAGACAGCAAAGTGGGGCAGCTGACGTTTCAGATCCTAATTGCAGGGCTCTGAAAACATAATTTCTCAGATAATATAGAGTCAAAGCCTTTCTGAAATCTGAAAACTCAAATGTTGATTTACAATCTTTGATGACTGAATTCACAAGATTACTATGCTAAGTCTTCTTATCATTTTATGTTAGGTGGCCTTGGTGTCAACTACTGGAGCGGCATTTTGTTGAGTCATAAATCTCCTTGGTCTCTGGCTTTCAGGCTGCTTAGAGAAGACGAAACCCTCCTTAGGAGTGGGGGAGGAAAAGAAAGTATGAGTTCAGTAGGATCTTTGAGTTCAGTAGGATCTTTGCTCTATTTTTTTCCTTCCATGTTGTGTTTCTCTTATATAATGAAGGCAATTGCCAATAATGGATATGATCTTAGTCTCAGAGACAGCAGCCCAGGATTAAAAAGTACATTTTCCAGATATCAGTTGTCTGACCAGGGGTAAATTATTTACTGCCTACAATCCTTCCATTTTCTTATCTATGTCAGGGAAAAGGCCACTTTCTTCGAGAGACGGATGTCAGGGTGTAAAGTGCCACCTGTGTGAACCTGCTCGGTATGCAGCAGACCATCTAGCCCTCACCACTTTGTACTTACTTGGTTCAAACACTTTGCACTCAGAGACATTGTCTTTCTCACTCTATTTGAACCCCAGCACCTAAACTCAGTGTCCTTCCAAGAATTCTTTTTTAAATTTTTTATTTATTTAATTTTTTATTTTATTTATTTTTTAAAAAATTCTTTTCTCAGTGGGATAGTAATTAAAAACACCATGATTAATGTGGTATTAAAAAAGTATATATTTGATGTTGGTCCTTTTCTAGCACAGAGCTTCTAAACCCCCTGGGATTTCCTGAATGATAGGGGCATCTATTTTAGTATCCTTTTTTGATCCTATCTGAGGTTATGTTACTGAGGTGCCTCTTAGGGGGTGGGGACTGTAGATGGCTTTAGGATGGGAGCTGATTGTCAGAGGAACCAACCATATGGTTAGGGGCTTGGAACTCTCAGCCCCACTCCCTCTGAAAATTGAGTTCAATTACCAATGGGCAATGATTGAATCAAGGACAGCTACATCATGAAGTTTTATTAAAAACTCTTGAACAATTGGCTCAGGGAGCTTCTGGGTTAGTGAGCAACTCAACACATGTAGGTGAGAAATGTGGCACACCTGGAGAGGGTATGGCAGCCCCACAGCCCAGTCCTCACCCCCATAACTTACCCTATTCTTCTCTCCCATTTGGCTATTTCTGAGCTGTATCCTTTACAATGAACCAAAAATTGTAAGTAAAGTGCTTTCCTGAATTCTAGGAGGAGGGACTGTGGGAACTTCTAAGTTTGTTGTTGTGTGTGGGGAAGTGTGAATAGCCTGGGGATCCCATTTGCAGCCAGTCTGTGAAGTGAGACAACCTTGTGGGGCTGAGCCCTTAACCTGTGGAGTCTGTGCTGACTGTGGGTAGTGCTATAACTGAACTGAATAGTTGGACATCCAATTGGTGTGAAGAATTAGAGAATTGATTGGTGTCAGGAAACAAAAAACATACAATTAGAATTTCCTGAAGGACCAAAATATAAATATGGATTTAAATATAACTGATTCTCATTGAAATTAGAACTCCATAGTAAACATGCATGACTTGGTAGAAAAAAAAATTTCTAATTGACTCTCAATTTCAAGTCTTTCCTTTTTTTGTTCTTAATGCTAAAGGCTGTCTTTGATGACAGAGAAAGCAAATACTCCACATCTTGGTGTTTTCACTAAGCTTCAGATGTATGCATTAGAAGTATATTAACTGTTAAGCCAAAGATTTTGATTAGAGTCTAAAAACAGAGAGAGTTAGGTTGAAGACTCCTCATTTGAATAGAACCCTTAACATGTTCAAAGATAGACCAGCTGGCAAAATATTAGCATCATTAAATGAGACATTTAGAGGGCAAGGGCAATGAAACAAAGAAGGAGCAGGAAACAAAAGGGGAAGAAAAATAAGGAGTGTGAAGTGGAAGAGAATGGAAAGTAAGAAAGAGAAGGGCTAACTGAGGCTGGGGAGGGGACAGACATTTTTAAGGCATGGAAAGTGAGCTCTGTATTATAGGAGTCATCAGGGACACTCTGATAGCACTGTTGTTATCTTACAGGGGAGAAAACTATGGCTCCCAGACATCACATGTAGCAGAGACAGAATTTACAGGTCTCTCATACACCACTTCTGATCCCTTCGAAAATTCTGTGAGTTGTGCTTTACGGATGCATTTCAAATCTGATTACTCTCCCCTTGACCACTGTTATCACCCTAGCCCAACCCACCTTTATTTCTGACAACAATCATCTCTCTATTGGTCTTGCTTCCACTCTTGTGCCTTGCACAGCAGTTGCACTGATTTGTGACTCCGTGATACTTCTATGCTCAACCTTCCATCGGGTTCCCATTACATTTAGACCAAATCCAAATCCTTGTCATGGCAGATGGGATTCCCACAGGATCTTGCCACTGCCTGGCTCTCCAGACACAGGGCTTGACCTCCTCACCTTGCTCATGGCATGCTGGTGACACAACACAGCATCCTGCTACTTCTTGTGCATGCTGAGCGTACTTCCATCTTAGGGACCTGGCACTCCCCCACGTGTTTATATGGCTTCTCCCACCACTTGAATCTTTTAACACCATCCATTCCCATTAATTTACTCTCTATCCCCTTATCCTACCCCCCACTCTTTTTTCCTTTGTTAGCACTTTGTACAACATGATATTATATCATGTATTTGTTTGCTTATATATTACATGTAAACTATATGAGAGCAAGTTTCTTTCATCTTCCAGATATACTCTCAGCAACTACAATAATATCTGGTACAAAACAGATGTTCAATGAATTTGTTGAACAAAAGTGTTAGATTCCAAAGCCGAGAAAAGGAAATGTTAAAGAAAGTTGGACCTTATTTTAAAGAGAATCTCTGAAAGATTATCTCTGAAAAATATGTAGAAAATGAAAAGTTTCCAGTGAGCACTATGCCTTTGCACATTTATACCAGCATTATTTCTTGCCTTACATACCTGACAAAGTGTTTCAATGACTGTTGTCATGTTTTGTAAAGCCCCTAGAGCTACTTGAAGGAAAATACAATATAAATGCAAACTAATAATAAACCACCTCTCTGGTACTCATAATAAAGTACATGAGGCTTTCGTTGATTTAGTGAGGAATAAAGTGGAGAGTTTCTAAAGGTAAAGAAATAGGGCAAGCCAAGGTCCTTATAGTCTGACCCAAGTAGCAAGGCACCTTGGCATGTAAACATCACAATTTAGACCCCAGAAATTCATTTCTTGATGGTTTGAGCAAAGGCCAAAGCCTTCTGCCCTCAAGGTATTCTGTTAGGCTACCACCATTAGTATACTTTAACCTAATCTTTTAGTCAAACAGATAAAATTCTGATTTTGTTGTCTACAATACAGCTACCTCTAAATAAGCCAATATTTTCCCTTCTGCAGCATATTCTTTTTACTCCATTAAAAATACTACAAAGAACGAACAATAAAACTATATGATTTAATTGGTTGGATCAACCCAAAGCTAAGATTATAAGTCACTGAAAACTTTCTGTAATATTTATGAATACATTTTTTACTTTTATAGTAAGTTTAAGGAGATTAGATTCCAAGTGTACATGACTTAATTCTAGATGCTCGTATTATATAAAAGAGAATATTTTGGAAAAGTTGAATGTGATTGTTGATGACTGTTCTAAATCTATGCTTCTAAAGCTATCAGAAAAAGGAACACCCGCTTGCCTAAAGTGCTTTTCTATTGCCTTAGATAGCAAAACAATAAATTTGCTGAGCCACTTTAGAGCTTTCAGTCTTCCACGTAATGTTTTAAAAGTAATCCATTCATATGGACTTTCATTTTATTGATTTTTTAATATTAAAAACAAAACCTCTGGGTAAAGCCAGAGTTGTAGTCTAATATGAATCTCTGTCTATTAAACAGTTCAATTTTCTGGCTTTTATGGTAACTTTCTGGCATTTTGTATTTTGCCTTTACTATGTGACATGGAAAAGAAAAAAGTTTACCACATGATCATCTTTTTTACTCCTTTTGGGAAAAAGACAATGTGGGAAAAAATTTATTAAGGCAAAACACAAGAGCTACCATCAGTTTGTAAAGGAGCCAGATGGGCAGACAGAGAAAGTAGCAAGAAGAAAAAAGGTGTTTGTCTTAGTTTTCAGATTGACTTTCCTAGCTACTAATGACACACATACGAAGTCTTGATCTGTCTCTCATATGGAAAGCTAAACTCTTAAAAATAAAAGTTACTATTAATATATGTGATTCCAGAATAGGAATTCCAATTACAACTCTGATTTGCAAGATTTGAGCTTGCTAGGAATCCTGGGAGAATTTGATAATGTAAATACTGAGAATAAATTTCAAAATATATCAGAAGCCCATTTTTTGGTTTAGCTCCAAAAATGACCAACCATAGGTTATACTTTCTCATGTTTAAACTATGAGACACTATTT
The DNA here is from genome assembly GCA_028646485.1 of Cryptoprocta ferox. Taxonomy (NCBI): domain Eukaryota; kingdom Metazoa; phylum Chordata; class Mammalia; order Carnivora; family Eupleridae; genus Cryptoprocta; species Cryptoprocta ferox. The sequence continues at coordinate 65,269,508 of CM053569.1, forward strand.
CATGAATATTCTTTCTACAGAAGTCATCCTTCAGAATACTTTAGAGTTTCAGATTCCTCTAGAAGCTAAGACTACCTTCGTTCCACTTTTTTATAAATTCAAATATGAAGAAATTATTGTTACTGACTTAATCCCCAAAAGGAAAAGAAATTACACTAATAAAAAGGAGATTTTCCTTTAATCAGCTTCTTATGAAGAACTGTAAGGCAGATTCCTGGTACAGTATGAGAGTGATTATACCTCCCAGATGATAACAGGACTAAGGAAATATATGGACAATGATTTCTTTTCCAAGAAATAAAAGCCCATCACCATGCTTTCTCCTGGACTAGTTAGTGCATTAGAGCACTGAGTCATGCAAAGGTGCTTAATGGTTCCCAGAGAAGGTGCATCACCCTCTCTGACAGCACTCATTTGCATACACCTGGTTAATCCCCGCAGGAGCTGTGCATTCAGGGGTCTCCCAGAGCAGAAATGTAGAGATTCTTAGATAAAGGCAGTTCTTTACTAAACTTTATAACCTCATTCCAAACTCCAGTTGTCAGTTAACAGCTTTCAGGATGACATCTTAAATCAAGAAAATGTCACACGTGTACAGTAACTGGCCTAATCTTTTCTGTAAATTGCTGCCTGTGGTTTTCAAAAACATAGTAAATTGCTGGCAATTGACAATGTGTCTCCCTGCACGGCTAACTTCACTTCTGCCCGGTTAACAAATCAGTCTTAAATTATTCATCAGATCACCCAGTGTCTAGGCTCTTCTGTCATTGATTAGGGACCAAGTAGCCTGCCTGCCCTTCATACAGAAGAGAAATTCACACTCCCAGTACATAAAATTAATTGCAAGGAGGAAATAATACTACTCTGCTTCAGTATCTCAGTTAATGGTGAGCACAACTCACTATGCACACTCGGCATTTCTGCTTCCTATGCTGTCCTGAAGCAGGACAGGGTATTTTCTCAAACTAACACTTAAAAGAGCCTCAATGCCCCCTTATACTTCCAATATACTGAGGAAGTGTTTTCTCTATTAATTCTATCATTACAAGGCAGGAATAAAATGATGAGTTATATGTACAGCCTAAAACATCACACAGATCATTTAGAAATGATGCCATCAAACCATTGTTTATTGTTCTGGAAACAGGGTCAAATCAACTCCCCAGACAGGTCAACTGAACTGAATTTTTGTTGCTAAAGTAAGAGTAGGGATAGAGTGCTTGTTTGGAAAGGACATCTTAACTCAACACCATTTTTTCCTTCAGCAGCATACATGGGATTCTGCAGGAGGCATATTTATCCTTCCTTGAAATACTTTTTGAATCAGTACTGGCTCTAAGCTAAATAGCACAGTTGTGCAGTACAACAGGCTTATATTAGAGAACCACGTTTGTCTGTTTATGCTCAGGGAAATTAACTCCAGATCATCTCAAAAGGACCCCCTTGTGTCTGTCTGGACATTTCCAGGACACTGGTAGTCATGGTCTGTAACTTGATAGCTCACTTGTTTAGAGCATGTCCCTGTAAGACTACTTCCCAAAGGTAGTGACCATGGCTCTGATACATGTAATTCTGTGGAGTTGTCTCGCCAATGTCTGCTGGGCAGAAGAGAGTCGGAAAAGTGTGTGGGATGGAGGTGGGTGGGTGGACGCAAATTTATTTTAGGAGGTTTTTTAAAAAGGAGCAACTCAAAGCATGTTTCTCGATGATGGTAGGTCAACAACAGCATCTGCATTTGTGAAGGTCAGTTTAGTACTTGTAATGCTGTTCTTCACTAAGTGTGTACAATCTCTATTCCACTTCCCTTAGGAAACCTCCCCCGATCCTGGTGAAGGCTATGTTCCCTGCTCTAGGTTTCCCTGTTCTTTTTCCTTTATTAACATAACACTGATTACATTTTCTTGTTATTACTCATTTAATGTCTGCGGTTCCTCTGATACAGAACACTTTGTGAGGGCAAGAACTGAATATAGCCCTAGTACCTGGCACAGTACTTTGATCTAAGTGAATACTAAGTAAAATTGGGTATAGAATTATATGTGATTAGTTAGACATTATTTTCAGCTGTATGTATCAAGCCCTAAAACACATTTTCTAATATAAAGGAATTCTGGTCACAGGCATCTCAGGGCTAGTACGAAAACTCCACAGAGTTATTAGGTTCCCAAGGCTACTTTTTTTTTTTTATTCTATTTTTCTCCTTCATGGTTAACATCCTGGTCCAAGATGGTGACCATCACTGTAGTAGCAGAACAGTGGCCCTCAAAGATGGCCATGGCCTTATCCTCAGAACCTATGAATATGGTACTTTTCCATGGCAAAAAGGCTTTGCAGATGTGATTGATGTGAAGGACCTTGATACGCGAGATTAGCCTGTATTATTCAGGTGGGTCCCATCTAATCAATCACGTGAGTCCTTAAAAGAGGGGAATTGTTCCTGGCAGCCGAAAATCAGAGAGGTGCCAGAATAAGGATTTGGGCTGCCATTGCTGGTTTTGAAGATGGAGAATGGGATGTGACCAGCCTCTAGATGCTGGAAAAGGGACGGAAAAGACTCTCCCTTAGATCTTCTAGAAAGGAACACAGCCCTGCTGATGATTTTATTTTATTTTTCCTAATTTTAGTGAGATATAATTGACATATAACTATATATACATTTAAAGTTTAGGACATGATGCTTTGATAGGTGTGTATATTGCAAAATGATTGCAACGATAAATTTAGTTAGCATCCAACCTCACATAGCTACAAATTTTTTTTGAGGTGAGAATGTTTAAGATCTATTTTTAGCAACTTCAACTGTGCAATACACTACTGCCCATCATATTGCATATAACAAACTCAGAACTTATTTATTTTATAACTGGAAGTTTGTAATTATTGGCCATCTTCACGCATTTACCCAACTCCCCCACACCCCGGACCTCTGGCAACAACTAATCTGATCTCTGTATCTATGAGTTTGGTTTTCTGAGATCCCACATGCAAGTGAGGTCATACAGTATTTGTCTTTCTTTGTCTGACTTATTTCACTTAGCATCATGCCCTCAAGGTCCATCCATGTTGTCACAAATGGCAAGACTTCCTTCCTTTTTTCTTTATGGCTGAACAATATTCCAGTATATGTGTATGTGTACACATATCAAATATATACATACATATATCACATTCTCTTTATCCATTCATCTGTTAATGGACACATAGGTTGTTTTCATGTCTTGACATGAAATATAATATTTATATTACTTATATACTGCAATCCACATGGGGATGCAGATATGTCTGTGAGACAGTGATTTCATTTCATTCAGATATATTCCTAAATGTGCAATTGCTGGCTCATATAGTTCTATTTTTAGTTTTTTGAGGAACCGCATGCTGTTTCGCACAGTGGCCATCTGTCATCTTGATTTTAGCCCATTGGAACTCATGTAGGATTTCTGACCTACAGAAAAAGTGTAAGATTTGTATTAAGTATAAGATTTGTCTTCTTTAAATCACTAAGTTTGGGTCTGTTTCTAAACTGTCTTAGTTTCTTAGCAGCCTTTCCAGAAGTCCTTCATAATTCTTCCACTTATATCTCAGTGGCCAGAACTTGTATGACCACACCTACTCTTACAGAGGCAAAGAAATGCATATTTGTTAGCACTTCTGTCTCAAATGAAAGCAGGATTTTCCCTGGCTCTTCATCAGAAGAGGGGAGAATAGATAATGGAAGGTAACCAGAAATTTTAGCCACCATTTGTTTAACAAGAGCATAATTAGCTGAACATAGTTGAACAACTAGAAAATTAGGAAAATGATATGATTTTCATAGAGGCTGATTTCCCATTTGTAAATTAATTTAACACATGGATATCCTTCGTTTATCTTTTCAGTTATCTAAATTTCATTCAATTTTTTTTCATCTAATTTTCATCTTAGAAATATATGCTTTTAAAGTTTCTATACTTTGAGGAAATAAGAGCTATTGATATTCAGATTCCAAAAATAAGAAACCTTGAGTCAAACCAGCTTCTACAAGAATAAAGTAGAATTACTTGTTTAATGTCTTTGTTGTTATTGTTGTTTTAGCTTCATTTTTTATTTGAATGTAAAAATATGAAATATTTTGTCTGGTTCTTGTAGTGAACTGAAAGATTCCCCCAAAAAGCCAACCTTTCAGTGTGTCCAGAGTGCTAGATGCTTCAATGTGTCTAATTTAGCACACAAGCACACTGACGATTCCTATTACACAACTGAACATTGTATTGCTGCTGTACTTCTGTTATTCTTTCCTTTTTTAAAAAAAAAGTTTTAAAGTCTTGATTTGTTTACTTTGATAGAGAGAAAAAGAGCATGGTGGGGAGGGGCAGAAAGAGAGGGAGAGAGAGAATTTCAAGTAGGCTCTGCACTATCAGCATGGAGCCTGATGCAGGGCTCGAATTCACAAACCGTGAGATCATGACCTGAGCCAAAATTGAGAGTCAGACACTTAACTGACTGAGTCACCCAAGTGCTCCACTTCTGTTGTTCTTGAGTCAGGAAACAGGCAAGGGGTGATTAATGCTGAGAACTTTCAAAGGGCGTAAAAAATATAGCCTCATCCCTGATTACCAGACCCTCGGATGCTTGTTTCTAGTTCCCTTGTCATTCTGTCTTCCCATGCCTCTGTTCTGTCATCTGTGCCAACAGCCAGTTCTGCCTCATCTTTTCTCCGGGCAGTTTTTCTGTTTTCCTCTCTGTCAGTCCCCAGATAGGACATGGAGGACTGAAATTACCCATGCCTCCTGACTCTTTTTTCTGGGCAGGTGCATGCTGCAGCCAGCATCCCAGTCAGCCCCGCTGGTGGGCAGACATGACTTGTAAGGACCTTCACACCAAAGGGCATATCATTAAGCAAAACATGCCTCACTTACTACGTTTCATTTTTGACACTAATCTCTTGGCCAATCATTTTTTCACATCTTCTTCTATATATCTGGCTTCACTTCCTTATCATTGTGTTCATCTTGCATTCTCAAGCTTATCCTTTTGAGCAAGGGACCCAGAACTCTTGTGCTATGGCAGCTGGTGGGACAACACTGGGCTTCCAGTGGCTGCCATCACAAACTGATGCACAGATACTTTTAGGGCCATCCATGTTCAAGACCCGATCAGTCTGAGGCTTCAGACCCATAATTCCTCATACCATCAAAGAACAAGAGAAGCTTTCTCTGTGCAAAGAGAACTTTTTAGATATTATCACTGTTATCTGTGATTTCCCCCCACCCCAGGTGACATAGGAAAGCTAGATACAAAGCATGTAAATGACTTGTGATTGCCTTCATCTGAGAGTAGTGTTGAGTAATTGTTATCGAAGTCTCCTCTGTTTGTATGGGGCCCTTCAACTTAATGTTCATTAGTTATAATTTGGCTATGTGGTGCTATTTTATTTTATAAAACTACACCATGGTATATGCTGCTATTCTGGTTTTAAATAGTAAATAAATGCAACTAATCAGGCTCTCTTTTTAATCTTGTGAACACTGCAAATGTCACCTGAAATTCTTCATCACCAAGACTGTATTCTTAATTGACATTTCATAACAAAGGGATCGTGTCTTCAAAACAAACTAATTAACATCACAGCAAGAAAACCCAAAATCTTAATGGCATTTACTCATGTTCTATTCATTCTACACATTGTTCTAAAATGGTCTTATGTTCAACTGACTGCATCAAAAATTCTGCAGTAGCTACTTTAAACAGTCATTAAAAACATAGCAAAGCATTTGAATATAAGCTATAAAAGTGTGGTTTCACTGTAGCACCAAAATTTTCTTGAAAATAATGGTTAGACGGAAATTCAGCAGGCACAGTCAACTCTGAATAGCCTAACTTATGTAAGCAATTGCTTAACAAATTACATCTACAGGAATAACTACAGATTTATTAAAAATAAATATCATTTAATCAAATTTAGGAAGAACTAGGCATATTTGAAGATTGTCACATCAGCAACGGCCACTAGCAAACTCTGGAAAGATGAAGGTCAGCATGAGATCAGCAATCTCGGCAACCTCCATCATCAGCTAGAGGTTGGTTATATAAGAAGTTGAGTACTTCCTGTCTCCTCTCCCAGAGGGGCAGAGTCACAGAGTTGGGGGAAGGGTATGTGAAGGCCTTAAGCATGGTCAGCTCCGGTGAGGGGCGAACAGATCTGAATCAGACATGAGACTAATTTTTAATGACCAAATCTGTTATAGAATCCGTACAGAATTCTATGTGGTTTTTCAATTATATTTGCATAGGCCTTGTTCAATATAGTTACTCTAATCATACAGCAATAAATAGAGTTACTGTTGATAGAAAAAATATATCCATCTCCTTTTTTAGGGGAAAAAACCTATTTGAGCCCCAACAGAGGGCATAGGATTATCTCACAAATTTTTGATTAAAATCTTCTAATACCACCCACCCTGAAACATGTAGTTAGTGGTTTGTTATAGTTTGTATACGTCATTGGACTATAACATAGTGGCAAATTATATTTTCAGAGCAAATTGTTTTCAAGATACTTGCATTTGATAAAATTTGTGGAAAATGTAATTCTAAGTTTAAACTTGGTTCTCATTTTCCTTATGTGGAAAAGGAGGCAGCGGGGAAAATGATCCTCCCCTACAAAGAAGGACATTGAAGATGTTATTTTAAGAAGTTGTGTTCACTTAAATCAATGTCAAAGAAAAGAGTGTAGTTTAAGTCTTTTGGAATAAGAAATGCATAATGATATTTATGCTGCTTTGTTATTTTTTTTAAAAGAACATAATTATATTATTTTGAAAAAAAGAGTTTAGACATAAATGATGAACCAAACATAAGGAACCAAACATAAAAATAAACATCTGCAAGTCTTTGAGTCTTTTATCAATTTAATGCCTGGAAGTAGATTGTGATAATTCTTCCTTTATTAATCCTTAATACCTGGATAGATATCCGCCACCACTTCCATCTTCCCTAGTCAATATTACAGACAAAAACATTCTTTCTGGGTAGCAGGATAAGTATATAACAATATATTAATTCAGATCCTGAAATATTTTGTTATTCTAGTGAGCTCAGAGAGTTTATGCATTTTCCCAAAGTGTTTCATTGTTATAGATATGAAATTTACTTCATGACATACTAAACAGGCTACCATTCTTGTAGTTCCAAATGTAGGCATAATTTTGCTGGGTTTCTAGGATGCTGTTGTATCATTTGCTGCTACATTAGTCTTGAATAAAGATATTTTGTGCCCTAGCTTCAACCTTCTGTAAACATTGCATTTCAAGATTCCCTTTGAAAATGTCCAGATAGGAAGAGATCATGAAAAGGAAAAGATAAATGTAAGTTTAATATTCATTGCTAGATTCAGTAAGTTGTATTTGCTTAAATAAAAAAGAAATATACTATACATCATTGATTTAGTTTGAAACTGCCATCAGATAGTTCAAAACTGTCATCAAAAAAATAATTCTTTGAGATAAAAATATTTGGACTGTTTATAAAAAATAATGGGTAGATTGTAAGCAGGTACAGGAAACTGAAGTTCTGTTTCTTAAGCAATTGCTCCTGTACAGAACTCTGAATTGACTCTAAAGTTTTCTACTTGAAAGTGCCTGTCCAAAGGCAAAGTTAGTGGAAGAATTCAACCTTGAAGGAAAATGAATCTTGGGCAAGAAAGAGAATTTTTCCAGTAAGTACAGAAGAACAATTCAGGCTAGGTGATAAGAATGAGCCTTGAAAAGAAAAATTATCTCATTGATCTTGCCTGGCTGCTCAGGTGAAATATTCAGTGGAAGAATCTCACAAGAGAAGAGGGCCCTTATGAGTGAATGGTGACAATTTAAGTAAAAAAAAAGAATAAAAAGAGTGCTATTATTGACATTTGGGGAAATGGTTTAAATTTCTTTAAGAATCAAAATACCCATAACTCAGGTCACAATGGAAAAAGAGCAGTCGTTAAAACACAATATAGAGAAACAAATGAAGGTAGGTTTTCCTTCTATGTGAATACAGGGTAAAACTCAGTAAAGGTTAGTCTCTCTCTCTCCTCCGTGCCCTGTTTAAAAGTTTTTGAAAGGTCCTTGATGAAAGCACGTGATTAATAAGATAAATCTTCATACAATTTGTTTTTATTCATTTTTATGTCTAAATTATGCTGATGGACAGTCACACACATTCTGAGTTCTATGAAAATGGGATACACTCAAAATTCGCTAGGATCACTATGTGTAAGTTCCACACATCTTTTGAGAAAAGTCGATTAGAATAAATATTAGCTGAAAGTTTGTACAATTTAGAGCAATCCGAAATCTGGCATTAGACATTCGTGTAACTTCCTTTGGAATTAAAAAGAAAGTACAGCTTGAGTTCTCAACATAACTTTCAGTCTCTTTAAATGTAGCAAATGAGTTAAGTTTTCATATTTATATTCTGAATGTATTCCTAGGGAGGAAAAAATGATTTCAAATCTTGCAACCTCCAAAGAAGCAGCAATAACGTATTAATTGTGCCCTGGGTGATCTTAAAGTGTGGCAGAAAAACAGCCTTAGAGACTTCCAAAGGTGCATAAAGTCCTCCTAGGGGGAACAGTAGGGACACCGGGAGAATGTAGCTGCAGAAGTATTTCAAAAAAGCCATTTACATGTTGAAGGAAAGGATTTAATTAACAGCGTTACAGCTGTGAAGTTAATATGCAGATCGGAGGTCCTATCACAAGGGACTGGTACATATTTTTTAAACAAGTCACTAAGTCCTACATTTTTCCCCCTTCACAGCTCTTGCATAGTAATAAAATGTCCCAAAGGTTTCAGAATGAGAATCCTGATGTCTGTTAATTTCTTCAATAATAATAAAGATGATGATGTTGATGGCAATTATGAGAACCACTATGTACTGAAACCTCATTCTATAACAAGATCCTAAGTCCTTTATGTATATTATCTTATTTAATTCTTACAACAATCCAGTACAATTAGTGCTCTGGTTTTCCTCAAAAGGAAATCAAAAATCCAGGATATTATGTAAATGCAGACCCACAACCATCCCTGACCTTCCGAGACATGTATGCATTCCTTATAAACAACACATCCATTCCCTTCAAGTTCTGGAAGATCTGAGGAGAATCAGGACCCTCAAGGCCAGTGACAAACACATGATGCAGAGCTGACTGGCAGATGAAGTAAAAAGGAAAGGAATGGAATCAAGAACCGTAACAGGCCAGATGTACGACTGTTCATGCCCGCAATAACGTGCACTAGTAGTTAATAAGAATGGCTGGGTGATTCTTGTCATTGGAATAACACCGAATAGAGATATTGTGGAAATCCACAAAACTGAATCCAGTTTTTGGGAAAAGACTCCTTATTTTAGAGTGGTTATTTTTGGGGAAAAATCAAGGTGAAAGAAGACTGCTATTCAATCTATCCAAGTGGGTAATGCCAAGAAATGCCCCCATGAACTAGCAAGAAAGAGAGAGCTCTAGAAAGTATATACCAACACATAGGGACACGGAATTTCTTATAAAAACTGGAAGGATAGCAGAGGTGACTGTGTTTGTCAAGGGTCCTTAACTCGGCTCCATTTTTCAGGATAGATGTCCTACAGATTGAAACTGAGGTTAAACTGTGGCTAACTAGGGAAATGTTACCAGGCTTTGTGGCAGTTAATAGAAGGAGTACAACAGAAAACCTTTAGGATGCTCATTTTGGAGACATCCAGCCTTCTAACGACCTAGGATACTTGGTTGACTGTCTAATGGCATTTGAATGGGTAATAAAATGAGTGACTGGGACTAGTACATACATCATTTTTAACCCTGCACCCGAAGAAATGAGAAAGAAAAAACCCTGACAGACAAACTGATATTAGAAATGAAGTCACAAAAAACAATTCACAAAAGTAACCTTGAGCAGAGGAGAGAAAACACACTTGTATGGAACCAACAGCTGCTAATAGTATTATCTTTTTATCAATTCAGAGCGTTGTTTTGAAGCTTACCTGAGTTACCATAAATGATGAGCTTAAAACGATGCTCAATACTGAGCAAGTGTTGATTACTACCATTTATTGGCAAAGCTGGTTCTGTTTTTATGTGTGACAGAGACTTAGCATGGTTAAATGATTTGCCTAAGGGTCCATTGTTAATAAGTGTTAAAGACAAGATTTGAATGAAAGACTTGGGATTTGAAATTCAGTTTTCTTTTAGCACATCATGATGCCAATTCCATAAGACACATTTCTTCTGGTCTATTTTTTCCCCCCAAAATCAGTTTATATGGAAGGAAACAGAAGAGAATTACTACCCACTAATGATTTAAACAGGCCATTCATTCAAATTACACAATACAAAATGCCATGGTTTGAAAACTGCTATGCTTAACTTATTATTCACAATTATTATATTCATAAAATTTGCATTTTAAAATTACTTCATAATCTGCATGCTACAGAAGAAAACTGGGCACTGACTTAAATACATTTTTTTGTCTTAAAAATTAGAGGTAAAATGTGACTAATAGCACAAATATTAAAGGTAGGTGCTTGTGCATTTGTATAAAAGTCAGTATTAGAAATGTCATTTCTGGCTCCCAAATACATTTGCCAATGTGAGAAAATGATGACAAGTTCTAATTACAAAGTTATCATAGTGTAAAGTAAAGAGTAATCACTCCTTGAGGTTCCGGAGAAAATTGTTTAGGGATTTTTGCTACCGAGCTGAATCCAAAATTCTGTGTTACCATATGAATCTTCAATGGAGCCTAACAACTTTAAGAGTCTGTGCTGGTCAGAGCAAATTTCCTAGAAAAGATCTAAAACCACAAATGCTAGTAGAAGACCATTATGTTACTCAGAAGATTTCAAACTATCATATAATAGAATACGTTAATAGAGTTGATAATGAGAAATCTAAAAAAAAATACAGCTCTCTCATTCTTTTTGTAATTATACTGTTACATTTCTTCTCTATGATTTTACAAGTAAACACTTTGCTGGTTTATGAGAAATATGTTTGAGAAACACAGCTAGAAACTTCACCCAAGATGCTCTTGCATTTAGATGGCTATCAAAAGATGGTTCTGTATGAGTCCCAATGAAAGTTGTGTGCTTGACCGACAGTGGTTGTAGACATAAATAACACTGGTACCATGTTGCATCGAAAAGGCTCTCTTCTCTTTAATCAGAATTTCAAGATGTACTTAGTTGTTAGTAAATGTATCCTCCATTTGACATATAAGGATTTTATCCTTTGTCAAACTTCTTTTTTTTCAGAATCAATATTCAAGCAAAGATAGCAGCTGGCTATTCATATTTGTTACATCAACATTTTCATCAATCCCCTTTTCCACTTTAAATACAAGAATGTTCAAAAACATTGTGCAATTAACATTTGGGGCTGCTGTCACTGTGACATTAGGGCTTTTTAAACTGGACATGAGGATACAGTAGAAGCTGAGTTCCACTGCAGCTTAACACACTAACCCAGAAAGCCACAGTTGTGGAGTTTCATTAAATTAACATGCTTCTAAGATCACTCTTGCCTGAGCAGTATCCAAACTGATTTTTGATTAGTATTCCATTTGTAATGTTACTTAGATTTCTTTCTCTCTTGATATATATATGTATGTATACATATATAGTCATAATAATTATTTATTAGTCTACTCTTTATAAAATGTACTTTAAAAGCATTATAAACTTACCTTAGAGAGCCCACCTACTTCCAAATAAAAGCAGATAATGAACACATTCCAGGTGACCCAGAGGGCAGTCCATACAGTGTACTAGAGAGAAGGGGGCAGGGGGAGAAAGAGAAGAAAAAAATGTAGAGATGAAAGGCACGTATACTAAATAAATCAATAATAAAAATGTCAATAAGTCTAAGTCTTCTGGGAAGAAGCAGACCGTGCTCAGAAAAGAGTGCTCCTTATGAGGTCCCCTAAGATCTAGAAATTAAAAATCCAATAGTTTCTACAGCTTTCAGTAGATGCCAATAAAGTTAGCTTTATTTTTAAAGTGCTTTGCTGGCTTGCAGATAAAGTTAAATCCAAGAGCGGACTTGATTTCTGTTTTCTGAGTATTATCTTTTCCAGGGAATATAATTAAGCAAATTTTCTGTGGGTTATCTTTTAGTTATAATATTAACCTGTCAAATTTTTAGGAATGTTAGTCAAGACTCGGCACTTCCATATCCCTGAACGAAGATCATGTTTGAAAATAGATGTAGGGAGTAAAATTAACAAACTTTCCTGTTGAACTATTTTAATATGAGTAGAGTGTGTATGCCTCCAACACAATTATATTAAATATGATCATATAAAATATTTAAAAAACAAAAATTAACAAATAGGATTAATAAATAAGCAACAGATTTTCATAATAGGAAAATACATTCCAATCACTTCCAATAAACTCTAAACATGCTTGCCTTACTGATTAATTGGTTTTATTAATGTATTATGTATTAAGAAATGCCTTCCTTGAGAGTATTGGTCAGTCTGAATTAAGGTAGCCTTAGACCAAGGCTCATCAGTGCAGAGGGTCTTAGGGGACAAGGCACCCAATTACTGATGATGAAACTGGGATATAGTGGGATGCAGAACTGACAGAGAATAGCTTGGATGACTGAGGATGGAATTTACTGTGGGAACACAATACAATGGTTTTCTCATTCATTTTACTTTACCACAGAAGTCTATAAATTGTTAGTTTCTTAAATCGACATACTAATCAAATGATTGCTTTCTATCAGTGATTTTAATCATCCCACACTATTGTCAAATTAAAATAAATATTGAAATCACTTCAGTAGCTTATTCTATGTTGTGTCAAATAACAAAATTATGAAGTTTAAACACTGTGTAAAATATATATGTTCCTATCAGAAACGTTATCAGAAGCATGTAACTATTTGCAAAATTTAATTTACATTTTGTGTCTGTCATTTATGATTTTTAAAAGGCTTTCAAAATAATCTCATGTAGTTGTGTAGTTTTATAACTCGTTACATTTGATGTCACATTGCATACATCTTTTTTTCTTTCTGGAGAGTAGTTTTTGCCTTTTTAAAAAAAGAATAATATAACTATAATTATGATTTAAGGGGGTACAAAATCACTGAAAATTTAGAGAAGGTGGCAACTACGTTCAAATATTAACACAAGTTAAAATATGCAGTGAGGCTTTTGGTATTTGTAGATATTGTTGATGCTGCCAATATCTTATGTTAGTAAAGTCTTCTGGTATGAATGAATTTTGACAGCTTTAAAAATGTGCCAAGCACACTGAAATGCATTTTCATAAACCACGAAATAGTCCCATGAATACTGAAAATAGCTAAACTTCATCCTCAATGTATATTTTTTGCAAACTGATCAAGTCACAATAATCACAACAAAATTTAAAGCTATTGCTAATTTAAGATGGCCACTGATATCTGACGTTTTTCATTCTAAATTAATCTAATTATGAGTCAATTAGCATGAGAGGGCAGTGCAAACCACTAAGTCATAAGAAAAAAAGCCAATGATATAAGGGTAAGGAAAGGACATAAAAGAAAGTAAGGCTAACATAAGGAAGTAAAATTAACTGCAAAACCATATGATTCTTAATTATCAGGATGGCAAACTTAAACCCATATGTATTCTTTTAGAAAAGACATCAATCCACCCATAGTTATAACAATTGCCTAATAAAACCAATCTACTTAAAATCACAGCACAAACTCAGTGACTGAAGCGTATGCAGGATCTCTCACAAGTTGTACCACTGATGCCATTTGTGAACTTTCAAAGATAAAATTACCAGGCTGAGTAGGTCCAAGTGTTGGGTGCTAAATTCCTAACAATTACATGAGTTACTATTCTGCTGCTTTTTATGTTCCCGGTACCGTGCAGAGCACTTTCTATGTTCCTGGCGAAGCATTTTATATAGATCAAGTTATTCAGTCATCACACTAAATCGAGGAAGAGAGTAATCTTTTGATCACCTAGTTAGTGTCATAATTGGGAGAGGAACTCTAATAACGGTCTGACTCCCAAGCTGAGATGCTTAGGTATTACATGATAGGCTTCACTTCAAAAGGTTTTTAGGAAAAAGACTATAGAATACTTTGCAAGTTAACACTTCATCAAATTTTGCAACTTATCAAATAGCCAGTTCACCAAATTATCAGTTTCCTAAAATTTGTTTCATTTATATAATTCAGCAACTGGCAATGTTTTTGAATAGCAATTTCTTTTGTATTTTGCAACTCATGTGTTATGTGTGATATGAAGGTCATTTTAAACGCCATATTATAAGCTTTTTTCTTCTAACATATTGGTTTGCTGAGAACAAAGATTATTTGTATGACTGAACCTTGGACTGTTGTGAGATGAAAACTACAGACCTCACGTGCACTGGAGACATAAGTCCATACATAGAGATAAAGAGAAAGAAATTTCTAGTAATACAAACACATCCACAGGCATTTTCCTAGGCAGGAAGTATTAGGACAACATATGTATTCTTTTTGACATGGGTTATTTTATTTATAATTCAATGTAAATAGGAATAAATAAAAGAGATGACTATTTTTAAGAAATACCGTTTGGTTATCACGGATCATGCCCATATGCTCATACACCCAGACACATATATTTGCAGTATAGAAAACCACTTCCCAATATATAAAAAATTACTCTGTATAATTATCTATCTACCTGTTTATTTGTTGTACTTTGCTTATGTTCAGTACATACATAATTTTTTTTAATGTTTTGTTTGTTTTTGAGAGAGAGAGAGAGAGAGAGAACAAGCAGGGGAGGGGCAGAGAGAGAGAGAGGGAGACACAGAATCTGAAGCAGGCTCCAGGCTTTGAGCTGTTAGCACAGAGCCCAATGTGGGGATCGAACTCTTGAACCTCGAGATCATGACCTGAGGCAAAGTCAGATGCTTAATGACTGAGCCACCCAGGCGCCCCTCAATACATATATTTTAAATCCTAATTTACATATACAAAGACTATAAGATGAGAAAAGTATCCGTCTGTTCTAAGTAGTGTCCTGAATATTTCATGGTTTTACAAAGGTATTTCAGTTTTTTAATTGAAATGAATTTTGGAAGTCTTGCAGTCTATTTCTTCCTCATTGAGCAATTAGTCTAGAACATGAATTATTTTTACTTCCTGAGCTTGTTTTCCAATTAACAGAAAGGCCATTTATTCATTCATTCACATGTGTATCAATCAGATACAGTATTATGCACAATATGTTAGACTTATAATTAAAAAAATAGGTTTCTTGCTCACTCATTGTTCTAACACTTTCTGGAGTCTAGTATTCATTTCTAGAAGACCTTTAAGAGAGTAATGTGCTATCCCTTCATTTTAATGGCTAAAACAGCAGCATGAAAGCAAAAAAAAAAAAAAAGATATATAAAACAGCTCAATCATTTACTAAGCACTTACTCTGTGTTAGGTTATGTTAAGCAAGTCACATACATGACATAATATAATTCTTAAAGACAATCTGAGTCAGGCTTTTATATATGAAATTAACTATGGTACAAATAAAGCAAATAAATGTCTCAAGGCTTCACGGCCAATAATTGGTGGAGGGGATTTAATAAAGGACCAACTAAATGGAAAACTGACACCCTTTTTTAAAAATGTTTATTTATTTACTTATTTTCAGAGACAGAGAGAAAGCGCACAGGAGAGGGGCAGAGAGAGGAGAGAGAGAGAACTACTCTACACTAGGAACACAGAGCCAGATGAAGGGCTTAAACTCAAGAAAGAACCTTGAGGTCATGACCTGAGCTGAAATCAAGAGTCGGATGCTTAAGTGACTGAGCCACCCAGGAGCTCGGAAAATTGACACTCGTTTTTTTTTTTTTAGTTTTTTTTATTTTTTATGTCTTTATTTTATTTTGAGAGAGAGAGACAGAGAGTGAGCAGAGAGAGAGGGAGACACAGACTCTGAAGCAGGTTCCAGGCTCTGAGCTATCAGCACAGAGCCCTATGCGGGGCTCAAACCCACAGACTGTGAGATCATGACCTGAGCCGAAGTCGGATGCTTAATGGACAGGAGCCACCCAGGCGCCCTGACACTCTTAACTGTCATGCTGAGTAGTAGCTCAAGAAGGAAGTTTTTGATGACAGAGCAGGGAAACTTTTCTATAACAAATCAAATTACACAAGGTTCTATTCCTTGCACACGAGCATTTGCATAAAAGTCCCATAACAAAACTGTGGATTTAGCAAATTAACTCGGCTTTCTTTCTAATTTTTAAAAGCAGTTTTGGGTTAATTTCCAAAGTTAGTATTTATTCAAAAAATTTAAATTAACTAATGTTTTTGCACTTCAATTAATTTAGAACTGCTTGATTAAATTAATGCCCATGAAATAATAAAGGTTTAAACAATTCTAGGGCAGACTCTCATTTTGGAATTTCTATATAAGATTTTAATATATTTTGTATAGGAGTAAACAGACAGGAGGAAACAGTTGATTCTAGACCAATACTTTCTGCTTTCTGTTTCATTTTGTCTAAGTCAAAGAAACACAAAAGGTACATTCAAACCCTACAACTGACCTTGGTATCCACCAAGACATATCACACCTTGCATCTTAGCTAAGATAAATGTTAATCAGTAAAAGGTGTTATGTGACAAAGCTGTTTTGGTGTTCTAAGTAAACACAGACATGACAAATTGCACCTTATCAGCAGTGATAGTATCCGGAGCGAATTATTGTTCTTTTGTTTTGTGACTTGTCTGCATTTTTGACAGTTTTTGCTGTGGAACCTCCTCAAATACAGTGGCAGGAGTGCATAACATTGTCTTTCTTAGAAAAAGAATAAGATGAGGAGTGAGTCAGCTAAAGGTAGGTCCAGGCAGAGCAACACATATCATTTTATCATGTAAATCCTCAACTGAGCTCAGACTGAGATCCATAGGCAGTAAGGCCACTTTCTCTTACTGAACTACTGTTGGTGTGTTCTGAGATAAGAAATCACTGTCCAGTCCATCCTATGAAATAATTTCATGTAATAATCTTTAATTCATTTATCAATTGTTCATTCCAGTATTAAGCATCTTTTTAAAAATTTTACTTAGAGAGAGAATGAGAGAGCAGGGAAGGGCTGAGGGAGGAAGAGAGAGAATCTTTTTTTTTTAATGTTTATTTTTGAGAGAGAGAGAGAGACAGACCACAAGCAGGGGAGGGGCAGAGAGAGAGGGAGACACAGAATCTGCAGCAGCCTCCAGACTTGGAGCTGTCAGAACAGAGCCTGACACTGGGCTTGAACTCATGAGCTGTGAGATCATGACCTGAGCTGATGTCGGATGCTCAACCAACTGAGCCAGCCAGGCGCCCCATAGAGACACAGGGCTCGATCCCCTGGCCATGGCATCATGACCAGAGCAGAAATCGAGTCAGATGCTTAATCAACTGAGCTACCCAGGTGCCCGAGTATGAGGTATCTTTAAAGTCCCATGTATACCAGGATAGACCCAGAACACAGCATTGGAGAGGAAGAGCGAGTGTGCCAGGAGAACACTGGTGAATGGAGGGGGACGGGCCTGCAAGCAAGGGTTGTAGCTGTGCAGTGTGGGAGGACTGAAGGTGTCACCAGGATCCGTGAGAGCACAGGAGCAGGCATTTATCCAGAGCAGAATGCTCACGCATGGCTCCTAAGAGGTAACCACTCAGTGTCTGCATTGTTTGGAGTTTTCCATGAGGGTAAGGAGAATAGGGCATTCCAGGCGGAAAGTACAGAGTGTGCAAACAGAGGAGGCAAGAAACAGCACGTGGTCTCTGGAGAACACACTCCTTCAGCATGGCTGGTAGGAGGTAGGGGGGTGGGACGGGCAGGAGGAGCACGGAGGCGTAAGCCAAGGAGCAGTGTTTATGAGGTTTGAGTTCCATTCTAGGAACTTAGAAGTTTGCCCATAGACATTGGAGAGCTTGTTCTGCGTGGTCCTTGACCATAACCATTTTCATAAGCGTGATTAATTCTTTAAATTCAGTTGTGACCAACCCTGTTTGTTGTCAGAAATGGCAGTAATTTGCCCTCTATGTTTCAGTGCTCCAAAATGTTAGTTTGAAATGGATTAAACTTAATTGCATTATTGGTGTCTGTTTTGGCCAATAATGGGGGTTAATGCTAAGAATACTGTAGGTGAGTTTGGGAGAAAATCTCCCATAATCAAAAAGCTCTTTCCCTGCTCAGTGAAAAGTCCACATGAATTTCTGATCTAGGCTTCTTCTCACTGCCGCTGAAAAGTCGGGGCCTCCAGAGGCACACCTTTATCCTGTGATGCATGCCAGATTTATTTTCTGGCATTTTCGGACTAGAATTAATCCTGGACCACCAGTGGTAGATTCAAATCGAAGCGTTCATGGAAACAACTCAGGGTTGAACCGCCTGTGGTGTGAAGAAGGTAACAGGGCGTAGCCACACTCCCAATAACAGTGTGACCTTCCCATTGAGGGCACTTTTTTTGAACAGATTTTCTATGCTTGTGGATTAATGATTCTTTTTTAAAAAAATATTTATTTATTTTGAGAGAGAGAACACAAGTAAGGGAGGGGCAGAGGGAGAGAGAGAGAGAGAGAGAGAGAGAGAATCCCAAGCAGGCTCCACACTGCCAATGCAGAGCCCAATGTGGGGCTTGATCCCACAAAGTGTGAGATTATGACCAGAGCCCAGACCAAGAGTCAAACGCTTAACTGACTGAACCACCCAGTCAGTCGCCCTGGATTAATGACTCTTCAGGCACTTCTTCCAAATGGACGATTTATACCCATGTTAGAACAAGAGGTAATCTAGAATCCCACACAGGTAACAATATTCTGTGGTCAGCTGAGGTGGTAGGGTAGGATCAATTTCAATGTCAAAATTTATACTGGCAACGGCACCATGTCATCTGGAATCTAGTGGTGAAGCAAAGCATAATAATCACAATGATCATGATAAACCTAACGATAACAGAGGTGAGGCAGGTACATATCACACTTCTGCCACTTACTATGTGGGTTCCTGGGGTAGGTCACTTAACCTTCCTTAACTCTTTTCTTGTCTTCGAAATTAGGGATGCTAATAAATGCCCATACTATATGTGTGAAAATTAAATCCAATGATATCTTTGGCACAGAGGACTTTCCTACAAATTCATTACTTTCTTTCTCTCCCTGTCCTGGGATATGGTCTTAAATAAGACAACAAAAACAAAATTGTCGAAATGTGATTGGCATCTGCATTAAAAGAGAAAATTGGCATGAGCAAAAACATGGAATGTTTTTCTTATAGATATTTCTTGAAGATTCTTAAAGATCTAAATCTGTCACCTTCTATGCACAAGAGGGAGTTGGGAGAGAGGGAAGAAAAGAAAAGATACCAGAAAAAGATGTGACACCAGTTCTGTCAGGAATAGACTCTGAATGGGTAAGGAACTACATGGAAAAAACAATAAGTATTTACTGAGCATGTATTATGTTCCATATTCTCAAAGAACACTCCCTTGTAGGAAGACATAAAGATGAACAAATTATAAACCATGCTCAAGACACACAACAGGAGTGATTAACTATCAAAGTGCGTGGAAGGAGGGAAGTGTGCTCCAGAGACAGAAAACATTGCTGGAGCTGGAACTAAATACAGGCAGGGCTCCCTGGGCGCGAGGCTGGAGAAGCAGGTAGGAGCAGGGCACATGACGCTGAAGTGCACAAACTCTCTGCTCTTTCACGGCTGTGATGTGGCTAGTGCTCAGCCCCATCATCCTTCTTGTGCCTCATTTAAGGTCCTCTCATCACCTCCCAAGACCCCTGGACCTGGCGCCTCCCCACTCTTTGCATAATGAATTCCTGGAGAGCAGGGATGCCGTAGTTTACTTTCTTTTCTATGTATCCAGCTCTGGCAAATCCTAGCAGTGGTTCAATGAATGTTTAAGGAGTGAATGGGAACTACAGCTACTGACATCCTACTATGTGCCCTGCAGTGCCTTCTGCCCACAACACTTTGGTCTTCCTCTTCCCTGGTGAATTCACACACATCGCAGATCTCAGCTCCCCAGTGACTTCTGCAGAGTCAATCTCTCCATTGTAGGTCTCACGGCAGTATCCTCCTTTATAACACTGGTCACAGTTGCAATTTGCCATTTACCTGGATGATGATTTGATAATGTATAAGGTAAATACCCAAGATGGCAGGGAACACCTGCATCTGTATTTGATCACCAATGTAGCCCACACTTAACACAATGCCAAACGCATGGCAGAAACCCAACAGAGTTTGAATAAATAAGTTAATGAAATAAAGGAGAAAGAAAATTAAGAAAGAAGGGAAGGTGGGGTACTTTGCTGGCTCAGTCAGAAGAGCTTGTGACTCTTGATCTTGGGGTTGTGAGTTCGAACCCTCATGTGGGGTGTGGAGATGACTTAAATAAATAAAACTTAAAAGAAAAAAAAGAAGGGAGGGAAGAAGGGAGCAGGAAAGGAGAGAAGGAGAGAAGAAAGATTGATTGTGGGATCAGGGCTTGGTCAGGTGGTCAGCCAAGGATATTCTTAGATTTTATCCTGCTAAGAGTTTTAAACCAGTGATTTAGGAAAAGTGCAAAGGACACACTGGAAGGTAGGAAGGTTGAAAGCAAGCAGGCAGTCCATATTCCGGAAAGAGAAGTCAGAGTTGTGTGATGAATGTGTAGAGCTGGTACATAGCGGGTACAATCAATAGGACTAGATAATGCCACTAATGTGTACCAACAGCGTCACTCCAGGGAGGCCACTGGTTTCACAGCCATCTAGCATCTGGGGCTTCAGCAGAACACCAATAAAATAAAAAGTCTGTATTGAGTACAAGCGCTGTGTTTAATAGCAACAAACTAGAAGACAGAATCCAATATAATAGTTTTATATTATGCACATTGAAGTGTTTTATACTACAAGTCCAACTCCATGAGACACCCTTCTAGCAGATTATACAGTAAGAAAAGTAAAGCAGACATTGTTTGGTCCCTGAAGCTGGCTGAATGATATCAAATGCTCCTAGTGTCCCCGGGAGCAGCCATTTTGAGTGCAGAGTCAGCTGTGGGCCAGCTACGTTCACCTTGATATGGTGAAAGATACAAAAAAGCCAATTTTGAGATTAAAAATAGAGAACGAATGCACTCACAGAAAAAAATGTGTAGCTTTATTTTTCCATAGATTAAATAAAAATTGAAAGATGGCGTGTGTTAAAGTCTATGGTTTTCTTCTAGTAAGGCAATGTCACTGCACTGCAAGAAAATATTCACTAGTCCTACTGAACACTGTGTATAGATTCAGGCTCAACAAGCATTTTAGATATGTTATTCCTGGTTACAATCACTTATATATGCTTGCTATTTCTCACAACCTTATACAATGTAGCCTAAATACTGCGTTTTTTTTTTTTTAATAGAAAACGAATTGCTGGGGCGCCTGGGTGGCTCAGTCCGTTAAGCATCCGACTTCGCCTCAGGTCATGCTCATGGTCCGTGGGTTTGAGCCTGGCGTCGGGCTCTGTGCTGACAGCTCAGAGCCTGGAGCCTGCTTCAGATTCTGTCTCCCTCTCTCTTTGTCCCTCCCCCACTCACACTCTATCTCTCTCTCTCAAAAAAAATAAAATAAAGACATAAAAAAATAAAAAAAAACATTGCTGTGAATAATTTCCATTCCATTGTAGAACATAGCATACACTTAATTAAACTGTCCTACAATGGACAGTGTGCTGACCATGTTTGGTAGAGTTGGAGTATGGAATTAACATTTCAAATTTTCCTAACAAAATGGAAAGATGTTCAATGATATAGTATGAAATACATTTGGGATGAATGCTGAATAACCTTTGTAATGTCGTAAGTCCTAAATCAATTAAAATTAAATCATATTACTGTTATCAGTTGGTAAGCAGTTATGGATATGTAGGTTTGCTTTTTAGGATTAATGACATACGTCACAGAAATGACAGTTAATGCACATTTACATCTCATCATGACATCTGGACCACAGACAGATCTCCTACTTGATTCAAATCCTGTTTTAAAATATTTTAAAATGTTTATTTATTTTTGAGAGACTGAGAGAGACAGAGCATCAGCAGGGGAGGGGCACAGAGAGAAAGGGAGATACACAGGATCCGAAGCAGGCTCCAGGTTCTGAGCTGTCAGCACAGAGTCCGACACGGGGCTCGAAATCCCAAACCAGGAGATCATGACCTCAGCTGAAGTCGGACGCTTAACCGACTGAGCCACCCAGGTGCCCCTATCCAAATCATGTTTTAAAGTTCCTTGTGGAACTTTAATTCAGTTACATGGTGTGTTGGACTGTGTGTCTTCTCACACTTACAGTTATGTTGCTTTGCTTTCTTTGTGAATATTCACAGAGTAATTTTTTCCACAGATAATTGTCTCTGGACAGAATTAAATATGTAAAGGATAGAAGAGCAATGCTACATCATGTCCAAGGTAATACCTTATTTCCTTAATCTTCTGTTAGTAATTTTGTAGCATTTATTACAAGAGGCATGATAAAAATAAGACTTACCACCACGATATACCGAGGTCTGTACTGAATGGTTCCAAACAAACCCAAAATGACGACTATTATATGCAGAAAATTTCCAAGAATTGGTGCCCACTGGAAGCCAAGGAAGTCAAAGATTTGCCTCTCTAACGCTGAGAGCTAAAATAAAGCAAAGAGAGCCCATTAGCTTCTAACCCAAGCACAATCACACCATTTTAGTATGTATTCCACAGCTAGAAAAGTCTGCAATCACACTTATGGACATCATCATCTCTAGAGTTGTGACACCCATTTCGTGTCCTGTTTTATGCAACTTCTCTCAGAAAATATATTGAGATACTTTTGAGGATTATGATTTCAAGTATAAATAGAGTTTAAACCTATCTGGAAAGCTCAACATATGCTCCTTAAATCATTTTCTGTAGTAGAAAATCCAGGCAGATATTTTAGAATATCATATTCTATGATATTAGCTACTAGTTTTTTTAAGTAAAAGGATTGGCTTAGTGTAACACACTTGGAAAAATAACTACAGGATTGAATGCTAGAACTGATATGATCTGGGGAAAAATACAAAACCCAATGTCTCCTACTCATCCCTGCTTTCCTTTAAGGAACATAAATTTCCAATCTGTTTGCTTTCTTTGCTTTCATTAGTCTGTCATTGATGACAATGACTAACCACTTTTTACAAAATGAAGCTTACTGATTTATTTACCTCTGGGTTTAAGGCTCCCATGCAAAACTAAGTTAAATAATTCCTTTGAATCATATCTTATTGCCACCATACACCTACGTGGAAATTCATCTTAGATTAGGGAAAGTCCTTTTTTATATAGAAATAAAAATTACAGGACCATTACAATTGTAGACATGTCATGGTTTATTATATCTGAATTATACACAATTACATTTTAAACAATTACACAATGTCATAAAATATACACTTAAATAATCTGTGTATGATTGATGAAACAGATGAATTTCATATAGTCTACTGAATGCCAAAAACGCCATTATCATATCAAAATGATACTTATTGTATTCTATATCTAAAAACTTTATAGTTCCACCTGCTGTATTTGGACACTAATTTTATACATTTCGGGCATTTTTCTAGTTTTACATTGATACGATAATAATTCTAATAAAATGATCCAACGGTTAGCTATACTGATGGCCCTAGAAACCGCAGATTTGAAATCAAAACGGTACCCTAGGTATTTTTCTAGTTATGTGGCAGGTGTATGCCTGAATAGCTTTAATTTCCTTGGACATAAAGAAATGTCCTCCATCCAGTAAGCTGAATTTACCTTGGTTAAAATTCACTTTCAGCAAGCTGTGGAGGAGAAGAGAAATGAGCAAATTCCTAAAGACGACCACACCAGAACCACATTCATTTCATGGGTATTTCCTGATCATCAAGTGATCTGTCACCATCCCCTGCTCTCACAAATGGGAAGATGCACAGAAATGGCTAAAACACAAAATAATCAGAGCAAGGTAAGAAGTAGCACTGTGTTTTTTAATCCCGTTTGTCTGTTTGTGACTCTAATTAGTTCCCTGGAACCTATCCCTAAAACTGCAGCATTTTATTTATTGTCCCATCAGTGATGTAAATATGCAGTTTTTTTATGTCCAAACAGGATGGATGTGCTCAGATAAAAAAGAAACCCTGAAGAGCAGCTGCAGGCAATTTATTCTGAAAAGCAACCCTATTTTAAAGCTGTCGCGCATCACAAAAACCTTTAAAGTGAACTTTTCAAACAGAGAAAAATCCATTTTCTTTTCTGTCAGAAGATGCAGGGATAGCATTCTCTTTTATGATATTAAAGAAAACACACATAATGAAGGAAAAGCCGCATTAGCACCACTTATTAGAAAAATCTACACTTAAATATTAGAAAATCTGCATTCTTTAGTGGAGACACTGTATCAATTAATATTTCTTTTCGGATAACTTACTTAAAAATGGATTCATGGTGGCTTGGAATAGGAGCACAAATAAAAGGTCAGGAAAAAAAAAAAAACTAAATGGGGAAGGGATCGCATCAAGGATTAAAAGAGAGGCAGCTGTAACAGCTATCCAAACCAGGAAAGCTAAGTTTCAGTAGCTGTCCGTTGAAGAACAGGGTTTGAAATGCACAGGTGTTTCTATGAGGATTCTTTTTGAGAAGTACAGTATGGTACTGTAAATGTATTTTCTCTTATGATTTTCTTAAAAACATTTTTTCTAGAATACATAAAACATACCAGATATGTGCTGATTGGTTGTTTATGTTATCGTAAGTCTTGTTTATGTTATTATAAGGCTTCCAGTCAACAGTAGGCTATTGGTAGTTAAATTCTGGGGAGTCAGAAGTTGTATTTGGATTTTTAAAACTGTGTCGGGGGTTGGTGTTCCTGACCCCTGTGTTGGGTCAACTGTGTTGTATTTTAAAACGTCAGCTGAGGTGCCTGGGTGGCTCAGTCGGTTGAGTGTCTGACTTTGGCATAGGTCATGATCTCATGATTCATGGGTTCAAGCCCAGTGTTGGGCTCTGTGCTGGCAGCTCAGAGCCTGGAGCCTGCTTCAGATTTTGTGTCTCCCTCTCCTTCTGCCCCTCCCCGGTTCCACTATGTCTCTCTCTCTCAGAAATAAATAAACATTAAAAAAATTTTTTTTAAATTAAAAAATAAAAAGTCAACTAACAACAAAAAGCCCTTCAAAAATAAACAAAACACCACCACTGCATTTTTTTACTTAATTATTTTATCTAATTTACATGTTAAGCTATTTTGTCATTTAGTTCATAGGCAACTATCTTCACTCTAAATGTCATAATCTCTAGAGACACTACTTATTGCCTTAAAGCTTGACATTAATAATAATGACCCAGGGCCACTAAATGAAATTAAATGAGATCCAGGTTGCTTTGTTAGCTCAGAGTATGAATTTATTTTAGAGATATCACTGTCAAAACGGTACTCATCAATGGAGCAGGCCTGGGAATGGAGATTGAGTGCATCTATTCCCAAATGCATAGTCAGTGACCTCAAGTTGGGAACCTGACATCAACCATGTTGGCAATATGTACAACATGGACATTGGGAAATGCTAAAAATCAGAGTTTTGTTTGTTATGAGAATCTACTGTTGAATATTACCTGCACACCACTGAATCCAACACCTAGAAAACAGTAGTTTTGACTCAGAAAGGCACTGAAAGGAAGTGATCAACTTCCTTTGTGTAGCACAAAAGGAAAGTGCCCAGCCCTGATGAATACTGAAAAGTGGAAGGCTCAAAGAGGGTCTCTGCAGAGACACCACAGCAAAGAAGAGAATGACTGAAGAATCTGAGGTTTAAATAAAGAGAATTCAAGAAGATATAAAGGCAATAAGACACTCCAGAGAAAGCAAAATCCAACTAGTCATCAGTTTAAAACAACTGGGGGGCACCTGGGTGGCTCAGTTGGTTAAGCATCCGACTTCAACTCTGGTCATGATTTCATGGTTTTTTGAGTTTGAGTCCCGCTATCTGTGCTGACAGCTCAGAGCCAGGAACCTGCTTCAGATTCTGTCTCCCTCTCTCTCTCTGCCCCTCCCCTGCTTGTGCTCTGTCTCTCTCTCTCAAAAATAAATGAACATTAAAAAAAAATTAAAACAACTGGAAGCAGGAGGAGGGGCCAAGATGGTGGAACAGCATGGAAGATATTTTTGCATTTCTTATCTCTAAAATACAGACAGATCAACACTAAACCATCCGGCACACCTAGAAAACTGATTTGAGGTTTAACACAACAATCTGAATGACCTGAACCACAGAGCTCGGCAGGTATGTGGTGCAGAGAGGTGAACTGGGGGAGAGAGAAGCTGAAGAGGGCAGGGAGCTGTTTTGCTTGGGAGAGAGAACAAAGATGGGGGGAGAGTATGGGAAAGCATCCCCCACTGCCCAAAACAGCTGGAGAGAAAAGAAATAGTCCGCAAGGGACTGAACAAAAAAAGGGAGAATGGAGAAAGGAGAAAGGAGAGGGTTTAAATTCGATTAAGACTCTATAAACAGCGGAGCACAGAGTCTGAAACTCTGCAGCTCAATACCTGGCAGTGCTCTGGTGAGAAAGACGAATCCCCAGGAGCAGACAGCAAGGTCCTTGGGGTCCTCAGGCTACACAGGGAGGGATGGTTCCCCTGCTGAGAGGACATTTGGTAGAGGCTGTGTGGCCTCCTCACAGGCAAAGGTCCCAGTGGACCCTGGAGAACAACCATATTCGCTGGTGTTGGAACAAGGACATTAAGTGGGAAGCCTGGTGCCAGATGTGTGTTCTGATTTGCCATAATACCTGAAACACTGCCACTACACGATCACACGAATTTTTTCTGGGTGGGCTCGCACCCAGCTGTAGTCTCTGGACATTGGCAGCAGCATGATCCCATGAACATTCCTGGGGGCAGGCAGGCATCTGACCATTGCTCATTGAGACCCTCCTTCAGAGAGTCAGAATGCATCAAAGCCACAATCCCTCAGAAGTGAGGGGTCAGGAGACACAGCCCCATCCGAGATAAAACTTAGGAGGGAGGTGCTGCCTGGCAACTTCACGCCTTGATCACAGACAGCATAAAAGCAGGGAGTGGACAGAAGCTGGAGACAAAGGAGGGGTGTGCAATTGCTGGTCAGGGAAAGCACAGAGTTCTGATACTAGAGACTGGGTAACTGGGTAACTGGGTGACAGCATTTTCACCCCTCCTGCACATGCGCATACACACCTACCTGAGCCACAACAATCCACCTCAGTAAGCTAAGCAGCATCATCTAGTGGAGAACAGAGCCGTTACACTAAGCCCCACCCAACTGGGCCAACCTTGCTTTTCAGGAATGCAAGTCTCTCCACCTGCTTAGTTTACAGACTATAAAGTGCTTCATAGTTTGACTTCTAGGGGAAACATAATTTCAATCATATTTCAGTCTGTTCGCTGGTCCATCTATTCAAAATTTTTGCTTTTCTTATTCTTGAATACAGAAAGAGAAAAAATTATTTTTATTTTCCATTTTTATTAAAAATATTTTTCTTTAATTTTTTTCTACTATACTTTTTATTTTAATAAAATTTTCAAATTCTATTTTAATTCCATAATTCCATTTTATTCTATTTTATTGTATTCATTTTTTCAAAGTTTCAAACATTTTCCTTTTTTCTTTTCTTATCTTTCCCTTTTTTCTTTCTTCTATCAAGCTCCTTTCAACAATCAGACCAAACCACACCCAGGATCTAGCATCCTTTATTTGATCTTTTATGTTGTTTTTAATTTTAATTTTTTTACCTTATTAATTCCTTTTCTTCCTTCAAAATGATGAAATGAAGGAATTCACCCCAAAAGAAAGAACAGAAAGAAATGACAGCCAGGGACTTAATCAACACAGTTTCAAGAAAGATGTCTGAATCTTGCAGAATTTAGAATCATGATAATAAGAATACTAGCTGGGGTTGAAAATAGATTAGAATCCCTTTCTGAGGAGATAAAAGAAGTAAAAGCTAGTCAAGATGAAATAACAAATGCTGTAACTGAGCTACAATCTTGAATGGATGCCACGGCGGCAAGGATGAATGAAGCAGAGCAGCAATTCAGCTATATAGAGGACAAACTTACGGAGAACAATGACACAGAAAAAAAGAGGAGATGAAAGCAAAAGAGCACGATTTAAGAATTAGAGAAATCAGTGACTCATTAAAAAGGAACAACCTCAGAATCATAGGGGTCCCAGAAGATGAAGAGAGGAAAAAAAAGGGGTAGATGGGTTATGTGAGCAAATCACAGCAGGAAAACTTTCCTAACCTGGGGAAAGACACAGATATCAATATCCAGGAAACACAGAGGACTACCATTAGAGTCAACAAAAACCGACCATCAACAAGGCATATCATAGTCAAATTCACAAAATACTCAGGCAAGGAAAGAATCATGAAAGCAGCAGGGGGAGAGGGGATAGTGCTTTACCTACAATAGAAGACAGATCAGGTTTGCAGTAGACCTATTCACAGAAACTTGGCAGGCCAGAAAGTAGTGGCAGGGTATATTCAATGTGCTGAATTGGAAAATATGTATCCAAGAATTCTTTATCCAGCAAGGCTGTCATTCAAAATAGAAGGAGAGATAAAAAGTTTCCCAGACAAACAAAAGTGAAAGGAGTTCATGACCACTAAACTGTCCTGCAAGGAATTTTAAGGGGGACTCTCTGAGGGGAGAAATGAAGAGAAAAAAAAAGACCAAAAGCAATAAAGACTGGAAAGGACCAGAGAACACCACCAGAAACTCCAACACTACAGGCAACATAATGGCAATGAATTCATATCTTTCAGTACTCACTCTAAACGTCAATGAACTAAATGTTCCAATCAAAAAACACAGGATAACAGAATGAATAATAAAACAAGATCCTTCTATATTCTGTTTACAAGAGACCCACTTTAGACCTAAAGACATCTTTAGATTGAAAGTAAGGGGACGGAGAACCATCTAATGGTTGACAAAAGAAAGCCGGAGTTGCCATACTTATATCAGACCATCTAGACTTTGAAATAAAGACTGTAACAAGAGATGAAGAAGGGCATTATATAGCAATTAAAGGGTCTATCCACCAAGAATATATAACAATTGTAAACATTTATGATCCAAATGTGTGAGAACCCAAATATATAAATCAATTAATCACAAACATAAACTCATTGATAATAATACCATAATAGTAGGGGACTTCAACATCCCACTTACAGTAATGGACAGATATCTAAACAGAAAATCAACAAGGAAACAATGGTTTTGAATGACACACTGGACTGGATGGACATAACAAATACATTCAGAACATTTCATACTAAAGCAGCAAAATACATATTCTTCTCCAGTGCACATGGAACATTCTCCAGAATAGATCACATACTGGGACACAAATCAGCCCTCAACAAGTACAAAAAGATTGAGATCATACCTTGCATATTTTCAGACCACAATGCTATGAAACTCGAAATCAACCACAAGAAAAAATGTGGAAAGATAACGAATACTTGGAGATTAAAGACCATCCTACTAAAGAATGAATGGGCTAACCAAGAAGTTAAAGAGGAAACTAAAAAGTACATGGAAGCCATTGAAAATGATAACACCACAGCCCAATACCTCTGGGACACAGCAAAGGGGGTCATCAGAGGGAAGTGTATAGCAATCCAGGCCTTCCTAAAGAAGGAAGAAAGGTCTCAGATACACAACCCAACATTATGCCTTAAGGAGCTGGAAAGAGAACAGCAAATAAAATCCAAAACCAGCAGAAGACAGGAAATAATAAAGATTAGAGCAGAAGTCAGTGCTATCAAAACAAAAAACAAACAACAACAACAACAACACACACACACACACACACACACACATAGTAGAACAGATCAATGAAACCAGAAGCTGGTTCTTTGAAAGAATTAACAAAATTGATAAGCCCCTAGCCAGTTTGATCAAAAAGAAAAAGGAAAGGACCCAAATAAATAAAATCAAGAATGAAAGAGGAGAGATCACAACCAACACAGCAGAAATGCAAACAATAATAAGAGAATATTACAAGCAGTTATACACCAATAAAATGGGCAATCTGGAAGAAATGGACAAATTCTTAGAAACATATAAACTACCAAAACTGAAACAGGAAGAAATAGAAAATTTGAGTAGACCCATAACCAGTAAAGAAACTGAATTAGTAATCAAAAGTCTCCCAAAAAACAAGAGTCCAGGGCCAGATGGCATTCCAGGGGAATTCTACCAAACATTTAAAGAAGAGTTAACACCTATTTTCTTGAAACTGTCCCAAAAATAGAAATGGAAAAAAAACCTCCCAAACTCTTTTTATGAAACCAGCATTACCCTGATTCCAAAACCAGACAAACACCCCATTAAAAAGAACTATAGACCAATTTCCCTGGTGAACATGGCTGCAAAAATCCTCAACAAGATACTAGCTAACTGGATCCAACAATACATTAAAAAAAATTATTCACCATGACCAAGTGGGATTTATACCGAGGATGCAGGGCTGGTTCAATATCTGGAAAACAATACATGTGATACATCACATTAATAAATGAAAGGACAAGAACCACACGATCCTCTCAATAGATGCAGAGAAAGCATTTGACAAAATACAGCATCCTTTCTTGATAAAAACCTTTATGAAGGTAGGGATAGAAGGATCATACCTCAAGATCATAAAAGCCACATATGATAGACCCACCGCTAATACCATCCCCAGTGGGGAAAAACTGAGAGCGTTCCCCTAAGGTCAGGAACAAGACAGGGATGTCCACTCTCTCTACTGTTATTCAATATAGTATTGGAAGTTGTGGCCTCAACAATCAGACAACACAAAGAACTAAAAGGCATCCAAATCAGCCAATAGGATGGTCAAACTTTCACTCTTCACATATGACATGATACTCTATATGGAAAGCGCAAAATATTCCACCAAAAAACTTCTAGAACTAATCCATGAATTCAACAAAGTCACAGGGTATAAAACCAATGCACAGAAATCGGTTGCATTCCTATACACCAATAATGAAGCAACAGAAAGAGAAATCAAGGAATTGATTCCATTTACAATTGCACCAAAACCCATAAAATACCTAGGAATAAATCTAACCAAAGAGGTGAAAAATCTATACACTGAAAAGTATAGAAAGCTTATGAAAGAAATTGAAGAAGACACAAAAAATGGTAAAATATTCCATGCTCCTGGATAGGAAGAACAAATATTGTTAAAATGTCAACACCCCAAAGCATTCTACATATTCAATGCAATCCCTATCAAAATAACACTAGCATTCTTCACAGAGCTAGAACAAACAATACTAAAGTTTGTATGGAACCAGGAAAGATCCCAAATAGCCAAAGCAATCTTGAAAAAGGAAGCCATAGGTGGAGGCATCAGAATCCTGAACTTCAAGCTGTACTACAAAGCTGTAATCATCAAGACAGTATGGTACTAGCACAAAAGCAGACACTCAGATCAATGGAACAGAATACAGAACCCAGAAATGGACATACAAATGTATGGCCAACTAATCCTTGACAAAGCTGAGAACAATATCCAATGGAATAAAAACAGTCTCTTCAGCAAATGGTGCTGGGAAAACTGGACAGCAACATGCAGAAAAATGAACCTGGACCACTTTCTTACACCATACACAAAAATAAACTCAAAATGGATGAAAGGCCTAAACGTAAGTCAGGAAACCATCAAAATCCTCGAGGAGAAAGCAGGCAAAAACCTCTTTGACCTTGGCTATAGCAACTTCTTACTTAACATGTCTCTGGAGGCAAGGGAAACAAAAGCAAAAATGAATTTTT
This sequence comes from Cryptoprocta ferox, assembly GCA_028646485.1. Classification (NCBI taxonomy): domain Eukaryota; kingdom Metazoa; phylum Chordata; class Mammalia; order Carnivora; family Eupleridae; genus Cryptoprocta; species Cryptoprocta ferox. The sequence continues at coordinate 65,301,397 of CM053569.1, forward strand.
GGGACCTCAACAAAATAAGCTTCTGCACAGCAAAGGAAACAATCAGCAAAACTAAAAGGCAACTGACAGAATGGGAGAAGATATTTGCAAATGACATATCACATAAAGGGTTAGTATCCAAAATCTATAAATAACTTCTCAAACTCAACACCCAAAAAACAATCCAGTGAAGAAATGGGCAAAAGACATGAACAGAAACTTCTTCAAAGAAGACATCCAGCTGGATAAGAGACACATAAAAAATGTTCAACATCACTCATCATCAGGGAAATACAAATCAAAACCACATAAGATACCACCTCACACGTGTTAGAATGGCTAACATTAACAACTCAGGCAACAACAGATGTTGGTGAGGATGCGGAGAAAGAGGAACCCTTTTACACTGCCAGTGGGAATACAAACTGCAGCCGCTCTGGAAAACATTACGGAGGTTCCTCAAAAAATTAAAGATAGAACTACCCTACGACCCAGCAATTGCGATACTTAGGTATTTATCCAAGGGATACAGATTTGCTGTTTCAAAGGGGCACATGCACGCTGATGATTATAGCAGCACTATCAACAATAGCCAAAGTGTGGAAAGAGTCCACATGTCCATTGATGGATGAATGGATAAAGAAGATGTGGTAAGTATACACATACACACACACACACACACACACACACACACACACACACACACTGGAGTATTACTCAGCAATCAAAAAGAATGAATTCTTGCCATTTGCAACTATGTGGATACATCTAGAGGGTGCTAAGCAAAATCAGTCAGTCAGAGAAAGACAAATATCACATGACTTCATTCATATGAGGATTTTAAGATACAAAACAGAGGAACATAAGGAAAGGGAAGCAAAAATAACATAAAAAGAGGGATGAGGACAAAACATAAGAGACTCTTACATATAGAGAACAAACAGAGGGTTGCTGGAGGGGTTGTGGGAGGGGGGAATGGGCTAAATGGGTGAGGGGCATTAAGAAATCTACTTCTGAAATCATTGTTGCACTATATGCTACCTGACTTGGATGTAAATTAAAAAATAAATAAATTATTAATAAAATGTAAAAAATAAAACTGGAAGCAGTGATCTAAAGAACAATGGAATCATTTCTAAGTGAAAGGTGAAGTAGGTAAGACTCTGGAAGCTCTAAGAATATGATGGAGGATATGAATCTTTTCCTAATGAGATAAAACATAAATGAAATCAGAATCCTAATAAAATGGAAGGAAAAAAGGGAGGGAGGGAAAGAAGAAAGGAAGGAAGGAAAGAAGGAAGGAAGGAAGGAAGGAAGGAAGGAAGGAAGGAAGGAAGGAAGGAAGGAAAGAAGGAAGGAAGGAAGGAAATGAAGGAAGAAAGGGGAGAAGGAAATGAAGGAAGAAAGGGGAGAAATGCAGGAAGGAAGGGAGGGAAAGAGGATAGAAGACCAAAGCAGTGGTGCAAGAAACCAATGAAATTAGAATGGGGAGTTATTTTCAATGTAAATATGAAGAAGCCATTGAAACATTCTCCTTGAGTGGCAGAAGGATGGGAACATTGGAACGATAGGAGAGAAATGTTACCGTAGCTCGTACTTGGGCCTTTATAAAAAATATTACTGGATTGTAACTTTCAGAATCAAATTTTAGAAAGTTTGAAAGTCTTCATTATGGTTATGAAACAAAACGTAAGTAGAATTTACCATATAAAGCATATTTAACAAAAGTTAGGGAAGGCTGAATGTTCTGTGTGTCTGGCAAAGGGAAGAGAGTGTGCTTTAAAATTCTTTCTGCAGGATCAGGCATTTCCTTTTACTAGGCTCCAAGGTGGGAATATTCCCTATAAATCTATGAATCATTAACTGCAACCCACATTAACCACATACACCAATAGCTAAGAAGTATTTCTACTTCCTTATTTTATGCCCACACAATGAAGACAAAGCTAAATAGGAGCACTTTTAAAATACAGTAACTTTCTTATTGATCCATATATTACATTTAACGATACACATGGTATTTTGTTTAATTGCTCATAATTATTACTAATTATGAAAAATAATTTATGCTTAATTAAAGAGCTATAAAAATGCCAGGTGACTAAATATTTCCCTGGGCATTTACCTAGGCTGGGTCTACACAATAAGTCTCTGCCCAAACAAAAGCTGGGTAAGAATGTTCATTCTTAAGGAGCGAGTACCCTTGGAGATTCAACTTCCCAGTAAGAAAAGTGAGCTGGCTTTTGCTCTCATTCCCCCTTGGACTTTCCCCCTGCTCACTGGAGGAAGACACAATAAAAAAAGATCAAAACAGGGTTTTTCATGTTGGCAGAATCATAAGAAAGCATTTGATCAAACCATAGTTTCACAAAAGACTGTGAAATTAAAGCATATTGTATGACTGATATTCTCTTCTGTATAATTTCTAGCTTAGAGATTCATGCAGTCAGTATTTCATAACCATGAAGGATCAAATATTTCCTTAAAGTGGGAATTTAAAAGCTCTAATCAGCATTCCCATTAGCTAAAGTGATATGTCTCAGGCCATCTCAAGTAAGTTTTGAGCTATTAGAGTAGGTTTCTTTATATCTGGAGAGTCTATGTCGCTCTCCACTCCACCACCATCATCCTTGGTTCCTTTGTTCTAAAACCTCACAGTTACTCAAGTCTCAGAAGACTTTTCATGCTTGGAGGTGATAATGTCCAACTTGTATGCTCACAGACCTGGCCTAGGCCAAATTATGATCTTCTATTTCAAGCTATAATTTGTGAATGTTCTTTCATGGGTCTAAAATAAAATGAGCAATAGCATTTATATCATGATTCTATTTCATGGAGACAGGTCACAGAGTTCCAATAACTTGGAGATTTACACTATGCTAAAGCAGGTGCTATTCCAGAGAAGTTTCTATGTGTCTGTGGACAGGTAACCAAGCCTTAGGATGTATGCAAACTTCAGTTGAGTCAACAAGTCTAGAAATGGCCTGCTTACAATTTGGTTCATCCAATGAAGACAGTAATCATGTTAAGGGCTTCACAACTTCTGCATAGTTTTGTATTATCTTTGGTAGGGGTAGATGGCAAGGTTATTCCAGTGAATCCAGAAACTGATCATATCGTGATATGAATAAAGTCAAATTTAATATATCACCTCCTTTTTCTGTTAGTTGATTTTTAGTATCTTCTCAAGTGGCTGAATGACTGTTAGTATTTATGAAGCTAGATGTAGTGGAACTGTGATTGCTAGGAAGAGGAAGAGTATTTTCCTTAATGCCAAGTGTGACTATCTAAGTTGTTCCTTGAACTAGCTTTATTGGCACTTCTCACAAACCTTCTTGCACAAACCTCTCCTGAAAACCTCTTTGAAATAGTATTAAAATTCAAAACTTGTGATGTAGGTATTAGGATTTTGATATAAATAGAGCTTTAAATCTACAGACGTATCAACAAGGCATAATCAAAAAGAAGGGATAACTATATCCAGTATACATGCTAGGATATATATCATATATCCCAGTAATATCCTATTTGAAATGAAAATATGAATAAGTCCTTATTTTTTGTCTATATAAAATCACTTTCATGTCAATTATGAGGAAAATTACTTGGCCTGTGTGATACTTAATGATCAATAGCAATACTCAGCACTTTGTAGCTGTCTTTATTTTCAAATCACCCTATTAACCAAATTCAAGATATTCTGACTTTTTCAAGAAGAATTAGTTGCAAGAGAATTTGTAGTAGTTGGTCTTTATAGAGTGCAGAGATGCTTTGAATGGCAGGCATTACAAAAGTCACATGATACCAGATGATACATGAAATGATTAATGAATGCAATGTGGAAAGACTGGAGAGACAAGCATAAAATAGTTTCAAAAACACAATTAATTCAATCATTAGAATGTCATCAGTGATTTCTTTTTAGATTCAGTCTTTTGACCTGAAAACCAATTATTTTTTCTTTTGTATTAATTCATTCATTTGTTCAATATGTAGCACTTAACAATTGCCAGGAGGTAGGCTCTGAGGGTACAGATGAATGGCAGAATTCTTGGACTGGAGAAACTACTTCATACTCTAGTAGGGAAGGAATACATAGATTAAATAATTATAATAAAATATATACACTATGGTACAGCAATGTTGAAAGAGCTATAGGAACACAGAGAAAAATGTATTAACGTCTGCCTGGCATGACCAGTATGTTTAAGATATCTTTCAAAACAGGTGGCTATTGAAAATGGTTCCCAAAGAATGGTCCAATTTTTTCATGCAAAGAAGAGTGTAATTATATTAACAATGAAATGACAATGAAATACAGTTAAAGCATAAAGAGCAATTAAAACAATTTGTTAAATTAATTAAAGAACAATTAAAGAACAATTAAAGAAAAAAGCACAGCACAACATTTCAAAGTGCCATAAAATGTCAATTTTAGTTCCACTAAATTTAAGATCACTTTCAGGAATTTATCTTGATTGGACAAGTCGAGGCACCACTGTATAGTGTTAGGTACACAGACTCTTGAAACAGAATGGCTGCTTCAAATCCTGGCTCTGTGTCTTATTAACATGTGATCCTGGGCAATATCCTTAAATTCTCTGTGTCATGGCTCCTCATCTGTAAAATGATAGAATCTATTTCACCATGTTACTCTGTAGACTAAATGAGTTAATATATATAAGACATTTAAATCTGTGCCTGGTGCACACACACACACACACACACACACACATATACACTTCACATATGTGCATACATGTTTGCTCATATAAAGATGTTGATGAAAATGCTGTTCATAATGAAGGGGGATAGAAAACAAAGTGTCCACTATTATGAGATGTTAAAAGTATATGTTGATATATTTATAAAATGAAACATTACATATCCATATGAAATAATGTAGATCAATAGGTACTGATAATAGAAACTGATCATACTACGTTGGACAAAATCATGTGTACATGTAATAAGATTCTACTTGATAACAAGAAGCTTATCTCTAGTCATTCAATCGGCATATATTTTGAGACCCTACTCAATGTATGATATGCTTGTGTAGCCATGCATGTAAATGTGTGTGTAGAAACATACATTAAACCCATCTGTCTAAATTATAACTGAATAGAATTTTGGTTGTTTAAACATTATTGCTATTCAAATTTTTCTAAAAATTTTACTCAACAAACATGGATTATTTAAGAAAAAGGTTGGTGCTTTTTCCCTCTGTCTCTCTCTCCCTCCCATTCTGTATGTGTGTGTGTGTGTGTGTGTGTGTGTGTGTGTGTGTGCCTTTTACTTTAATCTATGTAATGAAATACATTTTACATCCTCTACAACATACATACTGAAACAAAAGATCAAGAAGCAATGTTTAATCTTATGTGTGCCATATTTGGTCTATTCTATTGTATTTCATGAGCAGTGCTAGTCTAGACCAACTAAATTGATTTTAAACCTACCAGTTGGTCAAGAATTGTAGTTTGCTAAGCTCTGGTATACCACACATGCTGTGGAAGGTGCTTCATCAGGGAAAGATGAGGAGCAAAATGTGTGGGGCTAAAGAGTTTGTGACTTACCTTAAATGTTAGGAAGCCATTAAGGGTTTTAGCTCATATGTAAGTTTCATAAACAGGATTATGCTTTAGAAAACCCCTCTGTCAGAGGTTTGGAAGTGTTTTTATCTTGTTTTGTAATGGGAGTAGGGAGGTAATAGGGGTAAGGATAAGACTTGGACTAAAGGTAGGGCACATGGTGGAATGCAATTTTCACATGAGAGAGGATGGAACCCTGAACTAAGAAGTAAGACAAGGGAAATCAGAACAGAGACAGTGTGGAAATATTCAAGAACTAGAATCTAATGGCCACTTATATGTGAGAGGTAAAGGATAACCCAGGTCAATTTGGCTAACATCTTTGCTCTGACCAAAGAAAACTTACTCAGTGTATACTATTACAATCATTGAAAGTGAGGAGGAAAATTACAATTTTGAAGCTAATGTATTTGATTTCCTTACAGATCTTAAACAGCATGAGATTACATATTCCAATTGTGGGCTTTCCCTATCTTTTTTTAAATCATTTTTTAAGACTAATTATAGCCTACTGTGGATGGTCCATCTATAGACTGTGCACCTTGATAATGCCTCAAAGCAAGGAACTGTGAACTTTGCCACTGAACTCAATATAGGTATGGAGACCCCTTCCTCTCTGTCTGTCAAGATGTGCATAAAAAGTCAAGTTAGGTTAAGCCAAATATAATTTGAATAATTGAAATAATAATGAGAACTGGGTAAAAAACATCCTGTAAAGAAACCAAAGCCTACCAAAAATAACCTCTGGGTTACCTACTGTTAGGAATTATTTTAATCACTACTCTTCCTATATCAACCCAGTTAGCTTAACTAAATATATGAAATTTCAAGCTCCGGGGTTTAATGATAAGAAATGAGCTTCTTATAATTACGTAAACGTTTAAAATCCTTTGGTAGCACATAATTTTCAGAAGATTCTTACATTTACCAATAGGTTCTTACCCAGGGAGGGGTCTTCATACTTGTTTTCTAGTGCTGCAGACACATACAGATGTAAGACAAACTCCTGCCATAAAGAATTTAGGGGAAGGATACTCTTGTTCCTTCTCTCACACTAAGTCAGTAACACTCTGGGTAAGAATTCCACAAAAATTCAGCAGAAGGGAATAATCTTTTAGTATTTGTTCAAGGATGTCCCTTGATATCTAAACGGTGCAATCTCATCATTTGATTCAGCTTGTAATTATCCTTCCTCTGTCAGAAATTATCCCACAGCCCAAGTTCCCCATCTTTGCCAAGCAGAAGCCGACCTTAAAAAAAATGCGGTTCCAGTCCATGAATAGCTCAAGCCAGGAGTAAGGCAACTATTTTATCAAAAGCCCAAAGTGCCAATTTGCTACAGAACAGTGATTGAAGATTGAATTTCATTCCTCCAGTGGAGCCATAATGGATCCATGAACACTAAAGTTGAACCCCTAGGCTGAGTGACCTATACAATCCCACAAACAGCTGGCGGGAACATGCCTGCCATGGCATTTAAGACTCCCATGGAGGTTTTACTTAAATGGCAACCCAGCATGGGAAGAGCAAAGAGAGGGCCATGGGCCAAGTTTCTTTAAGGGACTTTTCAGATTTTTATTTGTAGGAGAGACCACCTGCAAGAATGGCTTCTTTAAAGAATTCCTTTAAAGTTTACATTTTTCAGCAAGAAGTCGATTTTTCATTTGGGGGTGAAATTAAATGTTTCCTCTTTAGAAAAGAATACAGAAAAAAACCTTGAACACGTCAAAGTGTTTATGCTGTAGAGAAGCTATTCTCACTTGAAAATTAGAGTATACAAATAAGTAATAAATAGTTGGTGGTGTTAACCCACTTTAATGCCATCAACTGTTTATTTTTCTTTTTATGGTTATCTTTGCCTATCTCCTGCTATCCTAAATGCACTATGTAATAGATGCTTGAGTATCCTGCTGCTGTCCATATTCTGGGAAGGGTGCGGGTAACACTGACAATGGAACATATCCTTGGTTGTAGAACTAGTGAAAACCTCCGGCAACGTTTGAGGTGTTTCTGGTGTGAACTTGCATTTTACTTTCTTCTTCGCATTGTCACTGACTGATAACTATGACCTAATTTGGTGAAAGGGTCTTCATTGATTTGATACAAATGTCTTCATCTTCAGAGTTTCTGGGACAAACTGATTTAACCACTTATTAATCATGCTCAGACTTTCTAGACAAAAGTTTCTCAAAGGACCAGCTTTGAGATAAGCCTCTTGCTTCCAGCATTTTAAATTGTCAGTGTACAAACAGACTAAATAAAACTGAACCTATCCTATGATCTGTCTTCTGGGCCCTCTATTAATGACCAGGGTTGAGTAAGGGTTAATCTTATGTGCTCCGATGCAACTATGCTGATCATACAGAGATACACTTTTACCATCCTGAGCCTTTATCTCAGCCACACTCATTCCCTTGCTTCTACTGAAGATCCATATTTGAAAAGTTCTTTGTAGAGATCATGCTTTTCTGCATAATTTTATGTACGATTAATATAATCACTGTTCTATACTGTGCCTTAACATGATGTTTAATATTACAGAACATATTTGTGATGCTTTGACCTATGTTTCAAAGAGCTTTGTATTTTAAAGTAAAAGAAGGACTGTTGTTTTCACAAATATATTTCCATTTCGGATAAAGTTAGGGGAAGATGAGTGAGCTAATATTTGCCTATTGCCTACTGTGTGGTAGGTGTTACATACACTGTCTCATTATAACCTAATAAAAAAACCCTATGAAGAAGGTATTTTTGCTCTCATTTTACATAGATTTAAAGGGTACCTAACACACTCAAGAAACACAGCTACGGTATGAGAATCAACATGAGAACCTTGCTCAGTCAGTCTCCAGAGTCTGGACTTTTTACACCACAGTATGGCCTTGCCCTAAAGGTTTACATTAATCCCTACATGGCTTAAATATTTTATTAAAAGATATATGTACAGTTTATAAAGCTTACAGACATCTTCTCATTTGTGCCTCCTTCATGAATTTATTTTCTGATCTGTGGTAGCAAGGCTACAAGAATAAATTCAATAATTTATAGAAAGAAATTCAACAAAATGGATAAGATTTCCTCTTGCAGGAAGATGAAATAGGCATGCTTTTCTGTTTTACTTCTGCTAAGTACATCTACAAATCTCAGACTTCACACTTAAAACAAACATAAGACTCTGAAGGGTGAAGAGAAGAAGGTAGAGCAGTTAGCAACCGCAGGAATGATGAGATAGATGGTGACTTCCCTGGGTTTTCTTTTTGCTGCCTATACTCCCAGACTCGGAACTATAAAGTTGGTAACTCAGAAGTGCCACTGGGTGCAGACAAAAAAGTCCCTCAAAACTTGTTCTCTCTACCCCAAGGACCAGGAGAAGGGCAGTGGTAGCTTAGTAAGTTAGAAAACTTTTAGGCAATAACTGCTACTCCAGACACCACAAAACAAAACAAAACAAAACTACAGCCATTCACTCAGTGATGCCAAGAAGGCTGAGTGAGGAGCCTAGAATTTTGCCCTGGTGAAAATGTAACAAGGCAAGGATGGTGTCAGGGAAGTTCAAATAGTGAGCTGAGACTTTCATCCTCCCAGCCAATAATGAGTCCTCTCCACCCTGGAGTGAGACAGTGGAGACCACATGGGGAACTGGAACTTCCACTCTTAACCTGGCAGTAATGAGGCATCTCTCCTTTTCACCCTTGGGGAAGTGCAAGATGAACACTAGTGGAGAGTTAGGGCTTTCACCAAGGGCAGAGTCACAAAAAAGACAGTTAAAACAGAAGGTTTAAATAAGACCCAGAGTCTCATAACATAATACAGAGTTGTCCAGGTTTTAAAGACGCTTGTCATATGAAAACCAGGAAGATCTCAACCTGAATGAAAAGCGGCAAGCAATAGATGCCAACACCAAGAACAGACATTTGTTAAAATTATCTGACAAAGACTTTAAAGCAGCCATGATAAAAATGATTCAACAAGCAATTATAACCATACTGGAAACAAATGAAAAATTAGAAAGCCTCAGCAAAAAATAGAAGTTCTCAGCAAAGAAATAGGAGATATAAAGAACCAAATGGAAAATCCAAGGCTCAAAATATAATAACTAAAACAAAACCTCAGTGTATGGGCTCAACAACAGAAAGGAGGGGAGAGAGGAAAGAATCAATGGAATGGAAGCTAGAACAATAAAAATTATGCAATTTGAAAAACACAGAGAAAACAGATTGAAAAAAATGAGCAGAGACTCAAGGGCCTGTGAAACTATCACAAAATATTTAAAATTTCTGTCATTGGACTACCATACGGAAAGGATAAAGAGGGTGAAGCTGGAAAAAAAAAAAATCCTTGATGAAGTAATGGTTGAAAACTTCCCAAATCTGGCAAAAAAAAAAAAATAAATCTAGAGATTAAATAGGTTGAGAGAGCTTCTGAAAACTAAAGACAAATAAGTTACCCTGAAACCAGCCAGAGTATAAAGCAACACTTTAATTATAGGGGAAAATAAGTTTAACAACTCACTTATTACCAGAAACTATGGAAGCCAGAACAAATGAGCATAATACTTTTCAAATACTGCAAGAAAAAGAAGTGTAAATGGAGAATCTCATACCCAGCAATAATATCCTTCAGGAATTTGTGGACATCAAGACATCCTCAGATAAGAAATAATTGAGAAAATTTGTCATCAGCAGACATACCCCCCCTCAAAAATGGTTAAATAAAGTTCTCTAAACAGAATGGAAATAATCAAAGAAGGACTCTTGAAACACCAGGGAAGAGGAAAGAACACATACCAGTAAATACAGTAGACTTTCTTTCTCTTCTTGAACTTTCTAAAGTATATTTGAGGATTGAAGCAAAATTTGTAACAATGTTGTGGTTCCAAATATATGTGGAAGAAATATTTAAAATAATTATATTATTAAAAGGGTAGGGTAAAGGGAAATAAATGAGGTCAGGTGTCTATACTTTACCTGAACTGGTAAAATGACACCATTAGACTGTGGTAAATTCTATCACCACAAGAGAGGTCACTAAAAAAGCTCTACATAGAGATATACTAAATGACACTATAGATAAATCAAAATTGAATTCTGAAAAATGTCCAAGTAACCCACAGGAAGGCAGCAAAAGAAAATAGAGAAATGAAAAAAGTGAGAACAAAATTTTAAAAAAGTTAGAATTTCAGTTTTTAATATATCAAGAATCACATTAAATGTTAAATGGTCTAAATATATCAATTAAAAGATAGAAATTGGCAAAGTGGATTAAAAAAAAACATGACCCATCTGTATGTTATCTATAAAAAAAACTCACTTCAAATGAATGACATAAGTATATTACTGGACTTAGTTTTTTCAATTCAACCTGAGAATCTTTGTCCTTAAATCAAGCATTTTATTCAATTACATTTTTTTGTGATTAATGATATGTTGTTGTTGTTGTTGTTTCTACTATTCTAGTTTTGTATTTATTTTTCTTGCCATTGCCAGGTTTCTTTTTTCTACTTTTTTCTTTTAAAATGATCATTTTTTTCCACTTTCTATTTTCTTCCCTTTTTAGTTTCAAGTGCATCCACCTGTGATGACAGTGCAGAGCCCAACCTGGACTCAATCTCACGAGCCATGAGATCATGACCTGAGCCAAAATAAAGAGCCATCTGCTTAGCCAACTGAGCCACGCAGGCACTCCCCTCCCCAACCCAACCAATAACATTTTTTTACATGTATAGTTTTCTACCTTGACATTATTATTGTTTGTTTTAGTCAGTATTTGTTTTTCCCACTTATATTCCACCTTCCTGCTTATCCTTTATTTGTCTCTAACACCTTCTCTCTGGCAAAACTTCTTTTTTTCTGAAAAGCACACTTTTCTTTCTTTTTTTTTTTTTTTAACTTTATAGTTTATTGTCAGGTTGGTTTCCATATAACACCCAGTGCTCTTCCCCACAAGTGACCTCCACCATAACCATCACCCCCCTTTACCTTTCCCCCTTCCCCTTCTGCCCTCAGTTTGTTTTCGGTATTCAAGAGTCTTTCATGTTTTGTCTCCCTCCCTCTCCCTAACTCTTTTTCCTCCTTCCCCTCCCCATGGTCCTCTGTTGGGTTTCTCCTGTTAGACCTATGAGAAAAGCACACTCTTCAAAAGTGTTAAATGAAGGTATCTTGGGAGCAAACTCTTTCCATTCTTCACTTGAAAGTATCTGTATTTCATTCAAATACTTAAAAACATTTCCAATTAAGTATATTTTACCCTCTGCACATTAAAGAATGTGCTGGATTACAGTGGTGCTAGTAAGAAGTGAGCTATTGTTTAATTATTTTTTCTCTGAACACTATGTCTCCTTCCTAACCCACCAATAGATATAAAAACCTATGTTCTTGAAGTTTGAAGATTGATTATAATGTACCTGTATTTGGATGTCTTTTAATTTATCTTTCTTGGTCATTTTTGGTGTTCCAGCATCTGATGATTGGTATTTTTCATCAGTTCTGAAACCTTCTCAGCTAAAATTCTCTTCAAACACTTAGAGCTATCCTGTTCAGTTTCTCTTTTTTTCCTACCGGAACTCCATATGGGCACATAGAACTCCTCTTTATATCTTCCTCTCTCTTCACATCTTCTACATTTCCTAACTCCTGTTTTTCTCTCCTGCAATCTGTTTAATATCCTCAAAAATACTTTCCCATTCATCATTTCCCCCCTTTCTTTTGAATTTTCTAAACTCATCCATTGAGCTTTTAAAAGTTAATATTATATATTTTTATTTCTGTTAATTGTATATGGTTCTTTTTTCAAATATGCTCAGTCATTTTGTTCTGTCCTCACCTCAAACCTCTTTTACTTCTTTGAGTATACTAATTTATATTTATCTCATATTCTATCTCTGATATCTTAGTGGATTTAATTTAGCTTCTTTAATTCACTTTGTTTTTTCTACTGCTTTACAGGTATGGTACCTTGGTTCTCTGTATATTCTGAATTATTGATTTTTAGTCTTGTTCCTTGGAACTTTACCTTTGGGAAATTTTGTGATTTGTTTTGAAGGTAGATAACCTCCAAAAGGACTTTTATTTGCTTTTGGAGTTTTGTTTGTATTTCCTAGGTTCTTTGAGACACAAATAGCCTACTACCACTTCAAATTAAATTATTTGCTTATAGATTTTTGGGATCACCCAAACAGTGTGAATTGAGTTTATAAATCTAATTTTATGAACATTCAGGAAAAATTCCATCTAGTTACCAGGGTTGGAGGCAGACAATTTTATTTATCTTTGGGTTCGGCGGGTATGTGTGTGTGTGTGTGTGTGTCCTAGTTCTCACTTTTACTTTCCAGCCTTTTTTGGGTTCCAGCTCTACAAAACTATTCTTCTATTAAGAAGACTCAAAGAAGTCTTGGGCATTGAAGCTCAGGTTTAGAAAAACTTCATTTCTTGTTAGCCCATTGATGCAATTAAAACATTTTTAAATCTAAGATTTACAGTTGTTTTTAATAGCAGTGATGTTCTGGAAAATGTTTCTACTGTCCTGCCAGAAATATGTCTTCCAAAGATGTTTCTGATCTCAAGTATTATATCGCCTCTCTTACATGTTCCTCTTACAGAATTACAAAGAAAAATGTCTTGTTTCAAGGAAACAAAATTCCACTGATACACTTTGTTAGGACATTATGACATAGGTCATCTTTATGTTTTGAGACAAAGTGGAAAATTGCACTCATCTAGTTCTCCAGCAAGTGATGTTATTGTTTAGTACCAAACATTGGAACAAATAAAAGTAGAACTCTTCTTTTATAATAGTGACCAAAATCTGATTTTTCACTATAAAGCTCTGGGTTTTTACGGATCAGACTGTGTTAAGTAGAAAAAATACTGCATGTTTGTACCCATTACATAAACATTAGAGGGCAAAACTGTAGCATCAGACGCGAGGTTTTAGTAATCCATAGCCTGGCTCAGCACAGGGAATATAACAGAGTTTTGCATGTAGTAGCTGTGTGACAAGTATTTGTCTTATTTGACAAACATTATTTTATTATTTTATTTATTAATATTTATAAATACTATTTAATTCTCTTTAGAGAAAGGAAGGATAAGTTTTTTAAATAATTTTTTAAATATTTATTTATTTCTGAGACAGAGAGAGACAGAGCATGAGCAGCAGAGGGGCAGAGAGAGAGGGAGACACAGAGTCCGAAGCAGGTTCCAGGCTCTGAGCTGTCAGCACAGAGCCCAATGCGGGGCTCAAACCCACAAACTGTGAGATCATGACCTGAGCAGCACTCAAACACTTAACCGACTGAGCTATCCAGGTGCCCCAGGTTTTTTTTTTGGGGGGGGGGAGAACTTGCAGTGAAAATATTTGGTGGGCAATCTTGCTTTAAATCATGATAGATTTAGTAAATAAAATGGGTATTTACACGAGTCGAATGAAACAAGGGGTTGACAGGTGAAGTAACGGGGTTTGTTTTCTGACCTGGGACATAAGGGAAATAAAAAGACAAATAATGCAATGATTTTAATGGTATATTTTCGTATTAATGTGATACAAATGGTAACGTCAGTCTTCTAAATATACACAACATTCTTCCCTGAATTGTCGAATTCTACGTAACTTTTACACGGAAGGAGATTTGGGGCTCTTATTTCTTTGTCTCCACCACAACTGCCACCATCTGTTTTTCCTCTTATGGCCATCTCTCCACGGCAACACATACTAATTTATCAGCATGACTGCAATTGTATGGCCAGCTCGATGTAACCCTGTACTGGCAACCATGAATCCCGCAATTTTCTCTTTCTACCTTTGCATTCTGAGTCACCTTCTGGTGGCTGTGTTGCTGCATTTTAGAGCACACCACATAGAGGGGAGAGGTGGTGTTTTTTAGTGAAAGGTGCCTTTTATCCCAGCAGCTGTCTCTGGGCCAGAACTTCTCCAGCAGTTCTTTTGTGGAAGTTAAGACCTGACTGGCAACTTCAAGTGTGCAGACTTGTCAACAGCATTAACTGAGATTTTAACATATCAAACCAGACAAAAGAGAAGCAGCGTGGCTGGCATCAGGTTCAGAAATAGTCCGTTTCTTTTTCTTTTGTTCCACATAGTGCCAGTCAGGATACAGTTTAATGAAAACTGGATGCTTCTTTAGTCACTAAATATTAACACCTATAATAGCATAAAATGTGAATGAACTGCTTATCAAGACTGGACTCTCACTCATTTTTATGGTTCAACTAAGAAGAACATGCAGGGCCACCTGGGTGGCTCAGTCAGTTGAGCCTCCAACTTTGACTCAGGTCATGATCTCCAGGGTCCTGAGTTTGAGCCCCGCATGGGCTCACTGCTGTCAGTGCCAAAGCTGTCAGCACCAAAGAGCATGCTTCTGATCTCTATCCCCCCATCTCTCTGCCCCTCCCCTACTTGCACTCTCTCTCAAAAATAAATAAACATTTAAAAAAAGAAGAAGAAGCACATATAGGCATTGCATTATGACAGAGTGCCCGTGCAAAGAAATCATTAAACTTTCTGGAGCCAGCATATTATATTTATTCTAATAACTACTAAGTTAATCAAAATAAATCTTCTTTAAATAAATGAGAAAAGAAAGCCATACTTAGAAAGTAAAACAGGACATAGAGCTGATTATGATATGTGAATGTAGCTCAAACAATGTTCAACAAGTTCCTTGCTCCATATTTCCTCAATGATTGTGTATTTATTGCACTACAATACTTAGAACATGTTGAATTTAGCAGTTGCATGTTGAGCAAATGAATCATGTCCTGGCCCAAGGCATAAGAAACTCAATGGAAAGACCACATCCTCAACCACTTTGGTATTTTGCACATGGTAAGACTTGATTAAAAACATTTGCAAAGAATTGTGATAAGAAGTTAATTTTTCCACCCAAATAAAGTAAAGGTACATCAAATGTTTCCAAGTGAGAAGTTACTCAAGCCAAAGATGCAGTATAAAATAAAATGCACATAGCCATCACTATCTTTGATTTAAGGTTTATCTACCATTATTTCAAGAGTAAGCATGTTTTACACATTTCCCATCTGACTTCTGCATACAAAAATCTTCTTTCTCAAACTACTGGCAAAGTGACTGGTTGGTTTTTACAGTGATATACCCCTGTTGTCTCTGAATGCAACTCAAATTACAAACTCATTTCCAAAGGTCTCAAAACACCTGTTCAAACATAATAGCTTTTTGTCCTCCCTGACCTTTGCAGGCTGAGTTAAAAGTCTGCAAGTCAGAAGTAAGCCCTATTCCAGCACCACACATTCAAACAATACGATACTAATTTCTCTTGGTTTTAAAGCATCTTCCTTATTTTTCTCTTTTATAATAATTGGGAAGGCACAAATAAGCATTATTCCCATAGCTCTTTTGTTTTCCTTCTTGATCATGATTCAATTGCACTGATATTTCAAACTAAGCTAGTTTGTGGTTAAGCAATAAGAACAACAAATACCAAAAAAAAAAAAAAATCTATGATCATAAAGCTTTCTGTTCAAAGTACAGAAGTCCTAACAAAAAAAGATACAGAACTAAAGTGAAGTTTGGGAACCTAGAGACTCAACTTTTGCTCTTTCCTTCAATCAATCCATTCCATTACCCCCTATCCACTAGGGAGGAACATCATTTGAAAAATACTAAAGTAGATGATGAAATTTTATTCACACATTCCAGAGTAGCCACTGATAAAAGTTTTCTTCAAATCATTATTCACTATGGGACTGTGCATCAACAATTCAATACGAAAATGTTTTGTTCTCTAAGGATGGGGCCATAGTCCATCCAAAGCTCACAGTTAAGCTGAGGAAATGGCAAATAAATCAGCCATACAAATACTACGGAACAGTGGGGGGGGGCCTCAAGATGACATCAGGACTTCAGCAGATAGTCAGTAGCTCCAAAGTCTGGGACTCCAAGGCCAGGATTTATAATCAAAATAAGGAATTTATATTGTTCTCCTTGCACCAGCCAAAGACATATTTGATTTGTTCTCGTATATTTTCTCCCCTCCCCACTTCCTATACTGAGGCAATCCCGATCTAAGAATCTGTAAAATCCCTTAGAATGTATAACACATCTAATTTTCTAGGAACACATTAAATGCATCAAAATCTTTAGATTTGTGTAAAATGCAGTGCTCATTTTACCTCAGAGAAGTTTAATAAATATGACTTTTCTTTAAGGATCTTACACTTTTAAAATCATTTCTACTCTCCATCTCTGGATAAACAATGTTTGAGCATTTTTAACTGTGTCTCATTGCAGAGAACGTTTCAAATTCTAACTCCAATTCACCCATTGTCAATGATGTTCTAGGAACTGATCTATGCAGTACCACAGATTTAAAACAAATAGAAAAGTCATTATTTTCCTAAAAGGGTTTAAAACTTAGGGATGAAAAGTCAAGTTCCCAAATTACAAAGCAGGATGAGATAAATGATGTCAGAGAGGTGTAAACCAAATGCTGTCCTAGTTCAAAGGAGAAGATGGAATTACAGACTGTTGAGTGTTGTCTATATTTTTCAAAAGGAAAAGGAGAGATGGTATGAAAATAAAAAGGTGAACAAGATTTTTACAAAATGTTTTACTTATTTATTTTGAGAGAGAAAGAGAAAGAGAGGGAGCAAGCAGGGGAGGGCTAGAGAGAGAGAGAGAGAGAGAGAGAGAGAGAGAGAGAGAGAGAATCCCAGGCAGGCTCCATGCTGACAGCACAGAGCCTGACGTGGGACTCGAACTCATGAACGATGGGATCATGATCTGAGCCAAACTCAAGAGTCAGATGCTTAACCAAGTGAGCCACTCAGGTGCCCCAAAAAGTGAACAAGTTTTAAGGGTCATGGTTTGGCAGCAAATAGTGAAGCAAAGAGAAAGATAAATATTTACCAACAAAAGTGACATGACTGAAGATTCTAGCAAAAGGGCAGTCAACATGGACATGCAAACTATAATTATATGAGTTTCTAATAATTTGTTGGTCTTCAACACTATTTCTTATCTCACCAGTAAGAGCATTTGTTCATTCCTTAATTCACACATTCATGCTTCAGTGAACATATATGGAGGGATCTGCTAGGCTCTGGAGGTACAAAGTTGAGCAAAAGGAGAGTTGTCATATTTTTTTCTTATGAATTTTGCACCCCTAGAAACAAGAGGATGCCATAACATGTGTGTACACACGAGTGCACATAGGCATTTGTATGTGTAAATATAAACTCAAGTAACTGAATAAAAGATAATTTGAAGGCAACTCATCTAGAAGAGCAGATCATTTAAGGGAGGACTAAGAGGGAAGAAGAAAGAGAGAGAAACGGGTAGGGGGAGAGACAAGGAGTGTGTCCAACTGCAGAAGAGAAAGGAATCCATAAGCTGGTCTAAGAAAAATAATTTGTCTTCTGCCATTAATCAAACTATTTCAATAAGGACTGATGTCAATTTCGAAGCAGAATTTCTACTTCTCAGTGAAAATGCAAAAAGTTAACATGACCTTATCAGCTGCTGACTGGTTTTACCTGATAACATCACTTTCAAATTTAACAGTTGTAGGCAGAGAGATGAAGGAACATACCTGTTACTGAGGCTAGATTTTACACAAGATGTAAACAAAGGCATGAATTTAAATTAGAAAAAAAATAACTTATGTAGTACAGAGGCTAAAGGAAGTACAGTGGGGAAAACGCTATCCAATCGATTTAAGCATGTAAAAGTGTGGCTATGCTCCACTTGATAAGGTGAATTCCTAACAGCCTGTCATTCGTTTTGCTGAGTGTCTCGATGAGCGAAGAATAAAATGAACATGGCAAGAGCTCTTCCTTAAGGGCCATGAGAGTTTCATCAAATTTTAGGGAATACGGCAGAGTTTACAAGTAAAATGAAAGCATTAACATAATCTATAAAAATTTAGTCACTCTTATAGTTAAATGTTTTCAAAATCTCTCTCTAATTCCTCTAAAGGGAGTCTTAGGTAGACTGAGATTTTAAAATTAAGTACGTGGAGGGAACTGAGAATGATGTGTAATGATAGTAAAATATAACTCCATGTGGTTTCTTATTATATATGATTTATTGAAAACTGTAATATAAAAAAGGAATACTTCTAAGAGGAAATTAACTCATTCATAATTAGCCTATTGTTTCCATTTTCTCATGTTCTTCTTTGTTCATTATGATTATCTATTAAAAATGGAAACACAAAAAAATGCATAGTTGCATCCAGCTGTTTTTTTTCACTTAACATAATGTTATAAAAATTTTGTATCATTAGAGGTGTTGCGATTATTATTTCCTGAGGTACATTTTATTCCACTGGATTGATACACCATAATTTACTTATTATTCCAAGGAGAATTTTTTTCAGTAGCTTTCACTGAGCACTTGCATATGCCTGGTCCTGTGTGTGGCAGGTGCACACAGGGATGGATGGGTGCAGAGCTAGGCCTTGGAGCAATGTGACAACCCCACACGGAGGGGGAGCCCCGTGCTATGAGGGCAGTAACCCTAGGCTTCCCTGCGTCCTGACAGGGAAGTAAAACAGATTTGAAGCTGTAACACTACTTCTTCAACATTGCCATTCTTACCAAACATTCCCAACTACTCTCAGCAAATTGTGAAGTATCTTTCAAGGGGTAAAATATTGAATATATTCAGTTCATTTAGTAAAGCTCAACACTAACTCTAGCTAGTTTACTTTGTGACAGCCTAAGGATGAAGGGATTATCAGAAAAAATGCGTTAATCACCTTTTCCTCACTGTAAGTGTTGAATTTCTGTTCATTTATGTCCAGGTGAGGGCATGGGAGTAGATGTTCCCTCAAGATGAACAACGCAAGGAATCACAAACTGACAAGTTGTGTTTATATCTCTAGCTACAATTAAAAGATTTAGAACATATGACTTCACATACTCAAAGTATAAGCTATGGACCAGCAGCTGTGATTACTGCAGACTCCTGGGCCTCATCAAGCACTGCAGAATCTGAACCCTGAACCCTCGTTTTCACATGATCCTCAGGGAACTTGTGTGCACATTCAAATTTGAGAAGCAGTGCCTCAGAGGACAACTTTATCTCGATTGTATGTCATGGCGTCTGCCAATCCATGTGACAATGGAAACAGGCCATCCACGATTTTCCTTAAAGCCTGAAGCTCAGTAATAGCTGATTTTTCACAATGTATTTGTTTGCTTATCTTTGGAGGAGCAATTTCATCACGTGTGGACCATAACTGAGCTGGTGGCCAGAGGCTATTTTAAGTAATGGCCCTGAGATTCTACCAGCGTTTTAAAGCAGACAAGCAATGGAAATGTAATCACTAATGTCATGGAATATAGATTTCTACTGCTACTTACCATCAGCCTACTGGCCTCTGAGTTTTCCCTTTTGATGGGAAATGAAAAAGCAGGGGAAACAGTCAACTGAAGCTGCCATAAGCCAGGACCTTATTGTTGCTAATCATTGGTGATATTCCTCCTCCTTACCCAGTGTTCTTTTCAATAAACCCATATAGGCAAAAACTGAATCTGGAGGGTTGGAGAGATATGGTAATGGGTCAGGAGTTGCAAGAGTGAGATGCACCAGTGGAGATCTCTCTAAGGACAGGGATGAAATCACCATGTTTCTAATGTAAGGAAATCTAGGCAGCTGGGATCAAGCACAGATCACTAGGGACACTATAAAGTCACTCAAAATTTATGTGGTTGTAGCAATTGCTGGTGTCTTTTTGGGGGCACAGTTGTAACTCATTAATGGACTCATCCTTGTCTGATTTCTTCAAGTGAGCTCTTCAATCCATCTTTTAGACCTTAGTCATGAAAACGGTTGTCTCTGATGTAGGCTCAGCTTCACCAGGACTTCAAAAACCCATTTCTTCCCTGGCATCACACATCATATAATAGAATATTCATTGTTCACACAAAACCATATGCCACATTGTCACGAATCCTATCGTTCAATATTTAAAGCTGCAGTGGGATGAGAATCTTTCTGAGAATCTTGGGGATGGCAGGCTAAGCATAATGGCAAGACTTAAACATCACTACTGCACTTTCTTTTAGTCCTCTTTCTGATATTTTTAAAGTTTATGTTTAAGTAGAGGTGAAATTATAGGAAATATTTCATCCAGAGCCAATCTGGAGACTTCTGGTTTAAAATAGTGTCTGGTTCATCCTTATAACATGATCTTTCCAAGTTCACACAATGATATTGATAAAGACACTAAAACAGTGAAAATTCAGGGAAGTGCAACACAAGCAAAGGGCTAATTGCAGGACCTGGAAGACATGATCACTGAGACGACAAAAGGTACACTAAATACCCACTTGTGCTTTGCCATTTGGAAACCAAGCAAAGCTGCAATTATGTATATAGTTACCTAAATGCCACCTCCCCCATCATTTCAGTATCTCATTATGTGCTGCTGAGACCAGGAATGCAAGATTTACAGAACTCTGAAAGTAGCATCTGCTCTTGTAGATAGCCAAGGTACCACATCAGCTTTGCTCCCCAAAGTACTTTTGCCTACATCCATTCCAACTGTGATGCCCAGAAATTGACCGGGACTGTAGTATGAGTGGTCTGATGAAGTTCTGTTGAATATTTTCCTCAGATTCAGAGATGGATATGGCACATAAGGAATGTATTAAACTACTATAGACAGACGGACACTGTAGACAGAAGGACAAGCCCTGGAAGCAGTGTATGCTGGGAATGCAGCTTTCATACATTGCCAGAGAACCAGCAGCAAACAGCCTGTCCACTTGCAAAAAATCCAGTCTACATGAGTACCTAAACTCCAAGAAATATGGATTCAAATAAACATTAGTGTTTTGTACTGCTCAAATTATCAAAACATTTAAAGACTGACAATATTCAGTATCGGTGATGGTATGAATAACTAGGCATATTTATATGGTTTTGGAGTAACTCATATTGCCTTTTTGGAAAGCAATTGGACCTTACATTATTACTAAATATTTATATGTCCTTTGATAGAATAATTCTACTTTTAGGACTCTGACTAAAAAGATTATTTTGTACACATATGAAACGTGGTTTGTGTGCAAAGGTACAGAAAACAGTGTTGTATATCATAGTAAGAAACCATGAACAACTTTAAGTATTTTTCAGCTGGGGAAATTTTATGTAAATTATTGTATATCAAGCCCATGAGGTCATTAAAAAGAATGAGATAAATTTATATTCACTGAGATAGAAGATGTGCTTGTTGTAAATGACCAATTAAAAAAAGTAAATTGTGGAACAGTATGTGTGTTATAATTTTAAGTAGGAAATATTAAAGGTTGGTATAGGTACTTATCTATGTTAGTGTCTTTGTGTTTTAGGAAATGTGCTTTATATCATTGTTGTAAATAGTGTGATGCGGGGGTGCCTGGGTGGTTCAGTTGGTTAAGCATATGACTATTGATTTTGGCTCAGGTCATGATCTCATGGTTGTGAGACAGAGCCTTATGTTGGGCTCCACGATGGGCATGGAGCCTGCTTAAGATTCTCCCCAACTCATGCTATCTCTCTCTAAGAAAAATTGGTGTACTGCATAGAAAGATCTGGGAAAATACATAGCAAACTTTAAAGTAGCTAAACCTTGAAGACTTTTAGGAGAAAATAGTACTAAAAGGGAATTTTATTTATTTCTTCCATAATTCTGTGTTATCCATATTTTTAAATGAGCATTTATTGATTTTGTAATTACATTTATTTTTTAATGAGGCCTTGAAGAAATATGTAAGTATAAAGTTTTAATGTGGTTTATCTGAATAGTCAGATACTGGATTTAAATACCGTATGCATTTCTGTATTTTCTAAATATTTTATAGTGAACACATACTATTACTGTAATCACAAAAGTTATCTTTTAAATGTAGTATGTCAATGTTTCTATCATCATAGTAAGGAAGAAAAAATAACTTGAAAAAATCACACAAATATTAACAGTAATTTCCTTCGGTGAATAACACTCTGGATAATTTTTAAAATTTCACTGCACCTTAAAAACTGTCTATATGTAGAGGCACCTGGGTGGCTCAGTCTGTTAAGTGTCTGACTCTTGATCTCAGCTCAGGTCTTGATCTCAGGGTCATGAGTTTAAGCCCTGTGCTGGATTCCACACTGGGTATGAAGCCTACTTAAAAAAAAAAAAAATTGTCTATATGTAATACTTTTGCACTGCTAAAAAAATAAAAGAACAAAACAAAACAAAATAAATGAGAACCTTCCCAATCCTGGGAAATGCAGGCCAAAAAGTTACATACTGCCAAACATCTAAAATATAAGTTGCATGAAACAGGAAAGAAATTAAATTCAGGAGACAAGTTTGAGGTTTCCAGTCTCCTATGTACCAAAGAGGTTACATAATGCCAAAGATTAGGCAAAGTATCCAATTAATAAGCTTAAATAAAGCAGATAAAGATAACGTCTTCTCTGGGTGCTATACGTATGGTGCCCAGGCACTATCACATTCTAGACCAATGTGATAGCCAATTCGGGCATTTGTGGGCATCCATGCTCAAATCCCTTCACAAATCCACCAATTCCAATGGGATTCTGCAATGTGATCAACAGTGTCTTCTATGGGGCCCTTTCAGGGGTCACTTCGAAGCTACTGAGCAACGTAGCCAGTGCCATCACTGAGCCACTATTTATATAGAAACTGAAGTCATGATCCAGTAGAGAGAAATTTCTATGAAGTTGCTTACATGTGCCTTCTAGACTGGGCATGGAAGGAAAATGAACGACCTCTAAATTCTCTACAGACACTGGATGGGGGAAGGCTAGTATCCTGGAGTGCTAGAAAAAACCAGCAGGTGACAAATTGGCACAGAAAAATGAGGTGTGTGGAACTGCAGTGTCACCAGCAGTCCCAACCAACAGGGTGGTTTGCCTACAGAAGGAAGGAGGTCGACAGCCACACATACACAGCTTATTCTCTAGTGTGTGTCCTTGCTGAAAAGATCTCCCCTTCAAGGAAGAGTCAATTCCCAGACAGATGGTAAAAAAAACTTGCATGTTTAACAATACGCAAAATATTAGACAACATTTAGGTGTATACCTGTAGTGAAAATAAACAGAAAAGCCAAAGAGAGAGAGTGATCATGGAAAGACACATAAGGAACATTTAACTGTACATTGAGGTTTTTTTTTCTGAAGTTTGGTAGTGAGTGTGTGGGTATACACAATATAAAATATAACACAACATAACACATCATTGACACAAAAGACATCAAAAATTTTTATTTTTTAAAAAAATTTAATGTTTATTTACTTCTGAGAGAGAGAGAGAGACAGAGAGAGAAAGAGAAAGAGTCAGACAGACAGACAATGCAAGCCAGGAAGGGGCAGAAAGAGAGGGAGACACAGAATCAGAAATAGGCTCCAGGCCCTGAGCTGTCAGCACAGAGACTGATGTAGGGCTCAAACCCACGAACTGTGAAATCATGACCTGAGCCGAAGTTGGATGCTTAACTGACTGAGTGACCCAGGTGCCCCACACATCAAAAAATTTTAAAAAGCGACTGAGACGAGACTATGCAGAGAGAAGAAATTTCCACAACAACAATATAAAATTACCCCTAGACCTATCATTTATATTCTTAGAGATATAGACTGTCACATATATAAAGCAAGAATAAGATGTTATAAGAAAAAAAAAAACACTGTTAACACAAAAAAGAACTTTTGGAAATTTAAAAATATAGTACTAGTAGAAAACTCCTTAAGGAAGATGAATTTGAAAACTACCTCAGAAAATAGAATTAAACATAGGAAAATAGAAGAAAAAGAATGAGAGATACAGTATCTAAATAATAAGAGTTCCCAAAGAAACGACAGAGGAAACAAAGTAATTTAATAGAATTTCTCAGAGCTCCAAAACAAACATTTCCAGATAAAAGATCCTCCTCCTCAACCAAACACCCAGGAAATTGGATGGAAATTACCCTAACAAGCTACATCATCATGACATTTCAGAACCTTGGCTACAAAAAAATATGTTTTACTCTTCATTTTCCTTTCTCTTCCCCCTTTTTTTTTTGAGGGCATGGCAGATTACAAGCACATACAAAGGATTTAGAATCACAATGGTGTTGGACTCCAGCTTCATTCATGTTGCTGCAGATGGCAAGAATTCCTTCTTTTTAAAGGCTGGATAGTACTACATTATGTGTATATCACTTTCTCTTTACCCATTCATCCATTAACAGACAGTTAGGTAGTTTCCATTACCTTGGATGTTGTGAACAATGCTGTTATGTACAGGAGAGTGCAGTACTGCTTTCAGATCCTGATTTTCATTTTCTTTTGGATATTTACACAAAAGTGGGATTGCTGGATCATGAGGTGGTTCTGCATTTAATTTTTTTGAAAAAACTCTATACTGTTTTTCCATAATGTAATACAATGTACTTGAAATTTGCTAAGAGAGCAGATCTTAAGTGTTCTCAACATACACACACATAACACACACATACATACACAAAAGGTAACTTCTGTGTGAGGTGATGGATGTGTTAATTAGCTTAATTGTGATTATTTCACAATGTATACATATGTCAAAACATCAAGTTTTATGCCTTAAATATATACAGTTTTATGTCAATTATACTTTAATAAAGATAAAGAAACAAAAGAACAGCATTGGACTTCTTGATTCAACATAAGAAGCTAGAGAATAATGGACTAACGCCTTCATAATTTCGAGAGAAAACAATTTTGAATCCAGAATTCTAAACCTATTCTTCCTCAGGCAGGACTTTTTTGGCTTTTTTTAAAGTAGGCTCCAAGCCTAACATAGGGCTTGAACTCATGACCCAGAGATCAAGTGTCGCATGCTCTATTGACTGAGCCAGCCAGGTGCCCCCTATTCAAACTCTTAATTGAGTGTTAGCACGGTATAAAACATCTTTATAAAGTCTTTAAAAATGTCTTCTTTTACTCTGTTTCTCAGGAACCTACTGCAAAGTACTCTACTTTAATAAAAAGTAAACAAAAAAATGAAATACATGTATGTAGGAGAGTCTACATACTAGACATAAAAATCGCAAACACCCAAAATGATGGTTGAAGGGGTTCTTCAGACGACAGGAGAAGAGCAGGTGCAGAGAACACCCCAGCTGGAGAGTTGTGAGGGAGATACCTCCCAGAAGATACAATTGATAGGATAACCAATGTGTTTGAACATATTGAAAGATTTACACTATGGACGAGAGCTGGGAAATTAATCAGAGACAGATATACAGAAAATTAGTAACCAAAAAGATAAGAGTATGAGAATGGAAATCTAATTGTAGTATAGTACATGGCTCCGTTATGAATGGTGCTTCTATAATCATGTTAACACTGAATATGGATCTTCCAAAAATTATGATTTATTTGTACTGGCTAAGTGGTGGGAGGCAACTCTGGGGCTGGGAAGTGGTTGAGAGGGGTGGGGAATAATGAAAAATGCTAAATCCCTGTCTTTCACCACGGACATCTAATCGCTAACTGCATAAAGCTGTAAAGTCAGGAAGAGCAGCGTAAGCATGTTATTGAGTGATTTGGAGGTAAATACCAAAGAAATAACTAGAAGGGTTCTAAGCTGTTTTTCCTTTTGAGAGCAGGAATTTGGAAGGCAAGAGACGGATACTTCTCATGATTGTTGAAATAGTTGATTGTTAAATTATAGGAATATAAATTTGATACAAATGTAAAATAATAAAATACCATAATATTCATCAAGAATGGTACTGTTCTTCCTGACTGAAAGCTGACACATTTGCTAACACAAAATGAAGCAATGCATAGACATTTGTTGCCTTTTGTGAATATGACTGGCTGAAATATATAGTATATATTAGAACGTATACTTTAGAGAGAAGTGGGAAAAATGCATTCTGGTTCTCTGATATCCTTGTGCAATTGATCAAAAGAAACCCCTTGAATCTTTTTAAGACCTACACACAGTACACTTCTAATTTTGGTGATTTGTAGGAAGAGTCTATGGCAATTGACCAAGTTTAAACTGCAGTAAAGAGAAATTAAGTTCCTACATTTTCTGCTGGTTTTGCAACTGATTTCTCAGATGTTCCAGGCAAATCCTTTCACTTCCGCCATTGTTTTGGAACTCTATTATGCTCTTGAGTTACCGTTTCAGAAATTAATTCTTCATGGTGTCACATTTGTAGAGTGATGTTGCTTGTTTTGTGCTCAAATTCAAAAGGAATTGATGACTGATTCGAACAGTTCCAGAGGCAATGTAAGAATGACACACACATTTCAAGGGCTAGACACAGGAATCATGGGTAGAGAGTATCAAACTTGAAACTAGGAGAAGTTGGGGTCCTACTAATCTCATGTATTCATTTGCCAAACATCCATTGAAAGCCTCTCATGAGCCCCGCACTGGCACTGTCGTAGTTGCTTAGAGGACAGAGAAGACTGGGAGTAGGTAAACAAACAAACAAACAAACACTTAATACATACAACAGTGTAAAGGAAAATCAAAGAGGGTAAGGGGATGAGGAGCTAAGGGAGATGCTAGCATACATTTCATCATCAGCTTACATCAACTTGCATCCGTTTAATTTCCCAAAATTAGTATAAATAGATCCACTAGGATTCAAGGTAACAGGAAAAACTAGAAAAAGTATTATGTGATATAGAGGAACATATTGATGGCATAAAAATACAACAATCAATAGTAAATTCAACTTAGACCAACCACTAAAACTGAAATGAGATTTAGTCCTATAGTATATAGGACGTATATAGGACTGAAATATGTCACTAGTAGAAAAATCCTCATTATAATTCCAACAACAATTAGTTTTGTGGCTGAAATTAACTAGTATAAATTTTATTATGGTAAATGCTATGAAACCATTTTCTTTTGGAACTGTGCTTAAGATGTATTTTGTGATGGAAGAGGGAAGAAAACACCAGGACAACTGTAAAGCTAATTCATAATAAGAACTAGCTTTCCAAATCATGTTTAGATCTAAGATAATCCACAGCTCCTCAAGGCCCTGTTTTCTGTCCCTTGCTCCCTGTGTTTGGACTGCTTTCTGTCAGGAAAGCAGCTCCTGGCAGAGACACAGGACTTGGGGAGACTAGGCTGTAATCACAGTAGCCATCACGATGAAGAACAGCACAAAGATGACACAGCTCTGTCCTTGAATTTGGCTTGTCTGAGGTTGTGTCAAAAAGTGAAAATTATCCTGCACAAGTTTGCACAAACGCAGTGTTGAGCAGGAGTACCTTTCAAAAGTGACCTGATCAAAGTGGCCCTAGAAAACAAAAATCGACTTCTAAAGTCACCAGCTCTACTTTAGACGTGTATGTTTTCAAGCAAGGTTTATTTTCTGAGATTCCTAAAAATGTCACAACAAGTCTCGACATAGGCCTGCATGTTAATGCTCAAAGGAATCATTGATCAAGAGCTCAAGGATGAAAAACATGAGGAAAAAGGAGGGAAATCAATGAGGGCATCGCTAGATATAACAAGATGCATTCAGGGCAAGTGGCCAGGAGTAGTGAGGTCAAACTAAGAAAAGGAGAGCCTTCCTGGGAAGTGAGGCTGGAGAAGAGTTCATTTCCAATTGAAGCCATTTTATCATTTGCAGCACCTGAAATGATGCTAAGTAACTTGAAACAGTGGCAGACCAAGGCCGATATGGTTTAGAAGCCCCAGAAACTTCGACTGGCTTCCTCTTCCAGCTGCCATAAACAGAGAACTACTAAAGTAGAAGAATATATATAAAATAGAATTAAAGACATCTTCTTAAAAACTTTGCCAGTAAACCCTGGGTAAAATTGGTGTATTTACTTGACAGTTTCCAACAAATTCCTTATCTCTCCCTTCCCACTTGCTTGTTATCCCAGAGCTGCACCCATGAAGAGATTCTGGAGAAGACCCTGCTTGGTGAAGTCACGAATTACATAATGAGTTGTTTCGAAGTCTGACTGCCAGGACATGTTGACATTTTGTCCTCATTTGTGATGTGCTCTGCCCAGAATTTACTCCAAAGGAAAGGCACGAGGTGACTATTCATCTTTTCTCTCTCTTTCCAGAAATGCTGCAGTGCTGACTGCAGAAAGCAACGTTTGACTGTGGGTTGCCTTGTGTGCACGTCCTTGCTCCCTAACGAGATGGGCCTTGGTTCTGATGATTACTGCTGTCTTCAGACTCTTCCGTCTCTTGACAGCAGGCGGGCAGAGCTGAGCAGTACTGAGCTGAGTCAACAAATCACAATTCTTCTTCCCTGAGTGTCAGGAATATTGTTGGAATGTAGGCTGAGCTGTATATAAAATGTATTTAAATTTGGGAAAAATGAATGGAGGCTTACTGCTGGTAGTTGCAATATAATTTAAGAGAATCTAAGCAAGCAACCTCTGGAAACACTGTTTCATTTGTTGCAAGCACCTAATTCAGGAGACTAGAAAGAAATAGCACTGTTTCAAGAGGGGTCTGAAGGTTTTCCAGAGATAGTTCCACGGCCACAGAAACTGTTCCTGGCAGGTATCTTCAGGCCTTCTTAAATGTGTCCAGGGATCCACCACTTGGAACACCTGGGAAAGGTTTACAGTCGTTTTACTGGTCCCCTCATCTAATTTTCTACAAATATACCAGAAAGCAAATGCAATTCAGCAAATCCAATCGATTAAGTTCTATCTCCCGTGGCGAGAAAGGACATATATAAATATCATTGTTAAATTAACACCTGACATGCACATAACAGGTGTTTACTAACTGTTCCATATGCTCATGCCTTAACAATATTGTTTTCTAGATCTAATAGAGAAAGCAACTGGGTCATGCCACCTTCTCTCATTCAGCTAGAGGTCTGGCATCATGGGAGTTTACAGTCTTGCTTTCTGAATGATAATTTTATTTTGAAATAAAATTTACTCCTAAAAATGTTATAAACATTCTTTATCCATGTCCCAAATGGCTCCACTTATAATCATGTTCAAATGTCCAAAAAATACTTAGGGTCATTTCCCTGAAATTTAAAACAATTAATGCATATCCCAGGGGAACTTAAAGATTTTATATACATATATATGTATATATATGTATATATGTCTATGTATATATATGTATATATGTCTATGTATATATATACATATAGATATATATTACATATATATGTGTCTCTATATATGTATACACATATATGATATAGATCATATGACATGTATATGTATATGACTGAGACAGGACACGTACTGTGGCATATGCTGCTAGTAAGATGAACAGTATATGATGAGCAATGTATGGATTCGACTCAGTGCTTGTCTGTTAGCTCTATCAATTTTGGATGCAAAAAGGAATCACTTAGTGTTGAACCAAATGGTGGTAATGACTCCATAAAGACAGTCCCATTCCAAGTTTTATAAATAATGCTACTCATAAACAAAGCATGCACACAAATCAGTTTGAATTCCAATATGCATCTGCAGTGGGTAGAGTGTTATTTATCTAGCTCTTGTTTCATATGAAGCTGCTTATAAACATTCCCTTTGGGACCATTCTGTGGTACTTTCAGAAAATCAGAAAACACACAAAGAAAAAAAGAATAAGTGGAATGTTATCACATTTTTGCCATGAAGAAAGAGGCTCTTTCTCTGACAGGAAGTGGCAGCCAGCTGGAAAGGTAGAGGCATCTGTTAGACCGGTGCTTCTCAAAGTGTAGTTCAGAAGCGGCTGCATCAACAAATATAAAATCTTCTCAGTTGTTAGAAATAGAAATGTCTGGGACCAACCCCAGATTTACAGAAGAGAATCCTGGGGTGTGGCCCAGTACTCTGTTTTTGCAAGCCCTCCAGGTAGTTGTGATCCATGCTACAGTATGAAAACCACTGTGGTCGGTTATCAATGATAAGAAGCAGCCAATGACATTTAAAGTTCACAGATGAGACTTTTGTTTTCTGGGAGTGAAAGCTACATATAATTATGACCAAAGTTACATAATTTCCAACTACTATGAAGTGTGGGTGAGTGTGATTTCATAATCACCATATCCTTACTGCAAGAAGAGAAATTACAGTACAGAGTCAGCCCAGAGGGGGAGCTGTTCTATTTATTAGCTCCCTATTGGCTAGACTGTGTTTCTTTCAGACAGGTCTAGATGTAGATGTTCTCTGTCACCCCACCTGGTTCTCACAAACCTCCAAAGGAAACGACTCAACTCTTCCCACACGTGGCTGCTGTCTAGCTCAGAGCCAGCCTTCCTGTGCACTGATTGGGACACATGTATTGGAACCAGTTTACTACCAGTCACTACCTGGGACCCCCAGGGCCCTCTGTGGAACCCACATTCTCCAGTGTGCTCCAGTTCTCCATTTCAGTCTGTTGCCTTTCTTTCATGTCTGTCAGTTTCCAAGTTTGGATGATACTACAGAATAACTATTATCACTACTTCATTTTCAATAAATCTATGGTGGAGGACTTCTATTTACTCAGGATCTGAAGAGCAAAGGCTTTTGAAAATCTAGGCCTAATTACCATTCCTGTGCATATAATATGAAATACCAATTTATACATATTGACTCTTCCTTTTTATATAATTAATGATCAGGCCCTCAAAAATCAAGAGATTTTTGCTTAGCCAACTATACTGTGTATCCACAGTACCTAGAGAAGTGAGTGACAGAGGCAGACATGGAAAGAGCTGTTGAGTGAATGAATACATGACTGTTCTAGAAGATAATATCTTCTAGATCCAAAATGTTGCCTCACTAATGCTGGAATGTAAAGCATCAAACCCAACAATGATACAGGATGTAGAGGAGAATTTTTCACACACCCCCTCAAATCTCACTACCTCGATCAATTTGTAAACTCTACATAGAATGAGAAGGAGCCTCCAGAAGGTTCTTGGAAGAGCTATCACTAATGTAGTCTTACACCACATTAATAAGCTTTCTCATTGACTGGAATAGAAAGGCAGAGACAAATCACAAAGTGACTGAAATCATACTGACTTCTAATCAGACGTATGTAAAAAATATTTCAAATATGATATTCTTCCAGATATTGTTGAAATGCTGACACAAACAAACATAGTACAAAGCCATGTATCATCACAAAACAAATGCAAAATGCTGAACCTGTCTTCCAGGGACACTAATTCTTAAAGAGATTAGCTTCCCAGCTCTATGAATACATGGATAATTATAGCATCATGTTTATTATGCTGTTGCTAGCAATGCACACATTCATTATAATGCAGTTTTCCTCTCCCCATTGGGGCTGCAGTATAAATATAGATGTTATATTTTGGACTGGATCACGAAGGCACAAAGCCTCAGTACGGGGGATTGAGTGGTGTATACTTGGTGCAGACCACAGTCTTGGCATGGGTAAGTCTTTGTCTCTCTGCCAGGCCCTGATGGTGTCTCCTGGTACCATGAGGCTGCCTTAACCTTCACTTAACAGCCACGATCGATGTAATGACATGGCACATGTTAGATGATCATCTCATTTCTCATGGATGTCACTGAAAAACAGTGGTTTAATAGAGCCCCAGGCCAAACTGAGCTGAGTTCAAGGAAGAAAGCATCAGACTGGGAGCTTTAACCCAAGAACAGATGCCAAAGTTAGTCAAAAGAACCTATCCATTGGGGCTCACAAGGAGATTCTAAATACCAACGTGTTTTCCCTGACACACTGAGGTGAGGTGTATGGAGTCCCTCCCTCATTACGGTCATCAGAGGGATCTGGGCAATCATGATAACACTTGGCAAGCAGTTGGACACATGGGGATGATCCAGACTTCCTCCGCCCCAGGAGGGAGCACGCTTTTGTGCAGCTAAGAGCCACATTCACACCAGGAAGGCAGGCAGTAGTGCTGCTGCTCTGTGGTACAGAGTTTGGTTATTTCCCTTCAATCTGTCTGCTCATCTCCAATCAAATCAGACACCATCTAAACAAGGGGTTGGAAGAAAAAACCCACCAGCTGGTTTTTTACTTCAGTTCATCTCTATATCAATGCATCTTGAACAATTTTGTGGGTTGATTTTATTTCTTCATTCCTTTACTCAGAAAAAAAAATGTATAAGCCGCCTATTCTGTACCAGAAAGTGGGCTGGGAATACAAAACAAAAGAGATCATGATTCCTGTCCTTCAAGTACCCAGTGTTGGGAAAATGTACACAGTGAGCACAGTGCCATTGTGATTAAAAAATAAAAAGTCCCCGTGGGCTGGAAGTACATGGAGGGAGCAACTAATCCTATCTAAGTGTAGAAAGAAATAACTTAGGAAGCAGGCAGAATTCCTGTGATGTTTTAAAGAAATAAGTAAGTTAGTATCAACCCATGAGACATGTTAGGTACAGAAGGATGGAGCTCGTGGGTCTTTACCTCTTGCTGTGCCCTGGGTATGTTTGCTGAACACAATAGAAGAGAACAGAAATAACAAGAGCCACCTAATATTCATGATCATTTAACCTTTATGACATACTAAAAAGATGTAAGGTACCCTCTCAGGACTCTGGTCAGCTGTGGATGTTCCCAGGGATTTTGCTACTGTGTCCCAGAGAGAGAGACATGTAGACAAGCCCCAAAATTTTGGTCTCTGACCCACTGACTCTGACCTCACAACTACACCATCAGTGAGGAAGGCTGATGTAGCAGAGAGACAGAACTTAGGAACAGGATACAAACCAGGATTACCAAAGTGCAGCATCTAATTTAACACACACATCTAGAAGCCTGCTGGAACACTCTCCAGGGATGAAAAATGGTGGACGTCATTCTTGCCTTCTCCCTTTATTACAGTCCAAAGCACCAGTATCTCCCAGAAGGAAGCTTTTACAAATCTGGTGCCCTGATGTGGGGTCTGCCCCCCCAGGGTATGCCTCTTGACTGCCTGACTCTGGAGGCCAGGAAAGCTTACAAGCAGTGTACCATGGGGCTGTGATAATTGGTGGCACCTAGAAAGGAGACCATATCCCTGTGTTTTACAGCTGCTGCCAGAGGATGCCTCTACATTGCCTGGCTCTGGTGGCCAGTGCCGCTTATGCTTGTGGGTCCCACTGTAACCAACAGAGAAGAATTCTTAAAGCAGCAATCACACCCAGGGCCCAGCAAGAGGTAAAGACCCAGGAGCTCCATCTCTCTTTGAAGGAGGTCTTTTAGTTAAGTATCATGGCTGCAACCTAAGGCACAGGCCTCTAATTAAACACATATCCAGGAGCTGGGTGTAATCCTTTCCAGAGAGATTGGAGGGTGGACACTGCCTTCACACTCTCTCTCTGCCACACTCCAGAGCACCAGTGTCTCATGGAGCAGAGTTTTACACATGGCTGGTGCCCTTGGTTTTATGCCTGACACCCTGGTTTTTGCAGCTCCACCCAGGGGACACCCTTTGATCACCTAGCCCTGGTGGCAGGGAAGCTTGCATTCATGGGTACTACAGGAGTGTGGCAATCGGAGAGAAGGCCCTTGGCAGGCTGCCACCAGCAGGGCACTATGCAGACAGCAGACTGAGAAACACCCCTCAGTCTTTTTGTGAAGGAGGCCTCTGGGCCTATCCCAGAGCTTCAAGTTTGGGTATGCATCTAGTAAACTAGGGAAGGGCTCTCAAGTAGACTATGAACACCATCTTGGTGCTCTTCTTCTACCTGCTCTAGCTCACCAGAAAAGAGCAGAGAAACATGTAAATACACTCTCTGGAGCTTCAGGTTTTGTGATTGCCACCCAGGGAACACCATCAGATGACCTGGCCAGCGGGTCTTATGCTTGTGATCTTACAGAACTGTATATACTTGTATACATTTAAAAGCTGCTGCCTAAGGGTCTGGCTTCCAAATAGGTGCTGACTGAGATCCCTCCTTTAGGGACTTTGCCAGGGTTGGCACATCCCCAGCTACTGGGAGCTATTAAAATACAACAGACTGCGTGGGTAAGCATAAAAGTATGAGAGACAACACAGAGTTGAGGCAGGGTCGAATGACAAGTTTCATCTCCTATACAAGATTACCCCTGCAAAACTGGGAGAGATGGCTGTTTCATCTATTGTACAGAACCAGCACAGAGGACAATGAGGAAAGAGATGAACATGTTCAAATGAAAGAACAAGATAAAACCTCAGAAAAAAACCTTAATGTAATGGAGATAAGTATTTTACCTGATAAAGAGTTCAAAGAAATGGTTATAAGGATGCTTATCAGTCTGGAGAAGAGAATGGATGAACACAGTGAGAACCTCAATAGAGTGATGGAAAATAGAAGAAAGAACCAAACAGAAGTCAAAGAGCTCCAGAATACAATAAGTAGGGGCACCTGGGTGGCTCAGTTGGTTAAGCATCTGACTTCGGCTCAGGTCATGATCTCACGGTTTGTGGGTTCAAGCCCCGCGTCGGGCTCTCTGCTGACAGCTCAGGGCCTGGAGCCTGCCTTCGGATTCTGTGTCTCCCTCTCTCTCTGACCCTCCCCTGCTCATGCTGTCTCTCACTCTCTCAAAAATAAATTTAAAAAACTTTAATGTTTATTTTTGAGAGAAAGAGAGAGAGACAGAGAGTGATGGGGTAGGGGCAGAAAGAGAAGGAGACACAGAATCTGAAGGAGGCTCCAGGCTCAGAGCTGTCAGCACAGAGCCTGACGCAGGGCTCAAACTCATGGACAGCGAGATCATGACCTGAGCTGAAGTTGGACACTCAACCAACTGAGCCACCCAGGCATGCCAGAAAAAAGGTTATCCAATTGAAAAATGACTTAAATTTAATAGAAAATCCTTAGTATTTAAAGGATGTGAATATAAGGGTCTAATCTCTCAACACATATTTTCTGTTTATATGACATAAGACTCACTCATTTAAAATTTTTTTAAAATGTTTACTTATTTTTGAGAGAGTGAGAGAGAGAGAGAGAGAGGGAGAGTGAGAAGGGGAGCGGCAGAGAGAGAGAGGGAGACACAGAATCTTAAGCAGGCTCCAGGGTCCAAGCTGTCAACGCAGAGCCTGACGTGGGGCTCAGACCCATGAACTGTGAGATCATGACCTGAGCCAAAGTCAGATGCTTAACTGACTGAGCTACCCAGGTGCTTCAAGATTCATTCATTTTTATTTCTGTGCATCTTGACTTTTTTCAATTTTATTTTTAAATATTTTAAGTTCCAATCTTCAGGGATGGAAGATAGACTTGAAATATGAGGTATATATAACCTATCTGTAGAAACAGGGTGGGTGATATAGAGATTTTCTTTTTTTATATCATTCTCAATAGCAGTTATCACCCTAACAAAATGTGCTAAGTTGTAAAAGTTACTTTTTTTATCTCCAAATACTATGTAAATATGTTCAAGTTTTATGTTAATCAAGAGTGTCTACCATTGTTTCTTACTTTTAAAAATATTAAAAGCCACTGTGTTGATTTCAACTCCAACATCTTATAAAAAAGCTCAAGGATCTGAATGCAGGAGCAGAAATACCAATGTTAGAACATCAAGATTACTTGTTATATTTGATAAACTTTCAAAATACATCCTACTCTATTCCTACTGTGTAGATTTTCCATTTGACAAAGTGAAATATTCAAAGTAGAGCACTTTAAATACTTGATGCATTTTTCTATTTGATACACAAGGCTTTTTCCTGCTCCCAGTTTCCTTGGTATTGGGGAGTGGCAAAGGAGTTGAAAAGATGAATGTATTTCTTCTGATGATTCAGCACATGCCGCCTTGCAGACCAAGATGACATTTTACATGAAATTTTGTGTTTGCCCTCGCAATAACTGAAATGAAAGGGCTATGGATTTATGCAAATAGACAAACTTAGTATGTTGAAGAGATCATAAGGAGAGAGGTATAAAGATGCAGTCACATATGTTACCATGTTGTGTTGTGTTTTGTTTTTTAAAGTAAGATAAGGCAAAAATGCAAAAACAAAACGAAACAAAACCCACAAATGAACCAAAACTCAAAAACAAACAAACAAACAAACAAAACCGAAGAAACAGTGAACCTTGCAGTGATGCTCAGCAAAGTGGATCCAACTGCTGCATTCGCTTAGCTTTAACCGGAGGGCCAGTTCTTTGACTGCTAAGTCACTTGGCTGAAGCTGAGATGGGAGATTCTGGTGTTCACCTCAGCACAGCTGGGAAGGCTGGTTGGATGGGAATGTCATGTATCCAGTCATGGGCTCTGCTATCCCTGATTTGGGGATTCCATAAAGGGATTCCAGGCTGGGGACCAGAGAGACTGAAGTTTACCTCTTAGAGGCACTGGTGTGAGCATACTCGAAAATGCCAGAAGCTGCAGTGTGGGTGGAGGAATAAGATAAATGCTTGATACAGAGGCAAGGTCCCCGACATTGGTTCATCTGGGGGAGTACATGTCAAGGAGCAGGTGGTGG
The DNA here is from genome assembly GCA_028646485.1 of Cryptoprocta ferox. NCBI lineage: Eukaryota > Metazoa > Chordata > Mammalia > Carnivora > Eupleridae > Cryptoprocta > Cryptoprocta ferox. The sequence continues at coordinate 65,338,325 of CM053569.1, forward strand.
GAGGATGCAGGAGGGGGGCTTCAGGGACTTTAATTGCTGTTGTTGTTGAACTACAGATTACAATGGGCCAAGCCTTGATCAAGTGGGTAGAAAGAACAGAGGAGCTGTTACCAAGGGACAGTGTTCTGACCATTACTAATTATAAATCCTTGGAAAGGGCTGAAGACTATGGTCTTTTACTTCTCACTTCTAACATGAAGACCATTTTAGATCTGCTGTTCCATGGTTTTGTATTTACACAAGATCATGGCTTTTTGTTTTCCTCATCAAGTAAAGGTTGGAGATCATAAGGCTAAATAACGCTAAACACTCCTTTGTGAATATCTTAGAAACTGATCTGGTTTCTGGGAATTTTGTGTCAAGTATAACAAAGAAATCAAACAATCCTTTACTTATATTGTTGCCTTGTATGTAAATAGATACATAATAATCAAATATCTACGCCAAGACAGACTTCTACTCTAAAATGCTCCTGATTATGGAATAGCCAGCTTTTTGCTATAATGGAAAATTTGGGGGTAGGGGCCCATTTCTCTTCTGGAGTTCTCTAAGTTAGAAGGTGTTTATGTATTTGAGCCAAACCCTGGTTCTCTGTAGATTTTTTCCCCTCATTCTGTCTTCTATAGTAATCCTTCTTATATTTGTATTTGTATTCCACATTGGATTGTGTTATTATTGTTATTTATGCCCCTCCTCACCCTTCCTGTGCTCATTCACTCAAATTCCCATTCTTTCAGTCCTTCTCTTATTCCATAGGGTCCCAGGGCTTTCTTCCTACTGGTTGCTCCTTCTGATTCACTCGGAAGGATCAATGTTTCTCATAAAATGGTACCAGACACAGTCTTCAGATAGAGTACAGCCCCATAAACCTGGGTAGGACCTACAAACTAAGCATGAAAGTGGGGTATGTTCCAAAGCCCCACTATAACTTGTGCTTGTTAAAATCGTCAGTTATTTAATGTGAATTGCTGTTTGCTTCCCAATCAGAAGTTTAATATGAGACACACACATATCACTAATTACATATGACTGTCATGCTTTCTGCTTGTCTCAGAGTAGTTACATTCCCTGTATGTCTCCGAATTCATATATAAGAAAACATAATTGTGGTTCTATCAATAATTAACTCAGATTTTTGAAATTTAGAGAAGACCAATAGCAACAATCTTATAAACATCTAAAAAAGCTTTAACATAGAATTTAAATGCTTTAGAAGCTGTATATAGTTGATTTGACCTTCATGAGAGCATCTGATAAAATCTAAATATGAATATTTGGAGAAAGTTACTAATAACTAAATGATCTCATTTCCTCTACTTTTATTTTCACTATGAAATATTTCAATTATATATAATGTACTCATCATTATGTTTGTGCCAGAATTCCTTTTTTTTTTTTTTGAGGCATATAGCTTTGCAGCTAATGTCCCATTCACAACCCCTTCCCTGTTTGTCCTTTCTAGAAGTAAACCCCACATGAAGTTGGTATCCACCATTCCTATGTATATTTTTATATTTTTACTATATATTCAAGTACGTATGTAAACCATATATAATGTATTTTGTTTTAAACACTTACATGAGTGGTATCATGCTGTATACGCCTTTTTGCAATTTTTCTTTTCTCAGTATTATGTTTCCAGTTTTATTCATGTTAATATATGTATTATCTAGCTCATTCATTTTGACATATCTATAGTATATCTCTAAATAATTAGCCAGTTTAGTTAGCAAACCTCTTATGGAAAGGTCAGTTGATTGCATACAATTTCTCTCCATTACAACCAATCTATTCATTGGTATATGTTTGAGAATTTTCATAGGGTCTGTTCTTCTAAGTGGAATTGTGAAGTCAGACCATATTCAACTCTCTACATATTTCCAAATTGCTCTTCAAATGGTTACATTCATGTTCTAAAAGAAAATATATTATTCTATATGAATATAGACAAAAATTTCTTTTTGTTGGATGAAAAGTAAAATGTCTATGAAGGGGTTCGGGACAAGTCTCCTGGAAATACGTCACTTTGGCATAAGGATTATTTTGAGTTAAAAGCAATCAAAACCCAGCAGATTCAGGACAAGTTCTATACCTCTTCCCTCAATTGCCTAAATTTACATTGGAAAGGGGGTCTTGTACCTGGAAGGGAGCCATTAACAAAGATTCCTTTTTATCTAAGAAACTTATGTACATAATACATAATAGTGCAGCCTTTGTCTTCCAAACATTTCCTCTCACCTTCCAGCTAAAGGCCTTCCTCCCATTTGTATCCCCAGACTCCTACCCCTCTTCTTAGCTCAGGGTGTCATTAAGCCTCATTTTGCCTGACTGTATTTGGAATCCCTCATGTTTATGTGGAATTCCCTTTTGGAAGTAATTAACCTTTGACTTTCTTCTGTTAATTTGTCTCATCTCAAATTAATTCTTAAACAGCCAGAAGAATCTTGAAGAGTAAGATGATACTTTTCCCTCCTCAACTACTAGAATCCAAGAATGAAACTATGGGCTAATTTAAAGAGACAATAAAAAAATAATTTTAAAAGTTAAGTTCAAACCCTATGGCACTCTTTGGTCAAATGTATGCACTGAGGAACACTGTAAGAAAAGGTTTTATGAAATTCTCCACTATAGTTAGTACAGGTGGAAATGCTCTTCTAACTATTGTCCATTGTATAATATAATGGCTCCTTTGTAGAGACATTGGGAAAGATGCCTTTGTGGGAACTGTGGGAAAGCTGTACTTCTTGACATCTGGTTTTATTTTATCTCCATACTCTGTACATTTTATAAGTGTTGATGTATTTTCCTCTTTGCTTTGACCACTGGAAGCTTTGACTGCACAACCAAGTGTGTGACTGCCATCAGCAACAGTGCAAAACAGAGCAACAATAAACTTGGGCCTGGCACAGTATTCCTTTTCTACTCATACCCACTCACCCACCAAATTTTCCAATTAATTTATTTTATGTAGTGATGATATTAGTGTTTTTATAAGCTGCCTTAAATCCCTTTTGAAATGAAGTGAGGTATATAAGAATAAATGAGTAAATAAAACAAAGAAAGAGTGAGTGAGAAAAATAAATCTATCCTCAGTTTTGACTACAATCTCAATCTGAAACTCTGGTCTTGCTTTTTAAACTACCTTCTGGACATTTCCAGGTAAATGATCTACTACTGACTTGAATTCTATAATAAAACCCATCAACTTCCTCACAAATAGCCTCTTCTTTCTGATGTCCCATCTAAAATGTTTTATTGATTTGTTTTTGCCTGGTAAAAGTAATTATGCATATTATTATTAATGGTAGAATAGTGGAAAAGAGGGATTCCACCTCCATAATTTGTTAGTTCCTCCACAATCTCACCTATAAAATATTATTACTTAATATAGAAATTTGGAGTTTTCTTGGTCTCATTTCAAACTTGAATACTAGATTGTTTATCATGCATTCTAAGTGTTTGGTGTGATATGGACCCTATGCTCAATGCCAGGAATACAAAGTGAGGTGGAAACTGTCCCTACCCTCTCAGAAGGCAATCTCAGCATCATCTCTGGCTCTTCTACCTCTTCACCTGGCATATTTAGTCACCAAATGTAATTGATTCTTTTTCTGTATTATTTTACAGGATCCCTCTTCTGTTTCCATACAACCCCTATCGCTTATAGTTCTTATATCTCATTCTTAGACCATTGTGTCCTCTTCCTCATTAATTTCTCCAATCCTAGGCTGACAATCCTGCCATCTTTCTTTTCCACTGCTGTCAGATTAATATTTTCCAATAATCTTTCCTGCTTCAGATAGCTCTACTTCCCCCATCTTATCCCTAGGCCTGTCTGGGAACCTTCCACAAGCACCAGTTCAACTTCCACCTCTCCTGCCCCAACAGTAGCTCTCCCATGCCCCACTGCTCCCATTCCAAGGCAGGACCACCTCTCCTGCTTCAGCGAGAATGGAGAAGTCGCAGGTTCCTCTTACCTGTCCACACACTCCACCATGTGCAACATGTCCACTTCTTTCATTTACCTACCCTTCATTCCTTCCTCTCAACTCAATTTGTGAACTGTGCTCATTCATTCTTGTTGATTCCCAAGTTAGTAAAGATAATATGTGCTTTGGCACATAACTCTTATGTTCGCAGTCCTGATAAATAGAGAAATAATAGTGCTAGATTCCTATTTGAGAAAGAAATAGAGGACTGGCAATTATGGTATGGTTACATGTGGAGCATGTTTGCTATTGAAAACCACCTTCCCAGTGTAATTTATGGAGAAAACATTAAGAACTGACCTAACTTAAATAGAGGGATTTGCTTAATGAGTTTTGAAACCACTCATTTGGGTCAAGTTTAATGGTAAAATAATGTAATTAAATTTTTAATAGAGAAAATATGGGCTGGAAAAATAAGTCAAATTAAATATAATGTTCAATTATTTATATGGTGAAAGACAGGAGGAACTCTTCCAATGAAAGTTTTGATAGAAACTTTTCTTGTCAGCATCTAATCCTATTTCATTCCAAAGAAGAACAAGAAGCTGGTACAGAAAAAAGAAGACAAAAAGGTGATTAGTCACTCCATGGAATGCTCTGGCAAGTTTACCAGGAACAAGGGGTCCTTCTGCAGTGATCCTTTCCTCTACTTATGCAATTGCTTCCTCCTCCTCCCACTACTCAGTATCTGTTTTTTCTTTTGAAATGTCAATTTTGTAAAGGTTACAATTCACTCTTAAGTATGCATCTCTTAGTAATCATTTGAATAAAATGTAATCAGCTCTCCTTAGGGCGTTCTGTGGCAGAATTCTTGGTACATAGCTCCCTGTTAAAGTTAATCTGAGTGTAGCTGATGACTCACAGCAGGAATTATAAAGCTGTTGGTAAATGAAGAAATTTATATGGAATAATTTACCCTTGGAGGGCCTCTCCCCACCACTCCCCACCACAGTAGCCTCTGTAAAGGATGAGGTGACAAAGCAATAGATGGTTCTATGTGGGCTCCTTCCTATGGACTCTTCAGTAAAATCAATCCTTAAGTGCAATTAATACATCTTTAATATAGCCATTTACATCACCCAACTAATGCAGCTATTAAACCAGAGTATCTCAAGAATTCTTTGAAGGCCTGTATTCATTTTATAAAATCTCAAGATACACTCAGTAGTGACAGCAAACAAGTCACCGGCATGGGATGGACAGAGTGCTCGTAAGAATAAAGAGTGAAAATAGTACAACCATTCAGTTTAAAACCTTTGGAAAAAAAGCACAACAAATTTGAAAATTCTGGATAGCTACCTTACAAGGATGGGGTGTGCTTGGAGATTTCAAATAATTGAAGAATGTCATGAAGGTTAATTGATGTCAGTAGTGCAAGGCTGAAGAAACCACTCACTGTGGATTGAAGGTGAATAATTTGTTCCATCCGGGGCTATTTTCTGAATGACCTATGCTGATTCCCATCAGCAGACAGAATTAGTTATCACTGCCAATGTGTCCCTTCAGGGCCTGCTCATTTTTCAATTTACTGCCATTTGGTTGAGTTATTTCCTAAATGAATCAATCACTAATTCATAATTAGATCTAATGACAGCATAAATCTCTGTAGTGGAAAACTTTGGAGATGACAACGAGAATCTTTAGACAAATCAGAGGTACAGCATGTTTGTTATTCTTAAAACCATTTAAGTCTTGGCCTAAAATCTTGGTCTAGATATATTAGCTAAATTTTGGTTGTTGTTGGGTGTAGTGTGGTGAACTTAATACTTCTTTTGTTCATCTTTCTTTGATATATATATATATATATATCCATCCACTATTGAAGAGTATTGGATTTATCAATGTCACTGACATAAAAGGTCTTGTAGTCATCTCAATGTTAAAGGGAACATTATGTAAAAGCAACTCTTGTTACTTTAAGGCCAGATCATCATCTCTGAGGACCAAAAAGCCCCACAGGAGAAGTCCCCTGTGGCTATGCTAAACCTAAATAAAACAATGGATAAACCAGCTGGATTTCTAACTCATCCTTCTCTAGGTGAGGCTTGGGAAAGTTCTGGCTCCAGCTGGTACACTGCTGGTATCACAACAAGAACTCATCTTTTTTTCATATCCTTGCTCCAGTGCATGCCCTTCAGTATAGCTGAACGTATGTTTAAGTGTGAAACATACTCGCTATTGATGTATTACCTCCTCACCCTCTTCCAATATTCAGAGCCTTGGTACCCTTGTGGTCACGATAAAACCCAGAGATCTCCCACAGTGATATCTCATGGGAAGACTGTGCATGCCTACAGTATGCACCATTCCCTTTTCCTTTCCCTACACCAAGGAAATATTTCCCAGTCCTAAACATTTTCATTTCTGGTATGCAGCAGTGAATACCAGTGGGCTATTTAATTATTCCCTCTCACAAGTTTGCTTAGCTGTTCTCTTCTCACTAAACTGCCTTAACATTTTATATCTGTTTAGGTAAGTCAAATATTGAGGAACATGGCCAATACTGGGAAACTTGGTCACTGTGTTGTGGTCCAAGGGTCAGCATTCCCCAGCCCTCTCTCACCAAACAGAGCATTGAAATGAATACATGTTCCATGTATGAATATGATGAGATCTAACCCCATAGCAAATCCTAGACTGCTGCCTTTTTTAGGCTCTTTGCTTTTTACTCTTTTTACTCTTACTTCCAGGAGAGGGCTAGAGTTGCCATGCAACTTGAATGTCACTGCCACCACTGCGTCCTAATAACTGTCTCATCCAGAGAACCCATGTTTAATCTCGGCCAAAACACTGAGAACTTTTAGTCTCATATTCCAATGTTACAATTATAACATTAAGGAATTCAGACTTCCCTGGACTAAGAAGTAAAACGATTTAGGGAAAACCTTAGCTAAATTTTGTCTTGGAATAAGGATTCTGAGGACATCAGCCAGAGAAGCTTTCTAGTTTCTAGACTCATTCTTTTTTGAACTGTCAAGCTCTAAGTACTCTGGATTAAAGAATCTTCTGAGGTAAACTAGAACTTATGTTGTAGAGAACTGGATGCCTCAGTGTAGGTCCAGATCTAAGATGCTCTTTTTGTCCACGATTCAGCTATACTGCCAACAATTAAAGCAACCCACGATCATTTCCAAGCGGGGTGAATGGGCTGCCTCTGCATTTAATTCAACATGGATGTGTCCTCAGCCTCAGCTGTCTTCTGCAGACCATTTAAATGGGATGTGTGTATGCGCCCCTCAGAGACACACATTGGATTTGCTGTCATTTGACTATGACCACATTTTGGTCACGGAAAGGACTCCTCTACCACTCCAGACAGAAGTTTCCTGCTTTCATTGCTAAGCACTTGCTCAATTATTAACACATTCCCAGGCAAGAAAAAAAAAAAATTAGAAAACTCTATAGAGCCAGTCACATAATCACACAGATTAATTGTTCTTCCAATAGAAACATTTAAAAACAGCTGGCATGTGGCCTCTCTATCCACAGGCTATCCCAGAATCAGAGAATCAGAGAAGGAAGAGACCTTGAGAGAACATTGATGCAATCCCTTGGTCCTTCTGGAAGCCTACAACTAAATCATCCCAGACAGAGGTACATTTGCCAGAATTTTAATGAGCTCTGGGACAGCGCTCTCATGACTTCCTATTCAGAGTAGAAAAAAATCTTTTCTCACAGCTAAACAATCTCTCCCTTTAGAGCTAAAGTCTATTCATTATGTCTGGCTGTTGTCTGAGATGGAGAAGGGCCTCTCTAACAATCCCTATATCACACACTCTCTACAGGAAAGGTCGCTGGTTCCCACCTTGTGGAACATATTCTCACAAAACTTTTAAAATATTAATTTTGTGACAGTCACTTGTTTCTCAAAGTTATCTCTATTTCTCCTTGGCTCTTAACTCTAAACTTAAATATTATTTTTCAGTAAAGTCTAATTCAAGATCAATAATCTGAGTAAAATAAAAAGCCTCTATACTGTCCACTATGGTACACCAGTCACTATGCATGCTTGAAATATGGCTGGTGTGATTGAGAAGCTGAATTAAAAATTTTTTAATGTTTTATTTATTTTTGAGAGATAGAGACAGAACATGAGCAGGGGAGGGTCAGAGAGAGAGGGAGACACATAATCTCAAGCAGGCTCCAGGCTCTGAGCTTCCAGAACAGAGCCTGACATGGGTTTGAACTCACCAACTACGAGACCATGACTTGAGCCAAAGTCAGACACTTAACCGACTGAGCTACCCGGGCACCCCTAAGTTTTATTTAATTACTATTTACTAAATTTAGTTTAGATCTAAAGACTGGTATTTGCTACAGTGTTTAGAAAATTTTAAGTATGTTTGGAACATCTTGGGTTTGTGCATCTTTTTGAAATGTAAACGTAAATAATGTTCAAATATTGCTGATGAAAATTTTTGCGATGCTCTTTAGTGTATAATACACAGAGGGTTTTGAAGACTTGATAGAAAAAGAAAAAAATTAAGTATCTCATTAATATTTTCCGATTGATTACATGTTGAAACTTAGTATTTTGGATATACTGGATGCTATAGACTGAATGTTTCTGTCCCTTCCCCAGAAAAATTCATATGTTGAAACCGTAATCCCCAGTGTGGTGGTATTTGGAGGTAGGGCCTTTAAGAGGTAATTAGGTCATGAGGCTGGAACTCTCACCAGGACCCAACCATGCCCTGACCTCAGACTTCTCAGCCTCCAGAAATGTGAGAAATAAATGTCCATTGTTTAAGCCACCAATCTATGATATTTTGTTATGGCAGCCTGAGCTAGGACACTGGGTTAGATAAAATACATTATTAAAATTAATTTTACCTTTTTTAATAAGTCACAATTTTGAAAAGAATCACTTAATGGGAGTTCTATCCCTTATTATATCACTCCTCATTAGCATCATAAATCTGACACCAGGCTAAAAGGTTGAGAGAGGAAAGGAAGGAAGTTGGAACAGCAGGATTTTAAATGTTGTGCCACAAGGTCATGATTAGAAGAAGCCCAGGGAAAAGGATTTAAGGTCTTCTACATGGTCCTCGCACTCCAACTGAATGGCTAATGGATACAAGCATGCCAACTTTAAGGGTTGTTTTGTTTTGTTTTTTGTTTATTTTTTTGTTTCAGACCTTGCAAATGATTATGTGATAGATGTGAAATGGGAGTCTGATAAAAAGGGGAAAATGCTGCAGAAGGAATTTTACACACCCTCAATACACGTGGCTGGTCTGGGGAGGCCTCGGGTCCATGTGCACAGGGTTATGCTGGCCTGCATATGATGTGATGTGTGTGCACAAGTTTGTGGCTTGAGACTTGTATTCCAAGGTGAAATTCAAAAGGATAAGAGATCTTGGCAATCTGAAACTTTAGGAAGGTGTTTTGAATGCAACTGGGTATGGAAATATTAGCATTATAACTTGGAAATGATTTTTTTAAATGCTACCTCATAGATCAGAGCTGAGAAAGGGCCCATTGCCAGACCCAACTCTGTCCAGGAGGAGAGGTGATCATGCAGAGATGCCCACAGAAAGTTGATTTTGTGGGGGTTGGTGTTCACTTCTATCACCTTAAGTTAAAAGCTAGTTTTTATTTCCCCTGGAATCCCCTTCAGGTGTCTTTTAATCATACTAAAAGATCACTCTATAGGTGTGTACCCCCTGTGATTATAAGCATTAATATTTTATACATTCTCATGGATTCTGATCTTTTAAGAAGGTAACATGTAATGAATGACCAGCAGTTTTTCTTTGATGTAAGGTGTATTCATGACCGCACCATTTTAAGGGTCAAGAAAGTGAATCTGGTCTGTTTTGACAGAGGAACACCCAGGAGGATGAACACAGAAGACATGAGATGCCTGCTTCCAGATCTTTTAATGAATCACCATGAGAATTTTAGCAAGTTAACTTTCCCCTCCAAGTTTTCCTTGACAGTTTGAAATACTAACTTCTTGTTATTTCACTGCTATTTATTTATTTATTTATTTATTTATTTATTTATTTCTGTAGATTCCATTCCCAGCGCGGAGCCCAACGTGGGGCTTAAACTCACAACCTTGAGATCAAGACCTGAGCTGAGATGGAGTAGGACACTTCACTAAGCCACTCAGGTATCCCCTTCATTTCTTTTGATATGCAGACACTGACAGGCATGTAACCACACTGATATCAGAAGCTCCCTGAGTGCGTGAACCCTGTCTCCAACTTCTTTTGGGTGTCCTAAGTCCTGCTGTGTAAATGGCCTGGTGCAAAAGTCTACAGGAAATATTGCAGAATGTTTTTTTAACCCTTATGAAAAGTATGCCCACCTCACATGTTGTTAAAGTTATTAAATATTAGAATTTGAATGCTAAAAGACTCTGAGAGATTGCCTAGTAAATCCCTTCATGGTAGAACTCACAAAGCTGGGACCCAGGCATTAATGTCACTTCTAAATCCTGTGGCTAGTTAGTGGAAAACTGCAGCTAGAATCCAGGTCATGGAAAGATTTTCTTCTTTATGGTGTCTTAGCAATAGCTGAGATTATTTAGGTGGACATTTATGAACAATTCAAATTCACAGACAAAATATTTCAGAGTCTAATTTTTGGTCTCTCCTTTTAACTTTAAAGAGTCATGGTATAAAAAAGTATTTTTTACTGTGTTTTGAGAAAAACAATTTTTAATCTTTTGATGCCTAATGTTCTTGTTGCCAAAAATTAAAACCAAATGTTTATAACATGATGAAATCATGTATCTTTAATGCCCAGCATCACTTAGAGAGCATCTACTTTCTGCCAGGAACTGTGTCATACTCCTCACATGCATTATCTCATTTAATCTTCCAAATTCAAAGGAGGAAGGCACTAGTGCTGTTAATAATTTCCAATGATGGAACTGATACGAAGAGTTATCTAACAGCAAAGTCAGAGAATAATCTAATTCAATGATGGAATCAGTTGGGCATCTGACGGTGCTGAATTACACTTGACCTTTCAATATCTGCTATCACAATTAATTCATTTGGCTGAAAAGGACCCCAGTCAGGTGAGCTCATGCTGTTTCCCATGCCATGTGAAGTGGGAAATATAGACATAGATGGATATGAATATACAGATATAGATGATATAGATATACACACATACATGTAGATATATTCTCTTGAATAGTTTTCCTTTCTAATGAAATTCTAAAAAGCAAACATTAAAAATAAAGCCATTATACTAATGTGTCATTGGATTTGGTCTGCTAATATTTTATTAAGGCTTTTGCATCTATATTTATCAGAGATAGTAGTTTTCTTTTTTGTAGTGTCTTTGTTGAGTTTTGTTTTTATGGTAATTCTGGCCTTGTAGAAGGAACTTGGGAGCTTTCCTTGATCTTCATTCACCATGATCAAGTGAGATTTATTCCAGGGATGCAAGGGTGGTTCAGTATTCACAAAGCAATCAACATGATACATCACATTAACAAGAGAAACGATAAAAACCATGTGATCATCTCAATAGATGCAGAGAAAGCATCTGACAAAGTACAACACCAGTTCATGATAAAAACCCTCAACAAAGTAAGTTTAAAGGGGACATACTGCAGCATAATAGGAACCATATATGAAAAGGTCACAGCCAACATCATACTTAAGGTGAAAAACTGAGCGCTATTCCTCAAAAATCAAAAACAAGACAAGGATGTCCACTGTGACCAATTTTACTCAATATAGTACTGGAAGTCATAGCCATAGCAGACAAGAAAAAAATAAATGACATCCAAATTGGTAAGGAAAAAGTAAAACTTTTACACTTTGCAGATGCCATGATGACATACATAGAAAACCCTAAAGACTCCACCAAAAAACTAATAGAAATTCAGTAAAGTCACAGGATGCAAAATTAATATACAGAAATCTTTCTGTACAGAAATAATGAAGTAGCATAAAGATAAATTAAGAAAACAATCCCACTTCCAATTGCATCAAAAAGAATAAAATCTTGAGGAACAAACTTAACCAAAAATGTGAAAGACCTGTACTCCAATAAGTATAAAACACTGATGAAAGAAATGGAAGACAACACAAACAAATGGAATAAAGTTCATGGACTGGAAGAACCAATATTGTTAAAAGGTTTATATTACCCAAAAATAATCTACAGATTTAATGCAATCCTTACCAAAATACCAATAGCAGTTTTTATAGAACTAGAACAAAAAATCCTAAAACTTGTACATAATCACATAAGATTCCAACTAGCCAAAGCAATCTTGAGAAAGAAGAACAAAGTTGGAGGTATCACAATCCCAGATTTCAAGAGATACTACAAAGCTATACTTATCAAAACAGTATAATACTGGCACAAAAATAGACATATAGATCAATGGAACAGAATAGAGAGTCTAGAAATAAACGTACATCTGTATGATCAACTAATCTAAGCCAAAGCAGACAAGACTACACAATGGAAAAAAGATAGTCTCTTCAACAAATGGTGCTGGGAAAACTGGACAGCTACATACAAAAAAAAAAAAAAAAAAAGAAAAGAAAAAAAAGAAACTGGACTGCTTTCTAATATCACACACAAAAAGTAATCTCACAGTGGATTAAAAACTTAAATTTGAGACCTGAAACCAAAAAACTCCTAGAAGAAAACATAGGCAGCAATTTCTTTGACATCACCTACAGAAACATTTTTCTAGATATGTCTCCTCAGACCAGGAAAACAAAAGCGAAATTAAATTATTGGGACTACACCAAAATACAAAGCCTTTGCACAGCAAAGGAAACCATCAACAAAATGACAAGACAAACTACTAATGAGAGAAGATATTTGCCAATGATTTATCTGATGAGCGGTAAATATCTAAAATATATAAAGAACTTACACAGCTCGACACCAAACAACAACAACAACAATGACAACAAATAATCTGATCAAAAATGGGCAGAGAACCTGAGTAGATGTTTTTCCAAAGAAGACCAAATGGCCAAAACATTTGGCCATACAGAAAAAAGATGCTCAAGGCTGCTCATCATCAGGAAAATGAAAATTAAAGCAACAATGAGATATCCCTCTACAGGTGTCAGAATGGCTAGGAAAAAAAAAAGATAAGAAATAACAAGTATAAGGATGTGGGGAAAAAGGAACCCTCATGGACTATTAGTGGGAATGCAAACTGGTGCTGCCACTGTGGGAAACAGTATGGAGGTGCCTCAAAAATTAAAAATAGAATTACCATATGATTCAGCAATTCTATCGCTGGGTATCTACCCAAATAAAATGAAAACACTAATTTGAAAAGATATACGCACCCCTTTGTTTATTGCAGTATTGTTTACAATAGCCAAGATGTGGACACTATCAAAGTGTCCGCCCCTAGATGAATGGATAAAGACGATGTCATATGGATATACAATGGAATATTAACAGCGATAAAAAAAGAATGAAAGCCTGCCATTTGCAATAACATGTGTAGATCTAGAGAATATAACGCTAAATGAAATTAGACAGAGAAAGACTAATACCATATGATTTTACTCATATGTGGAAGTTAAGAAGCAAAACAAATAAAGAGAGATGAACAGAAAAACAAATTCTTAAATACAAAGAACAAGCTGGTGGTTGCCAGAGGAGAAATAGGTGAGGGGACGGGTGAAACACATAAAGGGATTTAGATCACATAATTATGATGAGCATTGAGCAATGTGTAGAGTTACTGAATCATTATATTGTATACCTGAAAATAATATAGCACTGTACAGTAATTATACTTCAAAAAAGAATAGGCCCATTGTAAACAAATTATTGACTACAGTATCTCAGGAGAACTTAAAATCCATGGTCCCAAGATACCAAAGTGGGTGCATCACAAGATGCTAGTGCTGGAAGGAAACATGAAGGACATTTGGTTATGTATGAAATGCTGTGAGTTCCAGATTATATGGCTACGAGATGGTAAAGACCCCATTTGCCTGTATCATGATAAAACTGCATGGAGGGCAAGTGTCTTAGAAAATTGCCTACACATGTAGCAGACTTAATAAGAAATAAGTCTTTAGAATTTAGTGGTATTCATCACAAATCTATTACAAATTATAAATTACCAATTTATTATAAATTACAAATTTAGGCTGTTTTTAATTAATGCCCACTGCAGTTTGAGAATAAGCTTAGTAAGAAAAAAACACTGTCCTTGTGATAAAGCATCACTTTATTTTACATTGAAGCAAGAAAAATATTACTACCACAATCTAAAAGTCATAAACAACCTGTGTAATCAGAGGAAAGAAATGACTACAACAAATCACTCATCTGTTCAATCAATATTTATGTACCAATTTTGTTTAAAAAACACTCTTATACAAGTAATTTTGGCATTAAAATAGAACTTAATGATGGATTAACTGGGATGGTAAAAAAGTGGATACAGCAGGTTGAAAATCAGTAAAGGATTTATGGCTGATGTCTAGAAGGAGCTGAAAGTGGTACCAACTACTGAAATGTAGAAGACTGAAATGGAGGCATTTTGAGTGTAAGGTGAAGACCAGATTCTCAGTTCGGTACACAAGAAGTTTAAAAAGAAATTTCCAAAATGGAAGTGTCAAAGTGGCAGTTGGGTACGTATACAGTATTGATTCTCAAAAGAAACACTTGGACTACTGATTCAGGTTTATAATAAGAATAAAATTAGGGGGGCGGGCAAGATGGCGGAGAAGCAGGGAGCTCTGTAATCCGCACACTCCCGCATGGATTGAACTGAGAAGGACTGAAGGGATAAAACTTGGATTTGCAAGTGGGGGAAAGAAGAGACAGATGCCAGAAAGAAGACAACCTCA